>CM033319.1:1200000-2400000 GCA_019359835.1 Pharus latifolius
TTCCATAAGCCTTCCAGGCTTCATTTTGTACAATCATATAGGGAAAACCTTCGCCTGTGAAGGTTTTTTCCCGTCACTTTGTAACTCTTTTACTACACATAGTGAAATCCCAACAGGATGTAGGGCTATTACTCCCACCATCGAGGGCCCAAACCTGTATAAACTTCTCTGTGCTCCAGTTCTCCATAATTCTACATACCTTCCCGGAGGGACACCCTAAAAGGTCTTACGAACTACAAATTTTGCATAAGTTCGGCTAAGGACCCCGAGTTCGAATCGTCGACAGCTGGCGCCCACAGTGGGGCCTTTCTCAAGGCGTCCTAATTTTCATCCGGAGGTTCGCTGAACTATGGCTGGAGTATATGATTCCGAGAACGATTTCGATCTCGAGGATTGTGCTCACATTCCGATGCCTTCTCCGAGCGATCCTATTCCGATGGAAGAAGTTGGAGGCAAAAATCTCCCAGAGGTCGAATCTTCTCTCCAAGTCATGTCCATCGACCAGAGAGCGACTAACGCACGGTCAGAACCCACAGAGGTTCTTAATGCGCTAGAGGGTGAGTCCGGTCCGTCATACGACCCCGCTGAGGGGAAGGATGATATCGACCAGGAAATCAGCCCGGGGAAATTCGATCCTGATAACCTCCACCGTCTCTTTAATTTCGAGTCTGACTCGAAATAAACCGAGATGTTTTCTCCATCGGCGACCTCTCTCCCTAGACAGTTCGCGGCCTTATCGGAGGAAACTCCTTATCAACGGGCTGCTAGGGAAGAACAGGAACGCAAACAGAAGGAGGATCAAGATCTCGAGCAACAAAACAACGAACTACGCAGAACTGCCCTAGAGGCTCTTCAAGATGCGCAGGCTCATTACGATGCTGCTCTGAGTTCTTCCCGACGATCACGTGGTCGCAGACGCAACCAGACCCCTTCGTTGCCTCCGGAGCGTTTCCCAGTGGACGAAGAAACGGTAACACCTGGTGCCCCTAGGAGAAGTACACATGGTCGACTGCGATCTATCGCGGAAGTCATGCGTAATTTCCCTCCTACGGTCACGGATGCGCAGAAACCGGCCTTCACCAGAATCCTGGCAGAGAGATTGGATGAGGTCGCGTTAGAGGCGACCCCTACGGCCTCTTCCCGGTCGGTAACACGTTCCCGCGACCGAGAGTGTTCTCACTCTGGTTCTGGTCGATGAAGTTACCCGCCGCCTGTACCATCCAGCCAGGACAAGTCCAGGTGGGCACAGGATTCTCGTGGTAGGGATCGAGTCCCTGTCCACTCTCGCTTAGGGCCACGAGTGACTTCTCCGTTGCGCGGGTCGCCCGCAATCCGAGCGAAGGTCACAGGATGGTTCACGGTCCCTACGTTGGTTGTAAAGCTTTCTCGCCCGGCCTTCGTGCGGTCGTTTGGCCAGACAAGTTTCGACCAGGGGCCACAGAAAGGTTCGACGGAACTCAGAACCCATCCGAGTTCCTTCAAATCTATATCACTGCCATCCAAGCGGCAGGAAGCGATGACCGGGTCATGGCCAACTACCTGCCTACAGTCCTTGAAGGACCGGCTAGAACCTGGCTGTTTAATCAGCCCGAAGGCACTATTTACAATTGGGAAATGCTGTGCGACGCTATCCTCAGCAATTTCCAGAATTGTTATCAAAAGCCGGGTAAAGAGGATGACCTCCATCGACTACGACAAACTTCGACCGAAACCCTTCATCAGTTTGTCAAGAGATTTTTAGGGGTGAGGAATACCATCCCGAACATATCTGACAACTCCGTTATTAGGGCATTTAAACAGGCCATTCGATATCGGAGATTCACCGAAGACTTGCTCATACATCCTCTTCGATCAGTAGCCGATCTCTTTGATATGGCTGATCGGTATTCTGACGCGGCCAAAGCGGTCGAATGGAACCACATGGTCGATAAAGGTAACCTACCGCCTCAACCAGGTCTCAAGGACGCTAGGAAAGAATATTCAAGCAAGAAGCCGGAATCTTCATCGGGCGGGAAGTCCAAGAAGTCAAAAAGGAATCGCTCTGGACAGTACCGCAAGGTCACAGTTGCAAAGAAGCCTCCTTCGACAAAAGGTAACAAGTCTTCGTTTAAAAATAAAACTGCCTCTGGTGGTCATAGTGCCGACCAGCCAGGAAAGTCGATTAACCCGCAGGAAGGCAAGAAGTGGAGTCCACTCCACAACTCCGCAAGCCACGACCTGAAGAACTGCAGGAGTTGATTGAAGCAGTTAGATGACTTCTACCAAGGGATTGGACCGATGCCGACCTTACCAACTAAGGAACAACCATGCGGGCTTAGGGATGCTGACGGGGACGAAGAGATGTCTTACCAGGTACCTCATAATCACGTTAATGTTATTTTCGGAGGTTCCTCCTCTTTTATTTCCAAGAGGCAGTTTAAGGTCTTTTATCGAGAGGTTAACCAAACGGAGACATCCCTTGGTGAACCTCAGTACCCCCGTTGGTCGGATACACCTTTGACATTTGATCGTACTGATTGTCCTGCGGGGCTTACTCGACCATTGAGGCTCCCTCTGGTCATTACCCCAATCATCAGTAATGCGAGAGTCGAAAGAGTTCTGATCGACGGAGGGAGCTCCCTTGACATTTTATTGGTCAAGGCGCTCGACGACATGCAGATTCCTCGTTCGAAGATTAAGCCCATAATCCATCCGTTTTATGGGATAATCCCTGGTCCCTCCATGATGCCGTTGGGACAGGTGGTCCTCCCGGTAACACTGGGGGAACTGGATAACTTCCGAACAGAATTGGTTACTTTTGATGTAATTGATTGTGATTCGGCTTACAATGCAATCTTTGGTAGGTCAACTCTTGCTAAGTTCATGATGGCAACGCACTATGCTTATCAGTGCGGCAAATTGCCTGGCCCCAAAGGTGTTATCTCGATCCGAGGCAGTCGCAACGTGCCACTAACGTATGACCGGCTATCTCTGGAGATGGTCGACCAGCTTCCCCTCTGAGACGCTCAGGTCGCCACTGTCGCCACCGACGCGATCAAGACTACTCCTCGACCAGATGAGAAACTCAAACTAGTTCCATTGTACCCAGCTGATCCATCCAAGACAATTCAGGTCGGATCAGGCCTAGATGACAAATAGGAACTCGAGCTCATTACTTTCCTCTGGGCTAAAGCAGATGTGTTTGCATGGAAACCGTCCGACATGCCCGGTGTCCCAAGGGGAGTAATCGAGCACAGGTTAGCAATTCGACCTGGACAGCGACCAATAAAGCAAAAGCTCAGGCGTTTTGCTGTCGACCGACAAGAAGCAATCCAAGAAGAGTTGGACAAACTCCTAAAAGCCGGGTTTATTCACGAAGTCGATCACCCGGAATGGCTCGCCAATCCGGTCATGGTCCGCAAGTAAAATGGCAAGTGGCGCATGTGCGTCGACTACACTAGCCTCAACAGTGCCTGTCCGAAGGACGACTTTCCCCTTTCCCGCATTGACCAGCTGTTCGACTCAACCGCGGGTTGCGAACTGATGAGCTTCCTGGACGCTTACTCAGGATACCACCAAATTAGCATGGCAGAAGAAGATGAAGAGAAGACTGCCTTCATCACCCCGTTCGGCACTTACTGCTACGTCAGAATGCCGTTCGGTCTCAAGAACGCAGGTTCCACGTACCAGCGCTTGATGCAAAAGACCTTTCTTTCCCAGATAGGGCGTAATCTCGAATCATATGTAGACGACTTGGTTGTAAAAAGTACTAAGAGATTGTCTCATTTGGACGATCTCGCTGAAACCTTCTGTAACTTGAGTCGCTTTGGAATAAAATTGAACCCGGAGAAATGTTCTTTCGGGGTCTCTTCAGGAAAACTTCTTGGTTTCCTTGTTTGTTTCAGAGGCATTGAGATCAACCCTGAGAAAATCAGGGCCATCGAACAGATGAGGTCGCCCTCGACCATGAAAGATGTTCAACACCTGGCTGGTCGCATGGCGGCCTTAAGTCGTTTCATATCGCGACTAGGCGAAAGGGGATTACCTTTATTCAAAGCCTTGCGGAAGCATCACAACTTCACATGGTCCGATGAGGCTGAAAAAGTATTCCAGGAGGTAAAGACATATCTATCCAGTCCGCCAGTTCTGGTATCTCCCGACAAAGGAGAACCATTACTTCTTTATTTGGCGGCCACACCGCACGCGGTCAGCGCTGTCCTGATCGCGGATAGAGAAGGAATACACAGACCCGTCTACTATGGAAGCGAGGTACTTCATGGTCCTAAGGAGCGATAACCTGAGGTCCAGAAGATACTTTACGCGCTACTGATAGCTTCCCGTAAGCTACGACATTACTTCCAAGCTCACAAGATCACAGTACCCTCCTCTTTTCCTTTGGGGGATATTGTCCGAAATCCGGAGAAATCTGGTCGAATCGCCAAATGGGTGGTCGAACTCGGTGCTTTTGATGTCCATTTCACGCCCCGCACAGCAGTTAAGTCTCAGGTCTTGGCCGACTTTGTGGTCAAATGGACCAACCCTGAGCACCCGTGCAGGTGCCCGAGGAATTGGAATGCCCCGATCACTGGACAATGTACTTCGACGGTTCCCGTAGTTTTCAACACTCGGGGGCTGGAGTGGTCTTAGTTACGCCCCAGGGCGAACAGCTTAAGTATGTCATTCAACTACACTTTGTTGCGACCAACAATGCAGCAGAGTATTAAGGTCTTCTTGCGGGCTCCGGGCAACAAAATTCCACGGAGTCCGTCGATTAGTGGTGAGGGGAGACTCACAGCTGGTCGTAAACTAGGTAAACAAGGAGTACAGCACCTCCGATGAGACAATGGCTCATTACCTGGGGGAAGTGAGGAGATTGGAAAAACACTTCAATCATTTCGAAGTCCAATACATCCCGCGAAAGGACAACATTCTCGCAGACCAATTATCCAAAATTGGGTCCTCACGCACATCCGCTCCGGCAGGAGTGTTCATTGAACACTTGGACCGTCCTTCGATCATGACTTCGGTCGAGGATGATTCGGTAACAGTCTGTGTTACCAACCTCGGTCAGGAAGAGGATTGGACTCATCCATTGAGAGTCTATCTTGAACATGGGACCCTACCCGAGGATGAGACCAAAAGCGATCGGTTGATTCGAAAAGCGCATCTGTACAAGCTCATAGAAGGAGTTTTGCTTAGAAAGGGTACTCAAGGAGTATTCATGCGCTGCATATCTCAGGAGGAAGGTAAATCCCTCTTGAAAGAAATACATGACGGTGTATGCGGTGCGCACGCATCATATCGGACACTGGTCGGAAAAGCTTTTCGACAAAGATTCTACTGGCCTTCGGCACTCGATGATGCCAAACATATGGTCAAGATGTGTCCTCAGTGTCAGTTCCACGCAAGACAAGTTCATCAGCCTGCCTACGCGTTACAAACCATTCCCCTTGCGTGGCCTTTTGCTGTCTGGGGGATGGATATTGTCGGTCCTATGCCACAAGCGGTCAATGGGTACAAGTTTCTGTTCGTAGCTATTGACACGTTTACGAAGTGGATTGAGGCCGAACAGGTACGAAATATTACCGCATTAGCAGCGCAAAAGTTCTTTCATAAGAACATTGTCGCTCGATTCGGTGTTCCAAACCGTCTCATCACAGACAATGGTTCTCAGTTCACCAGTGGTCTTTTTCTGGACTACTGCGACCAGATTGGGCCAAGGTGTGTTTTGCTTATGTGGCACATCCACAGAGCAACGGTGCCGTGGAACGTGCCAACGGGCAGATACTGCAAGGCATCAAGAAACGTGTTTTTGATCGCCTTAAGACTCGCTCGGGGGCTTGGGTAGATGAGCTCTACACCGTTCTATGGGCACTGCGAACTACCTCTAGTCGAGCCACTAGTGAGACGCCCTTCCATCTGGTCTATGGGGCCGAGGCCGTACTGCCTATGGAAGTTAGTATTGGATCTGTTCGGACAGAGCAATTCGAACGAGTTGATCAGGCCGAACAGCGATCACAGGATCTCATCCTCTTAGAAGAAAGGCGTGATCGCACTTTGATCAAGTTCGCGGTATACTTGCAAGCTTTGCGCAAGTATCATAACAAAAGGGTGCGACCACGTAGTCTTCACGTGGGCGACCTGGTTTTACAAAAAATTCAAGACCAGTCTAATCGCAACAAATTCTCCCCAAAATGGGATGGCCCTTACACTGTTGTTTCACTGCCGCGACCAGGATCAACGCGATTAGCCATGGAGGATGGTCGAATTTTGTCCAATACTTGGAACATCGATCAACTACGCAAGTTTTACGTGTAAGTATCCAATCCCTTTTCATGTTCAATTAGCATTGTTTAATAAAACAAAAAGTCTTTTGGTTTCATACGATGAACATTTCCCTTCATGCCCATGTGTTACGGACTCGACTCGGGGGCTGGTCGCCGGCGGTTAGATCACTACAACGTTCTAGTTGGATTCGCTGGCCGATCTCATGACCACTTCCAGACAAGTCACTCCTAAATAAGCCGTTTCTCAACTCATACGGGGCTTTCTGGTAAGTCCTTGGTCACCTGAGTGGCTGCTGGTTTGCAACAAGGTTAGGCGTTACATTGATCATAATTGCTGGCCTGATCGCACACCCCTGGTCGTTACGCTCGTATTTCTCCTGTGTTTATAATACTAAGCCTTCAGTATCTGTAATCACAGGCGGGGGCTAGGGGGGGTGTGCTTATAATATGAAACAACAAAAAATACTTTCTTTCAAAATTGAAAAGGTACATGCATTGCATTCTATAGTTTGTATCTATACAATTGTAGGGATTACACAATCCCAAGCTCGGTCAGGAGTCTATCTACAAGGGGGTTGACCTCCTCCATGATCGCCTCCAGTTGCTCTTCACTCTCGATCTCTACCGTTTCCACCAGTGGATTCAGATCCATATCTGGGCCATGGTGGAGACGAAATTGGCAGAGAATGGCAGAGGCTGCTGATCGAACCCTGGTTCTGATCGCCTCTTCCCGTCGCCGCGTATCTTCAGAAAGATACTCGAGAAGTGACTCCGCTTGGGCCACGACCAGTGTAGACCAGTCGCTTGAACTGAGGTCGTCCTTTGTGGTCTCGACCACATCAGCCCTCAGGAGACGGGCCACCATCTTTAGCTTTTCGAAGATGGATTGGCTCAGGTCTCTGTTCGCCTTTCGGGTAGAGTTAATGGAGAGCTGGAGGATCACCTTGTCCTGATCAAGCCGTTTTATTTGACTTGCTTGCGCTGCAGTAAAAAGATTGTTACCAACAGTCTAAACGATAAAGTGAAGTCTTCATAGTCGGGAGTCAACTTACCAGAAAGCTGTGACCACAGGTCATTAAGCTCGATCTCTTGCTTCGAAATCATGGAGATCGACATGAGCTTGTGCGTAGCCAGGTCCCTCTTCAGAGAAGTAACCTCCCTGTGACAGAAAAGGATGACTGTCATAACCAATTTGTATCTATACAAATTGAAGGGCATTTATCGTTACTTTCGCAAGCAGTCTCTCTCTTTTTGTATGGCCTCGATGCTTTTCACCATAGCAATCGATCTGGCCGATATACGGGATAGTTCCTGTGATGCAAAGAGAAATTAGTGGTGTCCTATGCACAGTTCAGGTACCATAAGAGATGTTCATTATACCTCTGTATACTCCCGAAATGAGCTATCCTCCGAGATGGCGGGAGGTCCGGTCGAGGGACCCGTCGCGTCCTCGACAGGAGCAACAGGTGGATGCGCCTGCTGGGCCTCAGTCGCAGGTTCTGCTGCCTGCAACTGGGTCTCTGTGCCCGATTCATCCCTGACGGTCCGGATGACTTCCTGGACCAGAGGGACAGAGTGCTCCTCGCCGGAGACCTCAGCACTGGCAGCGACTTCAACCCTCCCCGGGGCGGTTGAAGGGCTCGGTGCTACGTCTTTACGCCTACGAAGAAAATCGGAGTTGACGATCACATTGATGGTCGCCACTCAAAACAGAACTAACCAGGATTCTTACCTCAATTGAAATCCCATTAACTTCTGGGATTTCGAAGGTGGCTCCCCGAGAGAGAGGACAATAGTTGTCCACCCTGGTTTTCCTCTTTGTGAACAAGGCCTTTTCTCCCTATGTATGTTCTCCTGTAAGCATATTCATAAGGGATGATAAAGACCTAAGTGGTAAGAATTCATACCTGAGTAACCTGCCCGGTTGACAGGGATACGCCCAAAGGCCTGGGTGGCTCCTGGACTGATGGAGTCGGTATCTCATCCGCGACCTTGGCGTTGGTCGCGGGGTCTTGTTCTGTCACCTCCTCTCCTGTCCGCAGGAGTGGAGGATTTGCCCCCCTGGGACTCACAGGAGTTTCAGGGGGAGGTTCTTCTCCCTGTATGAGTATAAGTCCGATAAACACACATACAGATGAAATTGAAAAGTTAAGACCACGAGGAAGTCCTACCGTGGTCATCTCTTCGACCAGGGAGGGAGAAGCAACTGACTCTGAAGCCTCTAGGGCTTCAGGAGCAAGAATCTCACCCGCGACCACGGGATTCCCGGTGGCCGCAGGGTCCGCTGCGGGTGCTTCTATTTCCACGGGACGAGGTGGAGTCTCACCGGATGGAGAGTCTACTATTTTCCTCCTCCGGTGGATCAGGGGAACGTCGTCTTCCTCCTCCTCGCTCCTCTCGCCCTGTACAACGAAGAAATGATTCCAGTTTGTACCTGGAAGAACAGGAGGTACGTGATATCTTACAGCAGTTTTCCTTGCGGTAGGAGGAGTGCTCCATGAAGACCTCTCCCCAAGAGTTTGCTTGGATTTCTCTGGGGCAGGATTTCTTGTCCTAGGCTTCGAGGAAATCTTCTTCACGTTCTTCGCCGTCGGCTTTCCCAGGAAACCGACGTTTTCACTTGGGAACGTCGCCTCGGTGAATCTCCCCAAGAGCTGCGTCATCTCGACAAATTTGTTAGTGCTAAGTGTACATGAGACCTGCGAATAGGAACTAAGTGAAAGGTGACATACCTTTCGTGCTCCTGTTTGAGGTCGTCACCGGCGTGAACTAAGCTCTGTAGGCGAGGCGATCCCTTGGGGCCTTCCACTTCAGCATTGTAGGCCCTGAGAAGGTAATTTGTCCGCCTCTCGATCTCGGAGGAAGGCAGGACTGTTCCCAGAAAACCAATTAGAAAGCATGTAACAGAAGTATGAGGTTTCAGTGTCGAAATCACATACCGTCGTTGTAGTCCAAGGTGTTGTCCGCCATGGACTTGATCTCCCAAGCCGGATGAGCCCTTTCACGCAGGGGCCTCACCCGATTCTTCACGAAGTCGCGGATGATGTCGCGAGCCGTCAGTCCCTGATGGACCAAGTGAAGAATCACCTCGGCATGCTTCATGAACTCAGCATTCATCGCCGGGAGGGAGTCCAACTCGCTCGGCTTTTCTGGCCGCGAGTTCTCAAACCACAACCCGCTCTCAGATAGAGGGGTGCAGTAAAACCATTTCTGGTGCCACCCGTGCACCGAATCTCGCAGGGGTGGAAGGGATAATCCTTCTTCTCCCTTATCCGGAAGTAAATACATCCGGCGGCGTTGGTGCTCTTCGACCACGCCGAATAGTAGAAGCGCCGAAAGAGATCCACGCTGGGATACACTCCGACGTAGGCTTCACACAAATGCTGGAACACCGCCAGAATCAGGACCGCATTCGGGTGGAGATTTATCAACTCCAACCCGTAATGCTCCAGAATGTCCTTCAGGAACCGACTCTCAGGGAATCGGAACCCGCAGCGCATGTACTCCTCAAAAACCACCAGTTCACCCTCTCCGACGACTGGGGTTTCTTGGTCCTTCTCCGCGGGCCGCCAGTTGATTAGCAGCCGCGGAGGAAGGATCTCCTCTTTCTCCAACGCCACGAGACTCTCTTCGGAGTGGTGGACCGATCTGATCCAGGACACCATTTCTTGTGAGAGATCGGGAGGAAAGTTGGCAACTTTGGGGAAGATGAAGGCTGTGGGGAATGAGGGTTTTGTGCGGCGGAAATGTAAAAGAAGGGTTTTTCAGACTGTGTGGCTTCCTCAAGAAGCTAATTGCTCCTTTTATAGACCAGAGGAGGCGCACTACTGTGAGTAACGTTCCACTCAAACGTTCCACTTAATATTTTATTCATTTTCCATAATGGATACTATCTCTGGCGGACCCGTTAAGTGTTCCTGGTGTCGGATCCGAAACAAAAAGGACTTCTTTGTTTCAAGATTTGAAGATACCAAAACCTGAAAAGTTTTTCAAGGGTTTTCGGAGGACATTTTCCTTCATGTATCTTATAAACTTTCATGAAAATATCCTATGACCAGGTTTTTGGACGTACGGATATGTTGTGATCGGGTTGCTCTGTATTCGGAACCATGTCTTCGACTAAGCTCCGATTCTAATCGAAGTGATGGTCTGATCAAGTTTCGGTTTTGATCGCAGTAATCTTTCAAATCGAACTTCGGTTCTAACCGCGGCTTTAAGTCTGATCGCAGAGTCAGTGCTGGTCGCGGTACAACGATAAAATGCGATTCTGGTCGCAGAATCGAACTTTGCCTGTGTATGAGTGGTCGTAAAGACATTGCTTATGGCCACGTTTTCGCACAGAAAATGTAAAGAATATTCATGTAATGTGAAGAAAAAGAAAACTTTATTTCTGACATTCTTTACATACAAAAGGGATACCGGCGACCAGAGCATCGACCTAATCCGAAAGAAGTTTGCAAAGTTCTCCTAGGGACATGTTGTTGTCAGTAGGATCTACACTGACAACCCCTAGGGAACTAGCAACTAATCTAAGCCTATCTACATCATCCCTAACAAGAGACGCACTATTATTCCTAATCAAATCGGAGAGTTCTCATTGTTGCTGAGCGTGGTCCCTCTCCTGACGGAACTAGCGCGCTTCTTCACGGGATCTTTCAAAACATTCTGCCAGGTGCAGAATCGTCGAAGACATCTCTTCGGTCTTTTTCTCCAGGGCCTCTTTTTCTCCTTGGAGAGCCTGTCCGAGGGAAGGAGGTGGAGTCTCAGCAGGCTGGTCGTTGGGGGCTTCAACAACTTTCGTCTCCTACATTTTCAAATGTTAGTTTTACTAAACTATGACGACAAGCAAAGGGAGACAGAAGTAATTACCAATCCTCGCAACTGACAGGTTGATATAGGCATACTGGAAAGTAGATCACCCGACAAAGTTCGAGGATCATTGGATGGTGGAAGTGCAACCTTCCCACCATAAGATTGCTTCCCCAACCCAAGTTGAGGGTCATCTAGTCGAGGAGTTACCACTTGCCGACCAGAAAATCAATCACCCAAACAAAAATGGGGAGTATTGGGATGAAATGGAAAAAACTGAGAAGAACGTCCCTCCAAAGGTGGAGATGAAAGTTCGACCTGCCGAGGTGTATGGATAAGAAGAACTAGGGGAACAGAAGAAAGAAAGAACGATGATGCCTCTTTCACCTTTGTTCTGCTGGAGGATCCCTCGTCAACCTTGGGCTTCTTCCTTGAAGGAGATAGATCTTTGGGCATCTGTGATTCTTGCTCAAAAACTTTCTCTTCATCACTATCAATCTCGATGATATTATGGTCTGCCATCGGGAGAAGTATGATAGGAAGAATGCAGATGGCTTCTACGGAAACTTAGCCGGGAAAAGAAGTTGTGGAGTTTTGCAACCCGAAGGCTTCGGTATTTATAGCCGCCAGGGTGACGATTCGCCTTCCGAACGCCTCGAGTTTTTAAAAGCATCCACAATTTCACCTCGGGTTAAAAAATATTTCAACAGCGCCATCATTACCCGTCACGTATTACCCAGAGCCCGTCTCGGGGAACCAACCGCCACACTTAGCGCCTCACTAAGTGGGGGATTTGAAGCGTCAGGTTAAAAATCCGATGTATGTCTTGAAATTCGAAATAAACACGTCCCTTCGTTTTCTTCGAATTTGGGGGAACTGTTAGTATAGAGTTCTGACGAGGATCGACACCCGAGTCAGTTCAAATAAATGCACGACTAGTTCAGGATAGATTCGAGCCAGACATGTGCTTGGCAGTGCGAACTCAAGTCATTCTAAGTAATACCAGCCCAAGATCGCAAGCTTTACACGATCAGATCGCAGCTAGTGTGCGGTTAGGAGTTCGTATGCTATGCGCGGACAGAAGGCTGAAGATGTTGCGCGATCAGCCGACATCGCGCGGTCAGAATACTTTCGACCAGGGAATATGGGATTAATTTGTCCCTGTAGCAGGAATATCCCAAGTATCCCGAAGATTCTTCCACATAGAGGAACAACCGTCAGGAGGTTAATACGTGCAGTTATCCACAAATAACACGTGTTAAACCTGCGTGGAGGTTAAGAGCGGTTCTCTAAACCGCATCCAAGCAACTGTTTGATGCTGTTACGATTTGGCGCCCTTTCAACCAGTATAAAAGGACAGCCTGGTGCATCAAACAGGGGAGAGGTTATCTCATCCAAACGAGATACGTGACATTTCAACTAGAGATCAACTGATCACACCACCAAGACAATAGCCTAGACTAGATAGCTTCCATAAGCCTTCCAGGCTTCATTTTGTACAATCATATAGGGAAAACCTTCGCCTGTGAAGGTCTTTTCCCGTCACTTTGTAACTCTTTTACTACACATAGTGAAATCCCAACAGGACATAGGGCTATTACTCCAACCATCGAGGGCCCGAACCTGTATAAACTTCTCTGTGCTCCAGTTCTCCATAATTCTACATACCTTCCCGGAGGGACACCCTGAAAGGTCTTACGAACTACAAATTTTGCATAAGTTCGGCTAAGGACCCCGAGTCTGAATCGTCGACAAGTTCTTACAAGGCAAATCAACTGGTCTTGCATGTTGTTTCTTCCCAGATTTTGAAGTGCTAGACGAAGTTGTTTCATCCTCCTGTTTCTCTTCAGCCTCCTGGAGAAATTTGAAGGCAAAATCAGAAATATTTAGAGACAATATATCCAAAGCTAAGGTTCAGAGAGTACCCATTTAGCACGAGCTTTTGCCTTTTTCTGCTTTTGCCTCAATTTCTTCCTCGGGGTAGGTGGCAGTTTTGACATTTCATCACTCTCTTCAGTGGATGATTTTGATGGAGAATCATGTAATTTCATATAACACCTACAGTTTTTGGCCGCGGCGGCGCGGATCCGGCGAGGCACACGATGAGGCCCCAGTGGCGCGGATGAAATTTGTGGTGTTCACGCTTCACACACACACCTGCTGAGCGACGCTGGTGACGAGGCTGCGGTGGGTGAGCATGGCGTCCTTGGGCAAGCCGGTCGTCCCCGACGAGTACGGTAGCGCGACAACATCGTCGGGGTCGACCTCGGCGTCGGCCTCCAGCTCCTCGCCGTCGATCAGCTCCCAAAACTGGATGCAGCCGTCGAACTTGCCGTCGACGGTGACCACAGGAGGCCCCTCTCCCCATCGAACTCGCGCACCTTGTCCACGGCTCAGGCCTCGGTTACGATCACCTTCGCGCCTGCCGCAGCCATCTGCCGGTGGATCTCTTGCGGCGTGTAGAACGGGTTCGGGTGGTCGTGGCTACACCCAGATGCGGCGCGCCGAGGAAAGCGAACGCGAACTCGAGGCAGTTGCAGAGCAAGTTCAGGACGACGTTGTCCTTGCCCATCCCGAGCCGCCGCAGCCCCGCCGCCGCCTGACGCAACAGTGTCTCCAACTCCGTGTAGCTGTAGGCCACCCCGATTTGCCCGTCGATGAGGCACAGCCGCGAGCCACCTCCGGCATCTTCTCGAAGTAGTACGCCTGGAGAGTGAGGTGGTTCGGGATCTCAATGTCCAGATCCGGCGAGGCACGTGATGAGGCTGCAGCGGCGCAGATCCGGAGATGCCACATCGATGCCGCTGCTTCCTCGCCCGTGCTGACGCCGACGACGAGGTCATCGCGGCACCCCCTGCCGCCGCCACGCCGATGCCGCTGTTCCACGCCCGTGCCGACGCTGACGATGAGGTCGTCGCGGGTCGCGGTTGGCAACAATGCAAAGACGTGGAACGATCGGAGCAGCGAACAGAATTGATCGAATGGTCAGAACAAAAATGGCGACGTGGCTCAACCAGGAGGGAGAATCATGAACAGTAGCAAAGTTAGTGGGTTTGAAAATGTTAATAATGTTAGATGTTAGATGTTAGATACTACTATCATCCAATTAAGCCCATATTTCACAGTCAATATCAGATCTAACTATCTAAGTATGATCTTTAGGTTGGACGCAGGCTAAACCATAAAAGCTCGGCCGTATAGATTGGAATATGGCTTGACGCATCTCGGCACTATAGAAATGCATGCGTTGGTTGGGCTGGGCCTGGCTTAGGACCATATTAGACTTTTTTGATTTTTAACTGTATTAGGTTAATTAAAGGATGCGTTCAAACTATACCTTAGGCTAGGTAGATCGGGCTATCACTATTTTTAATAGATTTGATTCTTACTTAATTCTTAAAGAATGATTTGACTCTTACTTGACTCTATACGCGAGGTCCACATCCTTTAAAACCAAATTAAGAGTCAAATAATGTGCTTGACTCTTACTTGATTTTATGTGATTTGCAATAATTAAACCATCAATTTAGAACCAATTTGTAATTCTCCTTAAACCCGAATCTCAAAATACAAAAAAAGGTCAAGACTAATTAAACACTAGCCGTCAAGTGAAAGGGCCTTTTATACAAATATATGAAAATCTAGGACTAAAATGAAAAAATGCCAAAACCTATTTCTAAAAATCAATTGCATATAAAAACACTTCTCAGAAAATGACAAGAGAGCCAACACAATATCGAGCTCACCTGTCATTCTGTGTGCAGCACAGGAGAGATAGGAAGGATTTATTCAATATTTTATTTAATCCAACGGTCATCTTTTCATTTATTTCACTTGCAAGAGGCCCCCAGAAATAGTAGACCCACTCGTCAGTCACTGCAAGTCAAACGTGTGCGCATGGGCGATAGAAACGAAGCAGCAACACTCGTCGCGTTTTATGAGCTCGGTGAGCCTCACTTTCCTCAAATGCAGTGCGACGCACCTCGTATTAACTCCATCAATGACATGTGGGGACGGGATTGGTGGGACCCAATTGTCGATGATACAAGTTTAATTTCGCGCAGTGCGCGTGAGCACTAACATGGGGCACTCATCATAGAAGTGTGGCCCATGCAACACGTAATCTTTCATGCATGTACTGAAAACCCATGTCACTGACAAGTGGGCCTTTTTTTCCTTGGACCCACATGTCAGAATTAATTTTTCATAAGTACATTTAGTCGGATTTAATTTTTGTGGGCCCGCAAACCATGCCTCGAAGCTTCATCCTCGTCTCCAATGGCGACGGCTTCTCGACACGCGCTCGCCGGCCACCTGCTTCCGCCCAGAGCACACAACTATCTCATCACGTCAAGTAAGCATCAACCACACAACTTTGGCCGTCGACACACACCAGCAGAGACGTCGCCGTTGGAGTTCATCGAAGATGGACATGCCAAATCTCAGAAAGTTTAGTAAAGCATCAATCATAGATACACCAAAGAGCCTTCTTTTAAAATGAATATGATTGATTCCATCTGTCTAGTACTCATAATCCAATAGATCAGATTTGTTAAAACCATCTTCTAACCTTTTCATCCATCTTCAGAGGAACAACTGTTCTTTTATTCTCTTTGTACGAACCGTAGTCCGATAGGAGCATGAGTTCTCAATTTTCCACAATCCCTCATCTGGACTCAATTTTGAAAGTTTGCATTGTTGCATCTAGGCCTTTATACCTGATTTTGATGATTAATGAAAACAAGCGTTTCAGACTAATTGTGTTTTTGAGCTATATTTGGATACAGAGTTATTTTTGCAAAGAAATGCAAGATGATCAAGATAGGAACTCAGGCGAACCCAAAGAAAAAGATGAAACACAAGTCGTGAGATTCAAGTTGCAAAGGACCTGAGGTAAAATGAGTCTTTATTTTTAACGATGGTGGTGTTTGGAGTCTGATCGATTTAGAAATTTGTTTTTAGTTTACACCGTACTATTAAGAGGGGTTGCAAGTCCTCTCTACATTTCCAGCATAAACCGAGAAACTTTTAGGTCATTGCATTCATTCATCTCAGTCGGATTAGTTTTTCAAATGATTTGGTTTTTTGATCTTTTTGGCATTAGAAGTGTTTTTACATTTTCTAGAAAGATCTAGGTTGATCTGGTTTTTGCTTCTATTGACAAACATATATCCCTTTAAATTATCTTTAAAACGAACTATAAATCTCTTAAATTGGATCTCTAGATCAAAACTTATGGTTGTTTTTATCTACATTGACAGTCAGCATGTGATGCTGACAGTCAGCCTGAATGTCAGTTTGTGTTACTGTCATTTGTCCAAAGTGCGTGTCTTTTTGAGCTGAAACTTTT
Source organism: Pharus latifolius (assembly GCA_019359835.1). NCBI lineage: Eukaryota > Viridiplantae > Streptophyta > Magnoliopsida > Poales > Poaceae > Pharus > Pharus latifolius. Next base: position 1,216,426 of record CM033319.1, read on the forward strand.
TGAGTTACACTGACTATCAGCATGATTTTCCACCACATTTGTTTTGTTTTGTGAGTTTTATTTAACTAGTCGTTTTTGTGGTCGATACTAACTGTTAGCATGTGATGCTGACTGTCAGCATGAGCTATTTGTTTCCATATACAACCACAAACGGCTAGCTAAGTTTTATCCTTGATTTTTGTCGAGTTGTGCTTGTGAATGCTGATTGTCAGCATGTGTTGCTGACTATCAGTATGTGCTGTTTTATTTCCATATACGACCATAACGGCTAGCTGAGTTTTCTCTGAGATTTGCTTGTTTCTGCTCGTGGTCTATGCTGACTATCAGCGTGTACTGTTTCTTTTCCAGCTCAAGCACAATGGCCCTTTTGTTCATTTGGGCTATAAATAGAGGTTTTGAGCTATTGTTTAAGACACCAAGCAGGCTCATTCTCATATATACACTTGAGCATTTGTTCTTAGAGATAAAATCTTGATCTTTGGATCAAGTCTTGAGTTTTGTGATCCACCGAGTGTTCTGTTCGCATCATTTGCATACTTAGAGTTTCTCGGTGATTGTTGGAGGTCTAGAAGAGACCTTGCAACTTATTTCTCTTGGTGAACGCCCTCACTTAGACGGTTTGGTGGCGTGGCCGTTGATCTCTCCATTTCAGAGATTGTCGGAGAGACTCAGCATAATTGTAAAAGGCATCGGTGCTCGTCTTTCTGGAGTGAACAAGGAGCAACCATTAGTGAGAAATATCCTTCGTAGATATTGAAGTAAGACTCATTCATTTGAGTGCTTCAACGAGAAGTAGGGGAGACCGGGCGAGTCTCTGAGGTCTCGGGAAAAATCTTCGTGTTTGTTTTCTCTTCCTCTTTAATTTTAACTATTATTCAATTGTTTGATTCTTTTTCATTGCAAAAGTTGTTTCATTTGAAGTTTTAAAAAGCCTCCTATTCACCCCCCCTCTAGTCGGCATACTCGATCCTACATATACCACCACTGAGCACCAGCAAGACAGCAATTTTCGTCCATGAGATAGCTACCATACTTGTGCAAACTGTCATGTCACACACGTTAGATCATGTGCCAGTTGATAGTTAATAGCAGCGGCATTCAGCCTACAAGTGTTGCACCTCCACCGCCATGGGCTCTGCTTCGACATACACCAACCGATCATCGAAGCACCTCTTCTCAGCGTCTCAATGCAGCGGGGTCATCAGTCATCGATGCACCAATTTATCTTAGTGGCCCCCGCCTAGCTCTTATCATATAGGTGTTCGACCTCACCTACCATCACCTGGTGGCATACGAAAATCTGAGCTTGTGCACCGCCCTCTGCCTCCACGTCTGATTCTAGCCTGGGCTTCAACATCACATTCAACTCCGACGATGACTACGTCGCCACATCACAGCGCTAGATGGACGAGCAGTTGGCACGTCGTTGGATGCAGTAGAGGGGGTGACATAGGGCGAGATTTACAACACGGTTGGATCACATGACAGACTCCCATCGTACCTACTTCCTCGGCCAGCCTATGCTGAGTCGAAGGATGTCCTTAACCCTACATACGCAGAGTATGTCGACCTATTCCAGCAAAGGGAGGACACTGAGCAGGATGCCCCCCATCCACAACAGCATCCTACTTATCCTTTGCACTTAACTGACGCTCCACCAGCGGCGCAACCTACACAGGAGCAGGCCCCGCCAACTACGCAGATGTCAATTGTCAGGAGGCGTCATATTAGGGATCGTCACACCCCCCCCCCTTCTCAATACACACCATTGGAGTATGAGGGCTAGCCGAAGAGGAGGTAGTAGTTCAGCTATATTATGTACAGACTCTTTTTCAATGTTTATGAACGTGATGGATTTGGTATTTTGGAGAAAATGAATACGATCCTTTTGGGTTTGTTGAGAGTTCTTTTTTTCGTTGCTTTCATATTTCCCGTGGTTTTCCATTGATTTCTCATTTTCGTATCTTCGTATAGGCCAGGCCTAGACAACACCCCCGCCGAGAACCAAAATTTGGCCCGAGTTAGTATTTCCAAAACGATTCCTAGGCTTACAACATTTTCAGCTTTTCCAGCTTTCCAACTTTTTTAGTGTTTCCAGCTTTCCAACTTTTCAACTTTTCCAGCCTATCCTTAAAGTCTACAGATGCGTCCAATCAACATCAGACTAGCTTGCCCGAAATGTCAACTCTACTTTTCAGCTATCCATCAGAAAAACCTACCCCAGATATCAGATCTACTTTTCCAACTTTTCAACTTTCCATCATAAAAGTCTGGCCGAGTTGTCAAGTCTACTTTTCAGCTTTCTGTCAGAAAAGCTCGCCCCATTTATCCTATCTGCTCTAGAATGAAACTCACCTCGAATCCATTTGATGCATCTGTCACTTCAGCCTATAAATATGAAGTGTTCCCTCTACTCAATTGCGCACTTACCCTATCTACTTCTACATCACAAACTCTAAACTACTTCCTCTTCGTCAAAACTTATGGTTGCATCTGGTTCATCATCCGGAGGAAAACACAAAGAAACATTTCAATATCAACCACCATTGTTATGCCACTATAACAAGCCATGCGACAAGTATAGGTACACCGATGAACAAACATTCTGGCAAATGTACTACGGATGTGTAGAGTTAAGTTTCCAAAGAATAGAGATGTGAGTGGTCTACTATGTTTACCGTTTTATCTACTATTTAACTTATTGATTGATCACCTTTGTTCATCAGAATTACAAGTGCAAGTGTGACTTCATTCAGTGGATCAATAACGAGATGTTTAAGGAAGCTAAGTCACACAACAAGTTTTGGGAAGAAGTAAAGACTTGCCGCAGGATGTTCAGTCTCTCGAAGAAGCTAGATCTTGACGAAGTCAATCCTTACTGTGAGGTCGAATGGCATTCAGCAACAGACTAACTGACGGGGAACGAAAGACTAGCTTGTCGTAGAGAAACTTATTGTACCATAATTAAAAAACTACAGTCGGGTTCGAGCCTTAACTGTCGTTGGCTCTTCTAAATACTTTTTTCCATTAATTTGCTTGAGTGTTATTAACTCAAAAATGTACTCACTCCATTTTTAATAATATATCTCAATTTAACTACATGCATATTCATTAAGCCGTGACTCAGAAATGTAATCTTTTCTTCTAGTAATTTGTGACTGATAGCAGTTTGCATTAGATTTGGAAACCCTCTTTGCAAATACTTTTTATTCCAGGTTATTTGATGATTTTTTTATATACATTATTCGTACAAAAATTTTGAAATATTGGTTTTGTTGTCTCATTTTTTATTATGTCTACTATAGAATTCAAACTAACTTAAATTACTAGTTTTGTTGTCAGCCAAAACAAATGCTTCAATAAAATTACATAAATTTTATTATAGAACTAGATTAAAAAAGAATTTGCTCCGAAAATGAAGAAAGATATATCCAAGATAAAAAAACAGGCACACACTAATTAGCAAATAAAAAAAATCCAAGTACAGTGCAATGCTCCCACTAAATTAAAAAATCTATAAATTCATGATTTAAAGCACCATAATTCCTCCCTTTCTTCCACTTTTCACAAACTAATTAAAACTGCTGAATAAAAACTACACCCCAGTAAATTTGTGAAATAGCAGGATATTTTTGAATTTTCTTTTTTATTTATATTATTTGCATAAATAGCAGGTTATGTTTGAAAATTTTCTTTTGTATTTACATTATTTGAATAAATAGCAAGTTATTTTGGAAATCTTTTCATTTATATTATTTACATAAAATATGTACCATAATGGATCAGTTGCCAATCTAGATGGTGACTGGTGCCTGGTGACTGATGAAGTGGCTAAATTCGTCATTTGGGATGGCGATTGGTGCTCATTTGATGACCATCTAGGTGGCGGTGATTACCAAGAATAATAAGCTCGGAGATGTTTTCTTGACTCTGATTAAGCACCAAGAAACTCAAATAGAAGAGGAGGCACACAATCCAAGTGGCTTTCAACTCTCAAATGCAACGTGAACACATGAGTGAATTTTGGAAATTTAAAGCTTAATGAATGCAAGGCTTGATTCTAACTCAAGTGTACTCAATAGATGTTCCAAGAGTTTCTAAATGCCAAGCTAAGGGGTATATTTATAGCTCACCAACTAGAACTAGTCGTTGTAAAAGCAACAGGCTAAAAACAGCCCACTTGGACAGTCTAGGTTTACAACATAGACAATCCAAGTTGGTTGAAGCAACTGGTTTAATAAATGTGTTGACTAGACATTGGTGGCAATTGAGTGTGCATACAGACAATCCAAGTTGAACACAGACAGATCGGGTGCACTCAAAGAATTGAAGTCAAAAGAACACCCCTACTGTTAAAATGTCCACGTTACACACGAACAATCTTGGTATTACACCAACAGTTCGGGTGTACCGAAAATGCTAAGATGAAAGAAAACACCCTACTATTAAAATGTCTAGGACATTCATACAGACAGTCCAGGTGTGGTGTGTTGGATCTAGGTCGATCTAGGTATCTAGGTTTTGATGATTAATTACAATTTAGATAAATCCCTGATGATTAAAGTTAATCTGGAGAATGTCAGATTTGATGATTAAATGACAATTTAGATAAATCCTAATTTAACACAAGTAAATTAAATTAATTATTGATAAACCCTGAAATGGATGTTTCCTTAGTTGTGGGTTTAATATTGATGCATATGTAGAAGGGGAGCTCGGTGGTTGCATCAATCTTGTGCTAAGTGTAAATTATAATGTCATGAGATAAATCCTAAGTTTGATGGCTCCTTATTGAGATTTTGACATCGATGAATATGCTGAGGGGGAGCTCATCATATTGGTCATCTGATCTGATTGTCAGCATGACATGTGTTGTATAGATCGTATACGTATGTCCTTATCATATACGAATATATATGATTGTGTATTTCATCTCATACTCATCTGTTATTTGTTAAAAAAGGTTTTGTCATCTCACCGGAAAGAGAAATAGTTGAGTTAACTCCTGTGAGGAGTAATTTTTCTGGTGGTGATTAATGACGACCTATATATGAGACTAACGTTGTGCATAAAGTGTATGTGCTATAGTCTCAGAATGGTTGCGAGATGAAAGCAAGCAAGGGCGTGAAGAGGATGATGCCGATATGAGTCATCTCGAGAGAGGTCAAGCCTAGCGAGGTCGAGCTCTGCGATGACTAGTTTTGAGTAGTTGAGCTTCACGAGGTTGAGCTTCATCGAAGGTAAAATCCAAGATTAAGGATTGTTTTCTTAGGATTTTACCGGTCTCGGTGTTTGGAGATAGACCGGGTTGATAGGATTCTTTTTGCTAGTTTGACCGTACTATTAAGAGGGGTCAGAAACTAGTAGCTTGAATCTATTTAGTGTGGAAGCTCAAATGCATTCATATCATCTTGCACTAATGTTTTATCGCCTCTTGCATTGCTATAGAGTCTAATTGTAGTTTGTGGTGCATTAGAGAAAATGCTTTGAAAACTGTACTTAGTCTTGATCGCCAGCTATTTAAATTGGTTTATATTCTAGAGCTCGTCGTGATCGTATTTGCACATTATGATCGTATTCTTGTTTGGAGCGTGGTCATGGTCATGTCACCTGTTTAGCGGTTTTCTGTTTAGGGTTTGGTCGTGGTCGTAGAAGTTTGAGCTGGTCGTACCAGTCTTCGGCTCGCTTGCGTACGCTCGACCAAATCCACTCAACCACCTGTTTTCGACCGGATGTTCGACCTGTGTGGTCATACTCGTTGCTGAGTGTCAGCAAACATATCCGCGAGAAAACAGACAAATTGCATTTAGAAATGACATTTGTGTCGGACATTTTGACAGTAGGAAGGTTTTTAAATTTCTTAGAAATATCTAGATCTTTCTAGGTCTTTTTTTCTGTTGACAAAATTTTATCCCTTTGAGTTATCTTTCCAACAAGCTAAAAATCACCTCAATCGGATCTCTAGATCAAAAGTTATACTTGTTTTACTGTCAATGTGTATTGGTCGGGCATTGTCTGGGCATGGCCGGCTGTACAATTTTCTTTGAGCTAATTCGACGTGTAACCAGAGACATTTGCATCCGTCCGGGGGTTTTTGTCCGGGCAGGCCGGACTTTGTCTGGTATGGCCTGTACAAATTTGTTTGAGCTGAGAGTTAACAAAGACATATATATTTGTCCGGGGGCTTTTGTCCGGGACGGGCCGGACTTTGTCCGGCATGGCCGAACATTGTCCGGCCTTTACAAAAAAAAAATCCCCCAACGGTAAGTTTGCAACGGTCAAAATTTGTTGTACTGGCCGAACAGTGTCCGGCATGGCCTGTCCGGCCTGTACAAAATTTCTCCTGTTCATGGCAAATGGCTAGTTTTCTTTGAGGGCTATATATATCTTGTGTTTGCATTCATTTGGGGTGGCTCAAGGAGTTGATATTTCAGTTGATAAGCTAGCCAACACATTGCATATGAGATATTGCATCTAGAAGCTAGAATTTGAGCCAAAATCCTTAGTGGATTTGAGAGAGAGTATTTGAGAGAGATTGTGAGTGTTGAGTGCACTTCATCTCCATTTGTAAGCTAGTGCTAGAGTGTTGAGCATCTCATTTGCATCATTGAGTTTCTAGCACGTGATTCATTTAAGCGAAAGCGCATCCAACTTATTACTCTTGGCGATCGCCTTCGCCTAGATGGTGTCGGAGGAGAGTCGTGATCTCTCCATTGAAGTTTGTCGGAGAGGCCGACAAAAACTTGTGAAGGGTTTGGTGCTCGCCTATCCGGTGTGGAGAAGGAGCAACCCTAGTGAAATATCCTTTGTGGATATAGAAGCGAAGCTCACATGTAAGCGCTTCAACGAGGAGTAGAAGAGACCAGGCGAGTCTCCGAGACCTCGGTAAAAATATTATGTCAATTGCTTATCTCGTATTCATTTCATATTTGTCTTGACACAATTGTTTAAATCAATCTAATTGCTTGTTGTATTGTATTTTCATATCGATAAATTGCATCTATATGTTAGATTGTTGTTGCATGTTGAATTACTTATTTCATATGGTTAAATGCAACTAATTGATTAGATAGTTTTAAACCCCTTTGCAAAATCTAGGTTATCCGAAATATCTTTAAAATTGCTTAATTGAAAAGAAATTTTAATCTCTAGTCGGAATCCTTGATCCTACATGGTGAAAATTTTGAGAAGAAAATACACCCTACTATTAAAATGTTTGAAACATTCATGTAGACAGTCCTGGCGTGCTAATAAATTTGAGGTGAAAAATAACTCAATGGAGAACTATCTGGGTCAATTATTCAGATTATTTGGGTCAATTGAGAATTTTCAGACTTCTAAATTCAAGTCTAATTTCAAAATTTATTTCATAAAATTTCAACCTAGACTTGACACTTAGACTTAAATAAAAGAGAAATAGTGTCTTTATGAATGTATGCATTGTGAGCTTCTCGATATGGATCCAAAATCAAATAACTCACCACAACCCCTATTTATAGTACGACCAAAACTAGAAATGAAAATCTATCGAATTCGACCGTTCTCCTCACACCAAGATTAGCAAAATCCTAGAAAAATGGATTTTACTTTTGGTGAAGCTCATCCATACTTGAGAAAATTCGATCATGCATCCTCCTTGAATTGATCTTTTTTACTATCATCCCACAATTCGATTGAGCTAAGAAACATAAACTCAACAAACACATTAATCTCACAATAAATGTTATCATTAATCACCAAAATAATCAACATAATGGAGGTTGACTCAACAAAGTGCACTTACTTGCAATGACTCGACCCCAAGTGGCATTAGAAGCCAATGCGGACGGTAAACTATCTTCTCGGCACAAAGGGCTGACTTCAGGATGAAGTGGACAATTTGGAAATGATTTCAGCTAATATGCATTATCTTCAACACGTGTGCTGCTATAGACACCTTTCCTATTTCTCTTGCCATGAGAACATGTCCTCGAGAGCACGTGTAAGTTTCTACTTCCAAAATATGTCTAAAAAATTCTTGTGCCACTCGTTAAACACCTGTCATCTTAAAACTACATGATTTTATATACAAGAGGGCTCGATCTGGCCCCATGATTTGCTGGAACAAGAAGAGTTTATGTACAAATGTGGAGGTGATATTAAAGTGAGTACTTCTTGGACCTATAATAATATTGGGAGGTAATATGTAGAGTGCGGCTGAGAAGACGAGCTACCAAGTTGGATGAAAGAGAGAATAACACTATTAACACTATCCTACATGAGATGGATCGTCTCCACTCGGACAAGAAAGTGCTCTAACAATTGATTACCTTTTACTACTGCATAAATGGCTCCACATGTTCATGCGATTGCCACCGTTGCTTGCTTTACATTTCTGCTCAAATATTAAGTTATATAATCTTGATTCAACCTTCATAGCTGTCATTGTCAATCTTTAATGTTTGCTACTATTACTTATATTGAATGCATCGTATTCTACCCGCAAACCTAACCCTAACTGCACCTAAACCTTGATCCAAACCCCTCAAAACCCTAACCCTAACCCTAACTCCTCCCTAAACCCTAAACCTAACTCTAACTCCCTCATAAACCCTAACCTTAATCCTAACTCCCCTCTAAACCCCAACATTGACCCTAAGCCCCCCTAAACCCTAAGCCTAACCCCCCCACCCCCTACCCCCAAACCATAGCCCGAACTCTAACTAGGCAAAACAAGTCGACATAACTGATAATCATATTATTTATATGTATATTTTACACGAAGTTAGACCCCTTTTTCGGCTCCAAAACTCATTCGCCTTGTCGTTTTATGTGGATTAATTTGAGAAATGAACAATCCACTTCCATGAGTTGGTTCAATATGTTTTAGGTAAAGAACATATCAAATTTGGAGCAATTTCGATACTAATATGACAAGGAATGAAGCGGAAAGTGAGCAACAAAGCCGACTCATATAAATATCTCCCTAGCTCTAAGGTTAGTGTTTTGGCCAATTAGAGTTAAAATTAATGCTATGGTTTAGGGGGAGTTAGGATTAGTGTTAGGATTTCAAGAGGGAAGTTAGGATTAGAGTTAGAGTGAAATTTTATAATAACTCCATAGACATCCCTTTCTATGTTCTAAAATTTTTTTACAACTTTTTAGAACTTGGCACATAGCATAGTTGTCGAGCCCTTGAAGCAGTTCAATTTTCTAAATTAATCTGACCCTAAAAAATATACATGCACATAAACTTTGTAAACGAACTAACATGACATAAATATAATCATTAAGAAAATAAATAAATATTATCAACAAAATTAAAATATTACATAATAGAGCCAAGTAGCGGCTTGTCGAGTTTTCGAGACTCGACAAGCCGCTGTCATTCGCTCCCCGCCCAACAAGTGTCCTATTGAGTCTCCGAAACTCGACAAGTTGACGTGACAGGCCATTTTTGCAAAACTCAGTAAGTGTGGATCATTTTTGTATTTTTTAATATGAGTTATTTCTAAAAAAAATTCCAATTTTGTGCCACCAACAAAATATTTTCAAGTGTAAACACACCCAGTTAAAAATGCTCGCCAAGAGTTACCAACAACAGAGTGCTAGAAATACCCAATTAACTGAGAATAAAAAAATATTCAAATAATATTACAGATATCATATTAATTCTAAAATCTATAAATTCTTAATTAATCAATAAAAAAGAAAAATATCTAGACCATACGATGTGTTTGGGTTGCGCCAGATTATAACGAGACAAATTAATCAGATTTATATTAGAACTCCGTAACAAATACAACTCTATATTGTTAGATAGATATTAATCTATATATGGATATTATAATACCAATTTTATTTCATATCATTATATATTTTAATATAATAATTGTTTGGAAAAGTACACTTCATGATAGGACATGATTGGTGACGAGTATGTTTGATTCACATCCAACAAATCAAGTCAAATTTTGGTCATGACTAAATGTATGATTTGATCAAAAAAAATTTGGTTGAAAATCAAATGTGACAAATCTTAGTATAAATCAAACTGACTAGCTAATTTAGAACCCATTTATCATTGAGAGAATATGAACGTGACTGTCAAATTTTGGATGGTCAAATTGGCAATTAAAATTGTGACAAAATCAACCAAAAAATAGTCAATTGTATGGTCTATTTATTTATAGGCTAAAATTATGATGATATAACTTAACCAATTATGATAATAAACCAAACATACCACATTATGATAGCTCTATATGACAGGACATGCATCATAACTTTTTTTAGTCACATAATCCACCATCAAATGTAACAACTACCATGTGAACAGTACACACCGTCTCAACTGCCACATCCTTTCTTGTTTTAGCTAGCATAGCTGTACTGTACACTACAGTGGCTGCCCACGGTAATGGGATATAACCTATGGGTTCCACAGCTTTTCAACTTATGTTAATTCTTGTACCTTGCAGGACTCCTGGAGCTGGAAAATTGAGAATTTGTTTTGGAGACCTGAATTTGTGCCTAAACTCTATAAGCCCATAAGATATGGATAAACAAATTTAACTTCCCAATACAAATTGGACTCAAACTTATCTTAGGCTTATAGTATAATTCCCTTCTTATAAAATAGTAAACATGATACGTGCAAGTTTACAAGGCTGAAACGGGAAAAATCGCATCTCAACTACATTTTGACGCAATCTTGGCGGTGCAGAGATAAACTCTGAGAACGGAAAAATAGATTACGTAAATAACCTCAAAAGGCTCGGCGGCCTGTGAAGTGCAAACGTTTTTTTTTTTTTTTTTTGGGCAATGCAGATTTCTAAAAAAAAATCGTCAGTAACTTACGAGCGGGGCCGACTGAAACGTGGGGCTCTCTCGTCAGTGACCGTACGAGCTTAACAAATAACGACCAACTCCACGAACTTTTCTTATACTTCTCCCCGGCCGTACAAGATCCCATATCCTCCCCTGCATCTCGCGCCGCCGCCTCAAGACTCGCTCACGCACCGAGACAGCCAACCATGAGGAAGACGAGGTCGTCGGCGGCGGCCTCCGCGAGGCAGTCGCACGCGCAGAATGAGCACGTGCTCCCCTCCAAGCTCACCAAGTACCTCGACCCCGAGGCGTCCTGGGACAAGGTACACTCCTCGTTCTAGTTCTACCCAGCACTTCTTGTCTTCTTGGTATTTTGGGTTTATTTAGTTCCTGATGCGGCTTTCTGTTTCTTCGCTTGGTAGGATCAATTGCTGGACGCGCTGCACTGGATCCGGCAGATGGTGGCGCTCGTGTGCGGCCTGCTCTGGGGAGCCGTACCCCTCGTCGGCGCCATCTGGATTGCCCCGTGAGTGCTCAAAGCTCCAATCTTGCGCATAATTGACCGATCTGTTGTTAACTTGGTGCCGATAGGATAAACTAGTTCCTTATCTGACTGTGATGTTAAGATTGATTTTTATTTTTTGTTTTTTTTTTTATTATTATTATTTGCATTGCGTGATTTCGTTGTTATTTACTGCTGTAGTAAATTTCTCGGTGGTGTCATTGGTAATTGAACGATATCACCATTAGGGGCAACTAGTTAATCACAAAGGTTGCAGCTTTATCAACTTGTGCTGGCTATGGTTTATATGGGTCAAAGGTAGGTGATGTTACTAGTGAAGTGGATGCTGGCACTGCAAATTTGAGGTTTTTCGCATTGTATTCAAGGAATGATCTATTGACCTAACCAACTAGGCAGCACGATAGCTGTGAATTTTTTTGTATCCAAGTTGTTGAACACCTCTTTTTGTTTCCCCATATTAGCTAGGATGCTCATGGATCTGTTCGATATCTGGTTGTTGGTGCAGCAATGTAATTAAATCAACCATTGGTACACTAGTACAGTGATTGACTGTATGATTGGGGTCGAAACTATTCTTACTTTTTAGGCATTTGTTCGTGAGTAGGGTCTACCAGTTGGAAATTGGCGAAATTAACCAACTATCTACCTAGGATTGGTGCATTCTGTTTGTCTTGTTAGAGTTCTTTAGGAAGGTTAGCTTTTTAAAATTAATTCAAACTAACACCCCAATATCTTTTGTTGGTAGCTGGATTGAAACGATACCTTTCAATACCACTGTTATCCATGGTTATCTCTAGAGATGCATTTCAGCTCCCTCAGGAGATATTTAATTCTGTACAGAGTGACAGTATCTCATGTTCGATCTTTTTTCTAACAACCTGATAGTCTTGAACATAGTTCACGGGACATTCAGATTGTAATACAAATGGGCACAAACTGCTGGGGAGAATGGCAATAATTGAGGTTTGGTCCATCATTGGAGTACAGGGGTCATTAAAAGTTCAATTGGTATTTTTGTTTTGTAGGTTGGCTGTTATTTGTTAAGCCTTAATGGTGTACTCAAGTTACAGAGTGCAAGAATAATTCTCCAATGAATTCCTTGCAATACTTCAACCATGTATAATTAGCAAAGAGAAATGTTAAGATGTTAGTGTGATATATATATTTCTATAGAGTTATCATTTGTTTGTGCGGCAAAGTTCAGCTCTTGGTGGTATGAATTCCAGAGTAACATTCAAGGTTTAATTTTTCAAACTAAAGGAGAATTCTGGGTAGAAGATGTTGGACATGATTCCACACCTGTATGCACAAGGGTTATACATAAGCATTAGCAGTTAGCTGACTAAGCATTGCACCCATCCAATAATGCACTGCTGTGAGCAATGTCTCCATGTTACCTCTCTCCGACACCATAAGTATGAACCAAAAATACTTAGGAAAGCTGCTGCATGGCATTAGCATCCTCTGAGACCATGCAAATTGTTGATTAAATATTTTCAGTTTGGAAGCATGAAAAGAAAAGCAACATACTGAATGTTTGTGCCATGAGCTGAAGCATCTGAAAATTATCTGTGTTCATTATTTTGGTGTTGTAGGTATTACTATTTTTATGTTTCTTTAAATGCTTACAAAAACCACTTGATGTGGAGTATTTATTAAAATTTTTTGTACAAGCTCCCTATGTGGTCCCATAACATATTTTGGTTTGTTATGTTACAGATTTCTGACTATTTCTACTGGTATCATTTATTGGTACTATGCACACTTGTTGAAGATTGATGAGGAAGACTTTGGAGGCCATGGTGCACTGCTCCAGGAGGGACTCTTTGCTTCATTCACCCTTTTTCTGGTAAAGATATGGCCATTTCCACACTTATTCTGTTCCAGTGTCGCTTCTCTACTAATGCCCATGTGAAAATTATTTTGCCATGGGAGCCCTGTCCGTATAATCACTTCCGGTTTTATATATGTTTTGGGCTACCTCTACTTCGCATGGGTCATTCCATTACATGGAAGTACTTATAATTTCCTAAAGAGCATTATCTGTTAGCACAAAAACCTAGCACTAACATCATGTTACATTTCATTAGTAACTAAGGGTGCACAAGCTTGTAACATGACAGCAACTATTACTCGTAGTCTGTTGCTACTTTAACATGCCCATTCTTCTCTCTTTGTTTTTGAGATATTTAACATCCCATTCAATAAGTAGAATATTGCTAACGATTGCTAACAAAAGCTTCTTGTTTCTTGCAGCTTTCGTGGGTTCTAGTATACAGTTTGTTTCACTTCTGAGAAGCTCGTTTGTTGAATACGCGGTTGAATTTTTGGCCTTCATGTCATTAAACATTTTGTAGAATTGGTGGACAAGGTCTACCAGATGGTGTAGGTTAGAGAACTTCAGAATGGCATGTACCATCTATTCATGTATCAATGCTAAATTGCTGACACACCGATTGTAATTTTAATATTCTTGATTTAATCTAGTATGAGCTGGAGCTTTACATGTTGAATCTAGACCCGAATATCGCTCATCTGAACTGAATAAAAAGTTGATTCTTATTGTAGTTTTGGTGGACAAACTTGAGCGGTAATATTGAAGAATTGAAGTGCTGTGACAGTGTAAGTTTGGTGGGTGCATTTGCTCTCCAATATTAACTTGTGAAGACGATGGTATATTGGCCAGAAGATCTCAACATTTATGTGCACAGAACAGATCGTCTCTAATCTATTACAAAAGGTAGACGATTCTTTTCTTGATCGGGTGAGAGTAACGAAGCATTTGTTTACACCCATACTACACCATCCACGATCGGAGTCTGAAGTACGCTTGGTCGTACAGTTGTAGAAAGAAAAATGGAATAACAAAGCACTTTATTTTTAGACCAAGTTTTAAGTATCAATTGAAAGGTAGGAATTTGAAAGAAAAAAAACATAAGGAAATATGCACTCTTATTATATGTGGGGTTTTCTTAAATTATCGAATTCATTAGTTCCAAACGGACACTTAATTGCAAAATTTGAAGCATAAAAAAAGAAGCTCTCAACAACATCACCAACAGATTAGGCACGGCGCTACAATATCGTACCTTTTCACCCGCAAACAGCTGTAATCCTCACACTTGAACCAATGGACTACAGCATAACTGATGCATGCATGCCGCAATAGCCAAAAATCTAAATAATTTGCCTCCTTACCTCCAATCTCCCTTGCAACCGCAAACGACAGACCAGAATACTAAGGAGTATGCAAGGTGGTTCACTTTCTCTATTTTGGGGATGATTTCATGACCAACTTCAGCAGCAACAATGAAACCTTCCGTGACTAGAGTTGCACAGAACTCAATTGATGCAAATCAGTGGTATGAAACTGATCTGAGTACTGATTTTATTTTAAATTGGAGACATGTGACTCTGCGATTCCAATAACTTCACAACTAGCTAACTACAATCGTCCATGGACTGGGAATTTGCCCATTGCTTATCTTAAAAAGCAAGTGCTAGTTGTTTGTATGATCCCATTTTGATAGCTTGTTTAAGTTATGTCAATTTCTCATATTAGTGTGAATTGGACTAGGTTTGGGTGACTTCCTCACCAAATCCTGTTATTGGGGCTATTCATTTGATTGCTTTGTTGCACGACCTGTGTCAAAACTTTCATTTGGACTGGTGTGATTTGTACTTTGGTCATCTAATTCCTCTCATGAAAATGTGTGATCTTGTGCTATTACTCTGATGTATACCACTGGTCCACTAGCCATTGAGATTTTTGACAAACTCTTTCTACAGTTTTGTGTAGTTTTATGTGCAGCCTAGGTTTTGTTTGTTACAGCTTAGTGACAATCTTCCAGGGTTCAGATAATAAGGTTAAATTTGACTTAGAAAATCTAACATTGCTTCGAAGTTTTCTGCTGATTCCAGTGTTCAGAAAATTGCTTCGTAGACTATTTACATCAATGTCTTAGAGATATTTGATTTGATTCACAGATGTCCGACTTGGATTTGGAAGATGTCTCTTTTCACTTAAGTGACAATGAGGAAGGTTCAAGATCACATATTTCGGTAGACTCACCGAATCACAATGAAGTTGCACATTTGGAAGAGACTAGCGATGGTAGTGTAGCTTTTGGATCTCCTTCAAGGGGAACAAAAGACGTAAGGCAACTAGAGTTAATGCATCTCGAAAGCCAAGCAAGAAAAAGCGTTCAGTAGCGTGGAACCTCTTCAAAGTGGTGACAGTGCCTAGCAAGAAGAAGAAAGGGGCGACTAAAGTCAAGGCAAAAATGCACAGCATGCTACCATCTATTTTCTTACTCAGAAGGAGGAACCACTTCTCATTTGAAGAGGCATATGGAAACTTGCACGATCTATTTGAACAAAGTTGCTCGGGAAAAGAAGCAAGCGGCCCTCAACTTCCCCCAGATGGTTCACGTGATCCTAGTTTACCCATCATTGTCAATCTTGGAAAATAGGACATGAGAAAATCTGTGAGACCATTGCTAAAATGATCATCGTGCATAAGTACCCATTTAGGATGGTAGAGCATATTTGGTTTAATGTACTATTGAAGTCTTTGAATCCATCCTATCAATGCATTGGTAGAAGGGCTAACAAAACAAGTGCACGAAGGTTTACCCTTTAGAAAAGGAAAGCTTAAAGAAGAGTCTTAGAAATATTAACAGGATAAGCTTGACATGTGACTTGTGGATATCCAATCAAACTTTTTGTTACATGTGTTTGGTAGCACATTACATAGATACAAATTGGCAATGCAATGTCATATGTTGAACTTCATTGAGTTAGATCCTCTACACACCAGGGTTGTCATATCTCAAGCTATCTTTGATTGCATTAGTGAATGGAAAATTGAAGACAAAATTGCTACAATCACTTTGGATAATGCATCCTCCAATGATGTTGCCGCAAGAAATTTGATGTCTAAGTTCGTTGCTAGGGGATCATCTCCTTTGCAATGTAAATATTTTCATGTCCATTACTGTTTTCATATGTTGAATTTGACAGTGAATGATAGCATGCCACCATGTGAACCTTTGATAAGTAAGCTTCCAAAACTGTCGAGGATATTAACAAGTCTCCAGCTCGCACGTACCAATTCACAAAACTTTGTAAATCCCTTGCAGTGGATATAACAAAAGGACTACAGCTTGATGTGGTGACAAGGTGGAGTTCCACATATGCTATGTTGGAATGTTGCTTTGCTTATAAGGAAGCATTAATCTGTTATGCAGATATAGATGGAAATTACAAATTGTTGCCCTCACCTCAAGAGTGGGAACTTTACAAGAAAATACAGAAAATTTTAGAGGCTTTGGCCAATGCAACCACTGTATTTTCTGGATCGACATATCCCACGGTAAATGTGTTCTATCTTTACATAGCTAACGTCAAAATTGCATTGAGAGCTGCATATAATTCTAATGATCGGCACTTGAAGAAGATGGCAGAAGCAATGTTGGAGAAGTTCGACAAGTACCGGGGAAAAACAACAAGCTTATGGTAATTGCTATTGTTCTTGATCCAAGATTTAAGATGAGATGCATTCATTGGTGTTTTGGAGAAATATATCAAATCTGAGTTGAATAATCAATATACCTGTGTGAGATGGCGCATCGGCACAATAAGGTCACCACCAACAGGTCTGCATCTTCCTCTTCAGTTGTAGATTCCACTAACTCATTGGCCTAGGTTTCAAGTCAATTTCAGTGTTACTGGCAGTCTACTTCTGCACAACCATCAAAGTCAGAGTTGCTCATATATTTAGATCAAGAGAATAAGAGTTTAGCAAACAAAGCTTTTAATTTACTTGATTCGTGGAACTTAAATTCCCATAGATTCCCTATGGTGTCAAACATGGCAAAAGATTTATTGACTATACCAGTTTGCAGCGTATGTTTGGAGTCAACTTTTAGTGCATGGGGTAGAGTTCTAGATGATTACCGGAGTTCTTTGCTCCCATCTACGGTTGAGGCGCTAGTGTGTGCTTCTAGCTGGACAAGAGGTGCTAAGAATGACATGAAAAGTCCTATGATTGTGGTTCGTCCTTCCATACTATTAACTATCCTCTTTTTTATTCTATTCTGTTAGTTAACTCTATTCTAAATCTATTATTGTGTGTATTTACAGGAAGAAGATGAGTTTCATGTTGAACACATTTCTTTTGCTAACACCATGGTGACTTGTAACTAGTAACCATTCCTTTTCTTTTGCATAGTATTGCTATTGATTATGAACTGTTTCTTAATTCAACACTGATTATGAATTGTTCTTTGTGATTTCTTGCAGATTCAAAAGTTGGGAGTGGAAAAATCAAGTTGGCATGCTTGTTTGATGGTTTTTGTGTGGAAAACTTGAATTTTGGATGGCTCATTATGCTATTGGATTTTGAACTATGGTGAAACTTCATTGATGGCTTGAATCATGTTGTTTTTAAATTGGTGGATGTAGTTGGGCTGTAAAACTATTTGAACCTTGTACTTTCTTGCTTGTAACTTGGGACTTTCTTATTTGAAACTTGGATTGCTCACCATGAATTGGTGGATGTATTTGGAGTGTTAAACCCATATTTTACTTAGTTTTGTTAATATAGTGTATTTTGTTGTATAAATGTGGAAGAAATCGTGTTGGGATGGTTCATATTGGTTCAGATTTTGTGTAAGTAATCAAACTTTTGGATTAGTCTTATCCATTTGTTGCTTAAAGGTCTATAAAAATCAATTCTTGTATATTAGTGTTGAATGAAGTTTTTCCTTTTAATTATGTTTCTTATTCCCTGCAATTCTTTATATTAGCTGGTTATGGGTTCGGCTTGGCTCGGCTTGTGTAGATCGTGAGCAGCTTGAGCATTCTATTAGACTGAGCCAAGCTATCTTTTTGGCTTGTTAAATGAGGTGAGCTGAGCCGCTGAGTCGAGCTGGCCAACGTCCTGATTAATGGTTGTAATTTATTTTTCTTCACCATTCTCAATGGAAGATCATGCAGAAACTCACAAGTTGTTGCTGTTTTAGTATGGTCAATAATACCCTTTTTCTGTGCGTACTAACTAGCATTGTTTCGGCCCACTGCTTTTTTGACAAAGACGACTCGGAATCATGAACTAGAGGGCCATTGGTCATTTCTGTGTCGACTGTCTGTGAACGTACACCTGCCACACCACCCAAAAAACTAAGATAGTTGAACAACAGCAACATGACATTGACCAATCTTCTGGTCCAAAGAATTGACATGTATGCAATTCTTGGTCTCTTTGAGCCCTGCTTTGATTTGGGTCATGGCGAACTTCCTCCTGCAACAGCTACACACACCTAACTTCCGATGGAGACCATTGTTCTACAACCAGATATTACAATGTTACTACAATCATGGATGGTTCAATAGTTGTTCCTGCTTGAAAATCATCACAGTATTTCCATATTTCAACATGGAGAATTTTTATTTCTTGGCAGAGTATATGAAAAGTAACATCGGTGGTGTCATCCCTCACGGGGATTTAAAACATGATTTCTTGAACTAATTAGTGCACCAACTTGTTCAGACAGCCGACAGTGCAGAGATGGGCTTTGAAAATGGTTTGACACATCTCATTCTGTTCTCCACGCAAATCAAAAGGGATCGTCAACTAGAATTACGCGGTCACACTGGTCTCCATTCCGACTTTGCTCGTGTTCTTCACATCCTCGTCCTTCTCGACTTCCTCCCATAGCTCAGGCAACCCTTCCTTCATGTTGTGGAGGCTTTCCAATGCGTGGTCTGCACCTTTTGTTTTCTCAGAAGTTCCAACCTGGTACATTTATCAAATTCACATTGCATGTAACCTTCATGTTGATAAGCCTTGAAATTTATGCAGTATTAGTCAAGTGGGGGGAATTTACTAGGACAGTGTGCATTCCGATTTGCTTGGCGGACAGGATGTTCCTGGCGCTGTCATCGAACAAGATCTAACAGGTGTTTCAAGCAAGACAATCAATGAGTACAACACACATCTTAGGAGGTATAGATCAATTTCAGTGGGTCAGTAGGCCCATACAGTTGTATGAGGATTGATGGAGCCAATCTTGAGAGCATGTAGCATAGCGTCTATTGATGGCTTGCACATGATCGGAGAATTCGGTGGTTCAACCCCAGGCTCCGGATCAGCCAAATGCTTCATTATATCAAAGATTTCAACTTCATCGGCCGGCAAAGGAGGAGGAGATTCTGGGTTCAGTGTCTCAAAGCAGAGGACTCCCTCAAAGCAGTCTTCTATTCCAAGCCTCTTGAGGGCCCTTGAGGCATGGGCTCTATCACCATTTGTGAACACCTGATCACACAATTTCCAAAAATTATCGTTTCGATCAATTACTTTCTGCCGCTGATTTACAAATCCGAGTTCTTATACATACAACTTTGCGAATCGGTAAGCTCAAAAGAATTTTCCTAAGAACCGGATCAGGCTTGATTTTCTCATAAGACAACCTTCCATGAACAAAGCTGCAGAACACATGAGGTCATTAAAAACACTGGCCAAAACATCAAGTAGAAACCATGGACAAATCAGTACCTGTGGTAGTCATCATAATCGAATTGGTATCCAACAGCCTACAGGATAATATCATAACAAACATCAAAATTAAGAACATAGGACATAACAAAACATCAAAGAAAACAATTGGGGGATCAATGAAACGCACCCTCAGCCCGGCCATGGTGGTTCCGTATTGCTTGTATAGGAGGATGCAGAGCTGCAAGCTTATGCTCTCCTCGATACCGAGCTTCTGGACCATATAATCTGAAGCCACAACAATATCATTATCACATCAACACATAACCACCCTCCCTATCTTGCCACAAATTGGAAGATGCCAATGTCAGAAGAGGATGAGGTTTGAGAGCGAGACGTGTATATACCTTGGATGTTCTTGATTATGTCGGCTCCAATGCCGGAGGTCACCGGATACAGAGTATCGTCAAGATCTAAAATAAAAGACAGCATACAAAAGATGTCAAGCAATCCTATCTCTCTGGAGGAAATGGTGGAAAGAACAATAAATTAACCAATCAATCACATCGCGTACCAAACAGGAGGCAGTCATACTCGGGTCTCTGATCCTTCCTGTACTTGCCCTCGTACTCCATTTCGATCTGCATAACCAGTTCTCACACGCTTGATTCCCAATAAGCCAAAACAAGAACTCCATACAAATGTCATCCTTAGATCTAATCTT
This sequence comes from Pharus latifolius, assembly GCA_019359835.1. Classification (NCBI taxonomy): domain Eukaryota; kingdom Viridiplantae; phylum Streptophyta; class Magnoliopsida; order Poales; family Poaceae; genus Pharus; species Pharus latifolius. The sequence continues at coordinate 1,236,979 of CM033319.1, forward strand.
TAACATTATAGACCCAATACAGACAAAGCTGCAACATTTGATCTGCTCAAGAAAATACACCAGTTCTAGGATTCTGGATGGATTGGGGAAAAGATTCTAGTCCCAGAAAAGTGGAGAAAAAATCGGAAGAAATTGAAACGGATTAACATCTTTCGACACGTACCAGACTAATTTCCACGGCCGAACCAAGCAATGCCTCAAGAATGCGATGAGATATTGAGAAATGTGTGGGAAAGTAATGGAGATATTTATGGAACGAGCTAGCGATGGGGTAGAGATCGGAGAGGTGAGTATGTGTGTATATATAGATGGAATGGGAAGAACAAGTAAAGAATGTGGCGTGGGAAAGAAAAAAAAAAGATAAAAAAGCCTCGATTTTTTTCATTTTTATAGGGCAGTTGAAAGAATTGGCTTAATTTCCATCTAATTATTTGGGCCACAACTTCAATAAAAAAAACCAATCTCCACCGCCCCGGAATTTGCAGATTGCATGATGAAGTGATTGCTCACCAGTTTGATGGGAAGTTGCTTCCTGATTGCCACATCATCACGCTTGATTAGTTCCTTCCATTCTTGTGGTGGTGCATTATGTGCAATTAAAATTACTTGTTATAGTATGAGAAATGATAATGATTTTTTTTTAGGAAGATATCTTATAAGTAATAGGATCTATTATAGTTTAATGAAATTAAAATATGTTAAACTTATAGCAAATAAAATTCCGTACTACAAGGAAAATCTTTTTAAAGAGAGATAGAGACATGGAGTGGCTCAACTTGTCTAATATTGTACAGCTTGAAACTTTTCTTTTAACAAATATTACTGTTTTTATGTCAGTATTTTTAATCAAGGTATCCCATTAGGTGTGTACAGTAATTTGTCCACATAGCCTGCACAGAGCAGTGCCAAAAAGTCAGTTATTTGCCTCTTCAGACATTATAGGAGTCAAGTCATAATCAACTCATTTATTGTTTCAACTAACCAAAAGAAATTATTTTTTTCTCAAATGAACAGAACCAAAATACTCCTTAAAGGGCATTGACTGCTGAGACAGAAATTTCTTGTATAGATTTTAGTTTGCTACTTTCATTTGACATGAACCTTAACCCTGCCTCCTTGCGCAAGAAAGGAACAGCTCATAGATGCAGGTAGGTCTCGTCAACACAATGATTTGTGCTTAAAACACTATTTAAGACAAAGAATACAAACTTTTCTTATATTACAACTCTTCTTCACTTCTTCCTACGAGAAGACAAGTGATTTTTCCTCTATTAGAGTTAATAGATCAAAAATTAATAATTTAGATCAAGATCGATAAAATTTATAAAATCATTAATTATTTTAAATTTTTTATTCATATCATTTGAATTAAGATGGTGGAAAAGATATGGCTCTAGATGATCTTATTCCCTTCAGAGTGCTGTTATAAAGGTTTCAACTTTCCACATACACCTACCTCTTTTCCCCAAATTTAAATGATGTTAGTTTTGTTATCGTAGGAACAATGAGTTTGTTAAAGAGTGGACACGACCCTATTTCATGGGTGTCCCATGCATCTTCATATGTCGCCGCGTGTGACTCGAGCATGTAATAAGAGTTCATAAACAAAAGTTGTGATGTGTATGTGGAAAGTATGATGGAAAAGTCTGATCACAAGGAGTAGGTTCATCCAGAAGGCCTTCTAGTTTATAGAGTTTAGACCAAGTTTAGATGGAAAGAACCGTCCACCCTGCTGTTTCTTTATGCTGGCCCAAAGGCTGCAAACATGTGACGACTCACATCAAATTCCTTTCTTTTCTTGTTTCTCTTTTTTCGAGAAGCATCTCAGGACCTGATACCGTTTACTTTTCCTCAGAAGTAAGCAATGGAGAAACATAATGGAGTTTTCCACACCGTTCCAAAATGTCTTTCAGTATGGAATGCTGCATCTGGTAAGTTGTTCTTACAAGAACTAAACATTCAAATGCTTCAAAGAAGTCTCAAACCAAAAAGATTTAAAGATGAATTTAAAGAACAAATCTTTGACCTCACAAGTTTGATTTCAATGTCTGAAAAAACACTCGTCAAAAAAAAAAAAAAAAAGAATACAAGCATGTGGCCCTTGTTTCTCTCTGTAATGTCAAAGCAAAGAAACTACCCGGCTTATGAGTTCCTACTTTTAAAAAAAATTGGTTAAGTTAATGAGCTCTCCCACACAAAGAATTAGGCCTCCCTCCACTGTTACACAATGTACAAATCACTCAAGTAGAACTGCACAAATAAATAAAAGTTGTTTCACACAAACATATCTTTCCTTAATTTTTCCTGTGATCACCGGATGTGGCTTCTTGAGAATGACCAGAGCCCGATATCACGAACGGGAGTCTAAATGCAAACAAGACAACAGTAAGCTTGAAGCAGTACATACATACTGCTGAATACTTTTAACTTGGGAGCAAAATAAGGCCTACCTGTGTCTTCATTGAAGGGAAAATGTTCCAAAATCTCAAAGTTTCATCCCCAGCTCCTGTTACTATTGTCTGCAGATGAAAAAGCACATTACATTTCATGAACTCAGTCCTTTTCCTCAAGAAAACATTTTAGAAGTAGAATAAATTGGAATAGGCTTCACCTGTCCATCAGGCGACATCGCAAGGTAAAGCACACGCAATGTATGTCCGGTTAGAGTTGCAACCTGTTTTTAAAACATCCAATGGTCAATAACAGCACGCCGAATTCAATTACTATGAGACATGTTCTGTCCAGGGATGTTTAATCATATGAAAATTTAACCTCAAAAGAGAAAAAATAAAAAGACAGAAGATAGAAGGGATAAAATAGTTATTCCTTTTGCTCCTAGTCTCCACATTAGCAAGAGGCTGTTGCTAATGGCTATGTAGTAGTATTTGCAAATCTTCTGGTATTTTAAGCAATCCTCAAGTTAATGTATCATCCCACAGGAAGGAAAAAATCAGATTTTTCAGAAGAAAACGAACATAAAAGGACCCTTTTTCATACATGAAGTCCTTTTAAAGAGTTTCTCAGCTTTGATCTGAAGAACATGATCATAAAATGCATTAGTCTCTCTGATTGATGTATCAGGAGATGTGAAGTACGCAAGATTCTATTGAAAACATACAGGAGGGCTGCATGTTTCTGTGTTATAGAGAGAAGGGGAGAAGATCCCCAACTATTTAAACTTGCCTTTGACATCGATGGGTACTTCCACACCATGATTTGGTTCTGTGAATACCCATGGGTGCTCACAAGCTCATTCACGTTTTTGCACCAGGCAAGATTGCAAACCTGATGTAGAAAGCAAAATTGAAGAGAGCAATGTAAGGTCACACACACACACACCCCTAAACCCCGAGAGTTATGTTCAGAACTATAACTTACCTGACTTCCTGTGTCCACTGAATTGAGCATGTTTCCATTTGCTGTGTTCCAGAACCGGATGCATCTGTCAGCCGTTCCACCTCCTGATGCCAGGAGGCCTTGCTGATGTGGTGACCAGGCTATTGCTTTAACAGCAGCTGTATGTTCTGTCAGTCTCAACACCGGCTGCTGCGAACGCTGGTTCCATACTAGTAGCTGGTTATCATTTCCCCCTGATGCAAGCTCACGGTCATCATGCGACCATTTCAATCCACAGACCTGAAGAAATTTAATTAACACCTTATTCATACAGTGCTCTGAGCTCTGAATGTTGTTTCAGTGCATCATTTGGATACTGAGTGATGTAACAGTGACTAATATTATTGCAAGAATTGTTTGCCTAGGAAGTCTAACCTCTGATCTGTGACCGGAAAACTTGCTGATATAGTCGTTGGAGACACGGATGTCGTGCTGCAAGATGTTCTTGTCCCTACTACCAGAAGACAGGATACACGAGTTCCATGCTAGTACTCCAGTCCTTGTTTGGTGACCTCCCATGTTCCGAATTCGTTTACAGCGTGAGCCATCCCAAATCTGCCAAGAGTATTAGATTTACCGATACATCACATCACTCGTAGCCAAGACTAAGTTCAGAATGTTGTTCTTTTCATTGATGAGGTAAATTCAAGTTGGGACTTGTTTGAGATTGCAAATAAAGATGTCACATATCAATCAATCTAACATATTGGTGTCTATGATTTGAATATGCTGACATGATGCAATACTTGAAGCAAATAAAACGTTTCATTATTTGGGCACAACAACAGTATGGTTCACAACAGTAAATCAGGAAGCACACCACGTTCTATTTGACACTAGATCCTCAGTTGCATAAGACCAAATGCCACAAATCCACAAAATTCACATATATAACACAATATATCAAGCCCATTACATAGAAATTAGTACGATAAAAGAACCAAACCTGGACATCTCCAAGGCTGGTGCCAAGTGCAAGATAAGACCCTTCCCTTGTCCAATGCACGGCGCAGACGCTGTCCCTCGGCCCCAAATCGCACAGCTTGGTCACCTGATAGTTGTGTCGAGCCAACACACTTAGAATGACACGAATTCGTGCGATAAATTGCTATCAGTTTCCACTGTCACCTTACTATTGGAAGCCGACCACAGGTAGACGCACGTCCCGAGGCCGACGGCGAGCACATTCTGCGACGACCAGTCCACGAGGTTCAGGTAGAAGTCGTCCTGCAGCGACGGCGCGTCCAACACCTACGCGCACACATAAACTAGTCAATTACCCTAACCGCTACTTCCTCGGTTCCACACGAAAGGTGTTTGTGGAATTGCCTAAGTAAGGACCTCACCTTATGTGGCGTCTTGGGGACCTTTCTTGGGGCCTTGTGCGCTGCGGCCGCCTCGCCTGATCCGGCCGTGCAGTCCTGCTGACCGGCTGCAGTACCACTGGCGAACGGAGAGGTCGGCGTCGAGTGCTCGGTCTTGAAGCGGAATAGGTTGGTGTTGGGCGAAGACGGGGCGGCGCCCGCGGTGGGCGAATCCGGGCCGAAGAGCTCGGCGCGGAGAAGGCGGGAGTAGGGCGTGTCGGCGTCGTCCTTGGACTTGGAGGGGGATGGGCGGTCGATGAGGGCGAAGTTGTGGAGGCGCGAGGAGGAGCGGCAGGGTATGAAGCGGTCGCTGTAGGTGGTCTTGGACGGCGATGGCGTCTTGGGGATCTCCGGCAAACGCGGCGGCGCCACAGGGTCCAGCCGAAGCGCGCTCGCCATGCCCGCCGGCACGTTCAGCCGCGGCGCCGCCCGCTTCGCGGACGCATCCATCGCCATCGCTGGTGTTCGCTTGCTGCTTCCGTCTCCTCCTTTCTTTCTCTGTATTTTGGTGGAGGGAGATAGAGAGGGAAGGGGCTGCAACGGTCACAAGAAGGGGATGGTTTATAGCGCAGAGCTGCAGGAGGGGGCGCGTTGAGGCAAACTAGCCGTTATACCTGCCATGTTAAATACTACAACTAGCAAATACGCTCTGTGTGAGTTGGAACTGCAAGTGGGGCTGGTTGGGGTTATGTGCCACTGACATTCTGACAGGTGGGGACACTAGAGCAGGCTGATGAAATTTTAAGAAGAATTTTATTTATTTTTTTTTTGGTGGCTCAAGAATAAAAGGGCTGTTTGGGCCGGATCACACCGTCGGATGGCATATCAGAGGGTTAACATGACCTAAGGTGAGCCCCTTACTTGGGGCCAGGGAGCCCATAGAGGCCCAAGCTCTTTTGTAATACAGTTGTAAAAATTGGTTGGCCCGTCGGTCTGGCCCGTGTTATAGCTAAATTATATTACCTCCATTCTCTATAATATTTGTCACTTTACCAAAATATTTTTTCACAAATAATTGCCGATTTGATTATTCTATGCACATTTTTCTCACACTACGGTATTAAATACTCTTAGAAAACAGTAGTAATTTTACTAGATCACTTGAGGTCTTCTTCTAATTAGTTGTATTATTATAGAATTCAAAGAGACTTGAATTATTATTTTTACTCTTGGTCAATGTGAAAGACTCGTTAATTGTAAAAGGTGAAGTTGATTTGCCTAGTGTTGTTAAGGGTATGTTTATTATCGCATGTTTTACAAAAATGGATTGTCTTGGTTAGTATAATTCAAAAAATAGCAACAAGTATACGAGAACATAGTAGTAACATTGAACAACTTGAATCATGTAACTAAGTTGTTGACAAGACTTACATGTCTACACATCTCCCTCTTCAGGGGGGGACGAAAGCACAATTTCTTGTTACTTATTATTTTTGCTACATATACAATGCACACACCACTAACATACAACAATCCAAGCACGCATGAAATTCGCATAACTTAATATCATAATAACAGTTCCTCACCATCTATACTTCACATAAAATGTTTGAAGCACGTCTAAGTACGTCTCGAATCAATTACTACTAAGTACCACCATCCTCCGTATGTATAACACATATCGCATTGCATACTGGTGCCTAATGAATATATAGTAGTCTAACACCTAGTTCAACTTAGAAAATATTAGACAATATGGCCATATCAATGTAGGGAGAAGTCGGGGTCCACGAAACAGACGACGTGGAGGGAGACGGCGACGAGACCTGTGGCGAATTAAGCGACGAAGTAGTCGTGGTCGTGGTTGCGGAGTTGCACGGTCTCCGAACCAATAGCGGCACCACGTCTTCTAGAAGCCCATTAGTGCTCTGCTCAAAACCTTCTAGACCGTCTCCATCGTACTGCAGCACTGCAGGCACGTCTATGCTACTACTATCCTCAGACACTTCTACTTGACCAGTGACCAAGACGCTGTCGAGTGGGCCCTCTGGTAGTGTGGGCCTCTGCGCTGGCCTCTCTGGGTGCAACTTGGGCTTCTTGGGGACGTTTAGCCCTGCTATGGGGTTGTGCTGCTGCAGGAAATGGGAGTACGTGTAGTGTAGATGGAGCCCCTCGTATGTAACGACGAGTGTATCTGGGTCGTCCGTTGCCCGCTCCACCTGCTTCTTCGCATTGCACCGTGGGTTCGTGCACCGGTAGTAGCTCCTGCACTCCCCAATGCAAAACATACTTAGAAACATATGCTCTTTCTGTTTTTAAATTTATGTTATTTTAGTTTTTTTTTTTAAAATATATATCACTCTACGATCACAAGACATATTTATACATCATTTTATCTATTACCTTTCATTTAATATTTTGAAAAAAAACAAATGCTCTCTTTGTTTCCAAATAAGTGTTATAAATCAAATACATGTCCTTTTAAGATTTTAAGATATATTTATACAATTTTTTTACTTATATATCATTTCTTTAATATCAGCATAATCAATGTCTAGTTGAAAAAGATATTGTATTCCATAGAATTTTACTCTGCCCATTTCATTTAATGCCTTTTTTCTGGTGCTAAATACCAAAACAATACTTATTTAGAAACGGAGGAAGTATGTGACTTTAGAGAGTTGGGAGAGACATTAATAAAATGTATTACATGATGTTATTATAGTCTTTTTTTCTTATGATATATTTTTTGTGTTAGATGTTAAAATAATATGTATTTGATACAGAGAACTTATTTACTACCTTGAAAATTATATATGAAGTGTTTTTAAAAGCATTGATTGCTCGGTCGAGCTGGCCGTCTGATCGAAAATTCAACGGTCATCAATCAAAATTGGGCAACAAACTTTGGTATGGTTGATGTAGAGGCTAAGTAATTAAGTTCTTGGATTGACTAAACGGTAGTGATTGAGAGAATTAGGAGCCAGGCTGCAGGTGTCCTATTTATTATGCACCTACCTTTGTAAATCTTTAATGACAACCGATAATTAAAGCATGGGATGTTTAATTGTCAAGTGCTGGATGTTGTTGTCCTCTCATGCCTTGGAATTTTTAGTTGGAAAGGAGTCTGCGGCTCTCCTTTATTTGGTTCTGTGGCATTTACGTAGCTATAGTAATGTAACCGCCTCATAGCGTTTGGATTTTGTCTCCTTTGGACAATAAGTCATTCATGTCTAGGTGAAAAGGCGAGTATGTGTTGTTTGAACTAAATTTTACGTAGAATTAATACTACGTTGAACTGAAATTAATGTATATGAGATGAGAATTCATTGCTAAGCTATAAAGTTTATACCTTGGGTTGGGGCTGTTCTTGATGGATTTTTGGCCATATTTCCTCCACTTGTAGCCATCATCAGCGAGTCCATTCCCACAAGTTTTGATCTTTAGAGTGTACTTGTTCTCCATCTTGCTCAATACCTTCTCTGGGGAGAAAACCCTACATGACACAAACTACCCACATAAGAAAAAAAAATAAAAAAAAGCAACAAGTAATCCTCAGTAAAAGAATTTCTTGTCCATACACTGGACTAGATTTATACTGCCGGCCGTCGACCACGACGTCACCGCCGGTGAAGGAGAGAGCGCTCTCTATGTCACTGATCGTGGGTCCGGAGTAGACCGTCGAGATGAGCTTGTTCACCATCGATTCCCGGCGACAAGAGCCGTCCCCCTTTGAATCCGCATCCACCGAGGGCGGCACCGCCGCTGCCGCCGTGGCCGTCAATGTGTCGTCGAGGAGCTCCGTCATGAGCTCCACCCCGAAATCGTCGTGCCAATACTTGCTCTCTGATCCATCCAACTCCTCCATGGCGTGCTTGCTTGGAAGCTATCTAGTACTAGCTACCTAGAGTGCATGCAAGATGTGGCATTGGCTTTGCCTAGCTGACTTCATTCACCCCAAGGGTATATATACTGAGCACATGAGAACACAATATTTTTTTCACCATGCCACATGACCAATATACCCTTCAATGTTACACCATAATCAAGTTAAGGTGCAATGCATGAGATAGTAGTATGTATGTGTTTATGGCACTGCCATTAACTTATTGCCAAGAAAACAATTAAACCAGCTGACCCAACAATTAGGCTTATGCAACTAATGCAATTGTCAACCACTAAAGCGTGTATGATTGGAGGGACCTTCCAACCAAGCTTGCACCACTTTTCCCCAATTTGAGTGCACATTGATCTTATCCCACTAAATCAAGAATTAAGGGCACCCCTCTGTTCTAACAGTTGGCCCTCGATCTGGACGATTGATCGATGTTGTATACAAGTTGTTATTTCAAGTAGTACGTGATCTCTCAAAAAAATCAACATATTCTAAGTCATTATGGTAACTAATACTTTCAGACCCTCAACATCTATTTGTTTTAGGAGATATGTAGTTTTCTTATTAAACGGGCATATAATAATTTTTCCTTTTCTTAATATTTTGTAGGATATATGTATGCTAGACTTACTATAAGAGTGTGTGGTGGTTCTTGAACTGCTCTCCTAGGGCAATGGCGCAATGCATTTATATTAAGGACCTAAACTACAGAGATTAGGGCACTGGATAAGGGTCTCTATTCCTCAAGCAACCACCACACTAAAGGGGGCAAAGGCCAAAGCCCTCGCACCTAATCATACCCTTTTCTCTCCTAAAGAGAGACCTAGAAGTTGTCTACACTTACGAATAAATGGAGGCTTGAGGACAAGCCTCTGTTAACCACTTGACCAAAACATCAACTTGCCAAGTACAACATTTTCTGGTTAAATGACACTTTTAGATTGTAATATCTCCTTTGCCCATTCAGAATTAATTACACTCTGTTTATATACTTACCAAGTTAATTTGATCATATTGATAACATATATGTGGGGGTATTTTAATTTGATCATGCATATACCTTATTTCATATTATTATTGGGTGTAAAATAGCTATAGATAACTTGGATAATGCCCTTGTGAACCCTATCTTCTACCAAATCCAACCAAAACTACTGCATGGGACGAAAGCCATGAAAGAATACAGATTTGCTTTGGTGTCTTCCCCTTGGAGTTTGACTTTTTCGGCAGTTTGATCAATCGATCCAACAAACCTAGAGGGCATGCATGCTTGCAATTGCATGAGTTACACATTTAATTAAGGAGTTTTGTTAAGATATATGTATTGATTTTTTTATTTTATATATATTTTTTATTATTAGATCAATCTTCTCTTTTTTTTATCTGATCTTTTAAAAATATATATTTATAAATGATATAACATTTATTAAAAAAAATATGTATATATATACCTTAAACATTCTTTAATCAATTAATCTTGGAGATTTTCTAGTAGCCACCAAACCCAACCACGAAAAGAAAAAAAAAAGAAAAATTACTTCGTCACAACCGTACAAAAGCAGGTAGATTTCACCAGATTAAAATTATATTTGTTTCCAGTAGGAGTTGACTTTTTTTAGTGGGGAAAGTTTGCTTGAGCAAAAGAACAAAAGAAATTAATTACAGATGGAGGCCAAGGAATACGACATGGGGTTGACCTGCAGCACGGGGCATGTACATGGGTTGCGTGATTTGTGTGTATGTATATCTTTGTGCAACATGTGTGATACCGACACGTGGGCCCAATGGACACTGCAAGCTTCATAAATAACCGCGATGATGAGGAACAGGGAGTCAACCCCAACTTGGACCATTATTTGGCTTGAGATGTCATAGCAGGCATATTAATTAATTTACCCTATCATGTTTTATATGAAAACATTGTGTATAAGAACTTTTTTTCACAGTTTTATGTGAGAATAGGAATACTCGTTTAGAGTGTGGGAATTAGATTTATGAAAAAGAATGTGCATATGTTTATTAAGTTCGTCGTGTCTTCTACTTTTCATATTTCCTTCTAATCTCCCAGTTATGACTATATTATTAACGTCTTTTGAATACATCACTAGAGATCATCATAGGTCCTCTACAAACTACAACTTTCATCTTAGACCAATTTGTGACAACCAAAAACCCTCTCTCATATATCTCACTACAAACAACCTTCTCATGCAACCAGAGAAATTAAGTATGGCACTTTCTCTCATCTAACCTGTACATGAATATTTTAACCTATAAACTGTAAACTACATGATAATATTACATTAGAGGGTTTGATGCTTTCGAACAATGCATGTTCTCTCATAATCAAAATTTGTTAAATTCGAATAGAAAATAAATTCAGTAACAAATAGAAACTAATTGTTACTTGATTACTTACTATGCAGATACTATGTAGTATTCAGATCAACTTGCATCTTTCCATTTTCCCCAACAAAACTTCACTCTTTTCATATATAGAGTGATCATCCTAAAGTCCATTTATAACGAATATCTAATCCATCTATTAGTCACTGTTCGTAAGAATTTCATAAGAAATATAGTTCTTCTTCGTCTATTAGTCACTGTTTATAAGAATTTTAGGCTACATTTCTGAAAATGGAAAGATGAAAGTTGACCTGAATACTATATAGTATCCACAACCAAGTTTAGCAAATAACAAAGTAACAATCAGTTTCTATTTATTACCGGATTTTAGTTTTCTATTCAAATTCAACAAATTATATATATATATTACGTGAGAGAAAGGGTCAACGCATGGGTAGGACCATGGTGTGCTGTTGCCCTTAGGTGGCAATGGGCGTGGCTTTTGTTTGCTGCTGTCACATGTGTTACAGCAACATGCACGCAGTATACATGCATGCATGCATGCAGATATCTATCACGCTTGATGCTTCGAAGAAGATGCCATGTGATGCGCTCTGCTGTTGGTGCAAGTGAGATAGATTTGCTGACCTTCAGGTAACTAATTGTTCAGCTTCAGTTAACTACTTCTCTGCTGTGCTTGTGTGTAACTAGGAGTTACAGTGCTGTAACGTGATATGTCTGCAGATCTCGTGAGAATATCAAGTTTTGTACCACATATGTCATATATGCATGTATGTGTTGTCTCTGAAGATGTTTATAGCGCACTGTAAAAACTTGCGTGTATATCTTTTATACGGCACATATAAGGATCAGGCGTGCCGCGTATATATCATCATTGTAAGTTCACGAGCAAGCTGGACGGACCCGGCAGCTATAGCTCTCTCGAAGGTCAAACAATATGTACTACTAGTATATACCTAGGCCTGTGAAGCATTTGCAAGCAAGACACCACCTCGAACATAAGCGTGATGGTTAATCAATTTTACTCACTTGGTGCGTCGAAGATTCGAAATCTCTCTCTCCCCTTTGCATTGGGATCCTCAGTCATATATATATATATAGAACAAAAGACAAATAATGTTTGCCTTAAAATTTCAACCACTTGAATGATATATATTGATATGAGTGAGAAATTAAGATAGTTAATCATTTCATGAAAAAATTATGAACTTCATCCTCACCTTACTCTAGACCATTAATTTTTAATCTCATAATTCATACATAGGTTTAAGTCGAAGGATTCGAATCCCCCCTGCCCCTTCTCTCCACACAAGTACTCACGTGGAAATACTATCTCATTCTTTTTAAGTTTAATATATGTGTAAGTCAAATTTTTTAAATTTTGATCGTTAATATATATAAAAAAAATATCAAGATTTACTATATAAAAATAATATCATTAAATCTAATTTCATATCATTATTGTTTTATAATTTATAATTATATATTGTTATAAATTATTCTCCCTGTTACACAATATAAGTCATATAATATTTTTAATCTTGTTACAAAATATAAGACATGTATAGAAATTTATTAATATCTTTCCCAATCTATACTTATTTACCTTTTCACTCTCGACGGCTTATGAGTCATCCTTTATGCCGGTATTCTCTTTATATTTTCAAGAATTAATGAGAGAGGGTAGTTTAAATATTTTTTCTCAACATTAGTTTGATTTTCTAACTTTCTTAATCCGTGCGTGCTGTTAAAATATGTATTATATTTTGTAACAAAGAGAGTAACAAATTTAGGCTCATGCAAGGCATTTTTGTTATAAAATAGAAAATGCTTTGTTCGCACACATATGTTCGTCCATATCCTACATATTGATTATTCTTTCTGTAAAAAATTTTTACAAACTATAAAAGTTCTTTGAACACTATAGCCAAAGGAGGAGGAGGAGGAGAAAAGATGAAGTTGCACTTCCCATATGTTGGGCGCAATGTCATTGGGATCAGAATTCAGAAGCAGAAATGATGGGAAAACAGCACCGCTTTCATTTAGTGGGCCAAACTGAGCATGCAGGTGAGTGAGTTGAGAGCACACATAGCCCACAAATTGATAAATATGCATACATAGCTCCTCCAGGTGGCCCAAAGCCGCTTTCACTTTGTAATACAGTTGCTTTTTTCTTGCTGATGCGCCCCCCATACTTCAACTGGGCTTGCTACATGTCGTCCTCAAATCACATGGTTTTAGCTAGTATCTCAATAGACGCATGTAAAAAAGCACTACTCCCTTGTGGGCCCTATAACCAACTAATGCATGGTTCAACATTTTGTTTGACTGACTTTCAATTCCAATTTATTATCGTAATAAGTTTAAGTTTTAATCGAACATATGATTTTTCTATGTGTCTTCTCATGTGACTTCGATTTATTTAGCCCTTAAACTACAACCACTGGAAGATAGTTTCTCTAACTTTTCACCTCTTTTCCATCAGACTCACCTAATAAACCTAAAATTATCAAGCATGTAATGTACTTTTGAGCTTATAAGATAATAAACCAATTTTTTTTGGCTAGGCAATAAGGTCATTGCTAGAGTTTCCTCTTATCTCATCAATAAAAGTTTAAATCAAACAGTAGATTACTAGGATTATCTTTTACATAACAGTTGATGCCATTGCAATTTTGTGTGTTTCTCTTAAAATAAATTCTCCCTTTTATCTCTAATAAGTGGTATTAGACCTCAGGTCGCCACCGATCCACCGTTCCTAGGACACGTTGGACACATATTGTGGGGCCGGGCTGGTGCAAGAAAATTCCCCTCTTTGTCGTTAGTTATCTTTGATCTTTACTCCTCTTGACTGCTACTTTTGCAACTCAGCTCCACTTATTGCAGTAGCTTGTGACATATGTCCTATATTAATTGGATTTGCAACTCCTCTTTGCTATTTTTTATTGTTGTTGTTGCAACTTATCTCCATCTGTTGATACTTCTGTCCATACCTCTCCCGCATGTATGGACATCCATACAACCAATTAATTGGCTCTGTTATTGCTATCACATCTACTTTTCTGTTTTGGCCATTGTCGACGAATGCCTTTTGTTGTCCTGCTCTAGATCGGAGCTATTTGTTCATTGGTTCTGCTCTAGATCGGTTGTTATTGTCTTATTTGTATTAGTACAGCATCCATAAACTATTGTTTCCATCCATCGTTAGTTCCATATGCGCACTTTTTTGAAGGAGTTCTATTAGTATATTCTTTGTATCTAATTTTGTTGGCCTATTGATATGATTGTTTGTCATCTTTTTTATTCTATTCAAGCACTAAGCCATTGCGAGTTGTCCTCATACGAAAGAGTTTGGTCGAGCAAATTAATGCCTTCCATTGATTGTGTGTTTTCTTAGTTTGAATTTTTGGCTTTAAAGAGATTTGTTGAGCCATGAGGAAAAGTCAAGTTTCTCAAATTCTAGATCTAGTCGCTGCCCCAGGACACGTTCAACGCTTTTCTTAGGGTGTAGCAAGAAAAATCCCTTCTCTGTTGTCAGCTCCTCCTAGTTTACCTTGTTCCCAAAAGTCTTCTATTGAAAATTAGATCTATTTGTTGTTGTGCAACATATCTATTGATTTGTCCTCCACTATTTGTTGTTGTTGCTTTTTTTGGTTGATTGTTGCTATACAGATTGAACATTTTTGCTATTGCATAGTGTTGCTTGCTGCTATGCGAATTGGATTTGTTGTTGTACAACCACTTTTCTGCCCTGGTAGTTGCTGGCGAGCCTCCTTCTACTGTCATGCTATAGATTTGATTTGTTGGTCTATTGGTTCTGCTTCAGATTAGTTGTTGATGTCTTTGTTTTGGACGCACATATGTGGCTCTTTGCCTTCATCAACGATTCTATTGGTGCATTCTTTGCATCTCATTTTGTCAGCTTATTGGTATGCTGCTTGTTGCATTGGTTTTTTATTCTGTTGAAACATTATGTCATCGTGAGATTTTTTTCATACAGAGGAGTTTGGTCGAGCTGGTGACATGCATTCATCACATGTTTTCTTTGTTGGAGTTTTTGGTTTTAAGGAGATTTGTTGAGTTATGATGTTTTCCTCAAGTTATGTTGTTTTAAGCCGTCTAAAATTTTCACTTGGATCGTATTGCATTTGGATCAATTAGATTTGATAATATCGACAAAGTTTGGTGTTTTAAGTTTTGCACTATGATAAGTACTTCTTATCTTATTAATAAGAAGTCGAGATAAATTCTAATTAAAGTTGTGGTTAATTCTATTTTAGATTTAGGTTTAGATAATGATTGATGTACGTCTTTATAATCATGTATACTTCATTTTATCAAAATACTTTTTATTAATAACAATCATAAAGTTATTTATCCGAAAAGTTTCAAATCAATTAAACTCGTCCTAATACTGAAGGCACCCTCCAAGCGTCTCCAATGGCATCACAGCGTACAATTAAACATGGCATCGACGGACGCCGGTGAAGAATGTCATGCAGGTAAATGTAATTAAATTAAAAGGTAAGTGGCTACTGCAGAGTGCAGTACAGGTGGAGGAGTGAGCATGGGTGCATGTAGCTATATATGCTTGTGACGAGATATCTAATACGTGTCTACTGGTAGTTGATGTGTACGTAGTAAGAGCGAGTTGTACCGCTCAGGCGGGGGCGGGTTTTGGCAAACTGCTGCAGGTACGTACCATGCATTGCTGCTGCGCACCGTTGGTGAGCACGGTTAGATCATAGATGACACCCATAAGAATTTAGTGTTCCTACACAAACTCCATCCCCCCTGCGACCCTGTCCTCTCCAGCCATTTTCCTTTTAGCTTTCCTCATTACGATCTCGCCTCCTCCAATTTTTCGGTTTGAGAGTTCAATTCTTGACTTATCCACACAAACATATATTATATTATTATGTGGGTCTGTGAATATAGAGGGTCAACCCTTGCTTGTACCCACAATAACTTCCACTGTCGTTATTATAATTAAAATCACTTTGCTATCATATTTTATTTAATATGGATGGTTTTGTTTGAATTGTGCTACAATAGATTATTTGTCAACTTAAAATTTTGAGAAAAAAGTCTAATCTCTTAAGCGAATTCTTGAGACAGAAAGTGTCAATAATATCTGATAGTATTCATACTCCATAAAATCAAATTATAACCAGATACTCATCTATATGTAAAAAGAAGAAGAAAAACTGGAAATAATACTTATATCAGTTGTGTCATTCATCAATGTATACCATAGAGAAAATAATTGATAGCAGCTACCCCATGGTTATTCACTGTATATCTAAACATGCATATTGGTTGCTAAACATTCGGCTCAACCTGTCTATCTAAAATACCATCATGCGTCAAAGAAACAAAAAGACAAACATATACACACACACACACGCGCGAAAGAGAACACACAACACAACAATTTTCCATTCCACTTCTACTCAATTTTCACTTTACTTGTAAATAAAATCTAAATAGTATTATAAATAGACTTGCACTAAATAAAGACTCTATATAGAGAGTTGTGGTGTGTAAAATTTATACTAAACTTGAACGCATATACTAAACTTGAACTTGTACGTGCGTGAAGATAACAGAATAACTCGTCTTCTACTTTTATAAGTATCGTACTTTCTTAATATTATTGTCCTTTTTGTATATTTTTTGTCTTATTATCTCTTTGCTTTCTTATTCTAGTTTACTATTTTTATATTATTATTTTTGTTATGTGATTTACTGTTTATCTTCTTCTTTTTCATATTTAGTATTTATCTTCTTTATTTACATTGCATGTTTAATATTTCTTTGTTTCCTTTCTTTGCATTACTTTAGGTTTTCATCCTTAGTTTCTGAAAATAACAATAATATTTATCATATATATACACCTTGTTTTTTTTACATGTAGCCATTTTTATTCATAAAATTTTATGAGTTTTCATAAAATGCATTCCTTCATGTCACTTTTTTTTAATATAATTTGGGGATAAGATTATTTTTAGTCCGTTTATTTTACACAAAATCTCATTTTAATCCTTCTACTTTTAAAAAGATCAAATTAATCTCTCCACTTTCTAAATCAGCTCAAAATGCTCTTTTTTTAATTGCTAACATTTGCTTCTTATGATTATTTCTAGCATTTTTCCAAACCTTCCTTAATGTAATCACATACATAACTAATAAGGATCATTTTGAGCTATTTAATTCTTCATTTTTCAATAATTTTTTTCATCCCATTTTAAATTCAAAAAGACCATGTAAGTTATATTAGAAAATAGAGAGATCAATTTTGTTTTTTTGAAAATAGAATAACTAAAATGAGTTTTTATATAAAATAGAGAAACCAAAAGAAACCTTACCCCGATAATTTTTAAGAATTTGAAAATATATAAGCTCGATACGTGTAATATGCAACTATATATAATATAAATCTATAATATGGGGGTACTTACGTAAGGCAAAGTGCATGAGCTGTTTTGGCTGAGGGAAGAAATCGTACTCGGACTTTGCTTTGTTTCTAGTGCTGTCTCTGCATGCATACACGGCTCGGATTAAATGGATTTTGGATCTGACGCTCACTTATATGCGTGCGTCGATGGATTGGTCTACTTGGTTACACGACGGACCCGAAAAGAATCGAATGCAGACCCGGGACCCGAGAAGCAAGCAAAGCAAATACGAGGGATAGAGAGAGAAGTTTGGACGTGACAAACTGACAGGGACACGGATGGACGGACACGATTGATGGATGGATTGGATTGGACGGCTGGCTGGCTGGACCGCTGGATGGAGCGAGGGACCCACTATCAGTAGTCATTTGACAGGTGCAGGCTTTATATTTGCTTTCTCCTCGATTGGCTGCATGTGGGTCCCTCGCTCTCTGCCCTTTGTTTTGTGCTTTGATAATAGGAAAATAAATAAAATAAAGCTGTAATTGTACTTCATTTGGATAAATGGATTCTTGTGCTTCTTAAAAAAAAGAACTTTTAATGTGCCACAAATTTGGAGTCTTTATGAGTACAAACAAAAAGTTTCAAATTTTACAATAAGTGATTGCTATGTAGGCCTGTTGCTCAGGCAAGATTAAGAGAATCAGAGGATTTGTCTATTAGGGAGTATTTGTGTATACTCTACTAGTTACATAAAGGTTCTTTCATATTCATAATTCGTATGATAAATTTGTAGGTTTTGAAGACGATAAATAGTTCTTTAAAAGAAGACCAAATTATAATGGTAAATTACATTTTCAAGTAGGTGTGTAGGAATGACATGCAGTAAAAAGAAGCTCCTAATTGCAATGAAACATTTCTCAATATCATTATGAAATTACAAAAACTACGGCTAGTTTTCGAGAAAACTTTGTAAAAACTAAATAGACTATTTCTGAAGGTAGTGTAAAATCTCTACAGCTGCATTTATTTTGGGACACGTATAGGCAGAGCCGAAGACAAAAGTGACTGCTTACTGGCACACCTACGTACGTACACACGAGTAGCTTAGCTAAGCCTATATATTTTCCTTTAAATACGCAAGACAACTATTCATAATACCTAAGCAAATTTAGGAAGGAGCAGTTACCACATCCATCCATCGATCGAGTTAATTAACAGGGCCCCTACAGGTTGGAACAACCTACAGAGCTACCCCTTATAGTATCATTTACTCATACTTATTTGTGCAAGGGTCCTAGATATATAGCAAGTAGTTGTGAAATTGAAAAGAAATAAGTTTTTTTGCTTTTTAACTGTTTTACAAATAACATATATCAATACAATATTTTTATAAATAAATATGAAGAGAAGATGGAAAACCAAAATATCACTTTCCGTTAAAAAGTGCCGAGAGTAAGTTGAAAAAGTCAATAAAGTGAGGATATTCTTACAAGTAAAAAGACACAAGGCAAATTTTGATATCTCCAAGAAATCGGTATTGCATTATTTCAAAGACACAATGATGTGCTAAAGACTAAGTACTATTCTAGTACAGTTGAATATTCTGAAATGCAAAAATTATACTAGGACACTAATTTTTTTGTTTCAACATTGTAAGAAATAGTTAAGATCCGGGCAAGTTATTAGTAGGATGGTATAGTGGAAAAGTGGAGGAAATCTGTGGAGATTCTGCGGAGCTTATTCCCGGGGGGTCACACATATGCAGCCAGGACACATGGTGATTTTCAGGTGGTCACGTAATGGGCACATGCATGGATTGTGTGGTCAGATCATGGGATCCTGTGCCTTCTTACTTCTCCACTCTACCATGCATCGCACCATTTATTTGCACTGCCTTGCAGCTTTCCCCGTCTCTCTCCCTCTCTCGTGAAACGGTGTGGATTTGTACGTGCATCACTCTGTTCACCATCACGTATCTCACTGTATGTTTGTTCAACCTGGCTTGTCCATGATGATTCCTCCCAATTAATTTCCTCACAATCGCATTGTTGGGTCAGGTAAATAACATAATACAACAGTATCTGCGCTGTATGGTACTTCTAGCTAACGCGGAGTATATTAATTATGTCAACATGAACTGCATGGAGTGCTCACTAAAGCAACAATAAGACCATGGGGAAGCATAGGGCATACCAATGTATCATGCATTATTGACGTGCCTACCAGCAGCTTATTGAAACTCCCATGCACGCTATATACGTACCTGCAAATCGTTTGATACAAACAGCTCTACCACTTGTTCAACTGACGGGTAGGACCCGCAGCAGGCCGACATTATAGTCTCCCGTGGCATGTATTCCCACTGAGGTTAAGGCTTGCTCGGGGCCGACTTAACTTAAATTTAGTTCAAAAGGTTCAGTTTATAAGATAAATTTTAAATTTAATATTTTCATCTGCTTTAGTCTTAACTTATTTAAGAAAATGAACATTATATAAGTCAAGTCAAATACACCTTTAGCCTTGTAGAGATTTTCTAACAAGACCTAATTCAAGTTGTTTAGCACAAATTCTAAGAAAAAGATTAGCATGTACCCATAGGAGTAGTTGTTTTGTTTATATTTTCATTTATAATAGATTTTCTTGGAAAAATTTGTTCTACACTACTACTGAAAATTAAACTATCATAATTTTAAGGTCTAAAGCAGACAAAGTGGGACAATTTCATATGCCACTGATACACATAAATCAATTTGGTCCATTTTCTCTTTTTTTTGTCAACTCTAGCCAGGTAACTTGGCAAGCTGTCGCATCGAGGACCAGGCAGGCATTGGATCCAGATGGATGATGCATGCTTGTAACAAACGCAAAAGATGTTCCGTTCGTAGACGCCACACCCTCTCCATCTCTCTCACCTTGATGAGAGTTTGTTTAGTTTCCTCCAAGGGAAGGTTCCCTTCTCTCTCCAAGCCATCTCTCTCTGCACATCACACCATTCTTAAAGTGGCCAGTGCACCTCTGCAGGCAAGTGGCCGAGGCCAGGACCCCGTAAAAGCCTCTGTGCCTTTTGGGCTCCTCGGATTGCGATGTGTAACTGTTGCTTTGCTTATTTATGCACACGTACGTATACTGAGTATCTACGTACATATCCATACACCAAGTGTCAGCGTATAACATGCAGGTCCATACACACACCAACTAACCACGGGCCCCCATTACATGCTTGACATGGGACAACACTTGTTGTGCGAATAGTAGTACTCTGTGTGTGTGTGCGCGCGAGCGCGCGCGAGCGCGTGTGTGTGAAACAATGCAAGGCTAACTGAATGGCCATGGATCCATAGAGTCTAGCCGTATTTATATGCCACCCTCGCTAGAGGCTTGGCATTGCCTTTCCTTTGAGTTGTAGCTACAGCTAGTCCTGTACATCTTTTGAAAGAGTTTCTCCTCTCTAGTCGTCTTCGTTTTTTTTTCAGCATCTTTGGCTCTCCCATATCCTTTTGGCTTTCTCACATGCAGCATCTTTAGTCTTCTTGTTCTATCTTGTTATGGCTAGTTTAGGGTACGTACTTTGGAGGGAGACAAAACCGATATACAGGGAGAGTGAGATTTGTAGAGCTCCTTTCGGGCATTTTGATTTGCACACATATTGGAGAATTTACCAATGGATGGGTATATCGTCTACGGCAGACGGCGGCGGGAAACAGTCAGTGGTTTCTGGTGTGGCATCATCAAGATTCACACAACGTTACCTCTCTCTAATTAAGTTTGCAAAAATTTAATTAGAGAACAGATGCAAAGATCGAGAGAGACGTGTGTGGGAATCTTGATGATGCTGCATCGGCAATTAATGACTAATACGCATCTCACCTGAGCGTTCGATGGATCAAGCTCCACGTACGTACTCCTGCATCCAACGTATGTACGTATTTGTACCTGTTAGATTTTTTGAGGTTCCATGCATGTCATTAAACAGAAACATTGTGCTCGAAATACATCAAGTAGTAAGTAGCTGCAGGTAAAGTGATCAATTTTTTTTTTTTAAAAAAACATTTAGGGGCAAAGTAGTAAAGGAGCAGTATACTCTTCTGGCCTTCTGCTCTAGCCTCTAGCTAGCTGGTGAGTACGCGCGTGTACTGTGTAACTGAAATGAATAGTACACACTGAGATGTGGGCCGCTTGAGTCTGAGTTGCGTAGGTGCAGTACACTGCATGAGCTCGTAGCTAGATATAATCGTGGGATCGATCGTGCAGAGTTTGTTATGGGATTGATCTAGCCATATATATCTCCCGTGGGCATACATATATGCAGGTGTCATATGCCACCATCTGGTTAATAACTTTCTACATAGTACCTCATGGAATCTCTAGTAGTATAGTACTTCACCAACCTTATATAATTAATATTATCTGTTCTCTTGGGCGAAAAGCTACATTAGCTTTTATTTTTCTTTCCTGTTGGGATATCTGTTCAGGTGAAGAATGGTGTAAAGAGTAGTATTTTCTTAGGCATGGCATGCATGCATGCATGCATGGACCAGAACTTGAGGTGGGCAAACAAACTACAGAGATGAGGAGAACATGCATGTACAATACATAACATTACACATGCCATAGCAGCGAGCCGACTACCATGTAAGTGTGTGAGTGACTGTACGTGGGTGCATGAATTGATAGCAGAAAGATGATTGATATATTTCTGAGAGGGAGGCAGGCAGGAGGCAGGGAGCTGCAGAAAAGCTCCATGGGGTCAATCATTTCTGGTCGTCCGTACACTCGGAATCCCTGGCTTTTTTCCCGCTTTTCTTTTCTTCCTTTCCCCTTGTCTTGTTGCGTCCTTTCTGATATCCCTGCACTGCATGCAAGCTCACCACCTCTGAGGTACGACAGTACGTCCCTCGCGTGTTCTTTGGGATGCTATTACTCCCTCCAAGTTTGTAACAAATAGTATACGGTCGGACGGACACCTACCGTCAAACCATTAATCGCTACCATGGTCAATTCATTCAAAATTTGTGGGTCATTTAGTGTTCAAAGTAACATCTTCATAATTTATTAAAATAATTTACTTATCAAGACTGTAATAATTTTATCACTATCATCTAATATTTAAATGTTTCTTTCACTCATAACATCCTCAGAAAAATAAACATGCTTATTATTAATGTATTTTTTCTTACTACATACTACATGGTACATATTCAAATAAAAAGAAAGTATTATAGTTAATTAGAACCACTAATGTTGTAAATAGTATACCACAAAGCACTATGGTTTTGTGGTTTATGTTTAATAATTAATATTCCATCAACATAGCACAAAAGTTATATTCATGACACTAAAAGTATGTACTAATCAGTTACAATTAACAGTATTAAAATTATATTTTTATGATGATTAAATAGATTAGTTGGAAAATTTATTAGAAAATGATTAGTTACTTAGCTTGTGAGACTAACTAATTATTCAAGACTGTTAAATATCCGTCAAATACATTATACATGTCGTTTTACCCACCACCAACGATTAATCGGGTGAGTGCGATGTTACAAACTTACAATGCAAGCTAGATATTCTTCTGCAATGTTAGGATTCGGGTTCTCTTGTTTCACTTCAAATTAATGGTACGAGAGAGGAGTATTTCACAATGCTCAACCAAATCATCATATCGATGATCGGGCGGACCAGATCACGTAATAATAATATTATGCAGTCATCTTGTGAGAACTGTCTAGTTTATCATCTAAAATTAATGGCAAGATTTGATGGTAATTTAAAGTTCCAAATATCATGAAGAGCACATTTTCTTGCAATCTTTTTTGTCCATTTGAATTTTCAAAAAAAAAAAAAAAAAAAAGGGCCCAAAGGAGAGATAATTAGGCATTAGCCGCATAACTTGACTAAACTGTAGTGTCCCTTAATGTTGTGAGTATATGTATTGTTTTATTAATCTCCCAAAAATTCATCAGATTATTTCTTTTTTTTTTTTGTGGAATGTACGCATGGTCAGTTGGGGTAGTAAATTAGGCAGAAAATGGTGGTTATTCATGGGCATCAGTGCATGTACAGTTCGAGGTGTTCACATGTTTCTATTTGGGGAAAAAAGAAATGCAACCAACTAGCCATTAACTCTTCCGTGCTACAGCTGATTTTAATTAAAATATGTTATACATTTTTTATAAGGGAAAAGTAATACCTTGGTCCCTAGCTCTACTAGTTTACTTTGAACTCATATCCGTGTTATCTCCTAAACTATTTGGGAGCATTTATTTGAATTTTTTTTTTTTACATATCTATAAAGATTCTAAGTCACTAAGGCTGACTCCATCGGCGCTGCTTCTACGCTCTGCAGGTGGGCCCACAAAATAAAAAATTAATATTTGTAGTTGGAGAAGGGAGAGAAGACGCCACAGCAAGCGGTGGCAAAATTGCTCTGCATGTGGGCCCGCGTACTGTTTTTCCTCGGTTTGCGTGCTATCAAATTACATTTAATCTTTGTTTCTTAATTTATGATTAATTTAGTTCAAATTAGATGTTGATTATATTGAGAAAGTTGTAGATATTTAAATTATCTTCATATAGAGACCAAACATCGCATATATTCGATTTTTAAATTAAAAGTTATTGATGTTTTATTAAACTACCTAAATTTAGTTTACTCGTGGGCCCGTACGAAGCGCCTCGCGAAGCGCCGATGGGTTGGAGTAGGGGGCGCTTCAGATGGTGCTTCGCATACGTGGCACAGAATATACTGGAGAATATTCTGTTGAAGCGCCAAGCGAAGCGCCGGTGGGTTGGAGATAGCCTAACAACTGGTGTTCACCTGTTAGTGACTCCATTAATTTAGTGATTTTGTAGCCTTGGTTTGGACTGATTACCCAAATTGGAGGACCAAAATGATGCCTATGAGAAATTTACATTTTAAAACAGATTTGATTTCAAAGTTTTCTTTTTTAGAATTTCAATGTGCGGTAAGGCACCAGACAAAAGGTCTTAATAAAAGACTTGATCTCAAAATTGAAGGACCACAGTGATACTTATCCCTTATTATGCGATCGGAGAGATATATCAATGTGAAAACGCAAGAATCATGAGCAGCATATATTTAGGATGATAAGATATGCGTAGTGTAGATGAAGCATGACACAGTTGTGCCTCGTGGATCCTTCAGTGTATGGAGGTGGTGGTGTGGGGGGGGGGGGGGGGGGGGGGGGGGGGGGCACGTACGTTCTTCCGGCCCTTTTTTCTTACTCACACCATTGCCACGGCCGCAAAATGGAAAACTCCAGGCCCATTAAACATGAACTCCAGGCCCAATGATATTGGCCCAACATACCTTGGTGCCATTTTGAAACATCATTCCTTCAGGGAGCCACAGTAAAGGGAACTGCACTGTCTTAAGTCTTAACTTTGTGCTCATGTACATTTTAGCCTTCATAAACTTCAAAAAGAGGCCCCAGTTTTCCCCTCTTGTTTAAAAAAGGAAAAAGGTCCTAGAGACTCCATGTCATTGGCGAGTGGGGTCCCACATGTAAATGACTTAAGAGAATGGCAATTAATTGGCAATTGGCAGGTGATCATGACATGCAGATGCAGCTTTATGAAGGAACGGGCTGACACGGGCCAAATCCCAAGCAGACGTAGACGCAGCAGTGCCCGTGCATGTAAACTACCAGTGCTGCGGGCCTCGCCTGTCACTGAACCATATCCCGTCTCGGGATCGCGCGACGTCGACGTGTCGCCGGATGCGTCGCACTCCTCACATTCTCCCCCTCTTTATTGGGCCTAGGCCCCACCTGACAGCTCTCCTTGCAGTTTTGTCGTTGTGGGCCACATTTGGGCTTTCCATGTCGTTCTAGTTTATAGTCGCCGCATTCATTTCATTTCTTTTAGTCTTCAACATAACAACCCTTATTAGTGTACACACTGATATCCTCTTGTTTCAAAACATTATGTAGCAAACCGGAACGCATTTCTGTCGAAATAAACTTCTTTTTTTTTTCTACGGGGATCTTTATTTTTCAATTTTTTTTGGCAACTTTTTCACCATTTGACAAAACCCTCAAAGCCTATATCCAATCCATTTAGGATCTACTTGATCCTTTTCTTAACTTCCTTCGTGGTGGCAAACCGGCGGTGTGGTAATATAGACGACAACAGTTAGTTAGGACGGATAGTGACAATGGAGGCAAGTATCAATGAAGGTGGTGACACTTATGACCATGTAGGGTGGAGGTGCAATATGTGGAACTTGGTGAGTAGGACTGGTACCAATAGTTGTGATACAAGAGGGAGAGACCGAGAAAAAAAAAAGAAAGATATGTTGAGATATATACATCAAAAAGTGAAAAATATAATTCCTTATATAGAAAAACATGTAGTGCATCTAAAAAATTAGGGAAAATTTCATAAATAACTTCTAGAACTAGTTTAAAAATATCTATACACGCAAAAGTGTTTCTCTGTTTTAAAAACACGTTTTCATTATTTTACTATTAAATATAACAATTTTAATAAAAAACTTATAAATTATAGCCAAAGGACACCGTAATTTTATGAGTTTTTTTTATCTCTCTAACAAATCCTCTCTCTCGTCCCCCCCCCCCCTCTTTCTCTGTGCCGCTCTCCTCTAGCCCTCCCGGCAGCGGCAGCGACGGTCGTGGTGGCAAGGCTCAGCGATGAGGTTCAGCAGCGAGGTCCTCGGTGGCGAACACAGCTGCAACGGCGACGATGCCATTTGGGCGATCTAGATGGGGGTGTTGTAGTGATGGCAAGGCGCGGCAGCAGCAATCGGATGCGGCGGATGGGCGATATCGGCGGCGGGCATTTTGGATTGTGTTGTTTTGGACGATCTCGACTATGGAGAGGCAATCCTGACGGCGCTGATCCAGACGGTGAGGCTTGATAGTGTATGGGTGATCTGGCGGCGAAGGAAGCTGCAGCCAATGATGGGTCTGGCCACTGCGCTCACCGCAGGGAAGGCATGTGGTGGCTCACTAATGCTGGCGTGTCGCGCCTCATCGGCCTGCTTGAGAGAGGGGGACGAGGTTGCTGCCGAGGAGCCTCGCTACCTCCCCTGCCACATATGTACCGAGTCGGACGCGAAACGCTGTGGAGAGGTCAAATCGGACCTCCTTAGTATCGTCGTTGGCCGAGATGACTGATAGGAACGGCAACCCCAGCACGTTGATCGGCACCTTAGCGCACAACATCGGCTGGTCGGTGTCGTGGAACTTGATCGACGCCTTCATTGTTCACGTTTGCGGGGTGGGATTTTGGGAGATTGTTGGCTGCGATGCCCACCACCACTACCCTCATAAGATCCAAAGGATTGATAGACAGGGCAAGTGAGAGGGGAAGAAGAGGGCCCTAGAGCGAGAAAGATGAATCAAAGTTATAGTCACTTACCTGCAGATCTATTTTTAATAAGAAATTATTATATTTAATAATAAAAAATGGGAGAGGTGTTTTTTTTTTAAAGAAAAAGCTCACTTGATCGTGTTAAAAGAACATTTCAAATGCTAGGCCTAACCATCGGATTTAGCTACCGAATTTTTAATACATTATTAGATATCCACAAGATTTCACACGTGGCTGGTCACACGAGATGTTTGGCAAAAAAGTTTTTGTGCAGATGACATGGAGTGGGCAGAGAGGAATCTACAAAACTCATTGGCTCATAAGGCACTTGGTGTGTCTGTATGTAGGGCCTTTGTGTAATGGCCTCTACAATACATACACAAAAGCATTTGTGCATTCAAGCTCCAATGACCATGTAGGAGCCCTATCTACTTATTAGGTGACAGAACAAATAAAAATTAAAAATTATGTAGAAAATTTTTAAAGTGTAGGATTATCACTGGTCATCAAATCTTATGTAGACAATTTTTGATGCATTCAGAATTATCTTTGTGAGATCTAATCACTAAAAATCTTCCTACACATAAATATTATAGATACAATACAATTTCTGTCTCATAAAAGAAGGCTTAAAAGGACAAAAAGCTATGCACCACCTTCTACCAAGTACATCAATCAAATTACTGCATTTTGAATTAGTAAGAGAATCCATGAACCCAAAGGCTTCATCATTTCTTGCGTACTTCGAATTTCTTCTATCTTTTCTCTAATTGTTTTCTCAAATTGATAAAGCTTATATGTATACTTATTTCTCAAAATTGGCCATGAACCCAAGTGCTTCATCATTTGTTGTGAACTTCTAACTTCTCTATGAGAAAATGAGCATATATACCATAATTGCAAGCTTGCAGAAATGCATGTGGGCAGTGTAGCAAATTGATAGGCAAGATGAAAAATTTTGTCTTTGGTGCCACCTTTTCCATGCTTATATGCTGTTATATATATTTTGGGTTTTCTTACCTGGAAAGACATTTTCCTCTTGTAAAAAATTTATTTTTCGACTGTAAACGACCTCTAAAATGCAACGTTGAATACTTTTGCTCCTGTTCCCGTTTGAATAGTTTGAATTGCAGTTTTATTTGAGTGGGGACTGGGGATTGATTCAATTTGCCCTTTTTTGAACAGGAACGACGAAGAACACGCAACCAAAAAAAAATTGGAGAAATATTATTAAATGACTAAATTACCCCTGTGTGTATGCTTAGCCACACATGTTCTAAAGGGCATTTTTGTCTTTGTTCGCCATCACTCCAAACTAATTGAAAAAAAAATTATGAAGGTATGATTAGTTCACGAAATGGAAACCCTAAGTAACGCATTTCAAATCACGGGTGAGTATTTACGAAAAGTTTAAAGTTTAAACCACAGCCAACATATGGGTTTCATGCAATTTATTCACATGTGCATCTATCAAAGTGACGGCTTGTTCCTCAACTTTGGATGTATTATTTATAGATTTCGATGTTTTTCCCAAGGATTTCAAACGTTGCACTCTTTCATGATGTGACGTGGTACTACTGATTTGATTTCCTACATGTGTTTGGAAACTGTTCAATGCAATTACTTTTTTTGATCTTTTTTTTACTAAATCTGGCATGGAGATCTCCATGTTCTGTAATACAAGTTCAGATGTTGGCTGCCTTTCTGAACTTTGCTTCTTGCAAATTGCTAGGCTGTCGGAGCCTGATATGTTTGGAACAAACTCAAAAGAAACACCAAGGTTTTGTTTAAAAACACAGTATTTTAAAATCATGATTTTAAAATTGTCATGCAACTAAAATAACAGTATTTTATAGTATTACAAAACCACCATTTTTATAGATGTTTGGATATACAATTTTTTTTCAAAATTTTTAGTTTGGTGTTTAAATGAACTAGCTGTTGTGAGAATTTTTTAAAAAAGTAATCGTTAGATAATTTCTATGAGTGTTTGGTATTATAATTTTTAGTATAATATTTATTCAAATAATTATATGTTAGACAAATTATATTCAATAATTTTATACAATACTATGTAGTAACATATAATTATATTCAATAATTATATTCAAGTTTGCGTTCCATTTATCAAAAACAATATTATCCCAATTGGCATACCAATATTGTAGGAATGACATAAAGTAACATAGCAAAAATAACATCATCTCAAATTGTTATAGTAGTGACAAATAATGACATAAAATAACATAGTAAAAATTAACATTGTCTCAAATTGTTATAGTAGTGACATAGCAATGGTATAAAGTGACTAGAGAGATAACATTTGAGATATTAATAAACAACATCACAAGCACTAATGCACATCATTATTTTACGAGTTTCTTTATCATCCTTAAGAAGTTGATTGCCTTCACCATCTCACTTGGTGTGAGAATTGCTAGATTTTCTAGTTTTGAAATGCACTTTGCCATGGAGTAAAGATCATTTTTTTGATCATTCATTTCCAATTGCTTAAGTGTTTAAATTCCTTATAGCTCTCAATTTGCTCCTTTTTGAGTTACTTGTAACTCTTAAGTTCTTCTTTCCGCAATGCTATCAAATTATCTAATAGAGCGTTATTGTTCTCATTGGGCCTTTTCGCCTCTTTTCTTTCACTACTGTCCCTACTATGACGAGACAACACACTTGATCCTTCGCGACTTGCTCTTACACGATGAGAAACTTCACTTGGTCCTTCACTGCTTGCTCTAACATGAGAAGGCACATCAGTTAGTGGTGAGAACTCGTAATATGATTGCTCTTGAGTTGACAAATTATCTTGAGTATTTTGTGGAACTTGACTAGATGTCAGATTTGTCAAACTTGTGTCTTCATTGTGGAAGTAGTCCTCCTCTAATTCAAAAGAAGTATGTGTGGCTCCTGGAGCTGGTATGGTAGGACTAGGTGACTGATTGCCAATATTGGCATGATGTGGAGACGTTGGTACGTCAATGACCTCCTTGTGCTTATCAGTCGACCTTCAACAACACTTTCCTTCAAAAATTTTCCTTATAGTAGAAAAAACATAATAATAAAAAATATAGTTAATGTGCACAAGCATACTAGCGAAAACAAAGTTAAAAAAACATACCGTCATAAATATCAAAAAGGTCATCATACAATGGAAAAGATTTATTTTTCTACTTTTGCAAATCTTTATCTAGTTCATTCCATTTTTCATCAATAGTTGTCACCATTTTCAACTCATGATCCCATCCAAATCCACTCTGTGACATTGAACTTGAATTTAGTAAATTTCTCATTCACATGAGTCGTCATACTATTTCGTACCTCCTTCGTCCAATCGTTCTTAGCACGATATTGTGTTGAATTGTATTCCTTCATCATCGATACAAGAAAATTTGTTTGAACTTCGCTCCATGTTGCTCTATCTTTCTTGCCTGCAATTAGTCAACTATCTATTACACAAATATTTCTACTTCTACAATCCAATTTAAAATTGAAAATTGCAGCACCAAAATTCATCCAGCAATCTAGACTACAATCTAGATTACACTGAATATGAAAAATCTAACAGTTCTCAACTACTTACCCTACAGATACTAAATAAGACAATGTACTGAAGAACACAGCTCTAAATCATGGCATAAAAAATCAAATACGAAATCATAGGATGCACAAGTGAGCAACAAAGCACAAAAATAATCTAGCAAAGAACAGTAATGGTAGCTGCAAGGTTATTTTTTCTGGGCTGAACTTCCCCTTATATCTCAACAAGCTATGGGACAATCCCAAGCTTATTAGGCCCAAGTCTTGAGTGGCCAATCCAACATAAGCTCAATGGAAATTAGGAGATTGGATCAGATCTAGAGGCAATTTTAGTTAAAACATGTGCACACAATTCAGGCCAAAAGAAAACATAGGCAGCTCAAGCTTGACAACAGATTTCAACACTTCTAAACCCTATTTAGTTCAGCACATGTTTGCAGGTTTTGTTTTATAATTGGCAGCAAGTGACGCTCATACAAAACTCACCATTGCCAGGACTTGCCTCCAAAATAGATCATATATTTGCTAATCAAGCAAAGCAGAATTACAACCCATCAAGTTTTGATTTCACAAAATAGATCACAATTTTGATTCAAAGCTTTAATAGATCAAATCCCCATACGAGGCATCTAATCATTCACCAAGTAATCAAAATCCAAGACTCTAATTGATTACACACTATAATTTGGACATGATTTGAACTTATGCCTACAAGTGACGAGGCCCAAATTTAATTCAGCAAAAGACACACACATCTTGCAACAACTATAGCCTCGAATCAAATTTGTAGTGATTAGAACAAAGCCATGGGGTGTAAAGGATGTGAACACATGTAAGTATCGGATTGAAACATAACTAGAATCTAAAACCTTCAGAATCCAATCAAAGTCAAGTTCTTAAATCCAAATAGAAATTACATCCCTAAGATTCAAACACAATTGGATCCTCCATGCAACTTCTACAATCTTGATTCAACTATGGTTTCATCCTCAAAATCTGAACAGCAAAGTGTCTCTCCAATCCTAAACCAAATCGAACTCCAGATAAGATCAAAACAAATTTGTATTTGAATCAAACAAAATTCATATCCCCTAGCTTCAAACCGAGTCAAACTGTGGATAGAATCAGAACCAATTCGAACTAAAAT
The DNA here is from genome assembly GCA_019359835.1 of Pharus latifolius. NCBI lineage: Eukaryota > Viridiplantae > Streptophyta > Magnoliopsida > Poales > Poaceae > Pharus > Pharus latifolius. The sequence continues at coordinate 1,268,395 of CM033319.1, forward strand.
CCTCATTCATTCGAATAAAAATTCAAAAAAAGGGTAGAATCTCCCAAAAAATCTAAATAGCCACCATTCAATTCCAAACATCACCATGTCGCATGCCACACAGGCAAGAGAAAGAGAAAAAAAAGGGGTTGGCCGTCGCTGACACACGCATTGCCGCGTTGTTCCGTGCAACCACACTGCCGTTTGCTTTGCCTACGCCGCGCTGCGCCCTCACATCACTGTGCTTCCCTGCCCATGCCCCTGTGCGCAGCCTCCGGCGGGAGGAGGAAAGGGTGAGGGAGCGGCCATCGGCGGCGCCCTCGTATGCGGCTGCCGACGGGAGGAGGAAGGGGCAAGAGGTCAACCAACGGCAAGAGGAGGGGGAGGGTGCGAGAGCACAACCGGCCGGAGGAGGAGGAGGGTGCTGCAACCGGCGGCGCCCCCGTACATGGTCGCCGACGGGAGGAGGAAGGGGTGAGGAGGGGGAGGGGGAAGGAGGTGGGGTAGAGTTTATGATCTCACCTTTTTCAGGCTCCTTCTCCATTTGATTGTTGGCCGCTGGTGTTGGATCAAGGATGCCGACTAGAGGGAGGTGAATAGGAGGCTTTTAAAAACTTTAAACTTAAACAAATATTGGCAAAGCAAGAACAAATAAAATGAGCAATAGGAGAAGGAAACGAACACAGTGATTTTTACCAAGGTATCGGAGATTCGCCTAGTCTCCACTAGTCCTCGTTGAAGCACTCAAGTCACTTGAGTTTTGCCTCAATACTCACGAAGAGTATTATCAACTAACGGTTGCTCCTTGTCCACTCCGGAAAGGCAAGCACCAATGCCTTGTACAAACTTGTCGAGCCTCTCCGACAATCTCCGAACTGGAGAGATCAACGGCCACGCCTCCGAACCGTCTAGGTGAGGGCGCTCACCAAGAGTAATAGACAGCGAGGTCTTTTCTTGATCTCCAAACACGCACCGAGAAACTAAGAGTATGCAAATGCAAATGAACTGAAACTCTCGGTGGATCGAAAACGCTCGACTTAATCAAAAGATCAAGATTTTAAGTAGAAAACTAAAGCACAAGAGTGTATAAGAGAATGTTGTTGCTTGTTATATAAAACACATGCCAAAAGCCCCTATTTATAGCCTCAAGAATCAAATGAACCGTTGGAGCTAGGGCTAAAAATCAGCAACACAAACTGACAGTCAGTTTCGTGTACAATGGCCGACAAAATTTACAAATAAAAATTTGCTAGCCGTTTGTGGTCGTTTATGGAAACTTGAAACCCACAACTGACAGTCAGTTATTCAAACTGACAGTCAGTTTGACCAGAAACTCGACCAAATCAAATAGAAACTCAGTTAAAAACAACTGTGGTCGAAACCCCAACTGACACTCTGACAGTCAGTATGGAAAAACTGACAGTCAGTTTAGTACAAAAATTTTGAGCCCAAAATACACCCTCTCTGGACAATTGTCAGTTAATACAAACTGACATTCAAACTGACAGTCAGTTTGGCAAACTGATAGTCAGCCTGAACAAAAATAGTGATAACTTTAAATCCATAAATCCAAAAGAGGTTTTTAATAGCTCGTTTGAAAGATAATTTCAAGGGCTACATTTTTGTTAACAGAAGAAAAAACTAGATCTGCCTAGATCTTTCTGAAAATTGCAAATATCCTTCTGCTGTCAAAACTCAACTGAAAATTCAAATAACTCAAATCAAGTTCAAATCAAATCCAACCAAATAGATGCAATGCAATGACCTAAGTTTCTCGGTTTATGTTGGAGATAAAGAGAGGACTTTCGCCACCCCTCTTTATAGTACAGTTAAAAGCTAAAAACAATTTTCCTAAACCGATCTATCTCCAAACACCGAGATCGGTAAAAATAAAATACGGATTACCTTAGGTCGTTTGCTTTTTCTCATTTGTGTCTTGTCTTTGCTCTTCTGCACCTCGTGCTTCTCTTCATGTCGGGTTCATCTTGATCTTCTCGTAATTCTTCCTGAACAAACTCTGCATCAAAAATCTCAGAAGCGCAGTTAGTTAAAAACACTTTGTTTTCATTAATCATCAAAATTAGGCATGAAGGCCTAGATGCAACAGTTGGTACTTCGTCAGAGAGTTGCCGACGCTCGGAGAGCTGCCGACGGGTGGTGGCCGATCAAGAGGGAGAGAGAGAGAGTATTGTGAGCCTGCTGTGGTCAACTAAAACTTTGCAAAACTGAGAAAAAAATCATAATTTTTAAGAAACTATGGTTTTAAAAATGTAAAATATTTTAGAACCAAACACCTATTTAGTTTTAAATACCACAAATTTTTTTAAAATCATAGTATTAGATAAAAACTCCAAAAAAATTTTGTAGTTAAACAGGACCTAAGATTATAAACTACATCTGCCACTGTGAGTAGAGTCGTTGGTAGAGAAGCGAGTAGGAGATGTGGTAGAGAAGTGTAGGCAGACTCTATAAGAGACTTCAAAGTTGCAAGAGGAGGAGGAGAAGAAGGTGGTGGAGGTCTAGAGGATGGGGTCTTTGCTCAGGAGCACCCTGACTTGAGAATCACCATTTACTCATTCAAAGCATGTTGAAGAATAGAAAAGAGAGTTCTTAAGTCAGGATAGCCCTAGTAAACAAATCTTCAAGCAATATATGAGAAGACAACTCTAAAGAAAATATCATGTAGATTACGAAATTTTAGAGAAGCTTTTCCTTAAAAAAAAAAAGAAAGAGAGAAAATTTAGACAAGGAGAAGCAAAAGGGGCAACAAATTTATCGATATTCTTAACAAATATAAATAACTGGACGTCATGTGAGATTCTTGTTGTTCACTGTTTAGTTTACATGAGCATGGCGATTTCAATTGTTTTGAGCGGCAAAATAACTTTCACTTTAATATCTATAAAGCCATTATTTTATTTTATTTTATTTAATTCACATAGCCTACATGGGTGCAAACATCAGTAGTCATTTTGGGGATGATTCTAGACGAAATTAAAGCTGAGACACATATTAACGTCCTGTTCAGAATAAGTAAACCGAAAAAAATTTTATAGAAAAAATTATCTAGTGATAATTCATTAAAAAAAAAGCTCCCTCTAAAATTTAGGACCTAATTTTAAGAGAAATTATGGATTCTTATGCCACCTTTATCACATTCGCTTCTGAATCGAATGGATCAACAATTGCTTTTTGAATTATTATGATAGAAAAATAATCTAATCCTTTTTTTGTAACCATGTATACTACTCCTATCATTTTATTTTTGTTGAAGTGGATGCATGTATACTACTACTACTATCAAGGAAACTAAAAATAAAAATCAAAAGTTATGCAAGAAACATGAAGAATTTCTTGGACAGAAGAATGATCATAGGAGCATGTGTAAGCCTGCCATCGGTCTTCTACATGTCGCCTCTTCCTTTATGTGATTTTCTGTTCCAATTACCTACTATACATTAATTATCTTCTTCCCCCACATTTTATTATTATTTTTGTTACTTATACAGACATGTTTCATCCAAGGTCACATCCAAAAGGTAATACATGGGCTTTAATCCTAGAAAATACATTATCATGGCAGATCTATCAATAATGTAGGGTTCTTTTTTAATAATGTGAGATCCTTAATTAACAACACACCCATCCAGGATGTGACGTATACCTGAAAAGACCACCTTTTCTCCCTTTAAAAAACAAGCATCCGCATCTTGATTTTTTTAATAAAAGAAAAGAAAGAAAGAAAAACTGAAAAATCACATCAATACTGCATCACACATGCATGCTGGGACATACACGACGCCTAAATTCAATGGAAATATATACAAGAATATACAGTTAGGAAAATTTTAATGTCCTGAGTTGATCGACATAGTAATGAATAATATGAGTTTTAGCAAAGAAAAATTTTAGAATGCAACCATTTTAATATAGACCATTGGTTTCTTTTAATTCAATTATTACTATTAACCATTATCTTCTAAGAAATAATAGTCATCCATAATTTTTGAAGGGTCAATATGTCTTTACACTTCAATTTCTAATTAATTAAAAAAAAATACAAATTAGGAATATTCTTGAGCTTGCATAGGAAAGAATTATTAGTGTTATAAATATCTTGTAATATCTCTAAGGTTGTCTTATCTGTATAATTTTAAGGCTGTTATATTTGTTCCCTAAAAATATTGATGTATTGTGTAAATAGAGAATCAATTTAATAAAAAGTGCATATTCTCTCTATTTTTTCAGTGTTCATATTTCATGTGTTTGTGATCCAAATACGTGCAAAAGTAATAGAATAATCGATCAAATTATAACATATTATCAACACAAATCACTATAAACCGATATATTTTTACAATTAAGCTAATATATAGTTTATATATATATATATAATTCTATGTTTTAGATAAGTTCCAACAAATAGTATTAGAACCTTGTATGCATGAAGTTAGAACCTAAAGCTTCTTGATAGATCTGTTTTAGATGGTTGTAGAGAGCTACTCCGTAATCCGAATTGGTCAGTCGGATCGGTGAATAAATACTGCACGGTTGTTCTATCTTTCGGGTTTTATTTTTGTTAATGTTTGCCTATGAGTTTTGCATCGGTATGCATGTTTCTTCCCCTCTTACATCTTGTATTTTTGGTATAAACAAATGGGGTTGTAGCTTATCAAACTTTTGTTGTGTGCATCCGTATACGTGACTTATATGTTTTTTCGTTTTATGTCGATTCGGTCGGCACGGCAGGTGGCGGAGGGAATATTGTATTGCTATGTATCTTGGCACTACAGCACACTATCTCATCTTATTATCTTGATTTACCCCTTTTCACAAATAAAAATTTGTAGAAAAATTAGATATATCTTATATTGTGAAGAGAAAATTTGTCGAATTTGCTCTTGATTCAAGTAATAAGTTTACATGAACTCTTGATATTGAAATCCTTTTAGCCTCAAATAATCTCAGTGAATCAATTGTTCTTCATATCAAAAATACTAATACCCAAAAGATAAAAAACTTTTATTTTTATTCAGCATCATTTGAACAAAAATTTAAAAAATGAATATTTCACTAAAAAAGAATCAACTTCATTATTTATTAAATACCTTTAGTCTATGATAGGAGATCTTTTTAAGACTCGATACAGTAAATATATATCTAATGAAGATCATTTCCCGCCATTAGGGGAGACAAAGGTCTAAATTGAAAATGACGTGAAATTTCATAAGATGAAAAATATTTTCATATTTAGATCTATGCACTAGTCAAGTTGAATTGGAAGTTCAAAAGATAATTTATAGAGTTTAGCAAATAATATGCCAGATATATTTATTAATTATAAAAGAGTGATTAAATCATATATACTTGTAGAAAATGCAATACAAAGAATGGAGATACCATAGAAAATTAGTATATTTATTGATGCCCCTCTACGTCATAAGCGGGAAAGACTTGTTGGTGTAAAAAGATCTAAATCCGTGGAAAAAAAGATCTAATAACGATAGTCAAACACTTATTAAATCTCATGAAGAGATTCACCTTAAGGTAGGAAGTCTCCTGAAGAGGTTCATCCCAAAGACGAGAACTCCAGTAGATCATTTCATGCACAATATAATTATAATAATGCTGAGAATATGGAACAACAGATAGCTATAAATTTTGTAAATACAGAAGAAACTTATAATAGAAATATTATTGATGTTAACAACTTTCTGCCTCCACAAGTACTTATTCTATTTCAAATGATAATTTGGATCTAAACTCTAAATCAATAGTTGAGTGGCATAAGTGCTCTGATTAAAAAAAAATAGGAAGAAGCAATTAAAGCTGAACTAAACTTGCTAAATGAAGAAAAGTTTTCAGACTTATAGTTCGAATGCCACAAAATATTATCTCTGTAGAGAATAAATATAAAATATTATCTTTGTAGAAAATAAATGAGTCTTTATAAGAAAAAGAAATGATAACAATGAGAGAGTGAGATATAAAACGAAATTGGTAGATCAAGGTGCATGTAGAGGTCTTATATTTATTTTGAATAGACTTATTCTTCCATTATAGATGGTATTATATTCCGCTACTTAATATCACTGTCAACAGTACAGCTTGAAATAGTTGAGTAGAATATAGTACAATTGATTAAGTGAATTTCTCTATAAAAGGAGTACATCAATAATGATATTTGTTTTTGTGTGTTCATAAATAAGTCATATAATGGCTTTTATATAATTTCATTATATATTGATAACATAAATATTATTGGAATCACAAAAAAATTTGAGGAAGCAAGCTCATACTTAAGGAGAGAGTTTGAAATGAAAGACTTGGGTAAAATCAAGTATTGTCTTTTTGAAGGAATATTTATTCAACTGTCAACCCATTTGAAGAATGTTCTATATGGATATAAATCTCATTTACTTACGATTCTTAGAAGTAGAAAACCATTCAGACTAAAAGAAGACAATAAGAATATTTTAGGACTAGCAATTCCTTACTCAAATGCCATAAGGGTACTATTGTATCTTGCGAATTGTATAAATTCTAATATTACATTCACATTAAACTTGCTAGTAAGACATTGCATGGTAAGACATTAGAATGACATTAAACATATCATTAGATATATTTAAGGTATAAAACATTATGATTTATATTATTATAGAAATCACATAAAATATTGTCGGGTTATTTGGATGTTGGCTAATTATTTGATCTCAATAATGTTAGATTTCAGACTAGTTATATATATTTTTTTCTTGTAATTGCACAGCTAATTTTTAGAGATCTATTAAACAAACATCAGTGACAAATTTGCCGTATTCTTCTTTTGGATTGTAATGCAATTATATAAAGGATATGTATGTCTCGAAAACTGAGATGTGCATCAGCTAAAAGCTACAACTCATCCTTTGATTTACACGTTGAATAATCATGCTTTACAAGTTTATCATTTAGTTTCAACCTTTTAAAGATGAAAGAACAGATAGAGTGATAAGAAAAGAGGGATATCTATTATATTTACAATTTTCTTTTTTTTAAGAGATGATTGGATGACAACTATGACCAAAAATATTACTTTTACCTTTTAAGAAATAATTATTACATTGTAAAAGAATTCAACTTGTGACTATATTTTTATTGTTCATTATAAGAGCACATCTGATTGAAATGAATTTATGAGAAGATTGAGTGGGGTGGTGAAACTGAAAGAAAGGGCGCTGCCATGAAAATCACTCTCAAAACCTCATCTCTCACATGTCTCTCTCACCCACTCCCGTTAACTCACACACACGCCCTATGTAAAATTTTTATATATAAAGAATAAATCACATTATCGAGATTTTCTTGCACTGAAAAAAGAAAGAGATGATCCTTCAAATCTTCCTATGATACATCATTAAAAATATAAGATAGACTAGTTCTATATTCAGGTTGAACTTGTGGTTGACTAATATATAATATTATGTGTTAAAGTAACTGAATCTGAATTTGTTGAAATTTTTTATCTACTATCTCATTAAAAAATTTAGGTCTCTAATCAAGATATTATATTATTTTTTATTGTATTAAATTTTATGTACTAACCGTCTCACTAAAAAAAACCCTAAGTTGCTGAAAAAAAAAACAGGACACATCACTATTGAGTATTGAGTGGAGAGTTTATTTGCCCCCTAAATCCAATTAGTGGCCAATCAGCGGATGCACTAACCAAGCTTTTGGAGCCTAGACAAATCGCTACCTGCAGTAAATGCTGCCTCGAAAGCACTGGCTTTAAGCAGACTCAAGTTGCTTTTAGCAAGTAACAGTTGATCGAACCCTTTTCTTTCCTTTCTTTCTTTCTTTTTTTTTTTAAGAATCTCTGGTCATAATTTGCATCTAGTACTTGTCTACAGAAAAAAAAAACTTGTTAGTAACCAATTCCACCTAAGAGGGTGTTTAGAATGGTGGAAAAATAAAGAAATTTTAGGGGGTCTGGATTCTAAGAAATTTTTTCTCTGTGATGTATTTGGAAAAGAAAAAATGATCACATAAATTTTTATAATATTCTCGTGCAATGACTTCTTTGGAGGAAATAAAAATGAGGTCAAACCTCGTGGAAATTTATTTTTTGTATCTTATTGTACTCTTTTTCTTTCAAAATTATTGTATTTTTTTCTTGTAATGCATCCGAGATCTTTTTGAACAATTTGTGTGTTTAAATTTATCCTGTAGAATTTGTTGAACATGAAACTTAATTTAAAAAGTTTTTATTCATATATATTCCCTTTTAAACGAGTAAAACGGAGACGGTAAAAACACAGATTTGGAAAGTTAGCTGCATCCCCAACGGCTAATGTAATGATGGTGGATGTGATTGAAGCTGCAGACAAAGTCCAAAGAAAGGCTTATCAATCATGTGATTATTCAGAGATTACAGTAGGTACCTCACCAACACCTCCTTTTATTAGAGAGAAGGCCTACGACGTACGTAGTAACTTGGCATTGTAGCTCCAATACAAAAACAAAACCAACACGGGGCCACTTAATTCATCTGCTTCGAGATTAGCACGTAGCATCTGATCCATCACGAGATCTGACGGACGAGAGATTGTCTGACAATCGGGGCTGACATGTCATACCCCCACGGAGAGGGGGAGAGAGAGGAGGAGGTGCACGTCGTGTTTGTTTTGGTGCGACGAGAGGAGGGAGACAGCGAGGACCCAGGTGTGTGATACCACCCCCACTCTGCTCTGCACACTAGCTATCTATCACCACCTCCACTTCTTCTTCCCCTCTTCTCTTCTCTGCCATTGTTGATGCCTACCTAGCTTCTCCACTCCGTTTCGCTCTATAAATCCACCCACATTTTTTTGCACGACTCCCACACACCAAGAAATTGGTGAGAAAGGGAGTGCAGGGCGGCGGCATTGATCATGGAAGCGTGCGGGGACGAGAAGTGGAAGCTGTCCAAGAAAGGGCGGAGCAGATCGGGCAGGGCCGCTGCGGCGCCGTCGTCGTCGGACGGTGCGCTGCTCAGCCGGAGCTACTCGGCGAGCGTGAGCGCCACGAGGGATTACCACCACCCTCCGCCGCCGGCGCCGCAGCAGCAGCAGGGGGCGTCGGCGTCGCGGTTGTCCAAGAAATGCGTGGACGCCGTGAAGGAGCAGCGCGCGCGCTTCTACATCGTCCGCCGCTGCGTCTCCATGCTCGTGTGCTGGCGCGACTACTAGAAAATCTGTAGATTTCCCTTCTTGATTTCTTGAGTTCTTTTCTTGAGATTTCTTTCTTTTCTTGCTCTGTTTCTTTATTTGTGTATGTATATAAGTAAGTGGCATAGAGTTCACTTGAGGGTTATTGTCTAGCTCTCCCATTTTAATTTTTCCCTTCCTTTTTGGAGCATTAATTTGTGGTTGTCTTTTGAGGGAGAAGGAAGTTGTGTGTAATGTTTTGAAGTTTTGTGTTGGGACCTTGCTAGATAGCAAGCTACTTAATTGATTTAGCTCTCTGGAACTTTAATAGTTAGTCGGCATTTGAAGCCATAGAATGCATGTGTGCCTATCACTCTACAGGAGAAAAAATTTGTAGTAGTGGAAGAAGAGCAGACGAGTGAGTGAATGAGGGAGGGAGGGAGGGGGAGGGTGTGGGTGGGTGTTGGTTTGTTGTTGTGTTGTGTTGTTGGATATGCATTGCCATGGTCCCCCTCAAACACTTGCTTTGGGTCAGTCACCAGGGTCGTCAGGCTCCCCCCTTTGAGTCATGCATGTGTGCGTAGACTATATGTCCACACACACTTACACTTCTGGGAGCCAATGGCTGGTGGATCGGTGCGCCCATGCATTTGGTATGTTTGGATCTTTCCTGCTGTTTCGGTCTGCGTGGTAAATCCATGAGCTGAGCTACTGATGTAGATAGACGAGTGTGCGTAAACTGTGACTCAACACATATATATGCATTGCCTCGTGGAATCCATCCATGGATGCGCAGTGCGAATTCCGGCAAGATTTACGGCGGGGAGAGGAAGAGATCCATATAGTGGGGAGTAAAAACAATATGCATGCATGTAGCGGAGGCAGCGAGTGATGGGTATCTCAAATATAGGTACTTGGTTGCCTGTTGCATGCAACAAGATGCACAGAGGCGAGCCAAGAAAAGCTCTGTGTGAGTGAACTGGAAAGACGAAATGCAAAAAAACAAAAGAAAAATAAAAATTTGTACAAAACCTCGCAACAGCCCATGTGAACGACGAGATGGCTTCTTGCCGTTATGATACTATGTTAACTTACTTGTAAACTTACCGTTTAGAAATTTACAATTTTACCCCTCATATGGGGACGAAGCATGCACATGCGCGGCACGTGGGAGATTCCGGGATGTGGCACGAGCCGATCGAGCGTGATTTGTGAGGCACTAATCATGGGTTTTGTTCCAGGGTTGGATATATGTACACACAAAGTACAGTGGGTGATTGTACCACAAAATAGAAGAAACACATAGTGGGGGAGACTTGTGAACATCAACCATGGTACTACCTTGCATGTGGGGTTTCGGTTTGGGTTAGGTCTCTCCTTTTCATTTTTTGTATCTATGCTCGAGGGATTCGTATCTTGACTGCTGTTTTCTCACTCACAAATATTATACTGTCTGTCTCATCTACTTTGAATTTTTCATTTTTAATCGATAGAAGCCAAAATATGGGCTAAATGTATAGTTTCTTGTAGGATCTTCTCAAGATCTAAAACTTGTCACAAAAAGATATCAAACATCTATTCCTCTACATAAACTCAAATAAAATTTCTTATTAAACAATAAGTTCTTAATCTTATCTAAGAGATCATCTTTTTAAGAAGTCTAGTTACGTCTAACAGATCTATATGCGCACTAAAAGTTTCTTTTTTTTACCGGAATCTTGAAAACCCGATCCACACCTCCATTTAGAGTTTGTAAAGATTATGTGAGTGAGTGGAGAAATTGCGATGCCCAAACGGGCCAAACAAGTGCAAGAGTGCATACAAAATTTCTTACTAAAAATTAGACTAGCAAGTTAGCATAGGATCCGAATCCTGTATCTTGTGAGACGAGTCGCGCGCGCGCCATTTGGGAGAGTGTGTAGGGGTGGCGAAGGATGTGATCATTAGATGAGGCTTTTGATTCGTGTGGTCTCATTAGCTGTCAGTAGGGGTAGATCAACTGTAGAACTATGTCGGAACAGCACATCAACCACACCTATGCAACAACAATGCTCTTAGCTCGCATCATGAATTGACCAAACATATTTTCTTTGCTTTACTTATTTCTTTTTCCTTGTAAAGTTGTGTACAATATTTTTGGAGTGGGTCCTATGAATAATTCACGTTGGCAAAACAAAAGCATATTTCTGCCTTCACATAATAGAAAATTACGTGTTCACCCTTGCAATCTTGAAATATCATTCTTAACACATAATACTCAATACAAAATTGAATTTTGGGAGTACGTCGCATTAACTTGAGCTCTTCCGAAGACCACACTGCAACTTAATTTCCTAATTACATAGAGTATTAAAGAAATAAAAGAACCCGAATAAAAAAAAAAACATGTCTTCTTTTGATGGAGTATCTCTGCATACGTAATTTTTGTCACATAAAAGAGCACTTATTTATCTATATCGTACTGCAATGTAATTTATCTATAAACTAAACTTTAATACATAAAATTTGACATAAAAGTAGGCATTGCAAGCCTTTTTTTAACTCGAGTAGTTAGGTAATAAGGTTGTGTGAACTCAAGTTGTACTGTTTAAGCCCGAGTCTTACGGCATGAACAGTGGTCGGGTACATGATCTCACTGTTATTCTGATTACAACACGGTGGACAGCTAGCAAACTTTTTTTTTTTCTTCTTAAAAGATATTCACCGTGATATTTTGGTTTGCAAAGGACCAACTTAAACGCACGGCGCCGACATGCCGGTCGATACATACTCATCACATATTCATCCAATACTTGGGCTGCTTTACAAATTAGGCCCACAATGCATTTTCCCTTTCTTTTAACCCGTGGCCCGCCTGTCTGTCTCGGGTTCCTTTTCATCTCTCTTGGACTTTTCATGTAGATATCGACTCTGTTTTTGCTTCAACTGTCTTCGCCTGATTCCAAACCTCTTCAATTCAAAATGCTTGTCTTCACCACACTCTCTCCCAATTTTTTGAAGCCTTATTGGGCTGCACCCCATGCAACTAGATTTTTCTTTTGCTAGTTTAACTCGAACTCCAACTCGAAAATGCTCAGCCATATTTTCAACTTTAGGACAATCTTTTCTTTTGAGGAAATGGTTTTAGAAGTTGTTAGTATATGTTTTATTGATGATACGCACTGTAACCCCGCTCCCCCTAATCACACACACATACTCTCACAAGATCACAACTAAGCACAAATATAAAAATAAAACAAATCACGATCTTATTTTGCATAGATTTGCACTCTAACAGCAAGATACATTCTTGATCAAATGTATATTCTACATATTTTTACTCCAACATGGCTAATATATTTTGGATATCTTTGTAGCTTTCTTGCTCATATGTGGATGGTTCTCGCTGAATTCACTTCAGGACTGAACCTAGAGGCTGGCAGGCCTCACAAGAAACTCTCTTATCAAACTAATGTGGAGTCTTAAATAAATTTTTTCCATGGGATAGATACAGAAAGTCAAATCAAATCATAGAAATTTGTGTTAACAGGTCCAAATGAACAAAATCACACAGTAGAGGACATTTTTCGTGTATGTTTGCTCCTTGAGAAATTGTAGTTGACTATGTTTTCTAAAAGAACAACCATATCCATTTTAGCTAATACCTATTCTCTAGTTCCATTCCTTTTTATGGTCCCAATAGTTCCTCTAGTACCCACTAATTAACATTATCATCATTGTACAAAAACAAGGGCATGACTTATTCAGAGATTGACATGACTCATGCTTCATATACGAGACCTGTAAACATTGACAAAATAGCAAACTGAGGACCATGCAAGTGGGTTGAACTGTTAAGCTGCAATTAACTAATGCCCCCAAGACATTGCACTGGCGCGTCAAGATATGTATACATTTTAATTAGTACAAACACCTTCAGAGTTGTATGTAGTACAACCCTCACAAAAGTCAGCACTTGTACTGCATTCCATACAACTGAAAGAAGAACATGAATTAACAGCTAGCTACTCTGATCCACGTATAATTTTCTTTCCTCTTGTTTCATCTCTCTTAATATTGTTTTTTATAATTCAGCACACATCACCAATGATCCAACCATTTATCCTAAGCTACAAAACTGGAGAAAAAGACCAAGAACCATATAAGTTAGCTCCAAGAAACTATCTTCTCTTGTGAGCTGTGACCAAGAACTCATGATGGTTACCACCATGAGGTCCCTCATTTGCACCTTCTTCCTCCTCTCTCTGCTGTGCCTCCAAGCGACCGGCCATGGCGGCGTCGACGATGGCGACGGCGACACCGCTCCGCCTGCCGACACCTCCGTCCTCCGGTCCAAGAGCCTCATCGCCGTCAAGGTGTGGTGCCTTGTGATCCTCCTGGTGTTCACCTTTCTTGGGGGCGTCTCCCCCTACTTCTACCGGTGGAACGAGAGCTTCCTCTTCCTGGGCACGCAGTTCGCCGCCGGCATCTTCCTCGGGACGGCGCTCATGCACTTCCTAGCGGACGCGACGAGCACGTTCGACTCCGTGACGAAGAGAAAGTACCCGTTCTCGTTCATGCTGGCGTGCGTCGGCTTCCTGTTCACCATGCTCACCGACTGCGTTATCGTCACGGTGGCAAAGAGGGGCCGCAAGGTCAATGAGGCGGGAGGCAGCGAAGAGGAGGGGCGCAGGGTGGATCACGGCGGCGTGGATGTGGCGCACCCGATGTTCGTGAGGACGTCGTCGTTCGAGGACGCCGTGCTGCTCATCGTCGCGCTCTGCTTCCACTCGGTGTTTGAAGGGATCGCCATTGGCGTTTCAGGTAAACACTTATGGTGTCTACAATCGCACACACTTAAAAACTGTTCTAGTGATGACATTTAGTGTTTCGAATTTATATTCCCAAATTGTATATATTCTCTAAATTCACGCATAAAACTCTTATGCAATGTTTTAAACAATCCGCTATAACTTCATGACAGTCTTTTCAGATATAAAACGCTATGCGATTGAATAAAATTCAATGAATACAACTATAACCACTATATAAACCACAAAAGTTACATTTGTGTAGCCGTGATAGTCATATTGATTCCCACAATACTACATGAGTTAGTGTTTTTGAATTTTCAAAACATGACCACTTGCCTTTGTATTTTTCTTCTATATTAATATGTGTTATATTTATATTTAATTAAAACTAGTTCTTACAAATATTAAATATTACCCAAACTCTAAATTTCATCCATAATATTCTCTAGTGATTTGAATGTGGCTTCTATCATCCATAATTAACCATAATAATAAGAAAACAAACTCTTAAGTTTATGTTTGATCAATTTTGTTTGTTATTCACAAATTTGGAAGTAATTATTGGTAAAAAAAATAGGATGAATTTGGATGGAATTAAGTTATATTTGTCTTAAGTACAAAGAAGTATTGTGTTCTAGAGACTATAATGTTCTTACATGTATAGTGTATATAAAATTTCTTAGAAATAAATGTGATTGTATTATTTTCTCTAACACATATATTTTTTCTCCCAATACCAGTCATGTGATTCAATTTAATCATTTGAATCAAAATAATAATCATAAAATAATACTAAAATACAAGTAATAATTAATATAAAGTATGAACTTACAGTGTAGGATAGTTTAATTCCACGATAGCTTTCATGATTCGTGATAGGTTTTTTTAGCATCACCGCAAATAATTATTATTTAAAACATTGTGATATGAAATTAAAATTACCTTATATTTTTCCTATTGTTTTGGCCAATCCTACAAAGACAAGTTATGTAGTGTATAAAATTTCTTGAGACAGATTCAAAACAATTAATGTATGGCATGCATTGTTCAAGAGTTATATAAATGATTTCATTAAGTTGAAATTAGGAATGAATTCGCCAATTATGTGAAATGAATTGATTGCTTAGCCTAGAATTTTGAGGTTTCAAAGAGTTCATACTGACATATATATAGTTAGACAATAGAAACATATAAAATTTGAAGGAATATACTTATTAGCTTTCGTTAGATATTTCTTTTTCTATAGTGAAATTCTTATAATCCAAACTGTACCTTAATTTTACCTAATTAATCCTTTTTTCAGTTCTTTTCCCTTATTTTTCACACATGCAATGGTGCTCAACAAGTATTTTAACTAATGAGGTTACATTTTTGTCACGAACCTGTTGGCTTAATGAACTTCTGCATTTTTAAGGATATAAAAATGTATGTTTTAACAATATGTATAGTTTGTTCATTTGGCATATGTGGTTTCAGTTGATTAGCATCGAATTACACCCGGAGATTTATTGTTGAATGAAACTTATATCATTTTCTGTTGTATAAAGTATAATATATCTGCTTTAAAAAGTACGACACAAAATACCAAACATCTAGCCCAATATGGCTGCTAAGGCAAAATCCCTCTTCTTTTTCTTTTCTTTTCTTTTAGCAAGGAAAATATTACGCGTTTCATGCACTGATCAAATATTTGTTTCATCAATTTAGAACTAGTAGCGAAGTAACACGTATAAGTTGCTGCTCCTACGAAGCTATGACACATAGTACCAAACACTTAGCCCAATATAGTTGCTACGGCAAAATTCCCCCTCTTTTCTTTTAGCAAGAATATATTGTGTGTTTCACGCGCACTGATCAACTAATTCTCTCACCAATTTAGCATAAGTACCAAAGTTACATGCTCTTGTACACTATTCTACAGCTAAATGGCGTGTTCATGGTGAACTAATTAATTTGCAGCAACGAAGAGCGACGCATGGAGGAACCTGTGGACCATAGGTCTGCACAAGATATTCGCGGCGGTGGCGATGGGCATCGCGCTCCTCCGGATGATCCCCAAGCGCCCATTCCTCATGACCGTCGTCTACTCGCTCGCCTTCGCCGTGTCCAGCCCCGTCGGCGTCGGCATCGGCATCGCCACCTCGCAGGGAGCTGCGGCCAACTGGACCTACGCCATCTCCATGGGATTCGCTACGGGGGTGTTCATCTACGTGGCCATCAACCACCTCATCGCCAAGGGGTACCGACCACAGGAGCCCAACTACTTCGACAAGCCCTTCTTTAAGTTCGCCGCCGTCCTCCTCGGCGTCGCCGTCATGGCCGTCGTCATGATATGGGACTGACCAATCGATCATAAGGTGTGCTTAATTCCCTTTATTTCAAGTATATGTACATGGCGTGCATTATACGTTATATATGTGTGACACTCGTACGTGACATCCTACGTACAATAAGGTTGCTTGTTTCTAGTTTGTTTGGCCTACTTTTTTTCTTTTCTGGGATCGTTTTGTGATATGGAAGTGATTATATATACTGTTTGAGGGATTGTACTCTTGACTAAATCACTATAAACTGATTTGTTTGGAGACTGATTTAGGATCGACTAGCCACACCAATCTGAAAATTAAAGTGCACCTCATGAGAACAGAAAGATAAGCTACATGAAATCGCCAATAAAATCAATATAGCTAGTGCCAGGGTGGCCCGTTTGAGGAACAACCCTCCCTCACTCACAATTGCTCAAAACATCGTTGTAAATAGAATTACATATCATGATCATAATTCATGCATAATTAAGTTTTTACATAAATATTTTGATACAAAAACTGACATCGGTGTCTTAATTTATATAAATAGCCGATAGAGCCGAATTAGGTTTTAGGAAGTTTTAACCAAACACCGGTGCAACTGACTACCTACAGTCGAAAGCTCAACTACTGACATGTGACCTCAAAAGATCATACCAAACTCTTGGTCTTCAAATGCTTCGGGGTCACCACAAATGACCTCAAATCCTTAGCATAGATTTGCACTGAATCACAAATGTAAGGATCAGTACGGAGTACGCAACAAGCCACTTAGGATAAATACAAATTATATATTGATGTTGCAGGTGAACATGATGGAATTAATGTTCATGGCAAAATCAAGTAAAGAATAGATAGATGGAATTTCAATAAGCATATAAGAGGAAAATCAGACAATTACCATAGTTAACATTTATTAAGAAGAGATATATTAGCAAGTTTAGTTTCTCAACAGATTTGCCTAATTGTCAAGCATAGAACTCATAAGGTTAAGTGTGCTATACAATATAAATATCATTCACTGGCCATGACATATTCCAAAATCCAGGGGTATGGAGTGTTCGAATGCTTACTTAATTCGATAGAGGTGTATCGTTTTACCTATAAATCCATCAGTTACAGCTGTTGGACCGATTCATATAAAGTTTGTATGTGATTGAGTTGAGCAAAATGACTCTTTACATAGTATTAATTTATATTCATGCCCAATAAATAAACTGAACAATCAATTTTACGTTCTGAAGCGCACCTAGCACCCATGAGACCTAAAATGATACTCAAGTGTTCGCTCCCCTCACAACTCATGTACACCTAGTTCAGAATCTAACTAAGAACAACCAACATACAGGGATAAAAATCAATATACAACAAGTTATTAGGTCTAGCCCAGCATATACTGGGCTTGTGGTTAGCATGTGATTATGCCATTGGTTGTTTAGCACAATTGGTTGATTCTTAAGTGTCTAGGTGAGAAGCCAATCCACCATATTAATAGATGTACTCGACATCCACTGACGCGACTCGACATCCCACCCACATGGTAGCATGCCTAATCTGTGAACATTGCCCGACAAAAGTACATTTTCTTGAACAATGTTCAGTTCAGAGTAATGAAACAGAAACATGGATTTCAATTTAAACAGATTACAACATTAGGTTTTGTCATAAGAAACAACCCATATTACAAATATCCAAGTTTTTACAAAAACTATACATCTTGCCAGAAAATTAAACAGTTATGCGAAAGCTTTCAGAAGTTTTTGTTTTCAGATCTGAAGTAGGTAGGATTGTAATTGTAGATGTCCATCTCCGAGTCCTCAGGGTCTTGAGTCGCCTCTGCTCCTCTAGTATCTTTTTCAACAAATTTTCCTTCGGTCGAATATAACAAGGATTTCCATAGTAAGGGTGAGTACAAAAGTACTCAGCAAAAAATATAACAAGATATAATGCAGGATGACCTAAATTAGCTAAATTCAAGGAAATTCATTTAAGTAATAAATAAGTCAAGGAGTATGAGTTTTCCTTATCAATAAAATCATTTGTTGGAAAATAGTCTCTACTTGATTATTTGGAAAATTTCTACTGAACACTTTCCTGTAGGTCTCTTTTCCTGTTGCGATGCAGTTCTCGACCTGAGAACAAGGAGTGAACATTCACGTTTTTATTCTACAAAAATATACCGCTTTACAAACAGAAACTTTTGATTTACATGTCGGAGCTCATCAGCATCACTCCGCATTTTCTTAAATGCGTGACCAGATTAAGTGAACAAAGTTTTTTTCAAATCTATCTACTAAGCATCTCCACTCCACCAGTTTGAGTCTATAGCGTCTTGGGTACTTAGTGGGTGATCCATGAAACTTATCTGGATTATTTTGAGTGATATGTGACGCTCGTTAGGTTATTTGGAGCGACCTGTGGCAATATATATATATATATATATATATATATATATATATGGCCTAGTTAGTAAGTATATAAATATTAATACTTTCCCATGTGGAGATGACCTTAGTTTCTAGATAAAATACTAAACTAGACCCATCCATACTATATCTGTGATCGATACAGGTGTTATGGTGCTAGATGAAAGAGACGGCTAGTTACAATCCTTATTAATTTCCATTCATGCATCGATAAGAAAGTCATTCATTGTCAAAATTTCGAGCTCAAAAACTTCCACTATCGTGTTCAACATCTAATATATGTCATATCATATACATATAATTCTCCATAGATTTCCTAGTCATTTATAAAAAAAATACTCTTTCCATACAAGTGATAATTCTTAGCTAGATCCAAAACTAAGTTATAAGCACTTAGTTCAAGTACATTTAACATAATCAGATAGAATAAACTTGCCTGTGTAAACAGGATTGAAATCAGAGTTTAGTAATTCACCCCGATGCTCTTCACCATCGTTAGTTCCTGAGAAACATAATTATATACATATATATTTAGAATATTGGTGTATATATTTGTGTGTAGATAGGTCTTAAGTCTTTAATAATAATGTTAATTGAAATTACATTACCTTAGTTATTTAAATATTTAGTTGGAAAATAATTTACTTAAACTGAAATAAACTCGAAAGCGATTGTAATATTATTAGTATGATTAACTAGATCATTTTACACCTTTAAAAGTTATTAATATTAATATATATTTTAGGAACATATATTTTGAATTGTTGTAAGTAATTAAAAGGTCATGTTTTTATTTATAATAAAACTGAAAAGATACTATTATTTGAAATGATTTGAAATTAAAACAGAACAATACAAGTTTAATATTTTAATGCTTTCAAAAATTAAAACTATATTTAAGCTCAGTTGTAAGAAATATACTTATTTATTATTTAAAATAAGAACATAAAATCTGTGAGGTAAAAATAAATAAATCGGAATTTATTGTTAATAGGTGAAATTATTTTAGTGAAATAGATAAACAGAAATTAAAACAAATTATACAAATAAATATAAAACTTAAAAATTCATATTTCTATTTGGGCCGACCCACTCTGCCCAATCCACATGCACACATGCGCTCGGCCCATACTCACACACGGCCCACACACACGCAGAGATATACACACGCACGTGCAGCACACGCACCACACACATGCACTTATTACAACACTCACGCAGACCCAATTCTCTCTTGCTCTCGCCCTCGCACTTGCCGACGTTGGCCTCCTCACCGGCCGCCGCAGCCTTGCTGATTGCCTTCTTCTTTAGACCACACACATGTACTCGCACACTTGAGCTCCTTTAACCTTAGATATGACCGATTTGGATTTCGCCGCCGTCTTCGCCTTCGGCGCTGGCCACCGCAGCTTCTCTTGTGACGATTTTGCCCCAATCCGGTGCGCCGCCGCCTCTGCCACTCATGTTAGCATGTATACACGCGCTAGGGCCTTGCGGAAAAAACTCTAACTGCCGCTCTCAGCCTCGCCGGCGCTCTCTACGACACACGCATTGACGGCCGGCCGTAGCTCGAGCTGCGCCGTCGCTACTTCCATCTCGCGGCTTGCAGCCGTGCCTTAGTGGCGTGGCCGCGCTGGTATTTGGCTGTCGATTGGACGTTTCCCTGGGCCGGCTCGCCGACTGCCCAACCGTCGGCCGTGATGCCCAGGTATTAGTTTTGGGGCTTGCTCTATGGTATGAATGGTTGATGATAATGTGTTTAAAATGTGCAATGTGATTGATCCTGGAATGCATGTATGAAATGGCACTGTGATGTAATTGTGTTTTTTTTATGTGCTTACCTTGCTGTTTGGGAATTAGTGTTCTTCCCTACTCTCCTGTTGTCTTGATGTCTTCGCTCCTGTTTGTGTTCCTGTGAGAAGAGCAAAGACAAAGGGGAATGAAATGCAAGTTGCTGGCTTGTGATGTTAAGCATAATTGAATTCTAGAGGATTGCTAGGTGCTGCCTCTGTTGATATGAAAAATGTCTTAAGTGTTTGTGAGGGTGATGGCTAAGGTTTATGTGCTGTTCCTCTTCTTGATGGTGTCGCTGGCAGTGATTACTGTAGAAGTGTTTTGGTGTCATTGTGCATGTTGTGCCGAGTGTCCTTAGGCCTTTTGGTGATTTCTGAAACTATTGAGGGCTTTTGTGCAAAATTTCAGGGTCTTTTTCTGAATTTTAAATCCACCCTGGGCTAAATTGTGACATACTGACATGGCTAGTTAAAAAGAAATATTGTAAGGGGAATTTTGGAAAGTTAGGGTATAGTTGGTTAAGATGAGAGTAGTTTCGTCCCTCTGATTTTGGAAATGAGATCCGAATGGAACCTAATTCTTAAATGTTGGATGATGACAAAATTTTCGAGGTGAGCAACGGTATTCATCAAAAAGACTAAGACACAACTGGGAGAAAATCCTAAAATAAATACTACTATAAATTTGAGAGTAAAAATTTTAAAACTTCATTAGAACTTAAAAATCTTAATTTGCTTTCACCAGTAGGGTGATTTCTAACCAGTTTAGTGGCCTCGGTCAGCGTCGTGGCCATCGTATCCAACAACCTTTCCAACCATTTTATTCTCACCTGAGAGCACTTCACTTTTAATAAAAATACCAGGATTGAACCACAATACTATCCGATAAGCAAACCTTACAGTTAATTTAAATTTGCATGATTGAATTACTGTATAAGGTACTTGCGATATCTACTCCTAGGGCATCAAGAATCAAATACAAGGTTTAACAAATCAAGAATGGCTGCTAACTAAACAAATTTATTGTAACATAAGATTTCATATCAAAGTCCCATGCATATTAGTTTCAAAGAAACAAATTACGTGGTTGGATCACAAATGACAAGGCGAACAAAATGACATGAATGGATTTTCGATCGGATGTCTGTAGGACACTTTTTGACGCAAGGAGTATTAATGGCTAACACGGGACACGCACCGGCGACGCTAGATGCACACCGGGGGCTCTAAGGCTGCGACAGCGATCAGCAGTGGCCCAGCCAATGATGGACGACGTCGATGAGTGCAAACGGTTGGCAGAGATGGCGACGATGCTGGCTCTGATCACGACGATGCCATGTATAAAAAAGATAGCAAACAAGATGAGGATGTTGGTAGTGCACAATGCCAGCCATTGGCACAGCAGCGGTGGTGAGAACGACGATGAAGACACAGCACTAGAAAAGTCACTGAACATTGTTGGTGCAGCTGAGGAAGAACACTGCCGTGGCTAGAGAAAATCACTGCTGCGGCTGGGACACGGCTGGGAAAAAGCTGAATCCGAGCTGCTGCTGCTACTTTGATGCATTAAATGAGTTTTTTTTGGTGTGTGTTGTTAAGTATATATGCATATGTGTATATGCATTGGAGTTATCTGTATTGGAGTTGTGTCTAAATTAGATTTTAGTCTTTTAGGCTGTATCTATATATACTGGGTTTTTGACCCTAATACAATTTGAGGTTAATCTTAACATGGTATCAGAGCCAGTCTTCTAAACCCTAACCCTAACCTCCCGTGGTCCTTGACGTTCACGCCGCCGCCGTCGTCGCCGCCGTCGTCGGATCCATGTCCCCCGGCCTTCTTCCCGCGTGCCGGCCTCCCCGTGCCCGTGTCTCCCCCGTCGTCGGCATCCCCGCGTGCGCCAGCATCCCCGCGCCAGCCCGCCTCCCTCCCGCCGCCGGCTCCTCCCGGCATCCCCGTCGGCGGCCTCCCTCCCGCTGTCGGCCTCCCCGTCACGCCCTCCTCCCCGCGTGTGAAAGGGATCTAGGATATCGACTAGAGGGGGGTGAATAGGCGATTTTAACAATTTAGCAATTAATCAAACAATTTATAGATAATGAGAGCAAATAAATAACACAATATGAACAAAGCACAATTCCAACACAAGGATATATCCCGTGGTCTCGATGATTTGCCGATCACCCCTAATCCACGTTGAGGCAAACTCAAATCTGTAACCGCTCCTCTATCTAGTCAACCTTCTCTCGAGAAGTGACCTAGATCTTGAGCCGGATTAGTGTGATGAGTTATCCAAACCTCGATTTCACTAAGGATGCACTTTACCGCTCCGGCAAGGTGTGCTTAACCCTTTCATAAGACGTTTTGAGACTTCTTCACAATCTTCCTTGAAGAGCTCTCCAAAACCCTTCTCCTAGCCGTCTAGGAGTCGGCAAACTCCAAGAGTAACAAGCCGGTGATGATCACTTAGCCTTCTTCTAGTGCCACGAGGATGATTTAATGATCTAGATGCAATGCACTAGAAGATCTCAAATGCACACTCTCACAAATTCGAGAATTTGAACCCTAGAGTGTATGAAATGTGCTAAAGCTCTCAAGGATGATGACAATGCTCAAATTATGCCAAGAGTTATGAACAGGGCCGTGCATGGGAGTATATATACCCCCCTCATAAATATAGCCGTTACAGGCCGTTGGGAGAAAAAGATCACCTGGCAGTCAGACCGCAGGTATAAGCTCGGTCAGACCGCCGCAATTGCAACGGCATTAAACAGGCGCAATAAATGCTCAACTGCCCTTGTTAGGCACACACACGGTCAAACCGGAGCCTATTTCGGTCAAACCGTGAAACTGTCCAGAGACGACATAGTTTCTGGACACTTTATATGGTCAGGCCGAAAAATACGGACAGACCGGCCATACGGTCAGACCGTAGTTCAAAAGCACGGTTAGACTGACTTCTCGGTCAGACCGGTATAATCAAACGGTCAGACCGTCAAAGCTCAAAAACAACAGAAGGATAAATTAAGAGGTTCCAGGAGTCTGACCTAGGTCTCAACTACGGACAGACCGACCTTTTAAAGGAATAAACCATACTTAGACATAACGTCGGTCAGTCTGAGAATTTTAATCAGTCAGTCCGTGAATTCGGTCAGACCGGTCCAACAGACGGTCAGACCGACTAAGACAGTGCTGAGCAGAAATGAGTTGAAACAAGCTTTTTCAAAGTATATGACCTTCTAGTATGCAATGCAAGTTGATTTTATGATTTGTGGCACATAGATGAAGTATTTTGTGATACACCACATGCTCCTCTTAATAGTACGGCAACTATCTAAAATCCGGTCAAAATTCTTCTCTAATCACCTTAGACCGGTAAAAATGAAAAGACCTTATTTCGTACCTTTGCCCTTTTGATCAATGCCCTTTCTTCATCATGAGACTCTTTCTTCGCCTTTCATTAACCTGTCTTATAAGTTTCTTCTTGACACAACTAGGCAGGTAATGTTAGTGTAGCATTTGTAGCTGTCATTAATTATTAAAACACTCTTTAGGGGCCTAGAAGCTACAGCGTGCCGCCGCCCTCCTCCGTCGCTCCGGCATCCCCGCGACCTCCTCCTCGCGTGCGCCGCCGGCCTCCCGCGTTGCGCCCTCCTCCCCGCGTGCGCCGGTCGGCCTCTCGCCGCGTGCCGCGCCGGCCTCCCTCCCGTCGGCTTCCTCCGGATCGGCTCCTCCTGCCGTTTGGATCTATTTGCAAAAAAAAAAAAGTCAGCACTCCTTTTGTGTGTGCTTTCTTCTATTGATGTCGTCTGTCTCTTCGGATCTTACGATCCCCGACGTTATGGCATCTTCAGTTCCTTCAGGGGGTTTCTCCATGCCGCTCTATGATGTCAAACTCAAAAGCACTGTTGATTATCTGGAGTGGTCTATTGTCATGACCTCTCTTCTTGCCGGTTTTGGCCTGCGTGGAATGTGGATGGCACCCAACGCAAGCCACTACCCAGTGATCCCACTTTGCCCACTTGGCTGCAAAATGAAGCCAGGGTCAAGTATGTCATTATGCAGAGCACTTCGTCGGACATTTGGCTGAGCATCGATTATCTCTCCACCTGTCAGGACATATGGGATTTTCTCGCCTCTCGCTACCGACAAGCGGGTCATGCACTTTGTTGGTCTCTCTGCCAGCAGTTTTTTGCATCTCAGCAGGGCGATCAGACTGTTGAGGAGTTCTACAGTCAGCTCTGCAAGATTTGGCGTCAGCTAGACTCTATGGCACCCACTGATGCAGGGCCTCTCACCCTCCGGTATAGGGAAGAGGAGCGTGTTTTTTCACTTTCTGATGCATCTCCGTTCAGAGTTTGAGATGGTTCGATCTCAGCTTCTGAGTCGTGAGACCCTCTGCACTTTGGAAGAGACTGTCTGGGCCCTTGTTGCTGAGGAGACTCGACTGCGTTCTTCGGCGTCTCAATTCTCGTCATCACCCTCTACAGTGTTGGCTATGCCGCGGCCTAGTTCGACTACTCTGCGCACTAATGCGCGTGCCCCTGCTGTCTATTCACACTGTAAGAAGCCGGGCCATACTGTTCAGCGCTGCTTCAGTCTTCATCCGGAGCTGAAGACTCAGTTTGAGCGTGATCGTGTTGCTCGCCGTGGCTGTTCTGCTACTGCTGTGCCTTCTAGCACACCTTCGGACCAGCCGAATCCTCTCACTGCTGCAGAGCTGCGCCAGCTTCATACTCTTCTACAGCGCCAGACTATTACATCCTCCTCATCCTCTGCTGGGGCTGCTGTTCACTCTACACTACCACCAGGTACAGCTAGTCCTTGGGTTCTGGATTCAGGGGTCTCTTTCCATATGACATCTGATTGTTCAGCTTTACAGTCATGTCAGCCGTCTGAGGATCATCTTTCTGTTCAGACCGCTGATGACACTCCGTTACCGGTCACACATCAGGGCATCATTTCTACCATTCAGTTTACTGTTTCTGATGTCTCTTGTGTACCACAGCTCAAACTGTGCCTTATGTCTGTCTCTCAGCTTGCTAGTCTGAAGTGTTTTATTGGGTTTGATGATTCCTTTTGTTATGTGTAGGACTGTCGGACATGAGCTCTCATTGGACGTGGATGACTTCACAGTAGCCTACAAAGTCTCTACCAACTTGATTACTTACATCTTTCGGTTTCTTCTCCGACCACTGCTACCTCGGTCTCCACTTCTTCAGCTTTCGCGTCTGTCCCTGCGTCGTCTATCAGCTTCCACCAGTGGCATCATCATTTGGGTTACCTTTCTAACCCTCGCTTATCTACTCTAGTGTGTTAGGGTGTTTTAGGTTCTGTCACTTCTAATAGTTCTATATCTTGTTCAGGTTGTAAGCTTGGCAAACAACTACAACGTCTGTATCCTACTAGTATTTCTAGGTCTAGTCGTGTCTTTCAGCTTATCCATTCTGATGTATGGGGCCCTGCTCCTTTTGTTTCGAAAGGTGGACATAAATATTATGTGATCTTTATTGATGATTTTTCTCGCTATTGTTGGATCTATTTCATGAAACATCGTGGACAGTTGTTATCTATCTACAAATCTTTTGCTCGTATGGTTTATACTCAGTTTTTCAGCTCCATTCAGACCTTTCGATCTGATTCTAGAGGTGAGCACTTGTCCACATCCTTTCGACAGTTCCTCTCTGACGAGGGCACCCTTCCTTAGTTATCTTGTCCAGGTGCTCATGCTCAAAACGGTGTTGCTGAACGCAAACATCGTCACATTATTGAGACCGCTCATACTCTTATACTTGCCTCTTTTGTTCCTCACTCCTTCTAGGCTGAGGCTATTTCCATGGTTGTATACCTTATAAATATACAGTCGTCCACTAGTCTCGATGGTCGGGTTCCTTCTCAGCTTCTGTTTTCACTCCTCCGACATATGCACATCTTCGAGTTTTTGGATGTGCGTGTTATGTCCTTCTTCCTCCTCGTGAGCGTACCAAGTTGACCGCTCAGTCTGTTGAGTGTATTTTTCTTGGTTACAGCCGTGAGAATAAGGGTTATCGTTGTTATGATCATTTTGCTCACCGTCTTCGTTTCTCTCGAGATGTCATCTTTAATGAGAGTCGACCTTTCTTTTATTCCTCTTCTTCTCACTTGTCTATTCCCACAGAATCCATTAGTTTTCTCTCCATCCCCTCCTATGCTCTCTTTCCTTCTTCTACCTCATCTGCTTCCGCTTCTCCGTCTGATCATAGCTCTACACCTATTCCACCGTCCTCTGTAGTCCAACCTCCATCTTTTGCGCCTTTGTCTTCTTCCTCTCCTGAGCTCTCTTTGGATTCTGTTCCTCGTGATTTGGCCTCTTCTGATGAGACTCCTACCGATGACCTGCCAGCATCATCATCACCCAGGTATGCACTTCGTGATCGTAGTACGATTTCACCTCCTACTTGTTATAGTATGTTTCTCACCAGTTCAATTCAGGAGCCTCACAGCTATCAGGATGTGGCTGTTATCCCTGAGTGGCAGCTCGCTATGACCGAGGAGCTCTCAGCTTTGGAGCGTACAGGGACTTGGGATGTTGTTCCTTTACCCACAGGTGCAGTGCCCATTACTTGCAAATGGGTTTTCAAAATCAAGACACGGTCGGATGGTTCTATTGAGCGCTATAAAGCGCGTCTTGTTTCTCGGGGGTTTCAGCAACAGTATGACCGTGACTATGAGGAGACGTTTGCTCCTGTTGCTCATATGACAACGGTGCGTACTCTCGTTGCTGTTGCTGCTACTCATCAGTGGGCTATCTCTCAGATGGATGTGAAGAATGCGTTTCTTTATGGTGATCTTCAGGAGATGGTCTACATGCAGCCCCCACTTGGTTATTCTGCACCTACTGGTCATGTTTGTTGCTTACGTCGTGCTTTGTATGGTCTTAAACAAGCGCCTCGTGCTTGGTTTGCTCGCTTCAGTTTAGTACTTCTTGCTGCTGGTTTTGTTACTAGTGCTCATAATCCGGCCCTGTTTGTTCACACTTCTGCTCGTGGACAGACGCTTATCTTGCTCTATGTTGATGATATGTTGATTACGGGGGATGATGAGCAGTATGTTGCCTTTGTTAAGGCGCGTCTCAGTGAGCAGTTCCAGATGTCTGATCTGGGTCATTTGGACTATTTTTTGGGTATTCAACTTCTTTCTACTGCAGATGGCTACTACCAGTCTCAAGAACGGTATGTTGTTGATTTGCTTGCTCGTTCTGGTCTCACTGACACTCGAACAGCTGCTACACCCATGGAGTTGCATCTGCAACTGCGACCCACAGATGGCTCTCCTCTTGAGGATCCCTCTAGATACCATCACATTGTTGGGAGTCTAGTGTATCTGGCCGTCACTAGGCCGAATATTTCACATGCTGTTAGTGTACTTAGTCAGTTTGTCAGTGCTCCCACCTCAGTACATTACAGTCATCTCTTTCGAGTACTTCGCTATTTACGTGGTACTTCTTCCCGCAGTCTGTTCTATGCACGGACTAGTCAGCTTCACCTACATACTTATTTTACCTCTACTTGGGCAAGTGATGCTACTAATCGGTGTTCTATCACTGGCTATTGCATCTTCATGGGCACTTCTCTTCTTGCTTGAAAGTCCAAGAAACAAACCGCTGTTTCTCGTTCTAGTGCAGAAGCTGAGCTTTGGGCTTTGGCTACGACTACTGCTGAGATCATACGGCTTCGTTGGCTTCTTGCTGATTTCGGTGTGGCTTGCACTGCTCCTACATCACTTTTATGTGACAACACGAGTGCCATACAGATTGCACATGACCCTGTGAAGCATGAGTTAACTAAACATATTGGTGTTGATGTTTTCTTTACTCGCTATCATTGTGAGTACGGCACTATTGCTCTTCAGTATGTGGCATCTGATCTTCAGGTTGCAGACTTCTTCACAAAACCACATGCACGAGATCGCCATGAGTTCAGTCTTTCCAAACTCAATACGTTTGAGCCGCCTTGAGTTTGAGGGGAAATGTTAAGTATATATGTATATGTGTATATGTATTGGAGTTATCTGTATTGGAGTTGTGTCTAAATCAGACTTTAGTCTTTTAGACTGTATCTATATATACTGGGCTTTTGACCCTAATACAATTTGAGGTTAATCTTAACATGTGTGTATGCAATGTATGAACTAAGAACAGCAAGAACAATTAAACAAAAAGATGAAAACCAGGTTCTAAATGCAAGAGAGTGTAGTGAAGATGGTGTCTTATTAATATTTTTTTCTCTTCGATCGCCGTTACTTCACCATCTTTATTGTGTTTTTTTAGTAGATCTCTTATTCTTGTTATTTTGTATTAAGCCGTATCTTATGAGATAAGATTCGGTTGAGACTCTTACTATTCTTAATAGATGCATCTCGCCCTATGTTGGCTGCCTCCTCCTAATCACATTGCATTTGGCAAGCCGTTGTGGGCGAGTAACATGCAGGTTGACTTGAATTTTGTATTTTATTTTTTAGGAAATGGTTTTACAATAGTGTGCAATAAGAATACTCATGTGCACGCCAACACCAACACCCCTAGAGAATACACATTGAAAATAAATTCACTCCTAGTCTCCTGCAAACAATCCGATTATTAAAAAAAACCACGCATAAATTTTCTTTTAGAAAATTGTTTCATAATATAGTACATGGAATATGTTCTATCAATAATAGAAGACATCAACAAAGCACATATATAAAAAAATATGATCAAAACGATCTCTTTGTGTGAGGAAACACTTTAGTAACTAACATTTTTGGATGGAAGTTGGATTGGACCCCCTCACTAAACCTTTTTATGGGCGAGCAGTGAAGCCCACTGGACTTGGGTGTGCCGGGCCTCACATCCGGGCTACTATGAGGCCCAAAATCAAAAGCACGGTTTCCCCAAGAAAAAATACCGCTCCGTCGCACCTGGAAAACCCACCGGCCGCCGATGTCCCCAACTCAGACCACCTCAAAGACGTCTTCTCGCCCCTCGGGTTGTTCTTCCTTTAGTATACTCTACATCTTTCTGTGCACAAGTTTGAAATTGAAGATGCTGCACTAATTAGCCTAGCAATCTAGTAAAACAAAAAAAATTTTTAAAAAAAAACATATATGGTGAGAACTAATGTGTTCGAAACAGGGTGACGAGTGATCTTACCCAACTCAATCTAGGAGGTGTTTGGATGAACTGAAACTTGTGAGATAAGCAATTTATTTGAATTGTAGACTTATTGGCTCAGTAATGTGGCTTAACTCATAAACTTGGGAAGTTGTTTGGTATGTGCATACGTATGAAAGATGGAAGATAGAATAAGCCCCATGAGCAACGGCTGCGACTTATATTGGATATAAGCCAAAGCCTGTGAGAGAAGCTAGCAAATAAGCAACTTATTTGGACAAAAAATGTAAACTGAAGCACAGCGGGATTGTGTCAGGTGACATGTGCATCTGTGGAGCAGTTTCAAATCAACGTGGTTCCTGGCAGCATACACACCACTTGCGCCGAAAGAAACACACATCTGCCCAAATATCCATCCCATCTGTATGTTTGCCTACCTCCAAAAGATAGAGTTTTTTTTACTAATAACCTACATTTAAAAAATAAATACAAAACTAACCCACAGTTGCAATAATTCACAGAAATGGCCTACCACGTCAGCTTGTCGTATTTGCGGGAACGGGGATTCGAACCCGGGCCGAGGACGCGGGAACGAGCGCGCAAGCCAGTTGGCCTAGCACTCTTATCTGCATTAGAAGCGCTAACCTAATTAATATCCCTTTGTACAAGAAGAGGCAGCTTCTCGCGGTCGAGGAGCACGACAAGTACTTGTCGTGGTCCGGAAGTTCGACAAGCTCGTCGTGCGTTGTCGTGTCTCTCGGCCACGACAAGGAGGTCCCCGTGCGACTTGTTGCTTGTCGAGTTCTGGGAGCTCGACAAGCTGACGTGGCAGGTCATTTCTGTGAATTATTGCAACTGTGGGTTAGTTTTGTATTTATTTTTTAAATGTGGGTTAACAGTAAAAAAAACTCGCAAAAGATAAGTCACTTCACCGAATGCATAGCATAACAATTTGTAATTTACAATTGTACAGCACGTGTATAACTGTGTGTGTGATATGTTATCATGCCTGATGCATCAGCTTATTGCTCACCGCTGCTGGAAAAGAGGAAAAGAACATACTCCATGTACATTTCTAACCGTCAGATGTAGTGATGCATTCATTGGTAATGAGTGCATATTGGACAGCATGAAGAGCCCACACATCCAAAATACTCTCTGTTCCCAGGTATAACTGGAGCTACCCTGACATGGGGGAAACAGCAAAGCATTTTACCCCCAAACATTTCAGTAGCTACACTGACTGTGTGGGCAAGAAACAGTTGTTGATTCCAAGCATAAATTATCCCTTATGTTAAAACAAAGCATGTAGCATTTCAAGATCTAGAGAATAAATCATCCTCTTGAGGCAAAATACAGCCAAAATAAATCCTGAAACTTCTATTTTCAAATGTTCCAAGCAATAGTGCCAAGAACAAAAAAACAGTACCAAACACTGAAAATGTCAGGACTCTTAATGCTTTTTGTTTAATTCAGAAAGAAATGATATGGAAAACTAAAATTGGTGATGTAAATAATAGTCACTCACAAATATAGTAGACAGCATTACAATGAACAAATGCAACTTGTGAGGAACAAAAGATAGCCATGTGAAAGCTCAAACCATACCCATAATCTATAAGGCAGACAGACTCTGTCCAGTCCTTATCCACTGCACAAACAATCTAAAAAAGAGAGAGATTCTATAGTAAGTAAAACATGTCAATCGGAGTCCATAAATATGTACTCGGGCTATGAAGAAATATTTCGTTTCAGATTAAATTATCACACCAAATGAGTGGTGGAGTGAAATATTTTCATTCTGATGCATTTCAGGCCATTTTATTTCTGACTGGTCAACATATTCCCTCCACACACACACACACACGCTGAACAGAAAAAAATTTTGCACTCTCACCAGCAAATGCATCAACTAGAAAAGACAGAAAATATGTTATCCTTACCAGTCACCAACAGTATCTTGCAATACAGCTCAACTGCCATAACAAACCCAAATGGCAGAGCAGGACAGGCTCAAATCATTGAAGCTACACAGCAATCAGGGAAATAGAATAGCGGAGAGCAGTTGCTGGACACTTCAGTAGTTATATGGACCATTTATGAAAGCAACATCTCAAGATTCCAGAAACTAGGTTTACCAGTGAAAGAGTAGTATTGCTACACAATGGAACTGAAAAACAAGTTGAACTTCTAATAAAAGACATTTGAGGGAATACGAACCACCAGCAAAATGGTGGTCAACTGTCGCTGGAAAAATCGAGAAGAGTTTTCAAAAACTTCTAACAAAAGAGCCAAGAATGCGAGGACATAAAACATGAAAAATCCCAATAACTGTAAAAGTCAGAAGAACATGGATGCTCTGTATAACCCAAAGAAGCAGACTTCAGTCAGTAGCCAAATGAGGACATAAATAAGAAGAATTAGTGATTGAGCAATACAACATATATCATTACAACAGAAACAAATTGTGAAGGGCAAAGATAACCAGGTGAAAATGGAAAAAATCTGATTCATCTGCACTTTCCGCTTGGATTCATAACATACATGACACACAGGTATGCCCTTATCATGTGCTTAAATGAAATAAAATGAGACGAATTCATGTCGCTGCTGCTTGTTACTTTTATCAGGACAAATGGACAATGATATCTGAGAGTAAAACACTGGATAACATATGTTGAAGTTTGTAATACCTAAGCTAATCTTGCATATCTGGTTCCAGATCAAACTGTCAAACTTTCTGGGAACAAACTGATATGTTTGATCTTTGAATGAAACAACCTGCACCAAGAGGTAAGTTGGGCAGTTGTGTCACATGGATATGACAGATCATTTTTTCCCATCAGAAGAATATTGATGAAGATTTTTCTTCAGTTGTGACCATTTGAAAACTACTACAAGAATCTATCATTGATGGCAACAAAAGCGAGATCATCCAAAAACTAGTCATGTCGTTAGACATATTGAACAAGGCAATCTCACCTTGTGTCACTACTGGAGCTAGCCAGAAAACATGGATGAAAGAGATGCCTTTGTGTGAGATAATGATAGCCAATTCAAGAAGCACAAAATATCTAGAGCAAGATTTTTATTGGATCGTGCAATACTGCGACATCCAAAACCTTCAACTGGGTAAGTACAATACAATGTGCCACATCGAATCGAATTGATCTTCAAAGTTATTTGATTGGTACCAAACAATCTAACACCTAGATGATGCCCACATGCTTATCTAAATAACCACAATTCTCTTGCTCATGCTATACAAGCAACCGAAAGATGGTCTTGAACAAGCAAACCAAGAAATTTTCTTTGCAAGCTTTCTAGATCTGCTTTATGTACAACACAGCAATTTTGTTCTACAAATCCTCCTCTTTCTTCACCTCTGCATATATAAAACATGAAACAAAAACAAACACCACTTCTCTCATTGACACCTAATTTCCCCAAGTCCAGCAATGATCATCTGGCGATCGCATCAGTGTGCCCATCTTCTGACCTCCAACTTGTGCTCCGGCTCCTCGTACCACGGAGCACTGAGCTCCTCTCCGACCGCAAGGATGAGGCCTGAGCATTGGATGAATGGGCATGCCTGAAGCAAGCAAACAGGTTGCAAAACATGCGTCTAACAATGCTCCTTTCCGTTGACCGGTTCCCTCTCGAAGACCACGAGACCCTCCTTGGCACACCACCGTTGTTGAAACCGCCATCTACCTCAGTGTAAACAACTGGAAGCTCCCTCTCACCAGCCCTCCTCCCACCGGAGAACCTACCAACTGCGAAGCCTCCACCAGGAAGCCTCCAAATCGTCAGCCCCACAGTCTCCTCCTCACTCCCAGCATTGCTCCCCTGGTCTTCGCCTCCTGAATCACTCACTTGAGGCCGTGCCGCCTCTGTGGGCATCTCGTAGCGGCACACAGGGCAGGAGTTGCGCAGTGCAAGCCACGGCAAGATGCAGTCCTGGTGGTAGATGTGTTTGCACGGCATTTCCCTTGCCTCCGTCCCAAGCTCAAAGGGCTCCTTGCAGACAGCGCAGTGGGAATCTGCGCCGATGTGGCCCGCCGCAATGATGATGGTGGGCATGGACTCAACGGCGGCTTTGGACGCCGGTGGATTCTCACAAGGGCGGGCAGCGCCAAAGCCACCGGCTTCGATCTGAGAGAGCTGGTCGAGGAGGCGCTCGAAACCGGAGCCCATCAGGAAATCGGACATGCTCTCTGGTAAGGGGCGGAGGCCGGAACCGGCCCCATCGTCGTAGAAGAGTTCGAAGCTGCTCGTGGCGGCGGCAGCGTCGTCGTCGCCGAGGACGGCGGCGGAACGGCGGAGTACGATGACAGGGTTGTACGGCGAACGGTCGCCGGCGGCCGCTGCCCGGCGGTTGCGGCGGAGGCCGTTCGCGTGGTGCGCTCGCGGCCCACCACCGGGCTCCGCGCGGCGACGGAGGTACGCAGACACGGCAGCGCGGCGCGGAGGCGCGTCCATCTCCTCGAGGAATCCGCCGTCGCAGTCCGGGCACACCACCCCGGCCTCCTCCTGCGGAGCTACGCGAACGAACCGCTCACACCTGTAGCACCAGTACGACGACGGCGAGCCCACCTCCCTTGCCGTGGCCGGTGATGAATCCATCAAGAAAGCAACACCTCCGGGTCCTAAAACCAACAAGTTTGACCCAAAGATGCCACCTTTCTTCCACAAAATCCTCAGATCTAATCAAAAGGCACCGAAAGATTTAATTTTTTCGGCGGATCGAAGCTAATTGAAAGATCTAGCCATAGAACGGCCAAAAGGACGGCGCAAAAGCCAGATCCTGGCAAAACCAACAATTAGAGAGTAGAGAGGATGTGAGCGACGTGGGAGGAGGAGGCGGCGAAACCCTAGAAGGGGGGGGGGGGGGGGGGGGGGGGGGGGGAGAGTGGGATGGAGGAGTAAGGAGGAAGAGGAGGTGCTTCTTAACCGGCGACTCGAATGGAAGCGCGTGAGGGACATTGGCGTGGTTCAGACGCTTCGTCTCCATTTCCTCCCGTCGGCCTCACGCCGTTACCACCTTTGGACACGGCCTCTCTCCTTTGCTTCTTGTTTTTTTTTTACTAAGGATTATTTTTCTCTTATATTTCTACGGAGACTCATTTTGATTTCACTGTTTTTAAAAGAGTCAAATTCATAATTCTACTTTTAGAATTGACTCAAAATAATTTTTGTAGTGTTTGCATTTATTTCTGACAATTATTCTCAATACTTTTCCAAATCTTACTTGATACAACAACTATATGTAACTAATATGTATTATTTTGAATTATTTGATTCTTCTTTTTCAATATCTTTTCAACTCATTTTAATTTCAATTTAAATTCAGAAAAATCATTTTTGAGTTGGTATGGAAAGTAAGAGGACCAATTTGATTTTTTAAAAATAAAGAGACTAAAATAAATTTTCGTGGAAAACAGAGATTAAAAATATCTTTTTCTTTTTCTTTGTTTAGAGAGTGGATAGAGAGATTTACTTTGAACAGGTGCTTGCTGGTCAGCTTCAAATGATGCTAATTTATGCTTCACACTATATTCCGTCATCACTCAAAGTTGCTTTATATAAAAGAAGCATCAAAAAAGACATTATATTGAGTTAGTTCAGGAAGTAAAGAAATACAACGAGAATGTGCTAGAGAAAATAGAATACGAACAAAAATGGTAGAAAACCTTTATGAATTCTACTCAAACCCGTATCAGTTGCCACCTTAGCGAGTTATCTATTGTTCAAATTATACTTGTATTTTTCTGACTTAATTTGTTAGATTATTTGAAAGACTTAGAACAGAACATATTTCTATGATAAAAAATTGTTGTCATTTAACGAATTCTGATGTGGATGATATATTGGGCGGGTATGAAAAAAGAGTTTGAGAAAGATGTAACGGCAGAAGGAGTTTAATTATTACAAGTTATCGCAAATGTTAGTGGGGAGTATTGTAATGTTTTTAGTATTGTCATGAGAAGAGTGATTATCATTATTTATAAATTTTTTGGAAATGAGGGAGAATCGAGAGATCAGTCATAAATGATAAAGTGGACAAATAATGAAGATCAAAATTGAAAAATTATATCACACATCAAAGAAAGTAATTTTTAAAATCCTGATTGAAATGTTCCCAAATTCCCATCAAAGCAAAGAAGAATGTGCGACTGACCAATTACCATCCATTGGTCCGCGAACTTAACGGCGTCAGAAGCAATCGTGGGCCGGCGGCGTTACGGAGTCAAAGCCTACAGGCGCAGCTCGCTACGACGACGCCGTCGCACCGTTGAAAATCCAACCCCAATCTGATTTCTCCAAAACACCCTCCAAGTTAGCTGACCAATACAAGGAGAAAAGGGCAATTTAGTACTTTAATGTTGGCCTCTGGCTTTCACTTGGATTGTCTCGCCTGGATTCGGACAGCCTGGTATTAGCTCTCACATATAAAACCCAAACCACGCAAAAGTATAGTCCTACACGCCCTCTCTGACATCTGGGACCGAAAGTTCACTCTCAGGTTTGTTTTGCTTCTCGTGTTGTCCGTGGGTAAAGTTTTTGGTTTCTCCTGAGCGGGTTTCCCGGTCATTGACCTCTTCTTTTTGAATTTTTTTTATTTTTAAAAAATACTATTTTGAAAAACATGGAATTTTGGAGACAATTTCGAATAATTCTCCCCACATGTTTGCTGTACTTCAAAATTGCTCTAAATTTCAAATATTCTAAATTAGGCCTAAACTTTTCTCCATTATATTTTACCCTCTCAACTTTAGACATATATACTATTTTAAAACTTGTTTGTTTATAAAGATTTCAAGTCATTTATATATGATCCTTCATATATTAGTAGATTAAAATATTTAATTTAGATTTAACATTAAAATTGAGAGGCTAAAATAGTATTAGTGAAAAGTCTAGATCCTAAAATATATCTAAATTAAGGGATTAAATGGTACTTTTGTTTTAACTTTTGTTTCTACGGAAATTGGGAGGAAGGAGAAGGGTAATATCTAGGTGTACTAGCCAAGAAGTATTTTTTCTTTTTTAGAAAACTCAACTTGAAGAAATAGTTAATTTGGCATGTCGCCATCTACTCCCGAGTCACAAAGGTCCCAACAAACTTGTGGGGCCACGATGCCAATCTCATAGGATCCTCGTGGACATATTGATGTCTCTGGGCCCTACTTCCTGATTCGGCTTGTCTTGTCTGTCGCTTAACTAATCATTTTGTTATGGATTGGTGAGTACTCTCGGCAATTTTTATCGGTTTCTATTGCTCTTTTGTCGAGTGATTCGTAGCTAAATACATGTAATTAACATTTCTTTAAAAAGAACTTTACAAAACTAATCCGCATATTGTATAACTTTTCATTTTATCATATTATCCTATCGTGATTAACTCATCTATATAAGTTATACTTTTTCAATTGTAAAATATAAGACACACATTAAAAAAATTCTAAACTCAAAAAAAATATTTTGAATTAAGATGACTAAGTTA
Source organism: Pharus latifolius (assembly GCA_019359835.1). Lineage (NCBI taxonomy): Eukaryota > Viridiplantae > Streptophyta > Magnoliopsida > Poales > Poaceae > Pharus > Pharus latifolius. The sequence goes on from CM033319.1 coordinate 1,305,497, forward strand.
CTCTCGTTCATAAATACATTAGAAAGAGGAGAGAATGAATAGTAATAAAAGTGGACAAATAATAAAAATAGAATAAAAGGATAATAATAAATTCATATATATCCTATATTTTATTATAATAGTAGAAAAATTATAAATTTTATATTGTACAACCGAGAGGACAGTAACGTTTACTCCTTGCAAATAAGGAGTTATTTTGAAAATTCTCAACATGGTCCTTTTGATGTGCTAAAGACTATATAATGTGGAATAAGTGATCGTTAACTTGCAAATTAAAAATTAAGACTCAAAACTAACTCCAACCTTACCAAGTATACTTATTTTCTTAGCAAAGGGTAGTCCATACTTACGTTCACTATATAGTGAAAAAAAATATATGTCAATTCTTGATATATTCTTCAAAGTGTTGTCGAGATGAGAATAAAGACGTCCCTAATGGGTAAATTAAGAGGGTGACATCACCTTATTTTCGCTTGAACTCTTTCAATGTCAGAAAGAAGAGTAAAAGGAGGGATAATATTGAAAGAATTAAATTAATACTATAAAAGAGAGAAAAGGCTCCTGCAGGCTGCAAAGAGGTGGCATGTAAAACAAATATTGAATTCATATCTATCATTTGCATTAGAGGTTAATAGATATAATTTTTTTCTCTATTTAGACTATTATATTATAAATTAATAATTTAAATTATTCATCTTAATTTATTTCTTTCTATCAATTTAAAATATTTAAATTAATATTCTGTTCCTTCTCCCAGACAGAAGAAATGATACCGACACACACGGCTTGCATGCATCTGGGGACAAGAATGTTTAATCCACTGCTGTACTGCACATGGAAGTCTCCCATTTAACACGGTTTTGTACGGAAAAATTAAATAAACCAGGAGTTGCTTGGTAATTTCCGTTTACTTCATCGGACGCGTAGACGTTTTAAGTTTGAAGTTTGAGAGACCTTTTCTCCAACGTTTTTGACATGTCGTTAATAACTTGTCATTGCTTCTTCGTGCCATCATCCTCGTCCTAACTCATAAACCATGCCTATCCAAAGTGCATGTTCTCAGAGTTTTTTTTATAAATAATCTATATAAAATAAATAATTACAAAAATAATCTACAGTTCCAAAATTTTACAGAAATAACCTGTCACATGAACCTGTCGAGTCCTGAGAACTCGACAAACTACATATTGAGTGAGAGGGACTTGTCAAATGCTCAGGACTCAAGCACTCGACAAGTCTCGCCTCGACCACGATCAATCTCTAATGACCACCAGAAAACACGGACACCAGCTTGTCAAGTCCTGGACACTCGATAAGTTCCTCCAATAACTTGTCTGAACTCGACAGACTGATGTGGTTGACTATTTCTGTAAAATTTTGGAACTGTAGATTATTTTTGTAATTATTTATTTTATGTGAGTTATTTATAAAAAAAACTCGCATGTTCTCTTATGCTCATCCAATTTTGCAAGTTGCATATCACTACACCTAAATAAGCTCTATATATATATATATATATATATATATATATATATATATATATATAAGTCAAATAATTTTGACAACGATTGATTTTTTTTTTGAAAGTGACAACCATTAAATTTAAGAGGTATGACAAAAGGATTAAAAAAAGAAAAAAAAGGATAGTTTTCCTATTTTCCCACACGGTCCACAGAGTGTAGATATTTTTATGGGAAGGATTGACCAAGTACTTCACCGCTACAGTGGATTCACTCTCATAAACAACATACTAACACGAGACTACTGCACTGTTACATGAATTTCTCTCTTTTTAGTTTCAACTGTATCATTTATTGGTGTATGATACTGGGGACACTGGCCGCAGGCAATGCAATATGTTTGCCTAGTTGTGTGATAACGACACTTGCATGGTTTACTTGTTTCTGTGATTAGCGTCAAACCCATTAATACGCTACAGAAAACCGTCTGGAACCCACTGTTTACTGGTGATGAAACAATTAATTCTAAATCTGGGTCTGTCACGAGTTATGATATTCTTATTTATTTGAATAGTTGAGTCTAGTAAAATGAGATAAACTTGAAAGTAGTTTAGCAAAAAAAAAAAATCCAAGTGGACTTTAAATACCATTCTAGTTTAACTCTAAGTCATAGAGAAGAATTCCAAGTAGGATTTTTGAAACGATAGACATAGACCCAACAAACAATGTGATTAGTTTAATCATTTTGGAATGAGATGCATTGCCCATAGAGGCTAAAAGAAGAAGCTACATGGGGGGAGGAGAGGTCAAGATACCACAACAAACACAACATTACACTAAAAGCAAGCCCATCATAAAAGAATAATAATATGCACAAAATTTGGCCTTTCCGACTGACACAGAAAAATATGCCGCAAGACCAAACATTCTTTCGCCTCTTCGACAGGTGCAGGAATTCAATGCTCAAAACCTTTTATTTTATCGCCTTCTCTTGTGGGTTCGTATTCGTCGAGAATATAGCCTCTCCTCCGCTCCTTTCTGTTATGCCATGCCGAAAGCACTTCAATTCTCCTCGAATTCAAAGGTCAAAACACTATGCCACTGCTACTAACGCTTCTTACATGACATGGATCTATATAACCTCAAATAACTTTAAATCCCCGTCATCAATTTATTGGGTTTTATAAGTTTAAAATGATTTATAAATTAGAATTCATATTATTTAATTTTTTTCCAATTGTAGTGAATAGCTTTCTTTGTTTTTATTCCTAATTAAATTAAGTTCAAATTTATATGATCAAACTTTTCTGTTGTTAATCTAATTAAGATTATTGCTTTTAAAAACTAGTCCATGCAGATGCACGGATGGACGACTATTGGAATTAAAATTATTAAATTTCTGAAACATAAACAAATACATATTCTAAGATTAATTATTAAGAAAAATTACAAATATATATTCTAAGACTAAATTATTTTATTTTATAAAAAAATGAAATTCCTAATTAAAAAGTATAAATAATAAATTTAGAATTAAATTATTTAATTTGAAAATCAATTTTAGAATTTTAAATAATGGATTTACAAATCTTAAAAATTAAATGGATGTATATAATTTTTTGTCATAGCATGCGGCACACCTCCATAATCCTGCAGAACATGAAACTCTGTATGTTTTGCAAGATGCGATATTTGGAAGATATCCAAAAAAAGAAAAATATCTGTAATAGCCAAAATCTGAATCACTAAAAATATATTATACTGTAATTGGTCTCTAGGGAGACTCAGGGTCTATAAAAGAACACCCTCGTGAATATCCAAAGGCATCAGAGATCAACACAATTACATCCCATCAAAGGATACTAAAGACTAGCAGATCAAGAAACTATATGATTTTGCCAAGCTCTCTCCTGAGTTCTCAGTTTAGACATCAAAACTGGTTGTGAATGTTTCTAAATACTTCCCAACCGTGAGTTTTGTCAGACTCTCTCCCAAGTTCTCGACTTAACTTCCCAACCTCTTCACCTGTAATCATCATTTGTATGTCTTATCACCTTTGATATATTGCCAACCGGTATTCTCTTTTAGAGTGAAACCGATCTTTTTCTTACAAATGCATACCTTAAAATACTTTTTAAAATTTCCACTAATACTTTTGTATTATTGCCTATAAATTATAGAGCAATGATCTGGAGACTTAGATCAAGATGAATATATACATATTTTCTTTATTTTAGTTTCTAATTTAGTTTTTTATCTATTAATTATGAATTGATGTACTTAAATTTCAACCGGTATATATGTTCTAATCCATATATATTAATTGTTTTTATTTTTTTCTGAAGGTTTATTGACTTTGCTATTATATTGATGTATATTTACTTGAATGACGGACAGTGAATTGATTCTAATAGTTTATGTTTATAATGTTTTTCTTTTCATTGCGAGTTTTTTGTTTTGATTTTCTATTATTAGATTTTGATTTTACTTATATGTATATTTATGCTAGTCACAATATAATTTTAAAAAAAATTGTTGAATTAACTGGTCTATATGAATACATTGATTGACCACTAGTCCGTCATATGCCAAGTCCAAGTTGTTGCATTTCAACAGATCCCTGTTGTTTTGTAATAGGTTGATGGTATGGGCAAAAGCCTAAAGAGTGTGATGTTGGTGCCTGCATGATGTTTTGTCTCTGTAAGGTCGGTCATAACATCAAAGATGCTAACTTCATGACTGGCACTTTGGGTACTTTAGACTCTTAGTGATGTGAAATTAGATGAAGATCAAATCTAATCTAACTTGTGAATTTGTCTCTGATCTTTTAAGATAGATTAATCTCACCTAAACAGCAAAGAATAAATTAAAACGATTAAAAAAATAGATAGATGTGAGGTGTAATCTAGCAAAAGGGTCGGCTAACTTGTGTAATTTAGATTTAACACAAACCAATTTATGATAATATACTAAACCACAACTCAATTCAGATCTAATCAATCTAACCAGTTGAAAACTTGAAGAACCAATTGGAGAGATTTAACATAACCTACCCTTGAATCTTACTTGAGGAAGAATAAGAGCAAAGCTGGAGACAACACAAGATAAACTCGTGTACAATTACTGAAAAGCAATAAGAATTGTATTGATAAGCAAAAGTTGTTTTTTTAGAGAGTAGATTACATGCATATATATATAATTATTGGGGGAAGACAAACCCTAGCCGTCAAACAAAGTGTATCCAACCAGAATACTAACAAAAATATCTCTAAAATAAACTTGAACTAAAGATAGAAAGTGGAAAAATCAAAGGATACCGATTTGAACTCAAACTTCTCCAAATCCAATTTAGGTTGAATCGGTGCAGCTAGCAAGAAAGTGTGTGAAAATCTTTTAAATTTTACTCAAATTTTGGTAAATTTGAGTTTGAGTCGATCTTGACTTGGTCCCCACTGTTCCACACATTTTGTAGAGAATTTGACTAATATTTGACTCGGATTTGACCAAATTCAAATGTGACAGCTAGCTAGAATTTTCAGATTTTCCTTCTTGTTTATTTTCTTCACCCAGAGTGCAAATAAAGTCCAAATTAGTATTCTTAGGCTTGTTGGAAAGCTTGTGAAGTCTACATTCAGAAAAATATAATTTTATATATGTTTGGAGCATTTTATGGAGCCAAATCTTGAAACATTGCACCGGTATTCTCTGAAAAATATGCAGCACAAACAAAAGGGTCTTTGTTATGACTTCCTTGATGTTCCTTGAGGTGTTCTAGGTATTCCTCATGTATCTCCATGCCCTCATATTTAATACAAATCAAAGAACTCCCAGTGGCCATTACCTTTAAAGAATTTAAATCACAATTGAAATATGAGAGAAAAACTTATACTTGAATTTGAAACTTCTTATTTTACTCTTAGTTATTGTTCCTCTGATTGGAGAGATTGATGTTGGATGTGCTCGTCACTTAGTGTAACTTGTTTGGTGTTTTTTTTAAGGTTTCAAGAAGGATAACTAAGGGAAGAGGAAGGCTTTTTCGTTCTGTTTTTGTTAACTAGTTTCTTCACCACTTATGGTCAGCGAACTGGTGTCAACTATTAATCTCATGCATGCAACCCTTCTCTTTGAAAAAAAAAACCATTAATCAAGGCTTTCTTGACTTAGAGGTCTCTTCTTTCACTCTCAAATCAACATACTCTGTAGTCTGCACCAATCTGATAATAAAGAGGTGGTTTTTTGAGTGAAGACAGTCTTTACAAAAACGCTTCCTTCTATATGTTTTTTTCTATTTATTTTTTAAAAGATTTCATTGAAGGCCCTATTCGAAACACACAAAAATCCTAGAGAATAATCTCCATTAGTTCTCATTAGATGTTTTTTCAAAAAATATCATGTGAAATTCATATCTCAAACATGAGCTAAACTTTCCTATTGGAGACAAAATAAGATCAAACAATTTGTTTGGGCCAAAATGTATTGGGCCCATGTAGGATGAAGAACAACTGCTCGAAGACCAAAAGAGAGAGAGGTGTTTATGTTTTCTTTGAATTACCCCAACCATGCCGGTTCCCTCTAAAATCTAAACCTACCTATTGGATTATGTGCGATCTTGTCCATTTAACACTCCGGATTAGGGCTGTAAAATAGATAGCAATGATGCGATTTTTCAATCCGATAACATGTCGATTTGATCTAAATAATTTTTTTTTGCTTTCCGAATTCATATTCAAACCCAATAAAAACATATCTTTATTGTATAGATAAAATGATATACTTATACATTTGAATAGAAAATGCTTGTTTGCATTTGTATTATATTAATTTTGTAATCAAATTCTTAAATCATATTATATAACATTATTTAAATTGTATCATTTATTGATAAATTACTATTAAATTTGGTATCAAGAAAATAATGAAATAAAAAAATATCAGTACTAATGAAAGATACCAAATTCAATTTGAACTATTCCGATATTAATTGATATAGTCTAAATTTTAATTTGAATTTATCTTAATTTGAATCCGAATATTTCTTAAAAATTTGGGTGCATAAATGATTTTACGATACAAATCTGATTTATTGACAAATCACATCCCTACTCGAGATAAAAATACTTGTGCAACTATACCAATCAAGCCAACTTTTTATGTGAAAAGCTCTTACATCTCACCCGTGCATCGGGTCTAAAACAAATGGTCTAAATCTAAGATGGATTCATCCCATAAATCCAGGGAATCAAACTGGTCAATTTGCTTTCAAAATATACACTCAACAGCAAAATCTCCTGCTCTTAACGTCATCAAAAGCTTAGCCTCTCTCTTCCTACTGCAAGTACTTTACGACGGCGACGACGATTCCGACGATCTCGTGCTGGAGATCGTCTCCCGGTTACCACACCATCACCGACCCCTAGATTGCTCCTCCAACCGGCGGCCGCCGTCCTTCCTCGTCACCCCGGAGATCAAACTCAAAACGCCCTGCGGCGGCGGCATCTTGTGCGAGAACCTCTGCTTCTACCGGATGCAGGAGGGCGAGGACACCGTCAATCTCTTCCACGGCACAGACCGGGGGCAGTCTGGGCTGTTGTACGAGTTCGCGCACTGCGACAGCCTGGTGCTCGTCCCCACCGGCAGTTAGGTGTACGTCTGCAACCCGGCCACAAGGGCCGTCCTTGCGCTGCCCCCCGGCGGCCGCGACTTGCTGCTGCACTCCTTGTAGTGCTGCCAGACCGTCGGCTTTGGCCTCGACCCCCGCACCAACAGATGCAAGGTGGCTCGCTACTATTTCCGTATCAAATTTAAGTTTCCCGAAACTTTTCTAAAGGTTAGGGAGATGGAGGTGTTCAACATCGGAGACGGCGGCGACGGTCGTTGGAGGAAGACCGCGGAGGATCCACCGTACCCTAGTCCTCGGTTTGCAGACGGCGGCGTTCTTCAAGGGGTCTCTGTTCTGGGTCATCGACGACGGCCATGCCAATATGTCCTCGCCGGGTCTCCTCCGCTTCAGCTTGGAAGACGAGACGTTTAGCGCCACCCCGATGCCGTCCATCCCCGAGCTGTGGTTTGGAGGCTGCACTGTGACCGGGCTTGGTGGGGAGCTGTGCCTGGCGCATTGCCCGACAGAGGGAGCACGGGTGCTCCAGGTGTGGACGACGAGGGACGGTGTGAACCCGCAGCGGGTGCGGCGTTGCCTCGTCGATCTCTCGGCGGCGGGGATCGGCAATCCTCGTCTGCGGGCCGTGTCTAACGATGGATATTGTTCCAGTGCGGTGGCCATCAAAAGCCATCTCTGCCGCTACGATTGCCGGAGTGGAGCTGTGAAGCCTTTGGCTCGCAGCCGCGCATAGATGAACTCAGATACCTCGTGCGCCAATGGCGATGCATGGAGACGTGCATACCACGTTGAAGTGGACCCCTAACAAGAAAGTCTTGTCCCACTTCACTATAGCAATGTTTTTAATGGCGTCGAGGCGCTTAAAAAAAAAAAAGAAGCTGCTACCCATTAGTGGCGTTTTCATGGAAGCTATTCTCCTCGGTGATTTTATATTTTATATTTATAAGTATTTTTGTAGTATTATTTTGTAATTGTTATCTTGATTCAAATAATTATATGTGACCATATTTGCTAGAAAATTAAATAAGGTTACCTTATTTCTGTCATGATTTTTTGTTTCATTTTCTTGCTTTTTTTCATGTATTTTATTTTTAAAAGATTTTTGAGCTTATAACTTGTATAGTTTGATAAATACGTCTATTTTTTATAAAACACAAAATAGAAGTAAGTTGCGGGGTGTGGTTGGGCAACACAGTGACCTCAGGACAACTTCCCAAATGGGTGGCAATGTTGCAGATGTGTTGCCGAGCGATGGTGGTGACCTTGTTATAATCTCAGATGCGTTTGGTTGCACTTGCTGCACCAATTTATCGGTGTTGGTTGTTTCTATCCTGCATCATCTCAGGCTGAATGTCTCCTCTCAAAATAGAAAATATTTCTCTTGCATTATTTCATTCGTTTGTGTCGTACTGGAAGGAGTTCCTCCTGAGCATCCTCTACATGCAGTTAGTCTATCTAAAACCCAACATACCTTTGTCTCCTGATCCAAATGCAAGCAACGACAACTTCAATTTGTATGCGAGTGATGGTAGCTCTGGCTTCGACGCAGTCAGTGGAAATTCCGGCAACTGTTGGTGTCAACTTCGGTGATACCGGCAGCTACTCTGGCAAGATTCTTTCAGCTTTGATATGCTCAATCAGAAATTCTCGAACATTGCCCGGTGTCATCGCTGGCGCCAGCGATGGCGATGGAGAGATCATACAACCCGCTGTTCGAGTCGTTGGTGCTGCCCGTGGCAGCCTTGCTGATGCCAAAGTTTCAAGAGGATGGTGGTTATATTGCAATTGCTTGTTTTACGTTGGACTTTGGATCTATCCTTCGTCGGGAACTCCAAATCGCACCGCCGTTAGGGAATCCGTCAGGGAGATTGTGCCGCTCGGTGGCCGCCGGTGCTAAACACACGGTCTAAGCCGGATAAACTCGTTCTCAGCAGTTGCAGCTGAACACCTCAAATAAGCTTGCCACATCTAAGCCGGGCCAAACTAACAAATAACTTTCCTGAGATGGAACAATTTGCTTGGACCAAAACGTAGTCGGCCCACGTAACAGAACGGGGATTGATGAACAACACTGCTCCGAACCCAGAACTGAGAGAGGTGTTTATATTTTGTTTGCTTTCCCACCACACTCGGAATTAGGAATATAAAATAGATAGAAAAATATCTAATTACCGAATTCAAAAACATAATGATTTGATTAGAGAGTTTTTATTTGAATAATATCTTTTATTGTCCGAATCCGTGTTCAAATTCAATAAAAATATACTTACATTTCTAATTTTAAATTTGAATTTTATTTGTATAGAATATATTTGTCTAAATTTGCAACATTTCAATTTTTATGGAAAATAAATTAATTTAAATCGGATCATTTATTGATTTAACATATGGCTATTGAATTTGGTGTTAACAAAATAACAAATCAAAAAAATTTCAGAAGTATTTACTCCTATATTTCAAATTACACTATAGATACCTGCCAAATATATAGACTATAAGTAAAGAATATGTACCTTAAAACTTTGAAAACTATATATCATATTTTATAAAAACTGTTATACATATATATCACTAACCAAAACAATATTTAGAATATAAGCAAGAAATATGTATAGTGTATTTCAATATTGAGAGTATATATAGTATATGTAAATGCTGGAATTACCTGCATCTAAGAGTATAAAATCATTTTTCTATATACTCATTGGTGTATGTACTCAAAGCATTCAAATACACTGTATATTTCTTTACTTGTAGTCTATATATTGTTTTAATTATATATAACATTTTTAATGAAGTTTAATATATATGCTTTTCTAAGTTATAAGGTATAACATACTATACAACTACAACATATATTTAACAAAAAAAAAACTAATGATAGAGTACATTATATAATTGCTAAGATATAAGATATATTTTTTCATAAATAATATAACAGACTACTAAAAATATATATATACATAACTAAAGAAGTATTCATAGTGTAATTTAAATGATGAGAGTATATACTTCTAGAAATATAAAAGTGGTTATTGTACATCCACCCATAAAATAGCTATTTTATATCCAGTTTAGAAACCATTTGATCTAACTTACTTAAACAAGCTACATCCCTTGGATAGATCCAATAGTTACAATATCAACAAACAATAGACGGTGTTAGCTTCAGCCAAGTTGTTTTTTCAAATATTTTTTCCAACAAAATTGTATACCGTAACAACCATCCTCATATCCCTTTTTTCTCTCCTCTTCTCATCTCATCATCTTATAGTGTGTCTTTGTCATCCCGTGTTTCATTATTTGCCAAACCACCGCGATTTTGGAATCCAAGCCCTAGATTTCATAGCCACTGCCCAAAGGCTAGCTATTGTTGTCGCCGGAGCCATCTGCATCTTGTGCTGTCACCAAAGCTGCACCACCATTCGGAGCCTAACTGTCGCCATCACTGGTGTCATCTGCACATTTGCCCCAAGCCGCTGCCGTTGTGCCCCAAGTCGTCGTTGCCCGAGCCGTTGACATTGTTCTTGAAGCTGTCGGCAAGGATTTTCATTCGTCAACACTGCAATCTTCAATCTAGGAGAAAATATTTTAATTTCTTAGTTATTTTTGTTTTTAGTCCAAGTATTATTGCCTAGCAATGCATATTTGTACTTTATATTAATGTTTTAATTTCTCAATTTTTTTTTGTTTATTGTCCCAATATTACTATATTTCAATGCATATTTACAATCAATATACTTTGATATTACTACCACAACAATATGTATTTTATTTTCCTACCTGCGCCAGCAAGTACAAGCCTCTAATAGTTTGCGTCTTCAGACTTTAGTTTATAAATTCAACAAATTATTTATTTGATTGACATCACTGTAACATGCAACTTCACAAATTTAAGCAGAAGTTCGGTGAAACATGTTTTTATTCTATTGTTGAGCAACGAACTAGGAATTTATTTGAGGTGTCTTTATTCTTGAAATGGACTTTGCTGAATAAGTCGACCATATTTCACTTTATATTTTGACGAAAACAATAAATAGTTTTTACAATAAAACGAGCGGTAGGTATCAGCAAACGTCTTAGTCAGAAACTATGAAACAATGATTTAAGTAAAAATGTGAACTCAACATGAGAATAAGGAGTAGAGGTGTGGAGTTACGTGCAAGAGAAGCATCAATGATGAGAAGAAAAAACTTGGAACCAAGCACAAAGGGATTAGTAAGGCCACGCCGAGCACGAGCGAGTGGTCTCTGCCTCGAGATGCCCCACTCGCCTGCCTTGCTTGCCTTTTCCAGTGCTATCACGTGCCCCCCCCCCCCCCCTACTAATCACCTTCCTCCTCTGTTTCTCTTTTTATTATTTTTCTGGGGTCCTTGGCGTGGACCTGCATCTCATGTATCTTCATGTTTCCACATTTTTATCTGCCGGTTTGCCCCCACCGCCCCTACCAAATCTCTTCACCCCTGTCTCCTCCTCTGCTCCTTCTTATCCTCTTGTTTGTGTGTCTCTGTGACAACATTCACACGTACATTGCACACTTCTCTTTCTTCGTGTATTTTGATCGTGAAGAGCATCCTATAACTACTTTGTTGGCGTTTTACTATATTAACTTTCTTCTTATTAATTTAAATTTTTAGATAAATTATTTAGTGCATAAAATTCACTATACTATTAGATTCCAAATGTTTGATATTTAGTTATGGCTATTTATGCAAAAAATAATTTAAAAACTCAATAGTGAGACAAAACAATTCTAAGAATATACTAGATTCCAGTTTAAATTAAATCCACATTTGTAAGTGAAATTGAATGGAGCCTAACTTGAGAAAGAGTGTTCAGACATTAATACATTAACTACCTTTTCCATTAGCTTAACCTTTTAAATGAGTTAAACTCATTTGGATATGTATGTTTTTCTTATCTTAATTATGAAAAAGATGGGCTAACACTGTATAATTTGTGTCATTTTTGTCTCTCTAGCTGGTACAAAGATTCGTTGCTTCCTTTGGCAAAAAAAGATTGTTACTTTTATATATATATATATATATAAGTCAAATTTTTTTAATTTTGATCATTAATATATTTTAAAATTGTACAAACATATTTTTCTAAAAAATAAATTGTATCTTATAGATTGTACATCGTAAAAAAAAAAGGCAATTATGTTGGACAGAACAGATTATTATTTTCCTTTTCGTTTGGTTATATATTCACAGTGCTGCTCGGTGATGTAATGTAAATTCTGTTGGGAAGCAGTTTTTACTATTATGCGCATGTACCCACTTATTAATTGATTTCTTGTGACTATTGATTTGAGCCCCTCAACTGCTCTTCCTTCAGATTTCCATCGGTTATGGTAAAACTGATACGGATATGGACATCATGCATGCAACACTACAACTTCACGCCATTTTTCGAATTTTATGGCATCATTAAATACGAATTCACAAAATTCTCCTTCAAACTAAATTTAGTTACTTTGAAAATAAATTTAACATTATATATACTAAAGAATCTAACACGGCGAAGCTATCATAAATCCATTATATGGATTTTATTAAAAAAGCAAGTTGTTGGTGTGGAGACAAGCGTATGTTTTCTTAGGTAAGATGTCGAATTTTCCTTTTTATGTTTGATGTAGTCCTATCAAAATAATAACATCCATGTAGATAAGACGAAAAAGTAAAAAAAAAAACAAAATATAGTAGTAGAAGTTGATATATTATGTAGTTGACACATGTCACATTTAGATTTTTAGAATCTAGTACATATTTGATATGGTGCAAACAACATGCAAATCATAAATCTATAAAGGTAATTCTAAAAGCATGTTACTAGTATCTGATAAAATATGTAATTATCAATATTGTACTTAGGGCGCGTTTGATTCGACTTATTTAGATTTCAGTTTCTGAAATGAATTTATCCTTTAATTTGTAACTAGAAACTCGAAATAAGGTTAACTTTTTTTATTGGTTTATTAGATTTAAAAGTTTAAATCTATTTATAAGATTAAACTAAGTTAAACTAGGCGGGTGCTTAGGTAGGAAAATTATATTATTTCTTAGAAAAAAAAGTCAACCTCAAAATGCTCAAAAAGAGCAAAAACATGAAAGCAAAGTCCACCAGCAGCAACACGCAGGAGCAAATTTCCATTTCTAAACAAAAGCTCAGCCTAATTTGGCGGTTCACTGTGCACCATGTGCGCCACTGAAAAACCCTAGGCCCCCAAACCCCTCTGAGAGATCTCACCCGTCTAATCCAGAATCGGATGCTCCAGATCTCTCAGGCAGTTGTACTTAATGGAGCCGCACGCAGACACCGACCTCTCTTCTCAGGAATGCTTCTTCCCCATGAGAACACAGTAAAAAAAAAAAAAAAAAACTTCCTTTTCTCTCCAATCCCTCCCAAATCCGAACCAATCCGCGGAATTCGAAGCCCATTTCCTGTGCAAATGAACATTTCCTGTTTGATTGGTCTATTTTAACTAATTTTTAAGTTCTTGTCGCTTCTCGAGCTCAGAAACGAGCTTTTTTCTGGTTAAATTTGGTACAAACCCCGAGCTTTCTTGTTCTACCGTGAGAAAGGTGCGATTTTGAATGGCAATGGTCTGTCCCGTCGCGGAAAAATAAGGTTTTTAGTCGAATAAACCCTTAAAAATCCAGTCTTTGGGGGTGTTTGGGGTGGTGGTGGACCGGTGGTTGCTGCAAGAGGCGCCTCACTTGGGTGTGTGGAGATGGTGACGGAGATGGCGATGCGTGGGGAGCCTTGGCGGCGGCAGGAGGAGCAGGAGGAGGCCGATCGGGAGCGCGAGCTGGAGCTCTTCCGCAGCGGCTCAGCGCCGCCCACCGTCGAGGGCTCCATGGGCGCTCTCCACGGCGCCGGCGCCGACTTGTTCTTGGAGGACGAGCTCCGGGCCGACCCGGCCTACCACTCCTACTACTACTCCAATGCCAACCTCAACCCCCGCCTCCCGCCGCCGCTTCTGTCCAAGGAGGACTGGCGGTCGGCCCAGCGGCTCCGCACCGGGTTGGGCGGGATCGGCGATGGGAGGAAGCCGAGAGGAGGCGGCGGCGGCGGTACGATGGAGATGGGGGATGGGCTCATTGGGATGCCTGGGTTCGAGATTGGCCGGCAGAAGAGCCTCTCCGGTATCTTTCAGGTGGTGGTTGTGAAGAAAATTTTCATCTTACTTTGGTTGTTAGAATGACACGTTTTGTTCATGTTATGTATGTGATTGGTTGAATTTTATGTTCTAGTGTAAGTGTTAGTCTTGTTACACATATGTCGTTGTCGACTTGTCTGAGTTGATACAATGCGTGGTTATGGTCTGAATTAATGTTTAATTAGCCTTGTTGCCTTTATCATTCAGAATTATCATATCTGTTTTATAAGACTATATAAACTAAGTATAGCTCATAAGAGAATTGTTCTTTCCTTGAGTTGCTATTTTACCTATAGGTATTGAAAAAATTTGCACAACTTGTTGTAAATGATGCAGGATGAGTCTTACCTACACGATGCAGATAGGAAGGGTGCCAACGGCAATAGTACAGACTTGTTGGGTCCTAGAGTTCATCAATATGCCCTACATCATGAGGCCGGATCTATATGTGGCCTTCATTCCGACAGCAAAGCACCAAGGTTGTCTGAAATTCAGAACAATGATTCATCATATACTTATGCTTCAATTTTAGGATCATCACTCTCAAGAAGTGCATCTCCAGATCCTGAGCTTGTGAGGAGGGCTCCTAGTCCTTGCCTTCCCCCAATTGGTGTGAAACTTGCTGGTAATGATAAGAAGAGTAATGGTGGTTCATCTTCCTTCCACCGTAGTTCATCTGGCATTGGCATTGGTGAATCTGATGATCTGGCTGGTGCTTTATCTGGTATGAGTTTTTCATCGGCAAGAGCAGTCAATGGACAAACTATGGACCAGTCAAAGCTCCATCAGGATGTTGATGATGTCCGTAAATTTCTTTTTGACCAGTACATGGATCAGACAAATGGTAATCAGCAGCGCTCCTACATGAAACGTTCCGACCAAGTGCATGCCAAGGTACCTGATGAGTATTCTGCAAATTTGGGGAATGCTTCTGTGATGAGAAATCAGATTAATTCTGGTGATTTCACATCTTTTGACAATTTCTCCATGGGGTCTGGCTTTACTTCCCCTAGGCTTGGCTCTAGGTCCCCTGGTGGGGGGGGTTTATCGTCCCAGCAAAATTTAGCCGGTGCATCTAACTTGCTAAACTATAATGGCATTGGAAGTCCAACTGCAGCGGCTGCTCACCAGATGCCTATCAATCCACTCTATGTTCAGTACCTTCGGGCAGCGGAGGTTGCCGCCCAAGTTGCAGCTAACTGTGATGATCCTCTGATGGAGAGGGGCCATGTGGGAAGTTCTTACATAGATTTACTTGGTGCACAGAAGGCTTACCTTGGTCCATTGCTTCAGCAACAAAAGCAATATGGTTACTATGGAAATCTTGCTGGTCTTGGTTACACGGGGAGTCCTTTAACGAGTCCTCTTCTTCCCTCTTCACCAGGACCTGTTAGTCCACTTAGGCATGGGGATCGCAGCATGCGCTTTCCTTCAGGCATGAGAAATTTTGGTGGTTCTTTTGGTTCCTGGAATTCTGATCTTGGAGGTAAAATGGATGTAAATTTAGCTCCGTCGCTTTTGGAGGAATTTAAGAGCAACAAAAGTAAATCATATGAGCTCTCTGAAATTGCTGGTCATGTTGTTGAGTTCAGGTACACTTCCTTCTCACTGATATTGGTATTTTCATGATAGCCTAATAATTGCCATTATAAGCTCATTATTTCCATATTCAACCATCAGATACAGTTAGTGTATTCTTATTACTCGTCTAATTTCTTAAACCATCTGTATAAGCATTTACAAGATCTAGTCTGTTATCTTCATCCTTTAGTTGTTTAGTTTAGCTGTTGGCATTTTCCAGTGCGGATCAATATGGAAGTCGGTTCATACAGCAAAAGCTGGAAACAGCCAGTACCGAAGAGAAAGACATGGTTTTTGTGGAAATCATGCCTCAAGCACTTACATTGATGACTGATGTCTTTGGAAATTATGTTGTTCAGAAGGTATGGGAACTATAATTTGTCTGATGTTATAATAGCTATCTCTGCTATATCCATCTCATGACATGTCTTTGAATCAGTTTTTTGAGCATGGGAGCACAGCTCAGATAAAGGAATTGGCTGATCAGCTCATTGGACATGTCCTGGCACTCAGTCTTCAAATGTATGGATGCCGAGTTATACAGAAGGTGCTGAGCACTTGAAATCTGTTTATTGCTGCAAGAAATAAAAATCTTCTCAGACAATGAAATTAATTTTCATCTGATAAGTACTGATTTCCATTCTAAACTGGTGTTGGTGACATCATAATCATGTAGCTCTTTACTTGCACAAGAATTCACCTTGAATATTCAGCATGGCAAAACTTTTGTATAAGCTATTGAGATATGATACATTCTGGTATGGTCAAAATGCAAATTTTGGTTTTAGGTTAGACATCTAGGACTAATTCTTTCTGTCCATTAACAACTTGTGAATTACAAGCACACGAAACTTCTAGGTGGGGAGAAGCACAAAAGGCATCCTAAATTAGATAATTTTAGTTTCTCCTTATGACTATTCATTTCTGTGCTGATATGTCGGCATATGAATGTAGTTCGGTTTATCTAAGTGCATATTGGATGATGGAGGCATGCTTGAACATATCCATTTGCGTGTATGCTTACACAGGCAGCAAGCCCTTTGCATGCGCATATTACATAATGATTAAAATGGTGCAGCGTAAGGCATTTAACTGATGTTATGGATGATATTCATGCAGGCCATAGAAGTTGTTGATTTAGATCAGCAGACAAAAATGGTTGCTGAGCTTGATGGACATGTCATGCGCTGTGTACGTGATCAAAATGGAAATCATGTTATACAGAAATGCATCGAATGCATCCCACAGCAAGCTATCCAGTTCATTGTTTCAACTTTCTATGGCCAAGTTGTCATGCTGTCCACTCATCCATACGGCTGCCGGGTTATACAGGTATGCAGGAAGTAGTGCCATCTAGGTTCTTTGATTTTCAGGCATATAGATGCTATTTTGTGGCCTCACTCATCATATTATATAATATACTGAATGCAGAGGGTTCTAGAGCACTGTGATGATATTAAAACACAGCAAATAATGATGGATGAAATCCTCAAGTCTGTTTGCTTGCTGGCTCAAGACCAGTATGGTAACTATGTTGTCCAGGTCAGTTCGATGCACATTTTTGAAGATGCTGTTCTGCTATTTTGATTATTGATGGCAGAGTCGTACAAGGAATTACTTCCATTGGCATCTTTTGGTCGTAGTTGTCTTCTAAACAAAATATAACACATTTTTAATCTACTATATCTATATTTTTTGTTTGTCGGCTTCCTGCAGCTTTTGTTTTACAGATGAAATCTTCACCTGGAGCATTGGTCTTGCCTGGTCCAAATGCCGTTTTACAGTTCTTGACATAATCTATTCATGTGAACAGCAATAGTTGAATATACTGTCACTCTTCAATTTTCTTCTTTCTGTTTATAATTTGTACCAACGTTTTAAAACTTTGAGCTAATCTCATAGAAATGGTATGCACTGTATCGCTGCTGAATCACTTGAAGTCGGGTGCTGAACTGCTGATTACTGAATTGATCTCTCTTTTGTGTTTGTCCCATAATTCAACTATTGTGTGCTGAACTAGGTAGACTTGTGGAATGCTAGGTGCAAACCAAGTACTGTTTGTTCACATCTGTTTAGAGTGAAATATGGTTAACTTGAAGTTAGTAATTTCGTTGGCCGACTGCTGTACTTCTTTTAAAATAATTCTCTAGCCATGTTTTGTACCAACAAGGCACCATAAACCCTGAATTTCTGAATAGATTATATTGATGTATAGACTTTGTTTTTTCACTTTGCACCTATTTAGTCTGCACAAGGTATTTATTTTATCAATATTTTTCTCTTTAATAATCAACTCACCTTACTTGACAGCATGTTCTGGAGCATGGCAAACCCCACGAGAGATCTGCTATTATTGAGAAGTTAATTGGACAAATTGTACAAATGAGCCAGCAAAAATTTGCTTCAAACGTCATAGAGAAGTGCTTGGCTTTCGGGAATCGTGTAGAACGCCAGATTTTGATTGGTGAAATGCTTGGATCCACTGATGAAAGTGAACATCTTGAGGTTTGTGTTGTTTCAACCTTCACCAAATTTTAAAACAGCCCTTTTCAAAAATTTGTCCAACAGAAAGTGCCTTTTGATTTTCCTTGCAGGTAATGATGAAAGATCAGTTTGCAAACTATGTGGTGCAGAAGGTGTTGGAGACTTGTGATGATCAGCAGAGAGAGGTGATCCTTACAAGGATAAAAGCACATCTGAATACACTTAAGAAATACACTTACGGAAAGCACATAGTAGCACGTGTAGAGAAGCTCGTCGCAGCTGGAGGTACAATTTATCTCCTGTGTACCTTCACCATGGAAGATTATCACTAAATGGTTGACACTTGTGGTGTTTGCCATATCTTGAGCTTTGTAGTAGGAGACTGATATATGTTCTTCTGCATGCAGAAAAGCGACTTGGGCTTCAACTGCCGTCTAGCGCCTGAAGGGTAATATATGTAGTTGTACAGCTAACAGTTGCTAGGTTTCGCAGTCCTCTTTTTTCCAATCTAAAATCCTAAAAGGCCATAGCCTTGCCAGAAATAAAATAGTATCTTGCACTGGAGAGTGTACATTTTGTAGCTGAGGAACTAGCAGAAGGGGATAAATCATCTGTACAAGTTCTGAAAGGTGTAGACTGTAGAGAGGAAGAAATGTGTTAATCTGCTGTACAAATTAAGAACTAGAGACAGAGAGGGAAAGAGTGCTGTTAGCTGTTTTAAACTAAGGCCGCCACTTTCTTTTCTGTGTCAATATAATGGCCTGTTGTTGTAACATAAACAGACATCAGTTTCTTCAGTGAAGATGGAGGTGTTAATCTCAGATTTGCTTTTTAATGGTTGTTTGTTTTTTTTTTTCTCTCAGCTTTGTTTTAAAAAGAACTATATATAAGCCGACTCACCTCTGTTGGGTACCGGACATGTAACCTCTCGCACAACGGCACAATATCATCTTAAGAATCAAGACAAAAATATCGTCCCCAATTATCCGATTGTCTCGTGGAAAATTGCTTAAAAGAATCTATAAAGCAAACAGAAAATCTCCATCCGAAAAAAATCTAGCAAAACAAACGTCCTAATTTCAAAATTATTGATATATTTATTAATTTCATTCCTGCGGAACAAAACAAACCCCTAAGCATCTCTAGCAGATCAACTATGGAAAAAATTAAGAGTCACGTAACAAAACAATCTAAATTAAGAAAAATGTCACTCCTTTTTTTTTACTTAATCCGAGATATGGATCCTTGATCAAAAGACTTTCATGTGTATAAGGAAACAAATTTCATAAAAATCCGATCTAACATAAAAAAAAAATGAGATTTATGTTTTGATCATCTAGAATGAATAAATGAGTGATTGAGATATATTATGATCCATAAGAAATAAATAGATAATTATATTAAGATCTTAACTGTATATTATATTGTTTAGTAATCACGGGATAAATTTCATATGATTTTATATATTTAGATTTTATAGAAGTTTTTTGTTTTGCACAATTAGCAGATATGGTGGGATCGAAGTAGATAGGTCAAGAATCGCGTAAAGGCAGCCCCGATTTGACACAGCAGGGGATTAGATCCACGGCCAGGGTGGGTCTATTGCCCGAATCTCCAAGAAATATCTCCAGTCCAATTCATCTCCGAGACCGCCCCCAAAAGAACCCAGAATCTCAATCGTGCCACCGCGAAAGGATCCATCGGACGGCTCGGATGCAAAAGCACTCCCCCCGAATCAAAAATATCCGGCTCACCGGTCCACGTGGACCTCCGCGCTCCGGAATCGTGGCATCCCGATCTGCGCTTTTTTCCGACCCCACCCCCTAACTTTACCCTTTATTCTCTTTTCTCCATTAAAATATCTCCCCCTCCCCCTCCCCCTTCCTCCACCCCTCACAAGTATCTCCCACCCACCGTCTCCGGCCACCGCCGCCACACCTCTGCTTCCGTAGCTAGGTCGTTTCTTTCTTGGCTCGTTGGGGATCTGTGATATGGTTTCTTGATCGGTGAATCGGGAGTTGTTGTTTGTTGGTGGTTGGGGATGGGTGAGGAGGCCGACAACTTCGATTTCGACCTCCTCGGCGATGGAGGGGCAAGCGACGAGGAGAGGGTGATGGAGTGGGAGTCGGGGCTGCCGGGCGTCGACGAGCTGACGCCGCTGTCCCAGCCGCTGGTGCCGCCGGGGCTGGCGGCCGCGTTCCGCATCCCGCCGGAGCCGGGCCGGACGCTGCTCGACGTGCACCGCGCGTCCGCCACTACTGTCTCCCACCTCCGCCGCGCGTCTTCCTCGTCCTCCAGCTCGTTCCCTTCGTTCCCCGCCGCTGCCGCCGGGGCACCCTCCTCGAAGGCGGCCGCGGCGGCGGCGGCCGCGGCGGCTGCGTCCGCGGCCGCGGACGACGCAGACTCGTCAGCGGCGCCGGCGGAGGCGTCTGGCGGAGCCGGCGCTGCCGTTAAGCGGCCGCGGCTGGTGTGGACGCCGCAGCTGCACAAGCGGTTCGTGGACGTGGTGGCGCACCTGGGCATCAAGAACGCCGTGCCCAAGACGATCATGCAGCTGATGAACGTGGAGGGGCTGACGCGGGAGAACGTGGCGAGCCACCTCCAGAAGTACCGGCTGTACGTGAAGCGGATGCAGGGCCTGTCCAACGAGGGGCCCTCGCCGTCCGACCACATCTTCGCTTCCACCCCTGTGCCGCAGAGCCTGCACGAGCCGCAGGCCCGGGTGCCCGTGCCCATGCCCTACGCCTCCCCCGCCTCCGCCATGTACCACCCCACGCCCATGGGCATGGCCGTCGGCATGGTGCCCATGAACGGCCACCACCACAACGGCCATGCCCACGCCCACGCTGTCTACAGTGGCTACGGCCACGGCGTCTCCTATCCTCAGTACCACCATGGGGATAAATAATAACACCTTCTCGGTGTGTTCTTGCCTCCTCGCTATTGTTCATACCAATTGAGCAATAACTGATTGTGCACTGGGCACTGGAAGTAGAAAAAAACTATGCAAAAATTGTGCTTGTTAGTATCTTTGATATGTCTGAACATTTGCCCCCTTTTGGGCAATATATGATCCGTGGTAAAGATCCATGCCGATTTACTTGTAATTTGTAAACTATTGTTGACTTATTTATGGAAATGCAACAAATCGGCATTGCCCTGCCGCCTTTGTGGCACTCACAAGTTGACTTCTCACGTAAGAATGTGATCTTGAGAGGTGAAACCTATTTGCATCGAATCAATATGCCTCGTGTGTTCATCTGGTCCTTTTGATGTGTAGCTGGTGATTGTTCTATGCATTTTCTCTGTATGCCAATCACATAACTGGATAATTTTAAAGTGTTCTTCATCAGAATTTTCACCATGCTGAATCTTTCCAATGCCCAATCACACCCAACTGAATAATTTTAAAGTTTTCTTCCATTTGTGCATTGTTCTGCAGTTTTGCACATTGGTTGCTTTAATTTAATGTCAGCATATCTTCACTTATTGAATAGTGGGCCACAGAGAGAGCGTCATATTCATATCCAGTAATGTTCTTGAAGGCACTGTCTGGAAATATCAGGAGGAAGCTGTGAATAGTGATAGATTGAATGAATAATATTTTTGGAAGTATCCCTCTGGTCTATACACACATATACATTAGCACCCCCCTCAAATTCAAGATGGTTCTGGAAACTCAAACGTATCGAGTTTAGAAAGGAGAAAATTATGATGCTTTTGAATTTGTGTCTTGGTAAAGAAATCAGCAACCTGAAACTCCGTAAACACGTACTGAAGAGCAATTGTGCCAAGATGACAATGAGATCGAGTGAAGTAAGCATCAACACCAACATGCTTACTCATCTCGCACTTCACAGGGTCCCTTACCATCTGAATGGCGCTAGTGTTGTCACACAACAATGAGGTGGAGGCAGGACACTCAACATCAAAATCAGCCAATAACCAGCGAAGCCAAATGATCTTTCTGGTAGTAGCAGCTAAGGCCCTATGGTCAGCCTCAGCACTAGATGTGGAGACGACAGTCTATCTCTTAGACTTCTAAGTGAGTAAGGAAGTCCCAAGAAATACACAGTAACTTGTAACAGAGCGTCGATCATCAGGGTTGCTCGCCCAAGTAGCATTAGAGTAGGCACGGAGTCGTAGAGGGCTCGATCTACTGTAGAATAGCCCGCGGGACATTGTTCCACAGAGATAGCGCAGCACACGGAGCAGGTGACTATAATGAATAGAAGTCGGTGCACTAACAAACTGACTGAGAATGTAAACTGCATGAGCTATGTCAGGTCGAATGACTGCCAAGTAGACAAGACTACCAACAATATGCCTATATCGAGATGAATCCTCAAGTGGAATACCATCAGTGGAACGGAGCTGAGCTCGAAGTTCTATGGGTGTGCTGGCTGTCCGTGTATCTGTGATAGCCGAGCGAAAAAATAAATCCTGAGTGTAACGCTGCTGTGATATGTAGTACCCCCCTCAACAAGAAGAACCTCAAGTCTCAGAAAATAGCGCAAAGGGCCCAAATCGGACATGATGAACTGCTCACTCAGGCGTTGCTTTACTGCATATCATCACTGGTGATCAGCATATCATCCACATACAACAATATCAGAGTCCAACCATGAGGAGAAGTATGTGTAAATAAGGGAGAATCATGAGCACTAGCCGTAAAACTAGCTGCGACAATCACAGCATAGAAGCACTCAAACCAGGCACGAGGGGCCTGTTTGAGGCCATAGAGAGCACACCGAAGACGACACACATGACCGGCTGGAACTGAAACACCTGGTGGTGGCTGCATATAGACCTCCTCCTGTAAATTACCATGAAGAAATGCATTCTTGACATCCATATGAGAAATAGTCCAAGAACAAACAGCAGCCACAGCCAGAAGAGTGCGAACAGTAATCATGTGAGCAATAGGGGCAAAAGTCTCATCATAGTCCTGACTATACTCCTACTGAAAACCACGAGCAATGAGGTGAGCTTTGTAGCACTCGACAGAACCATCAGACCGGGTCTTTACCTTGAACACCCACTTGCAGGTAATCAGAACTGCATGGGCAGGTAAAGGAACAAGCTCCCACATGCCTGTGAGATTGTGAGCAGCCAACTCCTCGGTCATGGCCAACTGCCACTCAACACTAGCAACGACCTTCTGGTACGTCTGGGCTCAGTAGTGACAGCTGCAGAGAAAGCATAACTAGCAGGTGGGGTAATAGTAGAACGATCACGAAGAGTTCTCCAAAACCTTCCTTTTAGCCGTCTAGGAGCCGGCAAGCTCTAAGAGTAATAAGCCGGTGATGATCACTTAATGCTCTTCTAGTGCCACAAGGTTGATTTAGTGATCTAAATGCAATGCACTAGAAGATTTCAAATGCACACTCTCTCAAATTCAAGAAATTGAACACTAGAGTGTATGAAATTTGTTTTGCTCTTAAGAATGATGGCAATGATCATAAATAAGCCAAGAGTACTAAACAGCACCATGCATGTGAGTATATATACCTCCCACAATAAATATAGCCGTTACAGGCCGTTAGAAGAAAAAGATCACTTGGCGGTCAGATAGCAGGTATAAGCCCGGTCAGACCGCCGCAATTGCAACGGCATTAAACAGGCGCAATAAATGCTCACCTGCCCTTATCGGATACTCTCACGGTCAGACAGGAGCCAATGACGGTCAAACCGTGAAACCTTCCAGAGATGACATTGTTTCTGGACACGATTTACGGTCAGGCCGAAAACTTCAGATAGACCGGCCACACGGTCAGACCATAGTACAAAATCTCGGTCAGACCGGACCAACAATCGGTCAGACCGACTCAACATAAAATGTGATCATGAAGCTCCAGGAGTCTGACTTAGGGTTTAACCACGGACAGACCGACCTTTTTAAGAAAATAAACACACTTCAACACAATTGTCGATCAGTCTGAAACAACATTCGGTCAGACCGTCTAACAATCGGTCAGACCGACAGAGACTGAACTTGGCTGTTTTGAACGGATAAAGGCATTTTCAAAGGATATGACCTTCTAGTATGTAATGCAAGTTGTTTTTATGACTTGTGGCACATATATGAACTATTTAGTGATACACCACATGCTCCTCTTAATAGTACGGCGACTATCCTATAATCCGGTCAAAATTTTTCTCTAATCACCTTAGACCGGTAAAAAGAAAAAGACCATATTTCATACCTTTGTCTCTTTGCTCAATGTCCTTTCTTCATCATGTAGCTCTTTCTTTGCCTTTCATTATCCTGTCTTTTGAGTTTGTTCTTGACACAACTTAACAGGTAACGTTAGTTCAACATTTATAATTGTCATTAATTACCAAAACACTCTTTAGGGGCCTAGAAGCTACAGAAGGGGAATCCCCTGAGAAAAATGAAACAGGAGATGGAACAGGAGATATCGAGATGGGAAGTGAGAGGAAAGAGAGTGACTCAGGTGAACACACACGAGGGGTGGTAGGAGAGTGGAAGAAAGGACGGTTCTCAACAAAAGAAACGTCACGGGAAAAACATAAGCGACGAGCATGAGGATCATAGCACCGATAATCCTTATGCTCAAGACTATACCCAAGAAACACGCACTCAGCTGACTGCGGGGACAGCTTTGTGCGTTCTCAAGGGCAAGGAGGACGTAGCAAGTGCACCCAAACACACAGAGATGATCGTATGTGGGTGGAGCAGGAAGTAAAAGCTCCGCTGGGCACTTGCCATTAAGGCGAGTGGACGGCTGAAGATTGATAAGATAAACAACTGTGGAAACCGCCTCAGCCCAAAAATGATGTGGGACATGAGAGGAGATGAGAAGAAGAGTACGAGCAGTCTCAAGAATGTGACGGTGTTTGCGCTCGGCAACACCGTTATGAGGATGAGCACCAGGACAAGAGAGCTGTGGAAGAGTCCCCTGATCCGCAAGAAACTGTCGGAAAGCATGTGAAATGTACTCTCCACCAGAGTCAGAACAGAAAATCTGAACACTAGCAAAGAACTAAGTGCGAATCATGTGAGTGAAAGCCTGGTATATCGATAAAAATTGCGAACGATGAGACATGAAGTAAATTCATGTATATCTGCTATAATCATCAACAAAAATGACATTGTACTTATGCAAACCTTGGACACAAAAGGAGCCGGGCCCCAGATATCAGAGTGTACTAAAGCAAAAGGGTGGCTAGTACTTGAAACACTAGAATTATATGGGAGTTGTAGCTGTTTACCAAGCTTACAACTTGGACAGACAAAACGCAACCCGATGTCGACACGACCTAAGATACCCCGACGCATGAGTGTAGAGAGACGGGAGTCACAGAGATGACTCAGGCGATGATGCCACTGAAAGGAGTCGATCGCATAAGCAGCAAAATATAATGATGTAGCAGCAGTAGAAGGACCATGTAGCGGTGGAACATGAAAATAATCCAAAACATAGAGACGACGAGAAGCTTGCTGATTGAGGTTGTTTCATTGGGTTTGATGAGTTTTTTTTCTATGTGCAGGATTGTCGGACAGGCAGGTTACTTGGTACTCATAGATAGCTATGGAGCATATACAACATCTGGGATGGTAAATTGAGTAGAAGAAAGGCAGTCCTGAGAAGTAGCAGGCAAAGATGTACCACAGGCTGACCGAATGTGCAGGCCATCGGTGATCAGTTGACACGAGATCAACTGGGAACCATCTGGTGTGACATGAAAACTGGCACTGGAATCCAGGTGGTGATCAAGTGAATCCATACCTATCGAGGAAGGAGGCGGAGTGGCCGAACCAGCGGACCCACCAAGAGGCGGCGGAGGAGTAGTGCCGAAGGTTGGAGTAGCTAGGACACGCTGCTGCAGAAGGTGCGCCTGAAGCTGGGAGTTCTGAAGGCGCAGCTCCTGAAGCTGCACCATCAGCATCTGAATCTGAGTAACAGAGGAGAAAGCTGCATCCTCCACAGAGATAGCAAACGGAGCAGCACCCCTACGAGGAGGTCAAGGCGAACACCGGTCAGAATAGGAGTCACCTCGAGGGTGCCAGGCAGGCGGCGCCATCTCAGGGTGAAGCCAGAAGCATCGCTCAGAAGTATGACCTCGCTTCTTACAACGAGTACACACCATAGAAGTACAGACAGCTACAGCGGTTGTCACCTGAGAGGGAGCATCAGCAGGCTCCAAAGTAGCTGCGAGGACAGAAAGCTGCTGCTGAGAGACTGAAGCCATGGGCGACTGAGTACGCAACCGGGTCTCCACAGCAAGAATAGCAGCAAGAGCATCGTCCAAGGTCGGCGGAGTCGCACAACCAAGCAGCTGAGCACGAATGCTCTCGAACTCCGGACGAAGCCGCATGACAAAGGAAAACATGCGAGATCTCACCTGGTGACTATGAACAACAGTGCAGCTCGAGTAGCTGGCGCTCAGAGAGGGGGCAAGGGAATCCATTTGACGAGTGAGAACACTGAAAACACTGTGGAACATTTGCACAGACAAATCCCCTTGTTGGAGACTCTGAAATCGTTGCTCGAGAGCGTATAGCTGGTCAGAGCTATCCTGTACATAGATTTTCGCCAAATGCTTCCACATCGCCTGAGCGAAAGGAAACATGGCAATCTCCATCCTGATGTCCATGACCACACTGTTGCAGATAAGCTGCATAGCACGGTCATCATCAGCGACTCACACCTTGACCACATTGGAGGGAGTTGTGGGAGCCACCTTGGTGAGATGAGACAGCAAATCAAGACCCCTCGGATTGACGCGGACGGTGGTGGACCACTGAGGATAGTTGGAGCCGTCGAGCTTAACGTCCAACACGGGAGAGCGTCACGAGCCATAGAGGAGACTGAAGAGGCTCAACTAAGGGAGCACAACCAGCAAGAACAGACCTCAAAAACACGATTAGCGCGAAAAACTGGCCCGGGTAGAGTTTTGGCTCACGGCTCGACTCATGGCTCAACTTAAGTCTCGGCTCAGCTCCAGATGGCGGCTCGGCTTAGATCCAAAACAAGGCTCAAACAAAAAACGCAAAGCAAAACAAAACCAAAAAAAAGGTCAGAGAACCATCTGGTGGAGACGACGGTGCGGCACGCCTCGGACCACATCGGCCGGCGGAGGTGACGGTGAGGCCGGCAGAGATGACGGCGAGGCCGGCGGAGGCAACGGCGGCACAACGGCAAGGGAGCTCGGCGGCAAGGCAGCACGGCGACGTTTCGGCGACGAGGGGCCGGGGACGGGCGCGACGAGCAGCGGCGGTGGCGTAAGCAATGGCTAAAATTCTAGCTCTGATACCATGTGAATAGTGATAGATTGAATGAATAATATTTTTGAAAGTATCCCTCTTTAATCATATACACAGTGAGTCTTCATAGACCGGGTCTATACACACACATATACATTAACAGAAGCAACTTTCTTCGAGAACAGCCTTTGCTTTCTGTGCCGAAGCAACACTGCAAGATATAGTTTTTTACACAGTACACATCTTTTCAGGATTCAGAAAAGGTTTGACACAAGATATATTGTAACATTTGCTTTGAGATAAAGTTCTTGTACCATAGAGTAAGACTGTAAGTCATATTTACAGTGTAAAATAGGCTGCATGATATTTCGTTGTGGATAGTAATGTTGCTGAAACATTGCTTGATGAAGTTAATTGGAAAAAGATGAGATAAAGAGTTGTGGGATTCCTGTTACGTGTACTGCGTGGTACAGGAGGGGAGAGGAGCAGAGAACTCACAAGTGCTTCTTTGGGAAGCAGTTATCCACATGGATGGAATTGGAAGGTGCCCGTTGACTGTTGATAGGTGATTGCTCTGCTTACCTAACATATTAATTCGTACGCGTGTCAATATTGATAGTTGGGGAGCTTTTCTAGTCTTAAATGTCTTAGATTCGGAGCATATAAAGTTAAGTTTCATGCACCCAACATTTCATGATCAATAAAAAAAACTAGTAGAGATTAATATAACACGATTATATAACATAAACACAATGGATAGAGTTAGATCAGTGATATATCTACCTAATCAATTTGACACGGTAAAACACAAGACAAACATGTCCAACATGGCCCACACTCGACAACTCAACTCTAGACCCTCCAGGTCCTACCTATACTAGGCAACAAAACTACGAAAGTACAAAACCAATTTAGGAAAGAATCAAATTGCAGCACAACATATGCCTGCGACGCCGACAGTCTGACACTTTATCTATACTACTAATTTCTCATTAGACTCACCCAACACCTCGGCCTCCACTTGGTAAGAAAACGAGCCAAGTTTAAATAGGCGCCTCAGCTTTCTATTTTACTGAGCGCAGCTAAGATCTTGGTACGTTTGGGATTGCCTTGTTTAAAAATATATTTACAAATAAACTCCTGATAAAAATTTGTAGTTACACACTAGGAATTTGTGATATCTGGAAGTCCGAGAGATGATGTGATATCTGAAAGTTGTGGTCCTGCTGTCACTTGTCAGATGCATTTCGTAAGCTTAGTTGAGTTCATATATATTTTGTAAACTGCCAATGTATTGTGTCCATACTTTGTGTTACTTCTGGTTTATTAGGATATCATATGTTGGAAAATAGAAATCCCAAATGCTAGATGATTATATACATATTTGTGTATTCGTGTTCATAAGCTGTATTCGTATTTTAGAAATCTTAGTAGTAAGATGCTTGAATATTGAGTGTGTTGTTTGGTTGAGTAGATGTATAAGGTGATACATATTGAGTTAAGATGTTTAGTTGCTTGAATAAGTAATACAAATAAAAGATGTCTATATGATATAGGATGAAAGGAATATTAAAAAAATTTACATCTTAAACCACCATAATAATCCTTAGTTCATCTTAATTATCCTTGATTCACTTTAACAATTCTTAATATTCCTCGATCATTATTTTAATCATCTTATTAGACAAGTCGGACTCACTTCTACACTCAAATCTCAAGTTTCACATAGCTTTGCCCAAAGATATCTTTTTTGCATTATGTACTCTGACTCATTCGTATAAGTTGGGCAACCAAATATTCCTTATAACAAATGATTATGCATCTTAGAACTAGGATAAGGACAATCTAACTAACCAAACACCGAACTTTTTTTTTGATATAATCAAATGAAATTTTTTTAAAAATAGACCATTGTGTGGAAAAATTATAAAAATAACTTTTAGTCACTCACTCGGCATCAGGTTAGTGACCAAAACGTGGCATACAAAAATTATTGAGTAGATATGTCAAATTACTGATTGTACATGCAAAGTTATTGACTAGTTGCTGACACGATTTTTGGTCACAAGCAGGGTAAAAAGACTTAAAACTTCATTGTGACGTCACGTGGAATTAGTGATTTTCTAAATTTCTTTTGCAGTTTTGTAATTTTTTTGTAGAAAAATCCATCATTTGTATTAAAAAGTTACAACATAAAAATTATTTATATTTTACGTTTTATCTTGTGTAATTTATTAAAAATTTTAGGAGAATTTTTTTAAAAATTATATATATAGGAATTCATGGAATTTCAGCGATTTTTTCTGTAACAAAAAAAAATGAAATATGTATATTTTTGAAAAAAAATGCAACATAAAATTATGCATACTTTATATTCTATCTTGTATAGTTTTTGTACAACTTTTAGAGAATTTTTATAATACTTCGCATTTTATCTATTAAACCTGAAAAATATTATTAAAACATTCTAAAAAATTTTATAAAAATTTTACAAAATAGAACAAAAACTATAAATAATTTTTCATGTTATAACTTTTTTAATACAAATAACTGGTTTTTTCTTAAAAAATCACAAACTAAAAAAATTCAGAAAATTGTTGGGCCACAAAATGTTGCAATGATGTTTTAAGTTTTTACTTAATTCACGACTAAAAGTCATGTCAACGCCCAATCAGCAACGTTGCACACATAATCAATAGTTTTGCACATATAATCAGTAATTTTTGAGTGCCATATTTTGATCACTAACTAGATGCAATGACTATATGTTATTGTTGTAATTTTTCCATGCAGCTGTCTATTTTTGAAACTTCTTTTTTTATTGGGTTATCTAAAAAAAATTAAAAATTCACCAAACGCCGCCATACTGTAAGCTGCTGCACGAGTGAGCCGAGCTTGAGCCAGATGGATATGGCTCACCAACCCGGACTAAGTCAGACCAAGCTCCCCAGTCTCACCTCGTTTCCACAGCGTCACTGTCTCCCTAAAGTACAAAGTTACCAGCACACACGATCCAATCTTAAGTATTCGATATTACCAGGATAAGATAATTACTTGCTCCAATCAACCTGCAAAGATAACCAAATAAACATTTTGTTCTTCTATTACATTAACCAAAAAAAAATGGCCATGGCGTCCTCCGTATGCTTCTTCTCGCCTATCTCTTCCCATGGCCTCCTCTACCACTCCCCTCGTCTCCACAACACGACTCCCACACGCCTCCGCCTCTTCCCCTCCTCCCCTCTCCGAAAGCTCCCTTCTTCTTTCATCTCCTTTTCCTCCGAACCAGTCGACGTCACCGGCGACGCCGACGAGCTGGACACGGACGACGAAGAAGGCCAGTACGGGTTCGAGATCGAGGTGCGCAAGCTCGGCGGCAAAGGGAAGCGAAACCGGCGGTTCGTGCGCGCGCGCGTGAGCGTGGACGCGCCGCTGGAGGCGGTGTGGGCCACACTGACCGACTACGAGGGCCTCGCCGACTTCATCCCCGGCCTCGCCGAGTGCCGCCTCCTCGACCAGGACGGCAGCTTCGCCCGTCTCTACCAGGTCTGTGCTTCTATATGCTTGCCCAGGCAATTCGTCGAACATGTTGCGTGCACTGTTGGGTATGGCTGAAATGTGTTCTGGAATTGTGTGGACAGGTCGGGGAGCAGGATTTGGCTCTGGGGTTGAAGTTCAACGCCAAGGGTGTGATAGATTGCTATGAGGGGGAAATGGAGGAGTTGCCCGCTGGAGCGCGGCGGAGGGAGATCGCGTTCAAGATGATTGAGGGTGACTTCAAGGTTTTCGAGGGGAAATGGTCCATAGAGGAGGTGATGTTCTATTCTTGCCCAAAAGTGAAAAATTCCAGATTGTTATTCTGAAATCTAATCATGCTAGTTGCTGCGATCACATCTGCCCTAAGTCAAATCACGACAGCTTCGCAACAGAGCAATTCAGATGTTAACCCGGGATCACTGGCTCGACATCCGAATTTCCTTATGAGACATGAGGGTGTCCAGTTTCTAAATGTTCATGGGAACACCTCATTGCTTTCAGCATTAGTTGGCATTACAATTTGTTGATGTAAAAAATGTATCAGTGATTTAAAAAATCTTTTGATTGTGACTATAAGGTCATAGGATTCCAGATGGAAGCTGATCTTTGCGATAATATGGTTGGGTTTTGTGCAGGTTGATGGCAGTATAGATGAAGATAGAGAAAATTCAGTAGATCAGGAATTTGAGACAACACTGTGTTACCAGGTGGAGCTGGAACCCAAGCTCTGGGTGCCGGTGAGGCTTCTGGAGGGAAGGATTTGTAATGAGATTAAAACCAACCTTATTTCGATCAGAGAAGCGGCTCAGAGGATCCAAAGATTAGAGAACAAGGTAATTGCAACAATAGAGTTGTTCAATGGTTCTACCATGTAGAAGACCTTTTATTTGTTCATAGGTATACTATCTTCTTTCTGTAGTAGGAGAAAATTAACTGGAGTAGAATATGCTAATGATACGTTACTTGGTATCTGAGCTCTAAAGCTTATTTATTACTTTTGTTGTATTGTCATCATAGTGTACTTCATTTCAGTTAAATTCATGTGAGTTGTCATTAGTTCATGTCTAGTTTCTATATGAATTGCAGACAGTAAAAATTTGCACCTCCCCATAGGCTATAATCACATTATTTTCTAGGGAATTATATGGATTCCTGGTATCATGTGGCTTAATTCCCCTATTTTCTATTCTATATTGGTGTTCATCATTTTGGAGAAAGAACCATTTGAATCTAAAGACGAGAAAATTAAAAAGGGAATAACCATGTGTACTTCTGAATATTAAAAAAAGAGTGAGCAAAGTATGACTGGAAAACTATTCATTGTCCATCATATCCATAAAGAGGAGCTTTTCTGAGCCAAGTGTGAGTACCTTTGGAATAAAAGCATGGAACTGTAGTTCACACGGATAAATGACATTACTCCTAGACTTGTTCAGACATAATGTTAATATATGATCCTCTCGAGTTGCAATTAATTAGACATCTATGAAAATTTGCTGTTTTTTTTTTTCCTTTTTTGACATACTTTTAACTTATCAGGTTTGAGTAATCTGTGAACAATCTCATGCTGCAGCTGGTCAAATGTTTTCAGTGATCAACTACAGACAATTTCTGAAGGCTTCTTCCGACTTCACTCTTCATTGGTAAGGCTGTCTACTTTTTAACAAAGGCGTTCCTCTAACTCTGCTGTTGATCAGGGCTACTTCAGTTCTCTCGTATCCTGATGATGGAAGTGTCATGCGCCGGGTGGCTTGTAATCCTATGGGAAGTCAAAAAGAAAGTGGCACTTCAAGATGCTACTGAAGGATTTTAGTGGCAACGAAGTATGAGTTGCTTCCCAGGTATTGCAATGGGATGATGCTTTCAAGTTTGGAAAGATTGGTGGTGACTGACAAAGCGAGAGGCTCAATCTTCTGATGTAGCCTTTTACGTTTGACCATCCATTGAAGCGTCTGATTATATTGATTAGAAGATGTCGACATTGTAATTTTTTGTAGTCTTACAGTCTTAGGTGGTTCAATATGATACATACAGAAATATCAATGATATTTCTATCTAGTCAAATTTCTTTTTATGTTATTGCAGTTATTTCTCTTAGGCCCTGTTTGAAATGTGAAAAAGAGTGAAGAATTAAAATTATTATATTTCTTTTTCCTATAGCAAAAGTTCATCCATTCAAATCTATTCTACAGGTATCTTTTTGAAAGGGGACTATATTTTACCCTGAATCCACAACACCCCATTACAAGAATTATTTAGAAAATTTGCCTTTATATTTTGCCTCTAATCCCCAAGACCCCCTTCCATCTAATTATCCATTAGACTCTGTTAAGTTGTTGAGTCAATGACAAGTGGGGCCCTTTTGCCACTGTTCTTGTTCGTTCATATGTTCTATATTTAGTTATTTGCCTCCAAGTCGGCCATTAGAATTGGCAAGTTTTAAAAGCACGCGGCATGCCCTTGCGCATCCTTTCCCCCAAGCAAACCCCACAGACCTTCGTCCAGCTCCTTGCCGCTGCGGCAGCTGAGCCGTCGCGGCCATCCACCGGCGAGCAGTGCCATGCTTTGGTCACCAAGCTCGCCTTCAAAACCAACGTCTTCGTCAACACTGCTCTCCTCAACCTTTACTGCCGCTCTCGCCGCCTCTGGGAAGCCCAGCAGCTGTTCGACGAAATGCCTGAGAAGAACACCGTCACCTGGAGCACCCTCATTTACGGCCACGCACAGTCCCATGCGCCCGCCCTCGCCTCTGGAGCGTTCGCGCGCATGGTGCGCAGTGATGTCTCCCCCACCGCGTCATCCATGTCGAGCGTCTTGGTCGCGTGCTCCAGGCTGGAGGATGCAGGCATTGGAGCAATGCTACACTGTTTTGGTCTTAAATGTGGTGTCTATGCTAGTGTCATCGTGGGGACTGCGTTGGTGGACATGTATGCAAAATGCCAAGATGTGTGTGCTGCTCAACAGGTTCTTGAAGAGATGGAAGAGAAGAACGTGGCCACTTTCACGGCACTTGTCAATGGTTACACTCTAACCAGAAGGCCTAACGATGCCATGGTACTGGTCAGGGAGATGGAGCGGTCAGGAGTAGCACCAAACACGATGACATATAGTAGCCTTCTCAGCTCATTCACCACTCCTAATGGTTTGGATCATGGGAGGCAAGTGCAATGTGTTGTGCTAAAGAAGGGGCTAGAGCATCATCCATATGTTTTGGCGACTCTCGTGACTATGTACTCGAAGTGTGGAGGTTTGGAAGACTTTAGGAAGGTACAGACAGCTATCTCATGTCAGGATCAGGTCTGGCACAATTCGGTGATCTCTGGGCTCTCATGTCTCGGAAGAGGTGAGGAAGTGTTTCAGCAGTTCTTGCAGATGAGAAGGCAGGGCATTGGCACTGACGTGTTCACCTTTGCTAGCGTATTGAAGGCCATAGGAATCTCATCTTCATTGCTTGAGGGCAGGCAGGTACATGCTCTTATTCTCAAGACCGGATATGCTGCTAACTTGAATGTCCAAAATGGTTTGGTTTCCATGTACGCAAGATGTGGTGCGATATGTGAATCCAAGAACATTTTCTCTTCTATGGAAGCGCCTGATTTGGTTTCTTGGAATTCGCTTCTATCAGGTTTTGCTCAGCATGGGTATGGTAGAGAGGTGGTTGAGATGTTTGAACAAATGAGGAGACTACAAGTGCAGCCGGACCACACCACCTTCTTGTTGGTGATCACAGCTTGCAGCCATGTTGGCCTAGTGGAGAAAGGACTTGAATATTTCGACTTAATGAAAGATGAGGGCTTTTTTGCCGGAGCAAGGCTGGAGCATCACGCTTGTGTGGTTGATCTTCTTGGTCGAGCAGGCTATCTTTGCGAAGCTGAATCTTTCATCAATGAGATGCCTATGAGACCTGGTGCATCAATATACAGGGCTCTGCTCAATGCCTGCTTGATTCATGGCAACCTTGAAATCGCAAACCGTGTGGCGAAGTGCCTGATTGAGCTCCATCCTCATGATTCTTCTGCTCATGTTCTGTTGTCAAACGTCTTTGCTAGTGATGGTCATTGGGGCAATGCTGCTGAGATCAGGGAGGCCATGACAGGGAAAGGAGTAGTGAAGAAACCAGCTTGGAGTTGTATTGAGGACCAAATGCAGGCTGGATAGGTAGGTTGTGAGATTTGGCAAACCAAATCGTCTTCTTTCCTAAAGCATGGATCTTGGAGTTGTTAATGTGCATGGAGCTAAGAATCGGCGGATTTTTGTACATAGATTGTTATGGATGCTTGATTAGGTGCTATTTGTATGTATATTTAAGTTAAATGTTATGGATGCTTGAAAATTGGCCCCCAATTATTTATAAAAAAATATGTTATGATTGACCCATACTCCTATTTTTGTTTTTTTAGATAGAAGGGCAAAACAGGCCCCTGTTTCTTTTGAAACGAAACACAAGGTAGCCTCAGATAACATCCATGAAACATAGAATTGGAAAAGTAAACTACTACCAGAAACAACAGCTAATACATCACCGGGAGGATTAAGAAAAAGAAACAAGCACTACATCAGCCAAAGAGGTGAACAGGAAATTCCATCCAGTAGAAGTGTGCATGATCTCAGCAATCTGAACTTCTCCTTCTATCCCTGCAGCTCCGGACGAATCTTTGATGCCGTTGGAAGTCCCGGTCAGGAAAATTGTGGCGGTCAAAGGTAATAACATTTCTGGGCGTCCAAAGTATCTCTAAGGTAGCCGCTCTAAGCATATTATGGGTGTTGGTTTTGGAATTAGCTTTTTTGGCTGCCCAATGATCCGTGAGATCCCCCACGGACCCTAGTTCGGATATTTCTCGACTATGTCACGCATACGCGCCTACACACTCAAAGACTACCAAAGAAAACGAGAGACAACCTGTCTCCACCAATACCAGATCGATAAATCAGCACTTGCAAACTAAAACAAAAAACAAACCACGAAATCCAATTATTAGCAGATGTGAACAGACCTGTACTCTAAGTCAGTCTCTACCTCGAATTATCTCTTTAGAATAAGTCGACCACTCCGCGAGAGTTGTCTTTCTTCCAAGGATCTCTCAAGGTTTGATCAATTATCCAATTCTTCAGAGATGGAAAGCGTAAGGCCTCACTGATCATTACAACGAATGTTGTCAGTGCTTTCTTCACCTGATCGTTATATCCGCTTTCTTGGCCGGATCTTCGTTATAATATCTCCCGCCTTCTTCGTCGCGATCACTGGATTCTCCTTCGCAGCTGGAGCTTCCTTGTCATGTTTGGACTCTCATAATTGGCTAAAGATTTGTAGCTGCCCATCAGTGCAGATTTGCCCACAGATATATTTGCTAACCTCACTCCTAATCCACTGCACATATAACTACCAGTGAATGGTAGCCGAATCACCGGGGCTTCTACTGCTGCAGCCTTCCGAGCGTCTTCGGAGGCATCTTAAAACAGATACCACTCTCCTCCACTCCTGAACCCTTGAAGCTACAGATTTATATAATTGTCAAGGAGTCTGACTGGTTCATATCTTCTTCCTTTGATTGTTTCTAGCTCATCTGCATTGTCATTAGTGC
The DNA here is from genome assembly GCA_019359835.1 of Pharus latifolius. NCBI lineage: Eukaryota > Viridiplantae > Streptophyta > Magnoliopsida > Poales > Poaceae > Pharus > Pharus latifolius. The sequence continues at coordinate 1,342,155 of CM033319.1, forward strand.
TCAATTCCTCTGTAGGGTACACAACGACCACAAAATTGCCTTCTTTTGGTGCTAAAAGGACACCATTTTCTCTCCAGACTTCTCTTCAATTCTGTCCACAATCGTCTCAAGAAGATGTTTGTAGCCATCCAGTATCGATTTGGACTGATCAAAACCAAAATTTGGCACCTGCAAAGTAGCCATAACCTGCAATTGACCTGCATTAAGAAATGAACAAGTTGCACTCAGTTGATAATCTACAAAGTGTGGTAAAAAACAAAATACAGTTATGATACCTCCGAACGATTAAACGAAATTATACTGACAACTATATGTTCGTGCTAATATATGGATTTATTTGATGGTATCACAAGTTATTGAACTCAAAACATCATTATAATTAGCAAATATATTTCCTACTTATTCCACTTTCCATTGCACCATGATTATATTACTAAACTAAGAGAATTATATTAGATAACTGTTGCAATTTTGTACTACAAACATCACTCCTAGAAAATCCAAATGATAGTTTTTATTTAGAAACATGCAAAGATAATTAAACAATTTGATAATAAAAAACCCTAAATGAGATATACGCAAAGTAGTCCAAGACTATAACTAATTACTTTGAATTATTGTGGTTAAAGACAATATCATTGTCAGACACTTCGATCAGAAGTTAAGAATCCTCCTCACGGATTTCTTTTCTTTGTTGTGACTGAACATAAGCAACAATAAAAAAATTATCCAATTTAATTGGTTTAATATAAAATTCTACAAAACTGTGAACAAAAAACGGCTGATTAATCCGGTTTATCAGCCGTTTAAGCTTTATTTGGCCAATTAAACGTTGGACGACGTTAATAACCCTCCGAATATAGTATTTGTAATGGTTTGGCCGCCAATACCTACTTAACGGGCGATTAATCGGCCATTAAGGACTTTTTTACCACAATGATCTACAGCTGATCGGAATTTAAAAGGGATCTCTCCACCACTTTAGCATTAATCATTAGGTCCACTAGGTACCTCAACTATGTATTCCCTCCGATCATGAAAAGGTGATATTTGAGATATTGACGCAACCACTAATTGCACTGTAATAATTTGTTTGAGAGAAATCTACTTATGTTATTTTTATATAATTAATTTAAATATTTACTAAAATATTAGGTTAAAATTAAAATAATTTGACTCCACGTATTCTAAGATGTCAATTATTATTATTATTTTTGACCGGAGAAAGTAACTTTAATTTAGCGAGTAAAAGAAGGGAAGCATCAGAATGCCTTCACTGTAGCAGGCAAACATTGCTGGGCTTGGGCGACCATAGCCAAGTTGCTTCGCTACTATGCGCGGGTTGCCGGGTGCGCGCTCGGCCGGGAGGTGTTGGTCGGTCGGTGTTAGAGGAACCGGAAGCAGCACAGCCGCACAGGCCACGAAGGTGAGCTGTGCTGCCGGCCAGGCATGTATGAGATTAGGATTCGACTATGGGATGGGAATTGGAAAAGACTAGCGTCGTGGCATGCGTGGGGCTTACGTCTTTGCACTGCCCACGGGATCTAGTCGAGCCGAGCCAGTTTTTTTTTTAGCACACGCAAAAGGAAAAGATTCAGCTAAGCTAACTCCATATCCATAATCACAAAATATGCAGTGGGCCGAATTGGTTTTCCTTATCCTCTTTTGGTGACTTATTTTTCTTGTTTTTGACCAGTGTTAGCTTGTGTGTAGGCTGTCAATGAGCCAAGCTTGAGTTAGCCCAGTTAGTCTCGGCTCGAGCCTAGTGAGATCATGGTTTGGGCTTACTTAGAACCAAGCTCAAGCTTGGCTCAAATTAAGCTCGATAAAACTCAAATTTGGCTTGGATGAGCCCAAAAGATGGTAGCGGTAGTAGGTGAAAATTGGAAGAAGTCAAGCTCATTGGATTTGGATAGAGCTAGCCACACATCGCCTTCCCTGGATGACAATGTCGTCATAGCCTAATCTGGAGGGGGTGCCATAACATGCGAATTTGGAGGAAGCTGTCGTCATTGCCCGATTAGTTGAGGGGCATCACATGGCAATCTGTCCGTCTCTTGCCGGTGGGATGGTTTGTGGGACGAGGCGCATGGCCTATTTGGAGTATATTTAGTTGAGTTTCTGTTTCAATTTATGGTTTTTTAAGTTGAAGTTGTGGCTAAACAGTCTACCTTTCTCAAGGCTTAATGCACAAGCACATGTCCCTTTTGAATGAGAAACTTCGAATAAGCTGGAATTGGTGAAAAAGAAATTTTTTAGGTTTATAAGCTGAATCATCAATAAGTCAACTTTTTGATAAGTTTAAACTCAACCAAACATGTCCTTCGATTAGAAAGAAGACTAGAAGAAGGGGATGGGTTGGATCATGGGAATTTGGGAGTTGGGAGTTTTAGGTGGAACGAAGTGGATTGGTTGTAGCTCTTGTGAATTGAGAGATAGAGTTTACATTTGATTTGCGCTCGGTTAAACTCAAGTTTGGGTTGTATTATGCTCAAGTCAAGCTCAAGTCGAGTCCAAACTTGAGTCTATCTCGAGTAGATTGTGAGTTTTGATCTTTTTTAATAAGAGTAAATTGCATTGTGTGTTCTTAAACTTGTATTGAAGTTTCACTTAAGTTTAAAAACTTGAGAACTTCATATTTGGGTTCATAAACTTGTATAAGTGATTCACTTGACACATTTTCTCACTGGATGCGTTGACAAGGTAGATATTTGGTGAGATCAGCAATATGAGGTGCATGACTAATGTAGAAAGGTGCCACATATCTCTTGCTTTATCGAAAATTTCAATGTTTAGGTCCTAGTTTTTTGAGGAATCACAATTTATCCCTCTAGTTTTTTATGTTCATTTTTGCTACTCTCTCTACAGCCAAAAGCAGAGAGTTGGTCCCACATTGCAAAAATAAAGATAAAAATCCCAACAAAAATGAACTGCAAAAACAGGAGGGCTGATGTCAGGGGTACCACCCATTGCAGTGGCCCCAAGGTGTGCACTTACTTCAACTACTCAGGATGTAGTTATGCACATAATAGTTAACAGACATCCAGCACAAATTATAAGGATGGGACCACTACTTTAAGAGTACAATATAGAGCCTTCAGGCCTTGATCTACAACAAAATACATAAGGGGCAGGCATAGTCAAATACTTAATGTTTATAAAAGATAGTTTTCAACAAAGGGACTGCAGTGGAATCTGTGACCCATCCACAGCGAATGCTTAAGTACGGCTCGCAACCATCTGGACTCCAGGCGGACAAACTTCTCCAAAGCTAGTCTTTTCTTGAACTGAATTTAGTTATTAAGCAAGGGTGAGTACAAGTTACTCACAACAAAGTCCACTCAAGTTTCGTGTGTTTTTGGCAAGTATCAAAGTATGTTTTGTGAGATTTGTGTTGAAACCTTTGTAAGTTCCAATGATTTGTGTTGAAGCCAACTAGGTTTTGTCGCCCATCTTGGAAACTTTTTCTAGGTTCCATATATATTTGACAATTGCTGAAACCTAGCTAGATTTTGTGGGTCAAACTGTTCTTATGTTTCATATGCACTTCGAAACATTTGTGCCAATTATGTTTATCTATTGTGAAACATGATATATATGATGAAAACAAGCGTGTGTTTGTTATCAAATCAAAGAAGTTTTCAAATATTGGTGTAAACTTGTGAAGGTTTCAGTGATTTTTTTTGAAACCCGACAAGCTTCGCATGTTTATTTTGAAATTTTCTTATATTTCATATGTATTTGGTAACACACATGCCGGTTATGTTTGTCTGTTGTGAAATACAAATATATATGATTAAATCTACATGAGTTTCATGCATCTTCACCAAAATCATTGAAGTTTCGTGTGTTCTTGCAAAAATTGAAGCATATTTTGAGGATTTGTGATGTGTCGTGGCATGATCCATGCCCTCCAAAGGCCCGTCCAGAAGGAACTCCAATCTATTCGGGATTGAGGTACATTTGCAGATAGAGGAAAGCTTCAAAAGTTGGAATCTCAGAAGATCATGACTAGAGATATCCCCATGTCCTCCTAGGATGCGATAGGAATAGGACCTATAAATAAGGACTTCTTTGCCAGAAGGAAGAGAGGATCGGACCAGAAGGTCATCAAGCAGAAAGACAAACATTCCGCTCTAAATCGAGTTCCCCGAGTCAAGATAGAGTTGAGAGGGGTTACAAAATCTACAGTGACAAGGCAAAGTGAGAGCCCGAAAAAAAGGGCCCCGACCTGGATGGCGACAGATCTAGCCTAGCTGCTACCAAGGCCGATCACTACACACGCATAGGCGTAGCCTCCCTCGATTATTTTGGTTGTGGTGGACAACCATAAGGAGACAGAAAAAGAGAAGCCGCAAATGTGAGGCCAGGAGGGTCTCCAATTGTTAAAAAATCTCTTATGTTGTATATATTACAGCAAAACACCATAAGAGCAACTCTAGCTGTTAGCACCAAGTATATGTACTAACTACTAAGCTAAGGCTTGCATCTCTTTCTCTTTATCATAATAGGTCTTGAGAATTTAAATGTGAATTTTAAAGATGAAGGTAAAATTATATTGTTGATTGTTTCTATGCCCTCTACTTATAAGCATTTGAAAGAAATTATACTTAAAGAAAAATCATGGTACTCTAGCTTTTGAGGATGCTAAGTCAAATCTATTGTCTAAGAAAAAAATTTGATGTTGATTCGCATACTAAAAAAAACTGAGGGTTTGATTGTTAGAGGCAGTCCTAATGAAAGATATAGTTTTAATAGATCAAAATCCAAATTTAAGTCACAAAGGTGTAAATCCAACATATTTTTCGTTACTACACAAAATTTGGACATTAAATGTCCAATTGCTTTAAGTTGAAGAATAAACAAGAAAAACAAAAACAAAAACAACCTGAAAATCCTATTGATGATAGAGCTATTGAAATTGATTTTGATGGTGAAGTTGTAATTATTATAAACTCAACCATGGTTTGTATTGGGATTTGATATATATAAATTAATTGGGCCACATGGGTCATATGAGCCATATGCATCGACAACTATACATATAACTATACATATATATCCATAACACCCCCCTCAAACTTAAGGTGGATTCAGAGGATAAAAACATGGAGTTTGGACAAATGAAACCAATGCTGCTCATGAGTCTGGGTCTTGATGAAGAAATCAGCAATCTGAAACTCAGACGGTACATACTGGAAAGCAATAGTCAATTGTTGTCAATGAGACCTTGTGAAGGAAGCATCCACACCAATATACTTGGTCAACACATGTTTGATTGGATCATTGGCAACCTCAATAACACCAGTGTTGTCACATAGAAGAGGCGTATGAGTAGTACAGGACACACCAAAATCAGCCAATAATCAACGAAGCCAGACAATCTCTAAGGTAGTAGCAGCCAAAGCTCAAAGTGAGTATGAGCACCCGAACAAGAGAGTTAACGAAGAGTCCCCTCAATAGAAAGAAATTGACGAAAAGCAGTCGATAAACACTCACCCTTTGAATCTAAACGAAAAACCTGAATAACAGTGGAAAATTGGGTATGACTCATACGAGCAAAAAACTGATAAATCGATAACAACTGAGAACGATATTTCATGAAGTAGACCCAAGTATAACGAGAATAATCATTGATAAAAATGACATAATGTTTGTGCCCACCTTTTGAAACAAAAGGAGCAGAGCCCCAAACATCAAAATGAACTAAAGCAAAATGACGACTAGACCTAGAGGTACTAGAAGGATATGAGAGTTGTAGCTATTTGCCAAGCTTACAACCCGTACAATGAAAACTGGTATCAACAGACACACGACCTAAAACACCCTGACAAGTTAATGTAGAGAGACAAGTGCCACATAAATGACCTAGTCAATGATACCACTGAGGAAAACTGGTGGAAGATGTGGAAGCAGAAGCAAACAGTGAAGATGAGGTGGTGGAGTTGACAGCAATAAAGGATGGTGGAAGACACAAGCGATCAATAGTGTAAAGCCCCTTTGAACCTCTACAGTGTTGGCCAGTACCAGTGAGAGTTCTTGTTTGACGATTTTGCACAAAACAAGAAGAGTCATCAAACCCAATAAAATAGTTCATATTAGTAATTTGTCCAACTGACATAACATTCATAGAGAGCCGGGGCACAAGATATACATCTGGAACATGAAATGAGGAGTGACAACAGAGCTCTAGTGGGTAATTGCGCAGGAGGTGTCGTTTGTTATCTGAACACAGGCACCATCTGTAACAGGCCGACATGACACTAGCTGAGAGTCATCTGATGTCATATGAAAGGAGGCTCTAGAATCCAAAACCTAAGTAGAAGCAGGAACCGACGCAGAAGAAGATGCAGTGGCAAGACTAGTAGACCCACCAGAAGGGGCCTCAGGGGATGTATGCTGCTGAATGAGAACCTAAAGGGCACTCATCTGAGTTTGAAAATGACTGAGCTGAGTAGCAAGTGGTTCCAAAATACTGACAGAAACTGGGGAAGATGCAGCAGCAGTATCATGACGATACAATGCACACAGTGGCTTCAACTTAGGATGTAACTTGAAGCACCACTGTACACGATGGCCAGGTCTCTTGCAATGAGAGCAGATAACAAGGGATAGATCCATTTGATGGGAGGCCATCAAAACAGTATGCATCAATACCACAGAAGAATCAGCAAGGGAGCGAAGACGAGTCTCCTCAGCAATCAGAGCAGCTAGAGCCTCAACCATGGTGGGAAGTGTGGTACGCCCAAGGAGTGAGCCCGAATGGGTTCAAACGCAGAATGAAGCCGCATGATGAAGTCGAACATTAGGTTCTACTCATCAAATCTCTTCTTTGTTGCACATCGAGTACAACCAAAGCAGGTAGAGGTCGATGAAGTCGAATATTAGGTTCTGCTCATCAAATCTCTTCTTTGTTGCACACCAAGTACAACCAGAGCAGGCAGAGGACACCATAAAATCCAACTGACAAGAGATACACGGGAAGGCACTATAGAACTCCTCGATGGACTGATTTTGCTGCTACATAGTCTGAAGACCCTATCGAAGAGATAAGCGAAGTGCCTCACTGCTTTGTTGGTAATGACGCTGAAGATACTCCCACATTAGTCTAGATAAGGGAAGATCAATGAAACTCATCCGAATGGATATCTCCACCCTGTGACACAATATGTCCATAACACGGTCATCACTAGCATGCCAGGCCTTAGCAATAGCTGCCTTAGTCTGCTCCGTAGAAGGGTCTACAATAAGAAACGATAGAAGACCAATGAACCGAAGGAGTATGCAAACTAAAGAAACCCACTTCTGATAATTCTGACCATTCAACTAGATATCGGAGGCTAAAAGAACACCACCAAGAAGACCACCAGAGGCCATAATAGATAGGAACAACACAATGGAAGTCAGAGTAGAATTAGACCAAGAGATGCATGTGTGGAGCCCTTAAACAACCATTGTACTTTTTTTTACAAAAGAAAACTTAAATAAGCTCCGGCCTCTTCAGATCTCTCCCGCATAAAATATCAAAACCAAAGAGAAGTAGCATGGGAGGCGATAGCAGGGCTACACAGAAGGCAGCGATGGCACAGCACAGGAGGCACACGGAAGGCAGATTTGCGTAGATACGCACAGAGATTCGACAATGACGCACACGAGAGGTAGATTCGCTACAGATTGTTGCGGCATCGCATAAAGAAACGGTGTCGACGCTAAAAAAACAGTGAGTAGATTTTTAAGATAGAATGTGGTTGGTCGGAGTTGGCCGGAGATCACTAACTTTGGGAGTGGGAGTGGTGAGGGATGGCTAGGGTTTTACTCTTGACTATGATACTATATTATAAACTCAACTAGAGTTGTAAGTTGGGCCAGGCCGTTGTGGACTGGCTTGCAGCACGCAATTTCGGCCCGGCATAAACACTAACAGGCAATGCCGGCTCGGCACAGGTTACTGGGTTGTGCTGGGCCGCAAAAAATTGGTCCACAGGCAGCACGGCATGGCACGCTAACGCGGGCCCTGCCCAGCCCAACCCAGCACTGCACAGCACACGGCGCGTGGGAGTGGGATGCGAGGCGGGCGCAGGTGTGGGCACAAGAAGCGAGGCGGCAGGCGGGCGCAGGCTCAAGCACAGGACGTGAGGAACGGACACAGTGCTAGCACGCAACGCGAGGAACAGACAAAATTTTTGGAATTTGAATGGATAGCTTGATTTCCATAAGCGAACGCAATTGATACCAGCCTAGACCGTCTCGCAAGAAAACGAGGTCGGAGTAGTAAGGCGAGTATTCTGTTGTTCTTTCCTCAGGGACTAGAGAAGCGAAATGCGTAAAACTAAACTAAATCAATGACTAATGAAATAAACTAAAACAGATGAGAGAAATAGAGAGGAGATGTTAGAAGAAAAATAGAGAAAGAAAGAGGTGGATATCTCGCGACTCGCCATTAGTGTTTAAAATTGTACAATGATCGTAAATATGTGCAATGTTTAATATAATCGAGAAGAGGCCTAATAGAAGAATGCATATATGTCTATCGATTACTAATAACTGCACAAATCAACAAAACAAAGTACAAACATAAACACTAATGCTTCAACGAGCCTCGACACAAATCAACCACACAACACTTAAGATAAACAAGCTCTTCAACCTGAAGTACACGACAGATGAATAAGAATTGAAGATAAATTGGAATCAGTCTTCAATTACCCCAATCCTTTCTCTTTATCAATTGAATTTTGCATAATACAATTTAGTGCAAAAAGAACTTCAACTCAAGAATAATTGGAATTTAGCTCTAGGACTTGAGGTTCCAAATTTAGGTCATGACTACCTCAGTTCTTACCTCACAAGCACACTTCTCAGCAACTAAGGCATTAAGGAGCAAATATTGGAGAGAACAAGATATATAAGGAACTCCTAGAATTGATCAAATTAAATCACCAAAACAACCAGCAGCTAGTGAATGCAGTCAACTGACAAATAGAGCAACATGAAGGTCAACTGGATTGAACAACAAGGAACAAGCATTGGAATTCATCACATGGGACAAAAGAGATATCAAGTTCACTGGGTAATTGAAGTAATCACTCAACACAGAATTTTAGAGATAGAATTGTAGTCAGATGATGCATGAATGAACAGCCAAGTTTAGAGCAATTTACTTGAATTGAGAATTCTCCAATTATATATGAAATAAGACCTTCGGTACAAGAGTTCTCGTATCCGGTCAACCAGTAACCGGTGTGGGAATATGAGAATAAGCTGTTGGTGCAGGTGCAATAGAAGCTCTAGACGCTCTTGGTCTCCTCAACGCATCCGCTGTTGTTAGAATTCAATTCCCCCGGTGCTCTCTTTGCCATTGAATGCGCTGTGGGACGTCGAGGACCGGGAATTTATCTTTATTTTTACGACTGCCCGGAGCCGGAGTTGGTCTCGTGGCTAGGTCTTTAACCGGTTCGGAAGATAAACTAGCTTCACATTTACAAACAATCAAATTTCATATAGACATCCAATTCATCAGAATTCAAGAACTGAGGAGGGTGAGAAGGGTTGGACCAAAAATGTGGCTTGCTGAAGATGATGTGGTGCTCTCTGGAGGTCGAAGAAGGTCGTGGTCGTCGAGGAGGAAGTGCTCGAAGAAGATAGCCGTCGACGGGAGCGATTGAAAGTCGAGGCCGTGGGAGCTGCAGTCGTCCTCGTCGACGAGGAAGATGAAGTGGTCGAGGTCGCTGAGGATCGGTGAGGGTGTACTAGGGACTTGGCAGCGTCGTCGGGCTCGGATCCAGCGACGTGGTGGCTGTACGGTGGCGGCTTTTAGGGAGTAGAGGAGAGAGAGAGAGAAGAAGGAAGAGAGCAGCGGCGGTCGCGGGAGCTTCGCACGGCGGAGCGAGATCAGAGGCGGCGCGACGCTGGAGCGAGATCGGGGACGGCCCTGATCGACGAGTGAGGCGTGGATCCGGCAGCGGCGCAGTGGTGGCGGAGGTGCGATCGGAGGCGTGGGAGAGTGAGAGGTGGTGGATCCAGCGGCGGGAGCTATGGAGGCGCAGGATCGGGAGCGGAGGGATCGGTGGTAACGCGGATCTGGCGGCGGCTCGGGAGGCGCAGGAGGTGCAGTGGAGCAGCGATCTCGGCTGTGGTGGTGCGGCGCGAAATGGCACGGGCACGGTGGAGCGGCCCAGGTAAGGTGAGATCGGCGGTGGCGGATCCGGCTTGGGAGAGCTAGAAGGCGACTCCGTGGGAGAAGTGAATAGAGAGGGGGAGAGCGGCGCTGTGAGCAATTAAGGCAGCGGCACAGCAAAGAGGAGCTGCGGCAGAGGCGACACGAGGGCGGTGTAGATCTAGAAGAGGGGAGATAGAGAAAGAAAGGGGCCAATTTGGGGCTTTGATGCACCGGATCTGGGTGTGGAGGAAGCGACGTGGGGATGGCGGCGCTGCGTGGTGAGTGAAGAGGAGGAGACGGCAGCTGTCACCGCCGCTGTCACTACGGCGGCGGTCGGTGCCGGAGAAGAAGAAGCAGTGGCAGTGCTGAGGAGAAAAAAGGGAAAGAGGAGAAGAAATAGGGAGAGGAAAGAAGGAAGGAGGAAGAAGAAGACGGGAGATGCAAAGTAGAGGGCACCGGCAATCTATGGCCTGGCGACCGCCGGTGAGGTGGTAGGAGGTGTGGAAATTTTAGGGGAGGTAGAAGGAGAAGGTAAGATACAAAAAAAACTAGGCTCAAGGTGGAACTGTGGCCGGCGGTTGGCTTTAAAGAAGAATGACATTTTGTAAAAAGGCTCTCAAGATTTTAGAAAATTACAGTTAAGTCCTCTCCGAGTTAGGGTTTAGATTTCTGAGTGTTGGCCATTTTTCAAATGGGTGTTTGAGGTTTTAGAAAACTACAAGAAGGTCCTTGGTTGCTAGGATTTGAGATTCTGGGGCTCCAGAGACTCCGATTTCGGCACAGTCAATTCCTACACGTCTGTAGGAACTTGTGCTTCTATCAGGAATCGACCGAGGGTCAGTTAAATTCAAAGAGACACGCTCCATCAGCCGAAATCCACCCAAATCGTATCGACCTGCAATAAAACCATCAAACAAATAATACGGTCGATTTGATGATAAAGATATGTACTATCAATGCAAATGCCGTCTTATGTGACTAAATATGCATGATCGGGGGGTTAAACATATGAAAAATATGCACAAAAATGACAATTATCAATAATCAATGGTCAGATTTCACACACGTGAGCAACGGTCTGATTTGGATTGAATGGTCAGATTTCGAGCACGGGCGCAGTGAAGCTAACAGTCGGATTTTTTTTGCTATAAATACCCCCAAACAGACACAAAAATTCACAACTTACTCCAATCTCTCACATTTCACTCAAATTTCTCACTCTCTTTATTACATACTCTCATTCTTACAATTTAACGTAGTTACTCCACTGTTTTTTTATTTTTAAAAAAACATTTTTTATTGCTGAAAAGAGTAATTTAATTTTTTTTAAAACTATTTTCTGCTTTCAAAAATTCAGATTTGCTCTCTAAAAATCATATTTGCTCTCAAGAAAATAATTTTTGGTATCTACAAATTGTATTCCCCCTTAAAAGGTATTTTTTGCGCTCTAAAAATTATTTTTTCTCTTTTGAGAAATTATTTTTGCTACTATATGATTTCAACACTGTTAATTTTGAGAATTTTAGTGCCAAGAAAATTAATATTGAGAATTTTGGTGCTGTTGAGGGGACTGTCGAATCTAATCCGATGTCATCTCCTCCAATGGCGGGCTTTGCCTCTATGCCATTAATGGCATCAAGTTCAGTAGGGAGCAAAAGATCAAAAAAGTCGGAATGTTGGCAGTATTTTGATCCATCTGAATCTGTTGACCCGAGTGGAAGAAAGGTACAAACTGCTACTTATAAATATTGCAAAAAAGTCTTATCAAGTGCATCTACAGGTGGGACTGAACAGAGAAACAACTACGTCCTTACAGTCAGCAAACATAGTTAAGTTTCACCTCTGATGACACTATAAGTACGTGGAACTATGACCCTATGATAAATAGGGAAGAACTCATTAAATTTATTGTTTATGAAGATTTGCCAATTATGATAGGTGGAAGTGCAGTTTTTGAAAATATGATTCAAAGAGGATTTTGTTCTCAATTTAAAAAAATAAGTAGAACCACTACTAGAACTGATATTTTAGTATATTATGAAAAACATGTAGCAATAATAAAAAAAATTTCAAAAATAACATTTTCTTTTGCACTTACATCTGATATTTGGTCCGCCAACCTACAAAAAATGGATTATCTTAGCGTAGTTGCAAATTATTTAGATAATAATTACACTTTAAATAAAAGAGTTATATGTTTTAAATTAATAGATATTGCACATACTATAGAATCTATCACAGATCATATATTAACTGTAGTTAGTGGATATAAGTTAGAAAATCGTATTATTTTTATTACCCTTGATAATGCTTCAGCTAATACGAAGACTATGGACATATTGACTTCAGCACTTTCATCTTATCATAATTGGAAGGTATGTTCTCCACCAAAGGTGCATCTGCCACCTTATCAATCTCATCGTTCAAGCAGGTATGAAAGAAATGACCGCACCTTTAGATACTATTCGCTCGGCCATTGTTTACATTACTTTTTCAAATGTACGTGTAGCTGAGTTTAAAATTTACTGTAAGGCCAATATTATGAGGTCTCGAAAATTTTGCACCATCATAAAGGTAAGGTAGAATTTCACTTATCTCAAGTTAAAGGAAGTACTACCATACAAAAATCTTTTAACTTTATTTATTAATGTCCGATTGAATAGTGAGTTTCTTTCTGACTATATTTGGTGTATTGCTGAGAGATTTTACAAATTTTTGGAGTTATTTTATGATTCTACTAAAATATTGTTTGGTATTTATTATCCTACATCTTGTTTAGTTTTGCATCATCTTTTTGTTATTACAGAATTGTTTGAATCATATAGAACATACCCCGATTTTTTTTGTCGTACAAAAAATGGAACAAAACTTTTAAAATATTTCACAAGCATATCACATCTTTATTGTTTTGCTTTTATTTTAGATCCGAGGCTAAAATTAATTGGTTTGCAATCTTCTTTGGAGCAATTAAGTGTAGCCTTAAATATTGATTATTCTAAAAGTACTCACATATTACTTATAAAATTTTTCGAGTTTCTAGTTTATACGAATCTAAGTTTGTCAATGTACACCGAAGACCAATAGCACCGGCGTCACAAGAATCAAAGACGCGGAGGAAGCTTGGCAGTTTGCTATAAAAGTCACTACGAGGAGGTGGGGCAGATCACCTTTGCAAAATTCTAGCCAAGGAGAAGCTCCTTCAACACCAGTACCTATGAGTTCACAAGCGGAACTCGACTGCTACCTCGACATTGATCATTCTATGGATCCTGAGTTGGAAATGATCCTTAGAACTCCAACAATGTTCTCTTGTGATGGAAGAACAACCAACGACGATATCCTGTGTAGCGCGGGATGTCTTGGTTATTCCTATATCAATAGTTTCTTATAAATCTACTTTCAATTTGACCAGAAGAATAGTTGAAGACAGAAGATCAATGTTAGCATCCGAGATGGTGTAGGCAACACCTGTCTTAAAGATTGAGAAAACGCTGCAACAAGGGAACAACATAATTTGGACAACACCGAGTTCACTAGCGAGTTAAATGGATAAATATTAATTCGGAATAATTTGTAATTAGTTATTGCAATCTGTTTTCCTTACTAAGATTTTATCCTATTAGGTTTTACTTAGTAAGATTTTTAACGCGACAGTAACATTTCCATATAAGTAATAAAATTATTCTCATATTTATTATTAAGTTTTATTCGCATTTATGATTTTTCATAATTTTCTAAAATTTGTTTGCAATTTTTTACTCTCATATATGATTCTTTTTTAAATTTGAACGATTTTGTTTGAATTTTCTATGAAATTTTAATCTTTGTTTTTTGTATTTTTTTAATTACTATGATACACCAAATACTTTTCTTAATTTTAAAAACATTTTTCATTTTTTTCACTAGTTTTCAAATATTTAATTATTTATTTTATTTTATAATAAATTTAATACATTTCCAAACGGGCCCTGGCACGGCGCGGCACGTTAGCACGCCCTCTGCAGCTCCGAGCCTCCGCTCAGTCGCATGCCACTTTGCCAGTGCCTTCGTCTTTCCCTCTTCTTGCGTTAGCACGCCGCGTCGCAGCCATGCCCTGCTCTCGCGTGCTTGCGCCGCGCCATCGCAGATGTGGGTCACATGCCGCACCGCTCGTCGCCAGATCCATTGGATCTGCTCCACCCGAGCCGCCTCCTTTGTCCACTCCATCGCTGGTGCCGGACCTTTGGACGGCGACGCCTCTTCGTCCTCTCCGTCGCCACGCTCCTGAGCTCCTGACGCGGTCTCGCCATCTCACGTTAGCACGTCGCGTCGCCTCCATGCCCTCCTCTCACGTGCTAGCGCCGCGCCGCCACAAATCTGGGCCATGTGCCGCGCCGCTCGTCGCCAAATCCACTGGATCTACTCCACCCGAGCCACCTTCTTTGTCCTCTCTGTCGTCAGCCTCGCCACTGCGACAACCTCTGCCTCTACAACGAGCCAACGATCCTCATCGACAAGACTATGACCTCGACGGCTCGACCACCAGTCCACCACTTCGAAACGGGCCATGCCCGTGCTGGCCTGACACGCATTGTGGCCCACGGCCTATCGTGCCGTGCCAGGCCTCTTCGCTGAGCAAACAGGCCAAGCTGGCACGGCCCGACAGCCCACGAGCCGACTCGGGCACGGCACGGCATAAGCCACCGGCTCGACACAGCCCAATTTACACCTCTAAACTTAACTAATGGTTTGTATTGGGGTTTGAACTAGATATATATAGGATACAGACTAATTGAGCCACATGACTCACATGGGTCATATGCACATACAACTATACATACAACTACACATATATATACATAACAGTAATTACTACTTTACATAATTGTCAAATTGAATAGGTAATTGATTTTGTATTTAGTTTTCATATTTACCCTCATAAAGATTGATTTTCTACTTATGAACCTATTGTTAGTGGTGAAGTTTTGATTGAAGATGAGGCTTCACTGAAAATGTTGAAAAATGGTACTGTATAGATTAAAACTCATGAGGCTATGATAGTATTATCCGAATTTTGATTAATGTTTGTCATGTTCTCAAGTGGAAAAGAATTTTATTTCTAAGAACATCCATCGTAGTTACTGTCTCCAATGCTTAGCATTAATCTTTGGGTGCTAAGATGGGAGCTATTGCGTGTAATATATAAGATGTGGCATGAAGCTGTTTTTATTTCTGTGTGTTTGCATATGAAACAAAAGCCTCTTCAAAATATTTTTTAATCTACCAAGCAAGCATCACCTTAGTACTATGTACTCCAATGCTTAGCACCCCACTGCACAAACTACTGATATTGCAGAAGATATCATTCTGTATGATGGTGAAGCATCATCAGTGATGATAGATTTGTTGAACTATGGCGCCGTGTAATAGTTGTTCCTCTATAGGTGATGAGATGCTATTGATGCTTGGGATGGTGATGACAAAGCTAACCTATGCACAAACACACTAAACTTTACTCCAGAAATCTGTGGTGGAGAACTCGTAGATGTTTGCTGTGCTTATAAAATGCAAGTGAGGGTTGTTTGGTCGGCACTGTTCATTCCAGAGTTCGACACTCAGATGATGCAGGTCGGGGTCGGGGCTTAGTAGTTTAGACGGAACCACAATAAGAGGCGGTTGAACCTGATAAACTCTGCTCAAGTTGTTTGGCTGTGGTTTGATGATTATTATATGTATTAGTTCATGTGGAATGTATTTATGAACTTATTGCTGTCACTTGTTATTATCAGAACATGGATGAATATGTATTCTTAGATCAACTCAATAGTAGATAGGTGCATTAAGATTGGATCATCTCACACTTTAGAACACTGTTGTCCCAACTCACCAAAATAGCTAAAAAATTGATTCGTGAGGAAAAATGTTGATATTGTTATATGTCTTTTACTTTTGTTTTGGTCTATTCTTTGTATAGAAATGTATTGGAAGAAAACACAAATGAGAAAAATAACATGAACTGAGCAACAGGTGATTTGTTTGTAGTGAGCCATTCCTAATTCCCTATTGTCACGTTATAGCCTTTCTCTGCTTTGGCCATTCTGGCTTGGAATAAGTTTAGCTCCACTTCACAACGATCCCTTACCTACAAAACCAATTACACACAAATCCATCAAGTTTCAGGCAAATGATAAAAATTCAGAAAACCACATTAAGCAATTGAAAAAAAAAAAAGAAAAGGTTGATTTCAGTAGTACCCGCTGTCCTGCGTCTGTTCCATTCTTCACCTGGCCCTGTAGAAACACAAGTGAAGTCTCAAGAACACTGTTTCAGGTATCATTTCAGTATTTATGTTTATATTATTTCACAAGAAGTATTATGTATTCTTTTTTTAATATGAGCTGAGATTTTTCACCTGGGTGCGAAGAGATTCAATAACTTGATGAACAACCCATTGAGCATCGACCACTCCCACCTTCTCGCTAGCAGGCTTATGATCGAGAGAAAATGAAGCCTAAAATGTTAGTTACAGCATTGCAATACTGATGTGTTGAGTTAAGAGTTGTACATGACAAGTACCTCGGCACACTTGTGCAGGAAATGATCTAGGCCCCATCCATGCACCAAGTCATTCTACAACAGCAAGCAATGTCTAGTAAGTTTCAGGCATTGCAAGTTTGCAACTCTCTGAATCTAAGCCAAAAAAAAAAAACATAATTGTATGGAAATAGTTAGGTGACCTGTATGAGATGCCACACACATCTCCATGCTTCTCTGGAGAACACTGGTGCCATTATTTCGACAAACCTGGAGGTCCACAAGATCTAGATGCCTGAGTAAAGGGCTAAATGAACAATTCCAAAATGCAGTGGAAGATTTGGAAACTTGTATAAGTCTGGATACCAGTTAGTGCATCAGACTTAAAACTGATTCAAAGTTCAAACCAAGGATGAAGAGCTTTTTGTATTACCCGGTACACGGTGGAAGATTAGGGTCAGGGCAATATCCTTCCCTCTCTTTCACTGTTCTGATAGAAACATGCCAGGTCCTTAATAACAAATCAAATTTTAATAGCATAGCAATGTATGGTGTCTTGCATGACTAATTAAGCATTTACTTGTGGACTTCACTGCCGTTATGCCGTTTTGTCATCAACCATGCGAAGTCCTTCTTTGGTGATTCTACACCGGGTTGTGAGATCTCCAACCCGTGCTTCTTTACCAACCTAATGTACCTGCAAGAACAGCGCAGTTTAATTTACTCCCTTTTTTTTTACATGCGTTTGATTTACTTTTTGAAAAAAAAAAATTTCCTTGTAGAATATTGCAATGCATATGAACAAATTAAGTTGGCATATTACTCTTCTGCATCAAAATTCTCAACTCCAAGGTCCTCATCCCATATGAAGATGTAATCATATGGGGCAACTATGTCAGGATGCAAGAACCGTTTCGCATACCACCTGACAAATCAAAACTGTTAGTGTGGCAAGAAGATTTCTGTAAAAGTGGAATGATGTGAAATTGTGAATAGCTAGTGCTCACCATTTGGTTTGTTTCCTGGAACTGACATGTATTGCCTTCCTTGACCACTCGAGTTCGTCCCACTCGCTAGTGCGACCATCATAGTGGAACAGTAGGATAGTAAAGTTGTCAGAAAACTGCACAGTTTCTTTTCTCTGTCAGGCAAGTTTACAGAACACAAAAGATCAATTGATCCATTTTCTTCTGATGAGCAACTTGACAAAACATTGTTTGTTCAATTTGCTACTGCTCAGTTCTTGAGTTATTTTTGTTTCAGAATAAATAATGTTAAACTGAATGCTAAAAGTGAATCTTCCATTCAAGTAATCTTAGCTCCTGTACCTTCTTTACTGCTGCATTGATGTTATCTTTCTGTTCATATCCTACAGTAAATGTTACCAGGTACTTCGGCTTCACAGGCAAATCCTGCATACCACATCAATGGAAGTTGCAAACGAAGAACTAAATCAACACACTGTAATGCTAAAAAAACTGCAGGAAGTCAAATTCTTCCATTCATACTTCATTCGGGTTTCCCCAAAGCCTGCGCTGGTATAAATCTGAATCTGACACGACAATACCAGGAGGTAGACTTCCAATATCATCAGTAGAAGGTCTTCTGACAAGAGCCTACTAAGAAATTTCAAGAAAGAAACAACCTTAACATTAGTTAACTCCTATACCAGCATGACAAAACTGAACTTTCTGAGCAAGATCAGGAATTCAGGATTCAGAAGTACCTCTGAAGCATTGCGAGAAGCTACTGTACAATTGCTGGTCTCATCAATTTTGGCATAAGCCCAGGTACTGTTAATCACTGCTTGTGTTCTCAAGGCAGCATTCCTGTTGCCGATATATGAAAGAATAGTAGATGGAAACTGGATCTGTGAAATTATCAGTTAGTATTCAACAATCCTTTTGTTTCACAGATTGTGAATTGGAATGCTGGTGATATCAGAAAGAACTCAGTTACCTGTGTCATGATCACTACAGAGAAAGGAATTCCGAACAGAAAGCCACATAGGGCTCCTGCTACCGTTGGTAAAATGACACCCATCTGTTTCCTCACTTCAGTAAAATCACTGCAAGAGAAAAAAAAATGAGTGTCACTGTTTGCTAAGTATTTCACATGCAGGTATAGTTATGGCCATTACTCACAAGAGAAGAACCATGAGGAATCACTGCAAGAGATGCAATGCAAGTTCACTCTCCTTTGTTCAGAGTTATATGTAACAGCTTCGATCTCCTTTTATTAGACTTGAAGTTATCACAACTACTTGCAATGTGAGCTATCACACCATGCAAGCCTGCATCATAGCATCAAGAACCATGCAGGAAGTCAATATATCGGAGTTTTACTCACCACTTATTTGTAACCTCATTGACAGGGAATCTTCTACTTTTTTTTTTGTAATGTTAATTAGAGCTGTATGGAATGAAAGATCACATGGATTTGAAGCTTTGTTCTTGGAAAGAGTGCGATAGAGAAGAAGTCTTTTGAAGAAAAGGTGATGCGTGTGTCGGCTGCAGGCCCACGTGTAAAGAGTCAACCAAAAGTTCCTGCACCTGTAAGTTACTTGCGCATATACTACTAGTATTTCTCTAGATTCTTGAAGTGGAGTTACTTGCATCAATTCTTAATGAAAACTCTACCAAGATAGGCCAGCACTAACCACATGATGATCTTTGAGTGCACAAGTACTAAAGAGTGATAGAGATCCTATCATAATTAATGCCATAAAATATGTTGAAGTTATGGCAAATTTTACGTTACATTGGATAGCTACCAAAGAGTACTTCTTACCATTTTGGAGGAACAAATAAAATCTAATTGTAGATTGAGAAAAGGCAAAATTATTTTTTATATACTATAAATCCTTAACAAAAAGAGGTCAATAAAAAATTTCTCATTTATCTAAAAAAGCTACAACATAACAACGAACAGGAAGGGTGCTGGATAGGGCAAATAAACTCTCGTGTACTTGTGACGCCATAATCTCGGAGGCTCACCGAATGGTGGAAGACGGTGACTCAAACAGACAAAGGAGGAGAGTATCACACTTAATCTATTACAAACTAAGATTTTTAGTTTTTTTTATGGCACAAAAAGTGCCCGCGAGGATTAACGAGATTTAGCCTGTCCGATGCATATTTTTTTGAGCCCGCATGATACACCGTATAGATCCATTAGTTATAAGGTCAAGATTGGTTTGGTGCAAGGTAGAATAGGCGAAAATTACAATTGTACCGTCTAGTGTATATCTTGGACTTATTTTATGTGTAAGTTACCATCAAATACATCAAAACTTTGTATGATCTCATGTGTTTGATTTTTTGTTTAAAAAGTTAAACCCTAAAAGGGAATTTTTTTTTATGTTTTTATTCTTATAAAATTCATGTGTTTCAAATATGATCTCAACATTTGTTTGGTAATGCTATACCCTATGAGTTAAAAATAAAAAACGAGGTCCATTAAACAGCCGGAAAAAAGTCTTCAAGAATTTATAATTTTTCAGAGTAGGAGTTATAATCCATGCAAAAATTCCTTTTTTTTTTTCTTTTTGAGCAACTCATGCAAAACTCTCTTTTAACTTTTTAACTTTTTTGTTAGTACGCTTTTAGGGGCCACAACAATTTTTGGGCTGAGCCGTTTAATACCTGATTGCTTTAAGGCTGGCCTATGTTGGCTTGGCCCGGTTTGTCCCGTGGCCCACATAACAGTGGGTTGGGCCGGAGAAATCTGACTGCTTTTAGGGTGTCCTCCAAAGGATTGGGCTGGATCTGGACTTCGACCCACGGCCCATCATTGCCATATAAATATGGATGGGCCAAGCCAAAGCCCACAAACAAGGGCCGCATCTGCTTCACAGCTCACCCCCAAAGCCAGCCATAGTAAACCTAAAAATAAAAAACAGAAATTTTAGTTAATTGTTCGTTCTGCCGATTGGAGAAAGGGTGATGGTTAACGCAATCAAGGGCTTGTTCGTCTCCTGGTGAGGAATCGAATCCTTTGACCTTGAATTTTGATTTAAGCACTGTACTTGGCGACTAATTTGATTGGGTTTTCAGCGATGAGCCGATGGCGCAGTTCATCGTGAATCTGAACGCATCGATGCCGGCGTCGGAGAAGTTCATCGTGCACATGCTCGATCCCACCCACATGTTCGTCCAGCCTCACGTCGCCGAATTGATCCGCGGCAAGATCGCCGAGTTCAGAGACCAGAACAGCTACGACAAGCCCACCTGATGATATGCTTCAGCCCTTCTTAGTCCTTACAAATTTTTTCTTTTCTATCTAGCTCTGTCAAGTTGTGGTAGAATCATACTAACAAGGTTTCCTCCTTGTGATGCTTTCAGAATGGTGAATGTTTAATGTTTTTTTAGTATTAGCAAACTTCAAAGAATAAGATATAGTCTTTTGTGAGTGCAATTGTTATGTCTTATTCTTCTGATCTTGATGCTACTCTCTGACTTATGAACGGGAGTTCCGAAGCAAAAGCTCCATTAAGCAATTGGTAAGATACATGCCAAGGCAAGACTGACATAATTTTTTTGTTTTTGAGACATTTCGTTGGCAGGCTTTACTGTGACATAACACATATAGAGAGGAGTATACGATACAAAAGGTAAAATTCGACAAAGGCCTCTACTTCATTCATAAGTTCACCTGAGATTGCTATCTCAAGCAATCCCATGCATCATGGATAATATCCAATGCATAATTAAAGATTAGTTGTTAGGTCAATTTTAGTTTCCTCTCAAAATGTTCTCGTGTACTCCCATTAGAAACAACACAAACATGTTATTGTTGTTGTTATGCCGATTTTTTTTAGAAAAGAAAACTTTGACTATTTGATATCTTGGATTTACCTTTTGGAAGATCCTGTAAAAGACACAAGTGTTTCATGGAATGATCAGTGCGTGTGAAACAGTGGTGAATAGTGATGAATGCTAGGTTCTACTGTGGAAGGCAAATGGTATCCAACAAGTTTTCTATTTACAAATGAACAGATGCATTCCAGTTCTACTGAAATGACCTAGAGATCAGTATGGAATTCATTCTTTGTGATATACATGAAGTAGAATTTTCTTTTTATGCAGGTTTGCATTTCTATAAACATTGCAGCCAAACAATGCCTTTTTCAACAAAAATAATATAAAGATCAAATATTGGCACTTGTCTGCAATATTCTTAGGTTGTCAATACACTCACTGTACTTGCAACGGAACACAGAACCTACATTCTCATTCTTTTCTCTTTTTTTCTAATTTTTTTTTTGTAGCAATGATTGAACCAAGGAAATGAAACCTGATGATTAAATGATTAATAATGGATATGAAGTTGGTTTCATGTACATTTTGCTTGAGATGTAGGCTTGCGCTTCCAGGTCTTCGGCACGCATATTTCTCTGAACTTTTCAACTAAACTATACCTCTATCTGCACTCAGTATGCTTGAAAGCAAAGTCTCACAGACAAAAGCTTACAGCTCTGGCATGATTCACACGACACTCAGTAACCCCACATTGTTCCAATACCTTTGCTTTGAAGCAAGAAGCCAAGCAAAACTATATATACATGCACCCTCTCCTCACATCATGCAACAACAGGTTCAAGTGTTCCTCTCCTCTTTCTTGTAAGCATCATGGCTTCTGCTCCTTTGAAACTTTCACTTGCTCTGCTCCTCCTGTGCCTTGGTGCATGCCTAGCTCTTCCCAGTGACTTCTCCATTATTGGTTACACCGAGGATGATTTGGCCTCTCACGACAGGATCATTGAGCTCTTTGAGAAGTGGCTCACCAAGTACCGAAAGGCATATGCAGGCTTCGAAGAGAAGCTGAAGAGGTTTGAAGTGTTCAAGGACAACCTGAAGCACATTGATGAGACCAACAAGAAAGTGAGCAGCTATTGGCTTGGCCTGAATGAGTTTGCTGACCTGACACACGAGGAGTTCAAGGCAATGTACCTTGGTGTGAAGACCGACCTACCAAGGAGCAGGGAAGCATTCTCCTCAAACTTCAGATATGAGGATGTCGTGGACTTGCCTAAAGCTGTGGATTGGAGGAAGAAGGGCGCAGTCACCAATGTCAAGAACCAGGGCCAGTGTGGTAAGCAAAGTTTGATCTTGTAAACATGAAGGTTGTTCTTGTTTAGTGTTATTTGTTCTTTCCGTTGGTGACTCTAGCATAAATCTTGAACCAAGAGGACTGAAAAGTAGTGTGAGTTTGTTTGAAATCTTGTCCACATGAACATAGGTGTCTTTTAGTCAACATCTGGCCATTAAAGCCTTGAATATTAAAGAGCGATCGCATTAGGTTCATATGTCCGTGTTGTAACACTTGCAGGTAGCTGCTGGGCATTCTCAACAGTGGCTGCAGTTGAGGGCATAAACCAGATTGTGACTGGCAACCTCACAGCTTTCTCCGAGCAGGAGTTGATTGACTGTGACACGAATGGCAACAATGGCTGCAATGGAGGGCTAATGGACTATGCCTTTTCGTACATTGCCTCAAATGGTGGTCTCCACACTGAGGACGACTATCCATACCTCATGGAGGAAGGCACTTGTGAACGGAAGAAGGTAAGAACAGAGAAAGTACTTTCTTATAGGCCCCACATGCCCTTGCATGCAGTGCCAGTGCCCATCAGATCACCAAATATCACCTTCATCTGGTGAGACACAGTAACTGATAGTACTTATTTATTTCTTCATTTGTCAAAATTTTCAGTCTGACCATGAGGTTGTGACCATTACGGGGTATGAAGACGTGCCGAGGAACAATGAACATGGACTGCTGAAAGCCCTTGCACATCAACCTGTTAGTGTTGCCATTGAGGCTTCAGGCAGGAACTTCCAGTTCTATAGTGCGGTGAGCAATGCTTCTTCCATCTTAATCTTCTATTAGAAATTAAATGATCAAACATTATTCAATTAATCATATCAGCCTCTTGAGTGCACTTTTTTAACCCAATACTTTTACCACCATTCTTCCTAATAGAACTACAAATACCCAGGAATGCCCTTCTCTTTATGTCTGAAGTCTCACACTGTTAGTTTCTCACATTGTTATGATGAAACATTTCCATATCTCTAGAATTTACATATTGGTACAAAGAAAACATTTTATTCAGTCATAGAGTGACCGCTAAGCGCAACATCTTCTGTACTTCTGTCAGAACACTGTTTCCAGTGCAGCTAATTTGCAATGCACTGAGAAATGAAACATCTCTGAAAAGGAACTGAAAATATCAATATCGCTATATGCTTGAATGTCAGTGACAAGTTGGTACGTCTCCTTTTACTGCAGGGAGTGTTTGATGGTCCCTGTGGGACCGAGCTCGATCATGGAGTGACAGCCGTCGGATACGGGACGACCAAGGGCCATGATTACATCATCGTCAAGAACTCGTGGGGCTCGCACTGGGGCGAGAAGGGATACATCCGGATGAAAAGGGGCACAGGCAAGCATGAAGGGTTGTGTGGCATCAACAAGATGGCATCTTATCCTACCAAGGATTAATCAATCTGTTCCACTTTTACATTTCAAGCTTGTTTTTTGTTGGAAATAATGGATGTAATCCTTGGAAATTTCTCTTGTTCGTAATAAGAAAACGTGGGTGAAGCGGCTTACATGGAAGATTCGGTTACTTTTGACATTTTGTTTATTATACTTCCCTCTTGCATTCCTTTTAATGCTTGTAACTATTATCTTGCTCTGAAAATTTTAAACAAATGCCTTATACAAAGAAAACGATCCTTCCCAAGCACTCAATTGGGAAAAAAAAATAGAAGGAATAATAGAAAGAAAATTTCCTGTGTAATAAATTAAATTCTTTCAAATTTTGCCATGCAGTTCGCGCACTGTAGAAAGGAGAGCACCATCTATAATTGCTTATAGTGGCATCATCATATCGTATATCATATATCATATATCATATCATATATCATATATAGATATATAAAGCTCAAACCCACTACCTCGACACTGTTTGAAACCGGCTTCCTGCCTCGACCACGTCACTCTTTTTTCATCGTCCGTCCGATCTCTAATGCATGCGATCTGGGCCGCTCAAGGGCATCCAAGTTTGGACCACAATTAAAAAGGAATTTGGCAACTACTTCAGTGGAAAAGGATAAGCCCATGCAGCATCAATATCAAGTAATTAAGTACCTTAATTGTATGTAATGTAATGGCCTTAAACGAAGTCGTCAAATACAGGTAAAACAGTACAATAGTCAGAAAGGACCAAAACCACACTTAAGTGAAAGAGAAAAAAAAAGACGGTGGTTTCCATGATCACACATCACAAGTTCACAGCACTTGAAAGATCTATAGTTAAAAAGTGCAAAAAAACTACTTACCCCTATCCAACAAAAATAAATATAAATAATTGATTTCAAAAATCAAAGTCGTCTAATTTACTCCACAAACAATCACTTTTAAAACTCTTCAGTTTTTTTAATTATTTTTACTATCAGATTGTACCAAACCAAAATCTACTTAAGAAATGTCAAAAGAAGACTAAACTAAACTCCCAAACTTAGATCCAATTTTATTAAGTCAACTAGACAAACTAATCGAACTAAACATATCAAGTGGTGTTTGTTCGAATCTAATTAAATAGAAAATAGAGATGATAATATCTAGAAAATTTTGAATTATACTTCAAATGTTTTGTATGAGGACCTGAAAAGTGGCAGGTTAGTCATTGGATGACGACGGAGGGGCGCCCACAGGAATGTGCATTCGCACATAGGATTAGGTTGGGATCCGGGTACAAAGAGGTCGGAACGGTTGGTGCGGTTGGGGTTGGTGAGTCAATATCAGACCAGACCAGACCAGGTTTGTACATAAAAAGAGGCCTTCCTTTTCCCAGTAGGCCTTCCTCCACCGCACGCCGGCCCTTCCTTCCTTCCTTCCCCATCGTCGCTGGATTTTCTTGGATCCCAAGAGAGATAAATTGGGATCTGTGAGGTGACCCATTCGCTTACAAGAGACGAGCATGGGGAAGGTGTACACACTCGAGGAGGTCGCCAACCACAACACAAAGGAGGATTGCTGGCTCATCATTGGTGGCAAGGTTTGTTTGCTCCCCACAATCATCCACGCTTGACTTCTTTTTTTCTGTTGTTGATTTCAAGATTATTTAGTGATATGTTGTTGTTGATTTTCAGGATCCTTTGGTTCCAAGGTCCTGTTTTTAGCTTTCTTGTTTTTCCCCATGTTTATGATTTTGTAGGGGGTATACTAGTGATTAAGCTGGATAAGCTAATAGATCTGGCAAGAACCATAAGTTTTGCTTAATTTTGACGGATGAATTCTTACTTCTAAGTTTGTATTGTCCTTCCATATCTAGTAGGGCAGATTAAGTGGGTTAGCCTATCCCCTGTGAATTCTTGGTGTTAGAATTGTTTGGTATGCCAAGGATGGGAATACGTTGATATGAGCTGTTGATGATGATGAATCGCGTGCACTTGTGAAATTGCTTTTGATACTAATAAACTTGTTTCTTTTTGGAATATATAGTTGGGCTTAATTGGTTGGCTCTGAAGTCTAAGCAGATCTGAGCACTTGGTACTAATTTGTTTTAGAGCTTGATGATGTTCTCATTTAATGGTGCAAAATGAGACGTAAAGGTAGTGGCGAAGGAACTAGAGGATTCTGATCCATGATAATACTCCAAAGCTGAAGGCTTTTTAACCGCAGCTATTCATTTGTGAAAAGTTCACATAGTATTCTTTTTAGTATCAATTCAAATGATGACTTAGAACAAACTATACAATACTAATCCAATAATCCATGTTTGTCTTTATCTCATTCAGTTCAATTTTGTTTGGGAAAGCTTAATAAAATACATGGTTGGGCCAAATGCAAAGTATTTGGAAACTCCACTCATCTGTTCCATCTTGCAAAATTAGGTTGCATTCTAGTGCTTAACTGTTTTCTGCCATCTCTAAACAATAGTCAACTTTTTTGAGGTCCTGTCTCACTCAGAACCTTTATTGAATTAAATTTATGCTCAGCATGCTGCATCATATATGATAGTTCATGTAATTTCTAGATTAATGGGCTTGTACTGACCTCACTCTGTGCTGATTATTGCCTCTGTTATTGTTTTTAGTCTGTGTATATGCACCTGAACATACTTTGGTAACTTATCACTTTCTTGGGGCCCACATTTTTAAAGAAGAAGATGTAGCCTAATATGTTTGTTGGCTTAATTCCAAAAGCTATACCCTGCAATATGAGTGTGTAGTTCTTGTTAGCATCTATTAATGCATGGGATGCACAAGTTAATTAGCTTGTAGAAAATTTTATTCCTCAAGATCCTTTGTCCATATGAATCCAGGGAAAGTCGAGTTCATTTACATCTGTTGTAAGTTCAAGCAGATCCTGTTAGTAGGCACATAGCATCTCAGATGCTTTGGAAATTTATTAGATTTAGGTAGATAGAGGTGACACCATGATGTTTGGTTTTTGAATATAAATTATACCGTTTAGTTGGGTTAATTTCTCTCTTCAAAAGATGGTTATGTACTTTCAGAAAACTTATTAATGAAGGCACATGCATTAGCATTTATTGCACCTGTAGGGGTTACTCCTCTCTACATGAGAGATGTCGCCGGAGCAAAGTGGCCTGTGCTCTCTTCTTAGCATTGATATTTATATGCATAAGGCTTAATACAATGGAAGTCACAAACCAAACTCACTAAAAAAATTTGTTGTGCTGTCTTAGGTATACAATGTGACCAAGTTCTTGGAAGACCATCCTGGAGGTGATGATGTTTTGCTGTCTTCAACTGGTACTATTTCTTCCCCCATATTGGGGTTGTATACTTCTGTGTTAACTGAGAAAGCAAATAATGTGATTTCAACCTAAAATGTTACTCTGCTATGGGAATTTTGCAGCCAAGGATGCGACAGATGATTTCGAGGATGTTGGGCACAGTGCTACTGCTCGGGCAATGATGGATGAGTACTACGTTGGTGACATTGACACAACCACGATACCCACAAGGGTGAAGTACACTCCCCCCAAGCAACCACACTACAACCAGGACAAGACCCCAGAATTCCTCATCAAGATCCTCCAGTTTTTGGTCCCCTTGGCAATATTGGGTTTGGCTGTGGCTGTAAGGATGTACACCAAGTCGGAGTCCGCTTAATATTGTTCTTGGTGTTCTAGAAGATACAATAATTGAATAAGTTAGTGAGGATTGCATATTTTGTACCAGCGTAGCATGTCATGAATTTGGTAATTATTCTCAACTGCTGTGGGTGTTATGATTCTGGGACGTCCACGTGGTAGAATGTGATTCAAACAAACATGGATATTTGGTTCTATTTTCCATGAATTTGGTAATGAATTGTTACAACATTCAGTTATTCGCATGATGTGTGATTCTCTCCATTCATTCCGCCTTCAACATGGTTCAGTTTTAGTACTTGCTTCTCGATGTAGC
The DNA here is from genome assembly GCA_019359835.1 of Pharus latifolius. NCBI lineage: Eukaryota > Viridiplantae > Streptophyta > Magnoliopsida > Poales > Poaceae > Pharus > Pharus latifolius. The sequence goes on from CM033319.1 coordinate 1,370,277, forward strand.
TACAGGTTTTGTACTGTTAGATAATTTTGGCCTAATTTATAGTCTTGACACAGGTGTATTTCGTCATACGTCGTATCAAGTATCAACACCTTACCTCAAACGTCCTTCAGTTTCTGTCGTCTGTTCTGCTATAACCTCTTAGCCTATCTCTAACGGCGGCGGAGGATTGCTCGCCGCTTCCTCGGCGTGATGGGACGTCTGTGTGCTATGGGCGGAGGCGAGCGGAAGGTGAACTCGTGGCGAGTGCGGCGTCGCCGCTGGAGGAGGAAGACGATGCTTCGTCACCCGTGCTGTGGCCCCACCGAGTAATAAAGCTACTTACCGTAACCACTAAAAAATTAAACTGACAAGTGAAAAGATACCGGACACGTGGGACCCATCACTGTCGCAGTACGCGGTGTCAGAAAGTGCGTTATCAATCAACGCGTTAGCCACAGTCACTGACAAATGGGGCTACGAAATAAATGGCCCCACATATCAGTCAATGGGTCAGATCTAATCCTGTACGCACGTGAGTGAAGTACGTGGGCCCCACCTGATGCTGTTTACGTGTGAATGCGCCAGCGGATTTTTTTTCATACATGTGCGGTTTCTCGGTACTGTCACTGACGTGTGAGCCCAATTACGGTTGACCCCACATGTTAGTGTAACATAAAATATTTTCCCTACAAAGAATTTTTTTGGTGGGGCCTGGGTGTTAGTGAAACGAATTGTATAATAAAATTGTAATATTTTATTTGTTTGATTTAAGAGTCCAGTAAGAGTCAAACAAAAGTCAAACTGTTGAAAATTTGACTCTTGCTTGACTTTCTGGGATTGTTTTCGTACATGTGACAAGAAATATTCCGTTTAAGAGTTAGATAAAGTCGAGAGGGTTAGAGATAACCTTAGTGTGTAATAGAACAGAACTATTTGTTTGCCTATTTCTTGCCTTGACTTGGCTGTGTGAAATTACTCTAATATCGCTTAATATATTGATATGAAATCTGCAACTTGTTGCCTAGTATGATCAGCGGTGTAAAACTAATGCGGATTATTTAAATTATCCGATTATTGAATATGATAATATGTTGATTTTGCATCTGAATAATATTTTTTTTCTATCCAAATCCGATAACATTTGACAAAATTCTATAAAATGATATACTTATATATTTGAATTCAAATTTAGAGGTTATTTATATATGAAATAATTGTCTAAATTTGTAGTCCGTCAATTTTCTATTTAAATTCTTTCATGGATGGTACAAATTAATATAAATTTGTTCGAAGTGTGTTATTTATGGATTTAAATTGAGTAACTTTTAAATTTTGTACTAAGATAATAACGAAATAAAAAATATCAATTTTATTTGATAGAATCCGAAATCCGATCCAAATTAGAAATAATCCGAACTAAATTTGTATCTAAATCTAAATTTGACCACGTCTGAATTTGAATTCAAATCTGATTTAAAAATATAGATGCAGATATAGTTTGACCTATATCCAATCTGAATCCGATTGGTTTACACCCTAAGTATGACCTGATGCTCCAGAGAAATCTGCAACTTGTTGGTCCTCCATTCAAATGGTTGGATCTGGTAGGTCAACCAGAAGACCTACCATACCAGTGCTAACACAACGTAAGCTCACCGGCAGAAACCAACCTTATTATTCAAGAAAATAGGCAGACCAAACTCTAAATGCTACAACAAATCTGTCAAAGGCAGCTGAATCAAGCTATATTTTTCAACCATCAGAATAAAAATATGACATTCACAAGAAGTTACAAACTGGCAAGGTACTTATATTGATCAAGTAAAAATTCTGCAAGTTAATTTATTCTCTTGCATGTAACATGTCAACAAAGGCTCTTTCCTGATAGTTCACTTCTACTGGACATAGCAAGACAAATGCTGAGGGGGTGAATCATCATTTATTATTTCTTTCTTAAAACTTTCAGTTCATAGAATAAAATAATCTTAACTCTAACGAAGCAGCTTCCTCGTTACAATCAATCTGAATACCGAGAATTACCAAAATTTCAATGCTTTGTGCATTGCTGAATTTGAAAAACCTATATACGTAAGTAGAATGGATGATCTATCAACAAAGCAGGCTTTTTTTTTTTTTTTTTTTTTTTTTTTGCGAAACAAAAAACCTTACAAGCACATTCTGATGACTACTTGCATGAGTTCTTGTAGAAGGCCAAGACGACTAAGATCTGATAGATGATCCCACAAGTGAAGAAAGTGGAATGCAATATCCCACATGAGCCATGCTATGCTGCCACTGGAAGAGACAATTTGGTGACTGATGATGATATACATCAAAGCAACAGCGTCCTGAAAGACCTTTAGCAGGCCAAGATAACCTTTACTAGAGCCCTGAAAATAGATTCATGTCAGCATAGAAAGTCAGCATGATGGCTCCATGGATTCAAGCTATCCTAATTTCTGAAGTTTATAGGACTATGATGCTTCCTTTTCAAAAAACAAAAAGGAAAAAATATCAATTCAGGCAAGAATCTGTATGAAGTTCTAGTTTTGAACTTTTCTTTAGTACATTCTTTCATGGTTCTCATGTTTATCTCTTAAGCAGGATTACAGCCTCCAAATTTCAGCTATACTGAAGACAAGGAATATAATACAATGCTTCCTGGATAACAAACGATAAGGTATCTTATAGTTTACTGACTCTTTGGTCCTTATGCAGGTTGATAAATGGTAGTAGCATTTAAGTACTAATTAATTAACAGCGTATGAAAAATGAAAAATTTACAGTTCTCTGATGAGTTTGGTGGCTTATTTGGGGTGCATATGTAAAATATAAGAAAAAGAAAACAGTGGATACCATATTCACCACCAGTAAGACAGTAGCACACTGCATCTTCATGATCTTCAGATGGTGGTCACATTCGTTTTGCAATTTGCATGATTGAAACTAAGGCTTTTGTTGTAATTTGTTATTGGTATATCACTGACCAAGCACAGTTAAGTCTATGTCAAGGGAATACATTACATAAACAAACATCCACAGAATTTCAGAACTCAGATAATGAATTTCACGTAACATTCACCTTTGTTTCTTGAACTCAAAATCTAGGATACATAACCAACACATAGTTTTCACAAAGAAAACATGACTGAGAAATAACTATATCAAGCAGGCTACAGTGGAAGGATCAATCCATTGACAAGGTGGTACTTATGTACTTGAAGGATCAATTGATGGGAACTTTGCAAGTAAACTTGATTTTTTTTCATATCATAAGGATGCAAGGAATAGTTATTTTGTTTTTCTAGACTAGTATGTTTTTTTGGCGTCTCTAGACTTGAAAAATATAAAAATTGTACATGATTCTATCAATACATGTTTCTGTTACCTGTGTGTCAATGGAAATCAAAATCAACTACTTAAACTAAAAGGAAGCTATTCTCTACTTAAAACAAAGACCAAATACTGTGTCAAATTCATTAACTATCAACTATATGTTCCCTAGGGGAAAAAGGAGAGAGACTGCATATGCTTCAACCAAAGGTATATGGGTCCAAATTTTCACATAACCTATCGAGTGAAACACTTGGCTCACTCTGCTGATAATGGGAACCTAAGAAACGTTTGGTGTAACAATTATTGCTTTGTGCTACAGTACACTAAAATACTGTGATTTGCATATTTAGCGCTCTCTCATCCTATAATTTGCTAGATTCTTAGCCATGTCAACCCTAGAATCTCAGGTGCTCAGGTTACAATTGGGTTAGTGAGTTAAAATAGGGTGCGGCATAGGAATTTGCAAATAATTCTAATTCTTGTGTTTCACTGCACAGAATGAAGTTGAAGCATGCTGTCCGTGTTATGGTTCTACAACCCATAGTTGTACTGTCCAATAGCAAAAATAGCTCAGGATTAGAATTCCAACCCACCTTGTGAAAACTAACGTACAGATTTTTTTAACAATCATGATATGCTGCCCAACAGTCTAGAATTGGAAATCTCCTCATAATTTTATAATTTTGACACCAACTCCATGCATCCAAAAGATCCTTACAATACTTAGAAACTACAACCCTCAATACCTTACATAGCACATACAATGCAATGTGTAAACTTCATAATATCAGCAATTAAGGTTCGATTAGTAGTTTTAACCCTACACAAATTTTGAGTTGATGAATATGTTCAATCCTGGAGGTGAAGTGGTGGAACATAAGATCAAATGTATAATTCCAGGTGAGTTGGTCATTTGGAGCATTCTACAGAAACTTGATTTAAACTTTAATACATCCCACAATTTTTGGTGTTTTTTCCTCATCTCAGGAGAATCCATATGCATCATGCCATGTAGATTTCTTATAAGATTAGGTTGCATTCACTGATTTATCTGCATTGTAAGTAAGCTTGCAATTTTCAACCAGCTAGGGAAAAAAACACAAACACATAACTGAATCATTATATTTCTATATGAAGAAGATTCAATATAGATCAACTAGTTTTGTTTGCAACAAGTGATAATGAGAATTATAGCGGTAGTACATTTGCAGTACTAGCTCAGTAATATTGAGTATAACCACCAACGATGGAGAGGTTGGGCGTATGCTCACTGTATTCGACTATTGATGTAGGAGGCAATTGTCCAATACAGATCTCATGTACTGTCGCAAGAAGAGGAAACAGTTCCTGCCATCCTCGGTAGGTCAAGACTTCATAAACTTCTCTTGCTGTGGAAACTCCCTGTGAGAGTGATTACATTAGATGCCATTGAGCAGAAAATACAATAATCATATATCCAGGGATTCAAGTGTTTGCTTTACTTGGAGTTTTTGGCCATGTAACAGCTCTGCCTCCAGCTCATCGAAGGACCTGACAGAAAGATGATGAGACAAAAAGCTGTTAAATAAACTTAAGACTGAAAAAAACTTAGTTATGTGAACTCTTTATCACCATATTGCTCATTTGGATTCTCCAAGATAGGCCATAGGCCACTGTTAGACCAAACTATCTCTACATTCAGAAAAATGAAAATGAAGATGCATGGTTCAGAGAAGAAACCTTTTGCCACCATTTCTTGCAAATGCCTCAGCCACTCGCCTGTTTCTCCCACCAACTGTCATGGAAAAATCACCACTATTCAGTATGCCTATTCAATTGTAAAGTGAGAAAAACAAAGATACATACGACATGTAGTTATCAGGTCAGCCACGCCACAACTCTCAAAGAAAGTGTTGTCCCTGACTGAAGGGAACAGAAGTTTGGAGAAAGCTCGCATTTCCCGCAAACCAATCCTCATTATTGCAGCCTAACAAATAGATAAAAGAGAACATAAGATTATGTGATGCCATGACAATTCTTTTTGTTCTTGGAGACTTCAATTGAAGTGCAACCTTGGTATTGTTTCCCATATCCAAGCCATCAACGAGGCCTGAAAGTTAATCCCATCACATAAGCCATTGAAATTTGAAAGAAAAAAAAGTAGACATAATCACATAAGATAGTGCTGTATGTGAAACCTGCTGCAATGGCCACAACATTTTTCAGTGTCCCACACAGTTCTACTCCCTCAATATCTTCCACCTACACACAAGGGATAAAAATGCACTAGTAAGAATCTAATTGACCCGAGTTTTCATATATTATTGAAACCCTTGCATCATTCCAGGATTTTTTATCATTTTGCTAGAGTCATTTATGTTCATAGGTACTTGTTCATAGCTATTTTCAAATTTTACACTTATTAAGAAGATAACCTGTAATATTTCCCATGCATCACTATGTTCAGAGGACTAGAATGTACATTTGTTTATCTTATTTATTGGCGATTGAGGTCGTACGTTAGTTGAAGAACTTACAACAGAAACTAGGAAGTAAGGTGTGGTGAAAAGTCTAGACCATCGAATTGCCACTTCCTTGTCTTTCCTATAACCAATTGTTGCTTCACTGAACTTCTCAACAGCAATCTGCATTTGAAAAATACACCCACTCATTTTTTTTCTTTCAAGACAAGAAGAAATGCTGTGTGACAAGGTCAACATATGCTTGCCTCATTCGCAATGTTAGCACCCATGAGGACACAACAATTGATCCCGAGAGTGTTGGTAATTAATTTGGATATCATGCATGGTCCTTCCATCTTGACCTCCATGCCCTTGATAAGGGAAATAGCCTCAACTCCTGGTCTTAGCTTGCCCACAAGCTTCTTACATATGCCCTCAACAAATTGATGGGGAGTCACAAAAACCAGCATATTCGCATCTTTGACTGAGATAACCAAATCAAAATTTCACGTACACATGTGTATACGCAAAATGGTATATACAAACACTATACTGTAATGATAATGCCAATAGGTTGACTGATGAACTTTATGTCGGGAACTTCATTATTATCTTTGACATAGTATCTGGTAGCCTATCAAAGCAAATCTTTTAGCATATCTCTGAACATTAGGTTTCCAAGTGCCTTATGTAGTCTTCCGATTTTTGCTAAAAAGAAGCCTTCTTGATCAACAGGAACTATATGGTTCCTAGCAAAAGGAATATTTCTTCCCAAAAATTATCAGAAAATTGTTAGTATAGTTACCTGCATTCTCCAAGTTGGGATCAGCAATTACATTAGTTCCAAGCTTTATTCCAGGCAAGTATTTACAATTCTCCTGTAATATATAAGAATAACTTACAATCATTTAATTACTGCATAAGCAATTTTACTTGCTCAAGGAGTCAGATCTTACATTGTCTTGGTTAATGGATTCTGATAGCTTCTTGCCTGTTTGCAATATTTCTTCAAATACCCACATCCTTACTTCATCTACAAAAAATTTTCTCTAAAATTACTACTTATTGGTGCAAGGCTGTAGCTTACCAAATTTCATAATTTCTAATACAAGGCCCGAATATGTTCCCTCAAAAATAACCATAGCAACCATTATACTAACGATCATACTCTGTATTTGTTATAGACAACAAGGATACCGCAACATCTCAATGGAATAATTTAGCAGCTTATCTCCCCATATATGCAGTTTGTACCAAATGGTATAACACAGACCATAAAATTTCAACATACGAGCGATGAGTACATCCAAGAAGCGCCACCCAGCGTGCATGTGTCATGCTCGTGCGTGTGACAATTCAAGAACAGAGTGCATCATAGATTGGATCAAGGGTACCATAGAAAGAGGGCAACTTGGCGGTGTTGGAGGCGATGAGACGAGAGGCAACGCTGCCCCAGTTGCCGCTGCCGATCACCGCCACTCGGTACTTCTCGTGCCCGTTCTCCATCGCCGGAGATGACACGCCCACGATGACCACAATGCAGATTAGGAAACCAACCCAACAAGAGAACCAAGAACAAGACGAGCCTAACACCACATATACCAGTATATAAACATACAGGGGCGCAAGAAAAACAAAAGGTGGTAAATGCTAAAGAAGAAGGACGGACGCCTCCAAGAAAAGATTGTTTTGTTTTAGTTTGCAAGAAGGCAACACATTGGGGGAAGAGGAGGAGAAAGGGAGAGGCGTAGGAGAGGTGAGGGTTGAGCGGATTTCTCGATCTGGTCTCAGTGGTACCGGAGACAGGTCTCTCACTTTCTTTGGCTGTCTTTGCGTGTGTGAAGGCGCGTGTGCTTGTGAATCTGGCGCCGCCACTTGGCCGAACACGCTCTACACAGTCAGCAGCCACATGCCACCTTCCCTCCATGCACATTAACAACTCCAAGTCCAAGATCCATGCTTTAAGAAAGAAGACGATTTGGTTTGCCCTATGACATGCATAGCATAATCACAACCTACTTATCCAGCCCACACTTGGTCCTAAATACAACTCCCAGCTGGTTTCTTTACCACTCCTTTTCCTGCTATGACCTCCCTGATCTCAGCAGCATTGCCCCAATGGCCATCATTAGCAAAGACGTTTGACAGCAGAACATGAGCAGAAGTGCCCAGAGATCACCGAATTGTGCGAGACCTGATCCTGATATGAGAGAGCTAGCTGTCTGTACCTTTCTAAAATCCTCCAAACCGCCAAACTTCGAGTATATAGTCGCGAGAGTCACCAAAACATATGGATGATGCCCCAGCCCCTTCCTTAGCACAACATAATGCACTTGCCTCCATGATCCAGGCCATCATGACTGGTGAATGAGCTGAGAAGGCTACTATATGTCATCGTGTTTGGTGCTACTCCTGACCGTTCCATCTCCCTGACCAGTACCATGGCATCGTTAGGCCTTCTGGTTAGAGTGTAACCATTGACAAGTGCCGTGAAAGTGGCCACGTTCTTCTCTTCTATCTATTCAAGAACCCTCGGAGCTGAGCACACATCTTGGCATTTTGCATACACGTCCAGCAATGCAGTCCCACGATTACACCATGCCACATCTAAGGCCAAAGCAGTGCAGCATTGCTCCAATGCCCGCATCCTCGAGCTTCGAGCACGCGACCAAGACGCTCGACATGGATGATGCAGTGGGAGAGAGACCGCTGCGCACCATGCGCGCGAACGCTCCCGCGGCTAGGGCGGGCGCGCGCGTGGAACTGCGCGTGGCCGTAGATGAGGGTGCTCCAGGTGACGACGTTCTTCTCGGGCGTTCCGTCGAACAGCTGCTGGGCTTCTCGGAGGAGGCCGGAGCAGCAGTAAGATTGAGGATGGTGGTGCGGTGTTGACAAAGACGTGGGCCGGGGAGCCGAGCTTGGTGGGCGCGGCATGGCACTGGCACTGCTAGCCGGTGCATGGACGCAGTGGCTCTGGACCAAGGCCGGTGGGGTTTGCTTCTGGGGACGGCCATGCAAAGAGTTCACGCGCGTGGCCTTCCTGACTCCAGAGGAGGGAGCTGGCGAGCGCACTCGAGTGGGTATTGGGTACACGCGACAACTCAATTTCGCGGATCACCCGATTGCCGATGGATTCTACAGAACTACCACCCGATTGCACGACTAAGTCTTTTGGATTCCCAATGGCAATTAAACCTTGTTTCCGGGGACAAAAATTCAATCAAGAAGTTTTTTTACGGAGTGTACAGCTAACGAATTTTCGGAGCCATGGGATCAACAACCATGCATAGTTCAGACTTTTTTAATCTAGTCATAGGTGTTTTGATTTATCTTAATCATTCAATTTAAATTAATCTAGTCATGTAGAACTCTTTTCTATTATTTTTTCTTCTTTGTTTCTAAACTACTGTTTTTATTCTTTGCAAATGGCATAATGCAAAAAGAATTCACGATCCAAATGTGATGTTTCCTGTACTGAACGCCAAAAGCTCAAGTTTTCTTGTTGGAAGGAATGGTGATTTATCTACAATTCACTGCATGCTTCATGTTGTCTGGAGTTCTAGACTCCCGGAAATGATTCAAAAAAGACAATCAGAAATATTTCAACTCTAAGCGGTTACTAACATATAATAATGCATTCAATGAATTATAATCCTACTCATCAATTTAGTATAAAAACTCTTTACATCATCTTTTTCTTCCCGAAATAGTAAGAGGATTAGTTTTACACCTGATTTCAAAATTTTAGACTTGTTTTGAGTCTTCGCAAAATTGAAAAGTTAAAATAATCTTTTTTTAAAAAAAGCATTTAGCTTTATGTGCACGCCATATATAATAGTTGCTCACCAAAACAAATGGCAAAAATCAGGCCAATAAATTGTTTTAAAACCCATGTAGTCATTATTGTTAACTAAGTTCTTTGTACAACATGCAACTCCATCAGATTAAGAGCATCAATGTTAAAATCAATGTTAGAATCAGATGATTAGTTGAGACTGAAAAGTTAAATTTGTCACAAATAAAAAAACATAGAAAAAGAATAAGCAGATTTTCATAGAATTGTTCAAATCAAATTTTATCTTTCCATATACAAAATTGAAAATCAATTAATGATAATCTTATCTCAACAATCAGACAAACTACATTGATATTAAAAAACAAGGCAAAAGAAACAACTATATCTATCTTTTTCAACACGGCATAAATCTTGAGAGATGAAACACATTAGACAAATTAGCATAGTACATGCCAAATATCATATTTCTTCACCGGGAACCACTCGGAGCCTCGGGACCCATAAGCCCAAAATCTTCTTAGAGACCCGAGACCCAGGATCCCAGGGCCCTCGTCGAGAACCACTCGGAGTCTCAGAGCCAAGTAGCCGGGGACATTCTAGAGACCCAAGGGCCAAGGCTCCAGGGCCCTCACCGAGAACCACTAGTAGACTTAGGACCCGAAAGCTCGAGTCCTCCCAAGGAATCAGGATCTAGGTTCTCAGGGCCTTACTGGGAACCACTCGGAACTTTGGGGCCAAAGGCCAAGGACCTCCTCAGGGAGTCGGGGCCCCAAGGCCTTCACCATGAACTACTCAGAGACTTGGGACTCTGAAGTTTGGGACCTTCTGAGGGACTCGGGACCTGTCATCCTAGGGCCCTCATCGGGAACCACTCGGAGCCTCAGGGCCCGAAGGCCAAGGACCTTCCTAGGGAATTGGGGCCCGAAACCCTGGAGTTCTCACCAAGAACCACTCGAAGACTTGGGATCCAACGTCCTGAGACCTTTCCAGGGACTCAAGCCCCAGAGCCTTAGAGCCCTCACCGAGAACCATTTGCTGACTTGGGACTACGCAGAGACTTAGAATACAGAGGCCAAAACTTTCCCAGGAACCTGGGACCCATGATCCCAGTGCCTTTATCAAGAACCATTTGGAGCCTTACGACCCGTAGGCCAGGAACCTTCTCAGGGACCCAGGACTGGGCACCCTATAGCCCTCACCAAAAACCACTCGAAGAGTTAGGACCCAGAGACCCGAGTCCCGGATCCTCGGGGCTCTCATCAGGAACCACCTTGCGACTTGGGGTCCGGAGGCCATCCAATCGGGGCCCTCATAGACTTGGACCTTGAGGTCTTGGACCTTCTCGGGGATTTGGGACCTAGAACCCGTGGTCCTTGGGCCCTTACTTGGAACTACTTGGAGCCTTGGGGCTCAGAGTCTAGGGAACTCGGGTTCAGAACCCCAAAACCCTCACTGGAAACCACTCGAAGACATGGGACCTTTCAGGGAACCTAGGACCCGCGATCCCGTGACCCTTACCGAGAACCACTCAGAGTCTTGGGGCCCAAAGGCCAGCGACCTTTCCAGGGACCTAGGACCCGAATCTCCGGAGTCCTCATCGGGAGCCACACTTGGGATCCAGCGACCTGAGACTTTTCCAGGGACCTGGGGCCTAGAGCCCAAAGCCCTAGGGCCCTCACCGGCAACTAGGGGTGGAAATGAGCCGAGGTTGAGCGAGCTGGCCCTGGCTCAGGTCGGGCTCGATTAGGTGATGAGCTGGCTCGGTTACCTCACCGAGCTGAAAAATCAGCTCGAACTCGGTTCGGTAGAACTCGCGAGCTAGCTCGGCCAGCTCGCGAGCTGCACCAACTTGACAATTCTCGGGGCGGCGGCGGAGGGGCTCGGGCCGGCGGAGGGAGCTTCGGGGGCCGCGGAGAGGGCCCCGGGCGGCGGCGGAGGAGGTGCCAAATGGGGGTGGCGGAGGAGGCCCTGGGCGGCGGCGGCGGCGGAGGAGGCGCGGGACGAGGGCGGCGGCAAAGATCCGGGGCTGGAGAGGCAGAGGAGGCACCAGACGGGGCCAGTGGAGGCGCCGCCGGATAGGATGGGACCGGCGGCGGTGAGCTAAGAACCCTAGTTGACTGTGTGTGAGGGACTGAGGTCCAAACAGTATAATATTATACCGAGCTGAACCCGAGCGAGCTGGGGTCTAGTTCGGGCTCGACTCGTTTTTGAACCGAGCTAAGAAGAGAGCTCGAACTCGGCTCGTTTGTTAATGAGTCGAGCCCGAGCCGAACTCGTGTTGCTCGCGAGCCACGAGCTAAAGTTCCACCCCTACCGGCAACCACTCAACGACTTGGGGCCCAAAGCTCTAGGGCCCTCACCAGGAGGTCGTGATTCGTAAGTAAGGGATATTTCCCCCAACAGCAGCCCCCATGCCCCTGGAGACATGTCGTGGCGCTGAAGGGTATGCCTGGAATTCCTCTGGGAACATCAGTTTGCTTCCGGCAATAGTTTTCCTTCCCAGGGAACGAAACACCACTCAGAGAGTTTCGACGCCTTCGTCCCCGGGACAATGCTCCCCGGGAAGCTTGACGGTTCAACTTCCGTGTGATGCTTCGACTTCAACGGTCTAGATTCCCCTTCGGGTGACATGTGGCAGCCATCCGAGAGTCCCTCTTCGTCTATATATACGGCCATTGCGTTCGTCAAGTTCATTACAAATCCTTAGCCCAAACTTTCTTTCCGGTAGCCCAAGTGCTCTCCCAGAGACCTAAGCCCCCGGTTAGCCATCTCTTCCGACACTTTCTTCACCCAAACACCCAAGGTTTTCCGAAATGGCTCCAAGAGATCGTGGGAAAGCTTTGGAGTTAGCCCCGGAGGAAGTCACCTCGAACTTCCTCGGGGCCACCGAGTTTATCTCGAAGGAACTCAAGCCCTCCTCTCTCGAAGGGTATTTACGAACGGTGATGTTTGGATCCCCGGGGAGGATGAAATGACTCCCAGCCCCCAGGACGGGGAGGTAGTCATCTTTGAGGCCTTCATCGAGGCCGGCTTCCGACTCTCGGTGCATCCGATGTTCCAGGAGTTTCTCCGAGAGTATTGGGTGGCATTGAACCACCTTACCTAGAACGCCCTTGTCTAGATGAGACTGTTCGTGTAATTGTGCGAGACGATGACCGGGGAGGAGCTGACCCTCCGGTTGCTCCGGTACTTCTACGAGCCCTCAACAGGGGGCTTCCCGGTCATGAAGCACGGGCCGAGATCAGCCTTCGGCTCAGTGATGATGCAGCTACTACCGTCTCGAATGAATACTTGGTGACATCCTCCCGGGATCACTAGGGAGATTGGCTCCGGAGGTGGTTCTATCTCCGGGTGGGGGACCTGGAGGTAGTGTATTCCTCAAAGCCCTCGAGCTACTGCCGGTCCACGGGCCCCAAGGTCCTGGTCCGACACCAACCTCGGTCAAGGAAGCCACGAACTTCCTCAAGGCACAGTTCTCCATCATCCCGGAGGCAGCGGACGTCCGAGTTCAGGGCCTCGCTACCCCGGTGATAGCCGCAGCGGCGGCTTTCATGGAGCACTGTGGGGCGAGCGTCCGGGTAATCGGGGGATGCCTTCCTGGAGTTTCCCCAGAGCCCCGGGGTCGTTATCGGAAACCACTCGGCGACTTAGGCCCTAGAGGCCAGGGACCTTCCCGGGAACCCGGGGCCTAAAGCCCCGGGGTCCTCATCGGGAGGTCATGACTCAGAGGAGAGGGATATTTCCCCCAACACATTATATAATGTTAGGTTTGGGTGCATGGTATTGAGATTTTTTTTATTAGCTCATTTCACCTCTGATCCGATGGAAACACAATGTGATTCTGATTATGAACATGGGTCAAACAGCACTTGCGGGCATAAGAATATGAGTAATGATGACTCTCTCAATAAACTCATCTTAGATGAGCATCAGAACATCAGAAGATGCTGCAAGAAACAAAACATGCTGCCTCTAAAATGTCTGTTGAGATACACCAGCCCGCCATCTCTCCAATCTGTTATTGTCACATGATGTAGCTTAACAAAAGAAAAAAGTTATAATAAGAATCTGCAAATCACAGCTAATGGACACAAACTTGTTTTGTCTGGTTTTTCGCATTGAACTGTGTAAAATGGCCACAATCCTTCAATTAACAATGAGCATGACCCCATATATCATGCTCTAACAACACCTCAGAATTTCATTCTAATCAAAACTAAAAGCAGCGAAAAATAAGCAAGTTATGTTTAGCTCTTTAATCATGAATAGAGCCATGTATGCATAATATCAAAATTACACTCATAGAACCTTAATGCCTAGCGGCTAGAAGGGAGACATACCTCACTCAAGAATTCTCAGACGATTTCGGCCACATCTGCCAGCTCTCCATAGTATACAATGCCAAAACCTCCAGAGCCTATTCTTTTCTCAAATCTCGGTTGCATCGTCAATTTCAAATAAAGCAAATCTGTGTGCTGATTCTGTGGCTACTTCACTGAAATATAATCAGTACATGTCCTTACATAATGCATCCAATGAACAAAAACATATACCTCCTGAAGGTTCCTTCATGTACATAAACAACACGCAACAGCAGCAACAAGTAACAGAATGATCCCAACCACAACACATGATAATTATTATGGTTTGGCTAATGCCACGGCTTGACCTGTGCAGACCACTATTGCCTGAAAAGTTTCAGCCAGGTAACAGATGAAAACAGATGGAATCATCCTAAGAAACAGAAAGCAGCTAAATTAATTCATCAAACTCTGGAACCTTTACAATGTCATGGAAATTTGAAATGGATCAAGCTACTTGAAAATAATACTCTTCTTGAATTGCCCCCGCGGGACCTGTCCAGACAACTTATTATTCTGCACATACCTACAAAGGTTTAAATCAGTAAGAGCAGTTTGTTTGTTTTTCTGTAGACCCTTAAAGCACATGCATCGTGCAAAAGTAATAGCATCAAAATCATGGAGTTATGAGCAAAGAACATCAGAAAAAGAAGACATGGAAACAAAGAAAGAAATACTGCAGGCCAGAGGACCATGAATTCATGATGATAGCAAATGTAATCTTCATGGTGCAAGTACGATAAAATTTACGTATGGATGTAGTACTTACAACTCTTTCAGGTTTAGGTTTCCCTTAGTAGGAGGCAATGAGCCAGTCATTTCTCAAGGTGACTGCAATGTATAGGAGCACACTACACTCAGCACAAGAAATCCTACATAACATACTATTAAAAGAACTGAGAACTCACATATACCACAAATTATGGCATCCACTGAAATCAGGTATCTGACCTGAAAAATGAGTTATCGTTGAGCCGTCAATGAAGAAATTAGCAGATATAAGCAGATCAGATAAGAGAAGCCAAATATCTATACCACCTTCGTCGCCCTGTCCATGCTCCCGACGTCGCGGCGCCATGCCTTAGACAAAGGTAGTCGTCGGTGGGAAGGGGAGAGCGTGGCGTGGGGAAGCAAGGAGGGAGGGAGGCGCCGAGCGAGGGAGAGAGGCGAATGACAGGGGCGACGACGGCATTTTTTTTTCACCGACTGAGAAGAGTATATGAGTTGTTTTGCCGGATTTTTTTTTTCTTGACGAGCTAACCTGTTTATTGCAGCTGAATATTTTCTTTGTTGCTGCCCAGTGTTTGTGTACAAAAAATCATTCATTGCCTCTGACGTTTGTTGCGGCCGGATTTGTGCATCAGCTTCCTCCCAAGATTTTTTGGGTGGAGGACAACGTGACTCTTCGTGTACTACACGATGTTTGTCCTAGGCAAGGTTTTAATTGATTCGAGATATTAGTTATTATTGGCAAATCATTTTTTCGGCCGATAGATGGCATTAGTGTGGATAATATGGTTTATAGGGGTAATCGAAGGAAAGAAAAAACGGAGAAACTTTGGTTTTTATCTTTTGAATTATGCGTGTATAGTTGAGATAGAACAATGCTAGATTTTATAGTGTTTTTTTATCAAAATAATTTTTAGAGGATATAGACATGGAGAGATGACACAACTGCTCAGAATTATTTTTTTAAGAGAAAATAATATTTATTCGTTAAAGTGGAACACCAGTGTAATCGCTGGTAACTAACCGAGATACAAACTCCGGATACCTGTCAAACCATCTATCTACACGAGTTTGCAGGTTCCACTACTCGCGCCATACTTGGCAAGTTCATGAGCAACTTGATCACAACCTCTAGGGCAATACTGGACCCGAACATGATTAAACCATAAGTTTAGCATTTGCTTCACCCCTGCGATGACCATTGTCCTGCTCACCATCAACCTGATTAATGGCGTCGTTCTCCAGCAGAAGAGACCCAATCCCAATATCCACGGCCAATTCACATGCAAGGATATCTGCATGCATCTGCCATGGCTTGAGACTTCGCCACTGTTATCTGTCTCATGGAGAGCCATCAAAATTGGCCTTCAGAACCTCGGAGTCCGGTGGGATCGAGCATTTTGCCTTCTCCTAAACTTCTTTAACATTATGCACTCCCAATTAGTGCAAAATCAGCTACTCTTTTCACACATTCCCCGGCGACAACTTTATTACGTGTCGACCACCATACCTACAGTAGAGTTAGCACCTTAATTTGAGTATTGTCATTTTGCTGCCAGATTTTCTCAAAACCTTACGCACTGAGCAACATTTTACCAGTTTCATTCGGATTTCCTCCAACTGCAGTTCACAGCAACAAGGCCTCACCCTTTTACACTTTACCATCTTCGTCGTACCTGTAGCGCATTAGGCACAGTATATTCAGTTTGACTCCTCTCCTCGACACATTCATACGCAAACGCAAACTGTTATATGCCAGTCTCCCAATTACACATTTTCATTTTATTCAAGCATTTCATCGACCATACCGAGTCCATGGGAAATTGTGATTGCTCAGAGCACATCCATTGCGCATAAATGATGTATGATACTGTCTGCCCCTCATCAACTTCCTGTGTAGCTCTATAAAGTGTATGCTGACTTCACAGAGTACCTCCACTTCAGATCAAAATGCCAAGCTAGATGATCACTAGCATTTTCCCGCGCAGGGATTCTTCTGGTCAGGCAGGCGGCTTCTACACAGAAACTTTTCTGTATTAGCTCCTCGTCCCATTGACCCATTACCGGGCCTATCAGTTCAGAGACTTTTTGTAGCAAATTGTTCCCTCACGCTGTCATCAACCTTCTTGTCCATGCTCTGGGCAGCCGCGGATCTTCCCATGCCTCAATTGTTGTGCCGTCTCCCACCCACCGGATCACTCCTTTCTTGAGAAGATAGATTCCTTTCAAAATGCTTCGCCATGAATAGGACGAGATTCCCACCTGGAGAGTACTTCACTTGTGCGAGGAGGATCTTGGAGAGCCAATAACTTATTCTTATTTACTCTAAATGTTGTGATAATTAAAAAATTATTGTGTCACTGACATGTGAAATCCACACAAAATTAAATTTCAATAATCATTACAGACGCAACCGCAAAATAGAGACTGACAAGCGAGCTAAGAAGCATCGAACTCACCTGTCTGCGTCTGTGTGTACAACTAGGCGCCAACAAAAAAAATTAAATCCAATTTTATATTATTCTAACGGCAAATTTGGGTTATGTGTCACTAATTTGTTGGGTCGACCGGATCGAGAGCCCACCTGTTAGAGAATGCGGGTAGCAATGTGCGCATGAGCGAATGGATCGAGACTGGCGCACTCACACAGTAAACACATCAGGTGGGCCCCATACGCCTCGCTAGCTCACTCGCGATGCAATCAAATCTAACCTATACATTGATAGGTGGAGATGCGGGACATAGGACCCAATTGTCATCGATATGCGTAGCATTGACATAGGCGCACTCACGTTAGTGGTGGGCTTCACACGTCCTTTTTTCAAGCGCATATTTTACATGCTTGTCATTGACATGTGAACCCATTTTTCCCCTGACCTACATGTCAATATGTGTTTCACGCCAGTAATGTTACAAAATTAAAAGACAGTCGAGGCTCGCAAAACCACGTCGCAAAGCATCTTAGTTGCTGCGCTCTCACCGTCCGCTCGCCTTCCTCCTGCGCATCATTGTTGTCCCATCAAGCCGAGAACACGAAGAGTACGCTCCACCGGCATCGATGCACGCGGCTACTCGCGTCACCGTTGGAGATCACCTTAGGATTTGGCCATAGAGAGAATCTGGATGTTGGAGCAGAAGTCATCATTGCCTCGAGAGCATAGCCAAGTTGAATCCATTAAGGACTTAAAGCCCTAGTCGTCATTGCCACAAAGAGATTTGGTATGGACTTTCAAAATTTTTTGAACCATTCAATTTATCAATCTAATAGAAATAATGTCATGTACAGAATAGTACAACAGAATAATAGATTGGATGAAAGATTTTATTCATTAAAACCCATTAAAACTTAGCAAAATACAGAGTCGATGGACTTCAACCATACAAAAGTACATATTGCAATTGAAAGTATTAAGAACATCGATTGAAGCCTATCTTTGTTTGTTCACACGTCCTATCCTCCACTCCAGTTGAAGTTGTCGATCCAAACTTTTCAATAAACCTCTTCCTTTAAGTTGCAGATACCACCATCATCCGTTCCTGCTTCTACTTATATGCATATATTATAAAGGCGAGGGTAAGTACATTTGTATTCATTAAGAATTTTAGTATAAATGCAAATGCATAATTTCTCCTTCAACGGTTTAATATAATTGCTTAAATTCTTGTTAAATACAAAATGTGTGTGAAATATTAAAAATATTCTTTTATTAAACAAATCTATTATTCACTTACAATATGGACGTAACTTCTTATTTCGAAAGTTGGAGTGAATATTCATGTATTTTGCTCTACAGAGTTATATCATATTACTCATAAAAACTCTCAATCATGTATATTTTCATGATTCTTTAAACATGAACTCTTGATTGAGTGAATATAGTTTTTCCTGAATTTGTATACTAAGTATCTCCATTCGACATCTCAAATGTCGTTGTAGTCAGACTCATTTGCAATTCCATCAGTTGAGCATATAGCTTTTGGGTACTTTCGAACGACATTTAGAACCCACTAGATTATTTTGAGCGATCTGTGACGCCCCTTAGGTTATTTGAAGTGATTCGTGGCGTTAAATACATATAATATGTTCTCATGTGGAGACTTAGTTATTGAATAAGGTACTCAACTAGACATGTTCCATATCAGGTCTGTGACCAATACGTTTGTACAGCACATACGAGAAAGTGATAGTTGATTATGGCTTTAAAATATTAATCCCATATGTATAGAAACTCAAAACTAACCTCTGAACTCTATCTCCGAGCTCTCTCTACCCACCATATAATTATTCACTGGCTGCTCCATCAACTGGTTACTCAAAACATAATTAATCATATTTTTCATGCATTTAAATCTATTTAATTATTTTTGAAAATAATTATTGTGCATGTAGGTAGAAGTGTTAAATTTTGTAGATTAAAATTAATTGATACAAAATAGATTCAAACATATAACATGATCAAGAAAACTTGTCTACTTGTGCAAAATTGGACCCTAATTCAAATGTTGCAACGGACGCTCCGACACTTTTGCTCTTGGTTCCTAAAAGAATATAAGACCAATCATATGACTCAAAATTTTGCATCCAAACTAAGAATCTATAAATTTTACGACTCATCAACCTATTCCTAAATTTCTAAAATTGATTATCTCTAAAAAATTTTAGTCTTAAAAATTGTTTCCTATTATTTTCTAGAATTTTTCTCTAGTCTAAATTGCACTAAAATCTATGAAACTTAGAAATAAAATAAATGACTATTTATTTTAAAATTATAAAATTTATATTTCCGCCAAACTCTCCTCCTATTATTTCCTGTTAATTCCCTGTATTTTTTTTTCTTTTCTTTTCCTCATCCTTCACATCATTTTTTCTCCCTTCTTTTTTTTCTTTTTCTCTCCTCTCTTTTTTTTTCTTCTCTTTTTCTCTTTCTTTTCTCTCTCTTTTTTCCCCATCTCTTCTCTTTTCCCTCAATTTTCTTTTCCTCTTCTCTTTCTCTCTCTTTTCCCTCTCTACCCGAGCCTATACCCTAGAGCTACCGCTGCCATCTAATTTCCCTCACAGGTGTCCTCTTTGGCTGTTTGCGGTCGCTTGTGGCTCACGGTTGAGACCCTAAATCCAATTCTAAACCCAATTTCACCCAAAAGCGTCCCGATTAGCCCCAGTTAGTAAACATAGTTCCTAATGTATCTCGAATCAGTGGTGCAGGTGTGCGTGCGGGGCCACTGGAGCTTGAGATGGCGTTGGTGCGTGGTGAGGACCACTGCCGGCGTCGGGTTCATCGCCCGAATAGCCCAGGTAAGGTCCTCAAGCTTTCCCCCTTCTTCCTATACATGTATGTGTGTATGTGTTTGCGGTGTGTGTACACATGCTTCTTCTCTGGCCGCTAACCCTAGCTTCATAGTGCTTTGGCCACTTGCTCTTGCCGTCTCATCGCATCCACGATTGTGAGCATGTCAAAGCTTCACTTTTTTTTCTACGGTTGACGTGAGTGTTGCCGGCGTGGTCATAATTGGCATGCCCGACTTAGACTTTTGGGTCTTGGGCCAAATTAGTTGTGGTTTAGGTGGCAAGGGTGACGTGGAGGCGTGCTGGCGTTGTATAGCATCAGGTTGGTGTGGTTTACGGTGAGGTATGGAGAGTAAAAGAGTGTCTTGACTGGTTTTAGGATTGCTCCGTTAGAATTTGTTAAATTTTAGGGTTGTTTATGCAAATTTGCAAATTCTGAGTCATAATTGATTTTTGAGGCACAAATTTGGATCAAATTCCTCTAGATTTTGATTTTGGGTTGGATGAATTAGGGTTGTTTCAAACTCGGGCAGGTCTAATAGTAACAGATGGTTGGACAAATACTGAGTCTGGCGATTTTCAACAGAAAAGAAAAAGTTAAAAAATTGTGTACGAGAGGTACAGTTGTAAGGTTCTGCTCTCCAAGTTAACCATGCACTCCATAAAACATTTGTTGATCCTGTACATAACAGTGTCCTAGCCTACCACGGTACTCGACATGGGTGTGCACTACATAGTAAATCCCATATTATTTTGGAGGAGTCATGTATCATGGATTAATTAGCCCAGGTTCGTGTAAACAAGTTAGTCGTTCCCGTCATCTTTCTGACTATTAATCTATACGTCAAAGATTTCAATTTTCTAAGTCAATAACGGCTTCTATGCAAGTAGTTTATTCTAATTGGAATGCTGTGGAACCAATCTGTCATTCTTAACTTTTTAAAAAGAAGCTACAATTTTTTTTTAAATTACTCGACCCATCTTCAGGACGTAATGCTGCATGTGGTAGAATTTTTATTTTTTATTTAAATATGTACTATTTAGCATATAGTAATAAAAATTACACTAATAATAAATATATTTTTTCTGATGATATCATGAGTTAAAGAAACATATAAATATTATATTATAATGATGATATTATCATAAAATCCTGATAACTAAATCATTTTTAATAGATAATGAATATATTTAATCAACTGCATAATAATTAATCGTTTGATGGTACCCTATCCATCCAACAACCATATACCGTTGTTTACAAACATTGGTTAAAAAAATACAAGTGACATGTTCATGATTCCAATATTAAGTAAGTATTCTCTTATCTTAAAAATTTTTTGTACCGTATTGATTATACAATTAGGTCACACATGAGCCAAAAATTCAATAGAAAGTTTCTCATGTAAGAGATACGTAAGAAATATTTGAGAATTGTCTAATTGCAGTCTTGGATGATTTAGATGAACTCAACTCATTTATACTAATTTATAAGAGATATATTTAAATTTATCTAAGTCTTCGAATCAAAATAAGATAATTGCAAAATCTTTTTTCCATTAAATTTTTGTCCAGCTTAGACGCGATGGCGAACAAACACGTGGCATGTTCTCGAATACACGCAATGAGAGGCCACGTGTACCTTCCACGTTTCCTCAACTTTTGTTGGTGGGCTCCAGACGAACAAGCATCGATTCACAGGTAGAGTAAAAAGATGGAAATACCGTCCAATAAGGTGGGGACGTGGCGTCGTGCGCTCGCGTCCCCAATTCGTTTCCGCCCAACTTCCAACGGAGCCAGGACGACACAATATCTGTTTCGTTTCTCCTTGCCTTCCTTCTTAACTCCTTTGCCGTTCGCGATTTCGGTTCCCTATCTCCATCTCCCTTTCCTCCTCTTAAACATTCGCACCCCACGCAGAGAAGGGAACTCCTATACGCGTGCGTCCATAACCGCCACGCCGGAAGCTTCTTAGGGTTTCGCCATCGCCACCGCCGCCGCGCAGCCTCGCCGGCGGTTGATCGCGCGGGACTCCAGGTAGGGTTTCGTGGCTCCGCCTCCCGAACCGGCTCGATCAGGGGTCTTTTGTGGCGAATTTTGTTTGTCTTCTTCTTGTTTTTTTTTTTTTAAGTTTTTTATTTGGAGAGTTATTTAAGTTGGGGAGGTGTGCGAGAGGCGATGGGTGATAGGTTTGAGAGGGGAAGCTGTAAAAGTGTGATGCTTTTAGATTGGTTTTGTTCTCTATTCCGTATCTATGTTTAATTTACTTCAATTTTTTTTAGCTTGAGTAGGAGATTTTGATGCGGTTAGAACGAGAGAAACAAAAATTAGAGGTTGTAGTATTGGTGTTGAATGTTGATAAAAAAAAAAATTACAGCTATTGGTATTGGTGTTCATTGGATCAGATGCTAGATTGGGTTTCCCATTCTTTAATTTTTTTGGTGATAGGGTTGTTCGGTTGGAAAGGAGGAACTGGTTCGTGTTAGGTTAGGAGCTTAGTGTTTGCTATATTCTGTAAGCACACTTGCATGATGAAGTTTGTACTTTGTACAGGGGCTCTATGATCAAGGTTAGTACATGTTGATGTGCGATTTCCATGTTTTCTTATCACATATTGATGGGAGATTTCCATGTTTTATGAACAGATTTTTGTTACTAATATTAACGTTGGGGCTTCTTTCTAATCCTAATAGAGACCATAATATACTTTATATATAGTAATGTCTTATACTATGTCGTGCAACCTTCTGTTTTATGCCGATTATTTTAATTCTAATATGTTATTTCTCCAAGCCAGTATTATATTGGGTGATATTTTGGCTGAAGAGGTTGTATGTTGTAGAGTATTTTTGGTTGAGGTGGCTTGTGATTAGGTTAATATTTATATTTTTTAGTAGCTAACAGGTTTATCTGTGAATGCATCCGCCTTATTCTGACTTTTGATACCACTGTGTTTCAGGCTTTCTTTTCGTTGGCAAATAATGTTTTCCTGCCATTATGATTGCACTGAATAATGTGTAGTAGCTGCCAATCACAAGATTTAATCTCCTATAGTTTTATCAAGATACTAGAGCATGCCAAAACTTGGAACTATGGGTCGCAGGTTTGCATGTTTTTGTTCTCCTTCAGTATCAGAAATTAACTTAATCTTAAATGAAATCTCCAATTTCTGACTATGATTTGTTGTTTCCTTTTCTTGACGCTTGCAGTGTACTTAGGAAACCTAATGAAAGCATGAGGCTTATTATAGTAACTATTGTTGGAGTAGTATTTGGCTTCTTCATTGGCATCTCATTCCCAACAGTTAGCATAACAAAGGTACGGAGATGGTTTTATCATTGTACAACACTATTGCAACTGCACGTCAAGAGATTAACTTATTACCATTTGAAAATATTGCAGCTCCACTTTCCAGCTAGCATTATTTCCTACATAGAAGATAAGAACTCAGGGTTGACAGCTCAAACTTTACTTAATCACGCATGGACTTCTGCCAAAAGCGCAATGCAAAACGATTCTGAAACAAATTCAGACAATACTTTGAAGGTACAATATTTTGTGCGTGTTGAATTCTTTTATAGGAACTTCCTTTCTGCATTTTCAATTAAATATATTATTTGTATGTCTTTTTTCTGACCTATGCAAGACCTCATTAGTTGATTTGGCATAAGTGTTGCAAGTAATTTCTTTTAGTGCATTGCTCATCACTTTGCACGGCAATTCACCTTAATTGATAGATTAATAGTTTATCCTATGCACGTCTTAAATCTTCACTTCAGAAAGTACAGCAGACTTGTGGGCTGTGGAGTTTTGGCTGACTTCAATTGAGTTGGAGTTCTCTTATTGTGTAGCGAAAGGTTAAACTTGGTTCTGAATGAAAATTAAATAAAACGCATTTTATTGAACTTTGTCATGATGTCTGTAATGTTTTGTTATCTTGTTGGCAAGATACTAGTGTTTTGGTTTTATAATGTTTTCTATGTACTGATATAGCATTAGACTGAAGAGTGTGAGGAACAATAGATCTAATATCAATTCTAGTGCAAGCCCATGTGAATGAGCAGTGATAAAGTTATTCCTCAAGAATGTGCTGATTCAAGCCTTGGAAATAACAACTTGGCAATGAAACATATGATTTTTTTTTTTTTTTTCCTATCAATGTATTTATAAAAGTTACTTCCTACTATTTATATATGTTGGCAACAGCACAGTATCAATTCTGTGCTTATTTTACCACAAAGCTATATTTGTGAAAGAGCTATGTGCCTCATAAGTTTCACAAGAGATTATGACCTGGTGGCACATTTAATATCTGCAACTACAGCCAGAATCTCCACTTTGTAAATCTGACGAGCAAGTATAACTTTACCATGAGATTTTGACTAGTATGTATAATTTCTACACTTTATGGTTACATGCCTATGACACGACATGAGGTCGTTGACTCTCTACTTCTAGTTGAATATACAGGACTTTGGCTATTTCAGCTCATTGTTCCAGTCATATTATTTCTATTGATTTGAAGTTCATGAACCATTAGTGCAATTTCCATTTCACAAGAGCTACCTTCATGTCTAGTTATAATAAACCATTAATTTGCCTTTTGGCTGTTTCTGTATTGTCTATGGTCCCAGGCACAAGGGCCTCTTCTCTTCTCCCTATCTTTATATTTTGTCTGAAACTGCATTATTTTCCTTGTCATGACAAGTACATATAAGAATTAGGTCTTGGCTTTGTTTTCTGATTGGTATTGTTTGTTTATATATTTGGTTCTTTTAATAAAGATTTTACTTGATGAATTTGTAGATTTATGTCCCAACAAATCCTAAGGGTGCAGAGAGGCTAGCACCGGGTATCGTTGTATCAGAGTCTGATTTTCATCTGCACAGGCTATGGGGAAACCCAAGCGAGGTACCTACTCATTGTTGCTTTTTTTTCATGCCAGCTCTAATCTCCGGCGTGTTGTATTTGAGAATTCCTTTTTGCCTTTCACTAGATTATGGTGTATTCTGCTCATCCCATTACTTCTAAAGATCTATCATCTTCTTAATTCCTGTAAATTGTTGTGCCTGTGTATTGTTCACTCACAATTGGTGTGTGCTGTCATATACTGAACATCTTCAGTGGTGTTGTGATTTCCTATCTCGCTATTTATCCATTCTTTTTAATTGTCCTGAGTTGCCCCAATGAAACTGTCCTGAGTTCCCCCAATGAAACGACAAAACCACTGATCTGCAACTTGCTATTCCTATTTGTCTTAATGGCATTTTCATTTTGCACTATGACTTCATTGATTATATCAAAGCGAGCCTATTATTGCATTGACTGAACCAATTGCCCATCAAAGTTTATGTGAATCAGTGTTTGAATTAGTGATTAGCTTACTTAGTCACTTATATGTTTATCGCTTATCTGAGATGCTGATAATTGATTCTGAATATGCAGGACCTCCCTTTCAAGCCAAAGTACCTTGTGACTTTCACTGTTGGATATTCACAGAAAGAAAACATAAACAGAGCAGTCAAGAAGGTAATGCTATTGACAAAATCTCACTATATATCTGAAATTTCTCTGACATACTGGATTGGAGCATTGAATTATTGCTGTTCTTTTTCCCTGTTACAGAGTATGTTTGTCTTGGTGGTAACTGTATCTTTAATTGTGCATTATATCATACAATTATGACTTGGTAATCGGCCTAAATATTTGAAGTGTTGGTGCTGCAGTTTTCCGATAATTTTGCTATCCTATTATTCCACTATGATGGTCGGGTTAGTGAGTGGGATGAATTTGAGTGGTCAAAACGAGCTATCCATATAAGTGTCCGGAGACAAGCAAAATGGTGTGTTCTGGTGCATTTCATTAATTGTTTGAATTTTGAAAGGCAACTCTACAAATTTATTTATGATCTTTATCTCTAGGTGGTATGCCAAAAGATTCCTTCACCCAGATATTGTGGCACCTTATGAGTATATATTTATGTGGGATGAGGACCTTGGAGTGGAGCATTTTGATGCAGAGGAGTATGCTTTCGATCTTCACTTTTTGTTGCAGATTTTTTGATATGGCTTGCTAGCATATTTATGTTGCTCTTGGATTACAGATACATTAAACTTGTAAAGAAATATCAACTAGAGATCTCTCAACCTGGTTTAGAGCCAGATAGGGGATTAACATGGCAGATGACCAAAAGAAGAGGAGATCATGAGGTCCACAAGTAAGTGTTACAGCTCTAATTTGCACATCCTCAAGAAATATTCTTTGCCTCAATAATGCATTGTGAAAACTGAAACATTGTTTTTTTGTGTACTTGGTTTTTGTCTTCATCTCAATCTGCCTCAAAATTATGCCTTGTATGAGGCACCAAAATTGAAGTCTCACGCAAAGCAACAAAACTTCTAACCCTTGACATGGCCTAACCTTACTCTTGCTGTGATCTTATCCTTGAATTGTTGTTTTTCTTTATCTTACAAAGTTATCTGGTTGGTGGTTTGGTTTTAACAGGGTTACAGAGGAGAGAGAAGGTTGGTGCTCTGATCCTCATCTTCCTCCTTGTGCTGCGTATGTAGTTTCTTCAATCAGCTGAATTTGCTCAATTACGCGGCCCATATGTGGAAGAGACCTAACTGTGTATATCTGATGTACAGGTTTGTTGAGATAATGGCTCCAGTATTTTCTAGAGATGCATGGAGATGTGTATGGCATATGATTCAGGTATATCATAATTTCCTTTTCTGCTTTATTCTATCTGTCATCCACTTCTTGCATGGTTGATATTGTTTGCTGTTGCAGAATGACTTGGTCCATGGATGGGGTCTTGATTTTGCTCTCAGGAAATGTGTGGAGGTATGCACTGCACTCCCTCGTCAAAACATTGAACTAATGTTGAAAAGGAAGATCTTATGACCAATTAGAAACATTCAAATACCAAAATGAATGGATCAAATTTAAATAAATTAAAAAATTATCAGCCTTTGTATGATGGCAAATTAGTCCTTTATTAAGCAATTCTTTTCTTTTTCCTAAAAAAAACATCTTATACAGAACTAAATGCAAGAATAGGTAGGTAACTCTTATGATCTGAAAGTAGGGGATTGATATTTGAACATTCTATTACTCGAGTAGCTTTTGGCCTTTTGATTTCCTACTACCTAAATTTGTTTCTCCTTGCACCTTACAGCCTGCTCATGAGAAAATAGGAGTTGTTGATTCCCAATGGATTGTACACCAAGTGGTTCCTTCTCTCGGGAATCAGGTAAGCACCTAGAGAAGCACATCTTTTAGTACTTAGTACATCTTACTGTTTTCTTTATTCTTCATCACACTTCCAGTGTGCACTTTTGACATTTCTCCATTTCCTTGTTTTTCTTCTGAAAATGCGCAGGGCCTGGCGGAGCATGGTAGAGCACCATGGGAAGGGGTGAGTATACAACAACTTAGAAGGAATTGATTCTTAATCGTAAAATGAACCACTAACACAATCTCCCTCATGTGTTGTGAGTAGATTGGAATTGTGCACAGCTTGGTACTGATGTAGTGATGTTGATATTATTTTGTTGTCTTTGGGCTTGTCAGGTTAGAGATCGTTGCCGGAAAGAATGGGGAATGTTCCAGACAAGAATGGCCGAGGCGGAGAAGGCATATTACAAGACGATTGGCGTCACAACGCCAAATTTGACTTCTGTCTAGGGACGGACGACATTGTTACTTACCACTACCATTTTTTTTTATTGTCATTGGTAGTACTTCTAGTTGAGGTAGATCATGGTGATATTGATGATACGTGTAGAGTATACAGGATGTTATTATCTATTAATTTAATTTTTTATTACTTGATCACTTTGCTCTAACCACCGTGAGCGGGTGCAATCTTCTCTGTGCTCCCATTGGTGGCCTTTTGTGTGTGTGTGTGTTGATCGGTTGCGGCAATTTTCACTAAAATGAACTACACCGGAAGCCTTTTCTTGTCATGGTTAACTAGAAGTTATTAATGAAGTGGAACAGTAGACGCATTGTTCAGAATGGAGGTTATCGCCACTTCATTTTTCAGATACAGAAAACTAAATCAATAATTGAAAGCATTTAGATTCGTACAGATAGCAAGGTTGTTGTATATCATTGTAGGTAGTGAGACCACATGGAACGGGGGCTTTGCATACATGATACGTATGCACTCGGTGAAGTTGTAACAAGCCCTAGAAATGCTGAAGAAATACTACCAAACATACTAAGAAATGGTTGACATCAATATCTCCTTCAAAAACTCGATTCTTTGCCATCTCTCCTCTAGTTTCAGCTTGGCCGTATCATCAGTCACGCACTGATTTGACCCGAGAAACCTGAAAAAATCGGTGTCACTTGGCATGCGGCGGTATTTTTTTCTAAGTAGTGAACCAGATCTATCTACCTTACCGCTGATCATTCGAGACAGGTGAAACACCACACTTATTGTTTGCTTCACCCGAGTCAGTATCAATTTGAGCAAAGTTGCAGATAAATTGCGAAAGAAGTGGATCTGGATCTGGCGTACTCATGTAGTGTGGGGGTACTTCATGGTACGAATTCACTTGATATGCTTCCTTCTCAGATGGTGAAACAGTGGCAGTAGGCCATGAGCTTGGCTTACAAGGCTTCCTCCTCTGCCATTATCAGATGATGATGAACTAACTTGGTGAGTATGCCATTACAATGATATTGATCGATTCTGAAGTATTTGTGAATGTACCTTCAGTAGATGAGAGTGTTGAATTCTGAAATGTGCAGCCATGTCTTTCCCTAGATTGTCAGCGCACATCGGACATACCTGAAGGGGAAAAAAACAAGATAACTGTTCATCAGGTCGTCATCACGAAAGGAAAATTCCACGCTCTCAACGTATCATTTGTAGAAATTAAGCAGTCATTGTATATCAAGAAACAAATTTGCTTAAGAGCTTATAATACTACTTTGAGCTTATATAAACAAAAAAGAACATACTAGGAGAAAATATCTAAGTTGCGTTCACATATGCAAACTGAACCAAGAAAGGATTACTGTTCTCCAACGAACTACGACGCTTAATAGCTAACATGCAGTGGGCAATTTATTAACTTGACACGAGTTTGATCCATCCAAGTTATTTTGGCTAATAAATTTCCAACAAGCATGTAAAACTGTAGATGCACAGGGACAACGAAAAGAAAGCTTGAGTTACCGCATTTTTGGTGTCAAAGCAATGCTCCTCCTGCAGATGGTTGCAAAGAAAGGGCACCTCCACCTCGATGTAACAGAAAGGGCAAGGGAAGTACTCCCACAAATCGCTATCTCCTGAATTTTTGGCAAGAAACAGTTAAAACTGGTGTAGTATTATCCCTCATTTATCATTTAATCAGAATTATTGGCAAGAAGCTCATCCTAACAAGTGCTAGAATCCTTCACAGGACAGCATAGCTGTCAATAACCAAATATTCTCACGAACAAGCATGAACTAACCAAGAAATCACTGAACAAAAATGTATAAGTAGAGGATCACTTCAAATGAAAAGTGCAAGAATCTCATATATGAGTGTCATCAAACAGACCTGCAGGGTGAGGGTGAGGTTGGTCGTAATGCTGGTGCAGTTCTGCTGGAAGATAGCCATGACTGTATGCAGCATCTACCTCCATATCTGAACTTCTACTTCTCCCTCCACTACTACTCTAGAGCTTCTCTCTTATACAGGTCACCAACACCAAGAACAACTATCCAAAACAACAGCACATACAGATTTAACACAGGGGAGAGGAGTTGGATCAGGGCTCCTTGTCTTAGCTTCTTAAGTGTTTATATATGTATATGGGTCTGAAAGTCTTTGCCTTCTGGCCACATAAATGTTGATGTCTCAAAAGTTAAATAAAAACAAACAGACAAACAATGGGAAAATGGAAAAGAGCTACATACAAATTCATGAGATATACTCTACTTTCTACATCAAAGAAATACTACTACTGGTGGTGGTGTCAGAAAGTATCTTTCCAGTCAGCCATCAAACCTGAAAGCTACACTCTTGATGTCTGATTGGTGGAATCCTGGAAGCCCATTTCATGAGAGTTATTCTTTCATGTACTCATCTCTGGCCTTATGTGCATAGAAAGCTAGCCTTTTGAGCCAACCCTATAGAAAATTGGAGAAAAGTAAAGTCAGCTGTGCCCACTCAATTCAAGACAGTGATGTGCAAGTGCTCAGCTTTCTGTTTTGTTGTTCCTGCAGAGATAAAATTCACTGGAGTTGGAGAACATCTTTAACTGAAAATTGATTTGCACTAGCTATCTCACTGCTCATATTATACTACTGTTTTGTGTTGTTGTACATGTATGATGGTTTTGGGAGCCTTTTCAGGTTTCATTAGAGCTTAATTATCCTCTTGATAAAAACTAAATCTCAATGATTTTCAGAATGTTGGTAGCAGTTGAAAAAAAAAAGATGTAACTATTGTCTTTGTTTCAAGCTTTGTCGGTTTGGCAGATCAAAAAATAGAGTATTGGGAACACGCCAATAAGCCGATGAGCATACAAATTTCAGACTTCAGCTCGCCTTATCTATGCACAAGGATTCCTGCCATGAATGGAAAGCAATGCTTAATGTACTAACAAATTCTTTAATGCTGCATAGCTATTGCAATGTAAAATTGCCTCCTTAAATAAAAAAAAAAATGTGTTCACAAAAATTGTCCTGACCCTTGAAAAATATAGAAAGGATGGAGTGGACTCGTGTTGTCCTATTCCTATAGGCTTTGTGTCATCAATAGAAAACGCAAGTTACCCAACAAGTCGGTCATGCCATCCTATTGCTGTCGCATACACCAATTGGATTCTGGTCATATCTGTCCAACATCTTAACCTAACACCACTTACCAGTTTACCTATATCAAGTACATCATGGCTAAATTGGCAAATTTCCTAGTTAGTCCTTTGGCATAGATCTTTCTATGGATCTTTCTAGCACATTTGTGGAGGTGTTGATATCATAGATGTAAATTTATGTCTGACCCATCTATTTTAAATCTAATATTTATTTAATAAAAATGTCAAAAATGCTACCGTCCATCCTGAACCGTTGAATCCTGAGTTCATGGTCTATTATATTGCGTGAAAGATCCTTAGGATTTGACAAGTGTTGAATCTGGGTGAATTATTGTGTTGTGATCTTTTGGACATCATAAGAAAGAAGAAAGGTAGCCTAGTGGAAAAAAGGGCCTTTTTTTGCAAGCAAGTGACTAGGAGCATAGTCAGCTTAGTTTGTTCTTTCCATTAGATCCTGACTTTTTTTTTTGGTTAGCTGCACTATTGCCTCCACAAAGAAAATGACAAGTTTTGTTTGGTGGGTTTTAGGCCAATTAGGACATTTGAGGGAATGGTCCGCTTTGCTTTTCCTAACTAGGATTCTTTATTTGTTTTACTATATAGGTCTATTTTATTGAAAATTATCATTTCACAATATAAGTTTATAGACGAAAATGGTGGTATTTTATTATATTTCTTCTTATTTTATCCCTCATAATATCCTATAGATGCTCTACTTTTATTATTTCTAATAAAGAGAAAGTGAATAATTAATTACTTTTATTAATATCATGCTCCACTTTAGTTAAGGATAGTATAGTCTATTTTATATTCTATTCACTTAATTTCACAATTATGTGGTCTATGCGCATAATGAGTTGAGACTAATATTGTGAAACAATTCTTTAGGTTACACGTATAACGGGTTTGGACTAATATGAAATAGAAAATTGGTATGTTATTTGGCTTCTAACATTCTTTTTGTTGTCTCCATCAAACGCCTCTTCTTTACCTTCTTTTTTTCTTAATTCCGACATATATTTGTTTGGAAATGTTTGTATGATCCAAACTTGATAATTACCTTTGTGAACGAGTAAAACCGATTCCCTGATTGGATATTGCAAGTCACAACGCTTGTATGATCAATATTTTACTCCATTTTTACATGTGCTCAAAAATCAAACAAGCTCATTTGCCATAAGTAAAACAGAAATATTAAAGATTAATGCAGTCTGATATAGTGATATCAAGAACTATAATATTATGTAGGGGTTCCTATTATGTATGTTGTCGTGCCCCAAGCTGGCCGAATGCCTTAACTATGGGCTGTGGGCTTATAAATAACTAAATATTGTCTAACTGAGCTGAATCATGTATGCCTGAAAGGCCCAGCCCATGTTACTCGCTCATATCATTCTACTATTCTATTTCAAAATATAAGGTTTATTCTTCTTTGCCCTTGTTTTACAATATATGACCCCTAAAAAAATCAAGACAATAATTAAGGGGCCTTTTTCCACTTTTACTTTTTTCAAATCTAAATTACATCAGTCTTTCTTTCAACAATCTCTTAACTAGTAAAGATCACATGATCTATTCTTCTCATTATTTCCTTAAATTTTCTGCTTATTAATCATGTGCACAAAACTATGAGAACTTATATTTTGAAACAGAGAGTATATTTCAAGTAATTTTAGATTATTTTGTATTTCACAAGTTAGTTACTACCATGGTAAAAAAATGTTATTTTTTTTACTATACCTGGTCTCCAATTTACAACTTTGATTATTTTTTTATTAAAATATAAGATAAAAATTTATAAAACTATACTATTATGAAATTAATTTTTATGAAAAATATGTTTGTATAATTTTCATATAGTTAATTTAGATATTTTATAAATATTTTAATGTACATGATAATTTTCATGTAGTTAATTTAGATATTAATGAAATTACTGAAATTTTATAAATATTTTATGTGGTATGTATATATTATTATTTTTACTAAAATAGATGATAAAAATTTATAAAATTATAATATTATGAAATTATTTTTTATGACAAATATGGTTGTATAATTTTTATATAGTTAATTTAAATATTTTATAAATATTATAATGATCAAACTTACTGTATAATTAAATAACGATATATATCTAATAAATGACGGAGTAGTCGAGATCATTGTGTGCCCCGTAATCGGTGGTAAATTCTTTGTAACATTTTAGCTCGTCCTTTGTAAAATAGTCAAGCAGCATTCATCGTACTAGGTATAAGTTGTATTGAGGGTTAAATTGAATTGTGTAATTTGTACTCAAGGTTAATACACTTGGCTAATCTTTAACTGTAAAAATTAATACTCAAAAGCTATAAAAAATTATAAAGACAAGTAAAAAACAACTAACAATCCCTAATTAAAAAATTGTGAAAACTATCATCTCAGGCCACTACCCAGTGAAAATACATGTAGTACAGGTTAGAGGAGCAGTTTCCAGCCAAGTCCTCCCTAAAACCCCCCTTTCCCATTTCATCAAACACCTACACCTCAAACCCCAAGAAATGACTCCTCACCTCCGCCGCCTCCTCCGCCTCCCTCTATTCTCCACCGCCGCCTCCACCTCGCCGCCAACCCACCCCACCCCGTCCACAGAAGCTGTCCTCTACTCCCTCCGCAACCTCTCCAAGGATCCCGCCCGTGCCCTCGCCTTCTTTCGCCGCTCCGCCTCCGCCGGCCACCCTCTCGGCTCCGCTGCCTATAACCTCATGCTTCGCACCCTCGCCTCCTCCCCCGCCTCTGCCTCCGCCCACTTCTGGCCCTTCGTCCGCGACATGGATGCTGCCGGCCACTCTATCGACCAGGGCACCTACCTCGCCGCCCTCGCCTCCTTCAAGAAGGCCAGCCTTGCCGCGGACCACGCCGCCCTCACTGCGCACTACAACAAGGCCAAGACTGATGCTGAGGGAAGCACCGACATCTCGGCGGCCACGGAGGCCGTCCGGGGGCTCGAGGGATCAGAGAATGGGGAGCTTGACAAGAAGTTAGAAGGCATTGAGCTGCCATTGACGGAGGCTACGGTGGCCAAGGTGCTCCGGGAGGTGAGGGACTATCCGGTGAAGGCTTTGGGTTTCTTCCGGTGGGCTGGGCGCCGGAAGGGTTACAAGCATGGGTCAGTGGCGTACAATGCCATGGCGAGGGTGCTTGGCCGTGAGGAGTCAGTGTGGGAGTTCTGGGAGTTAATCCAAGAAATGAAGGCTGAGGGAATACACGTTGACATTGACACATATGTGAAGCTGTCGAGGCAATTCCAGAAGCGGCACATGATGACAGAGGCTGTGGAGCTCTATGAACTCATGATGGATAGCCCGTACAAGCCATCGCAGCAGGACGGTCCAGTGCTCCTCAGGCGCATTGCACTGGGGCCCTCGTCGGATCTTGAGCTGGTCTATCGGGTAGTGAGTAAGTTTGAGGCTGTGTGGGAGTACATGACAAAGGATATGTTTGATGGGATCCATAGGGTGCTGACGAGCAACGGGAGGTTCGATGAGGCTGCAGAGATCATGAACAGGATGAGGGGTGAAGGCCACCAGCCGGACAATATTACATACAGCCAATTGGTGTTTGGGCTTTGCAAATCCAGGCGGCTGGATGAAGCTCGCAATGTGCTAGATGAAATGGACGCTGAAGGGTGCGTCCCAGATTTGAAGACTTGGACTATGTTGATCCAAGGGCATTGTGCAGCAGGGGAGGAGGACAAGGCCTTACAGTACTTGATGGAGATGATCGAGAAGAACTTAGAGGCAGACGCTGATTTGTTGGATGTGATGGTGAAAGGTCTGTGCAGCAATAACAAGGTTGATGCTGCTTACACTTTGTTTGTTGAGATGGTGGAGAATGCCCAGTTGAGCCCATGGCAAGGCACTTACAAGCATCTAATTAGCAACTTGCTGAAGGTAAAGAAGCTTGAGGAGGCGCTAGGCCTTCTGAGATCAATGAAGGCCCACAAGTTCCCCCCTTTCGCTGATCCCTTTCCTCCTCACATTGCCGAGTATGGGACCCTTGAAGATGCAAGGGAGTTTCTGAAGGCCTTAACAGTGAAAAATTATCCATCATACACCGCCTACCTACATGTTTTTGAGTCACTCTTCAAGGAGGGTAGATATTCAGAGGCTGAAGATTTACTATACAAATGCCCAATCCATATCCGCAAGCATCACGAAGTCACCAAGTTGTTTGAATCAATTAAAGTTGAGAGTACTTCTTGATTGGAGTGCAAGAAAAGGTTAGTGAAGTTACAGCGAAGTGCATACTAGCTAGCTGTCGTTCAATAACTTGGATCTTGTATTTTCAATTTTTCACAAGTTATTTAATGCTTGATGTGAAAGTTTAGAGCCAATGAGATTGTTTTTTTCGTGTGATTATGTTATTCATGTGTTGATAGGAGCATCGCAGCTCTATGGATAGCACCATCATTCACGACTGACCTGCTTGCCTGTAGAGGGAAGGTCCTGGAATGGTTTTTCTCTATGCTTAATGAGAAATGGCTCACAGGAAGAACTTCTGCAAAATCCATTTTGCTTTCATACAATTAGGGCCATAAAGCTTTGTACGCACTTATACAATTTATTGTTTTGTTGTAACAACTTCTTCATTCCACATAGAGAATACTTCTACGAAAATCTTAAACAGAATGTCGCATCCTATACATATTTTAATATTTACAATACCTTTATTTCCACATAAAATACCTGGTACATCGATGCTTCAATTAACAGTATTGTATATTCACAATACCTTGATAGGGCAAATAGTATCACGCTTACATGACTGAACAGACTTCAAGCAACATGTCTTATTTATGTAAAGACCTATCATAGACAAACCTTAAGTAATGGAGTCCTAGTCTTTTAAGACGCAGGATACATCGATGTGCTTTTTTGGAGTTCCCAAGTCCTGTGTTTAAGCTTGATGAACTCATCAGCTTTCATGTTCACATCCTTGTTCTTTTCAACCTTCATCTTGTGGCCATGGTCCAACCTTTCATGTGTTCTTGTTGCTGCCTCTTCCTTCATAAAATTGGGATGGCCACCAACCTGAAATTTCACATGCTTTTGGTGTGCTTGGAGATGGAATTGTTGAGCCATTGGTCCTTGCTCAAAGATATCAAGAAAATGCAGGAAGGGTATGAATGAGTTTGCAATTGTATTGGTCCGTTGCCCTCTTTTATAGGCCATCAAGCATCTTTACTTCGAAAAGATAAGGACGCATCCTATTCTCTACATTTGACTAAGTTTCAGCAAATCTTTTATGTGGTATCTTCAACTAATTCGGCTATCTTAGCATGGACCGGAGATAAGGCACTTTGAGATTCTTTCTTGCTTCTTTTCTCTTCAGTAGGAAGCATGAAGTTGCTTTTCTTTTACTGATGAGAATTACAACTATCTTCATATGTAGACACGACACGACCAAGTATGATTAAGAGAACTTTTGTTAAGTGAGTATGTAGCTTAACAAAATTCTCAAGTTTCATATTTTTTTTTCTTATAGTTTTGTTCAATATTCAATTAATACAAATTTCGTCCTTACCCATGACAACTTTGATGCATCTTACTTGAAGAACATGGTTCATTGAACTGCAGTTTTACTTCATCTCCTTGATGACTAATGACTTGTGCATTTTAGATGTAATAAATGGTCATGGTTGTTCAATCCATCAAACAACTCAGACAAGCAATTGAGTACTAGAACTGTTGGTAAACTCAGGTTTTCTTTTTTTGGAGTTGCCTGTGCATCATATAATTTGCAAATTAGCATGTTTCTTAAATCTGAACAATTGATCCTATAGATGCTGCAGGTACTAGGCTACTTGTGCCCCATGTTTTTCACCACAGAAAAAGAATATTCTTGTTTCTTTGAATATGCTTATCATTTTCTTTTTCTTTCTTTCTTTTGGAACTAACATATGGGTGCTACTCTTGATGATAGCCATCTTTTCACGTGCCGAATAATATCCTGCAATCACAAGGAAACTAACTGTTGCTCCCCTTTATTTGCAGAGTTGTTCGGTAAAACTGGCTTCCAGCACAATCAATTCAAAGGATGTGAAGGATTATACCCAATTACAGACATGATGAACAGATTCTGAGTTCCTGGTTTGACAGAGTTAGGCATGAATGCAGGAAAGCAAATGATATACTCCATAATTTTCTTTCAAAGATGCGTCTCATGTACACTTTTAATATCTGCAGAATATTTATCACATGGGCGCTTGCTGTTTGTCGTGTCTGACCAAAACTGTGGAGTTGGGATTCCAATAGTTGTTCATGCCATTGCTTTTGCTTGGCTCAATTCCTAAATTGCACAATTTGGTTAGACGGTTCTACAACCATTAGTGTTGTTACATAGATCTTCTGCTGTTATCATCAGCTTTTCTCAGAATCTCTCTCCATCATACAAAAGTTAACAAGGTGCAGAGCACAGCACACAGCAGTTTCTTTCTTTTGGTTGTCTCTCTGTAATTTGTACGACTGAAAACTATGTAGCTTGGAGAGAGCAGATGATTTCATTTACTATGCACGCCTAATATGTTTCTGTTGTTTTCTGCACATTTTTTCCCCTCTTTAGAGAGATTGTATTGGGCTTTCATTAGTCTATTGTCATGAACTTGTTTTGTAGCAGTCAAAAACTGTTGCTCCCTCATTTGAGGAGTTTCAGATGGAAACTTAGTACCAGCACATAGACAGCTCTTGTCTATTCTAGTGACATATTATTTGTTATATAAGCGGTTAATTAATGACCGCATTGTTAAACGAAATTTCCAGAATCTATTGCAATTACAAACAATCGGCTTAGTGATCAAAGTTAATGAATTGGTAATGGTGTGATTTCAAATCCAAAAAATAAATTCTCTGAAATGGACACTATGGTGCTGCCCTCAAGCGTCTTACATCGAATGGCGCAATGCTGCAGCATCTTGTTTGGGGAAAGTGTAATCTTCTATGGATTCATATCCTCCTAGCTATATACGGTTGTAATTGCACATACCATTTTTAACGGATGGTAGAACATTTTTAGTAACTTTTTACAAACACTAATAGATAGATAGTCATAGCCTATGAATTCCACCATACAAACACAGTTCTCCCATATGTTATTCACAGAGTAACATTATATGATCAGGAATAAGCACCCTAGAGGAATAACTAACATAACATCAAAAGAAACCCTTATATGTCAGTTCAGGTATGGAATAAATAAAAATGCTCGATCATCTATCATATATAAATATTGATCCTCATTAACGAATTTTTTTTTATAAATAACTCAAAATAAAAAAATAATTATGAAAATAATCCACAGTTTAGCAAATTTGCCAAAATGACCTGCTTGAGTGTGATAAATCAATTATCACGGTTGTGATACACGATAGAAACCATAAATCTTCAAAAATATGTTTCTATCTTTTTCATTTTGAAAACACGACAGAAAAGATATTTCTCATCTTTTCCAATTTGAAAACATGATAGAAAGCAAAAAAATCAATTTTTCGCGAGTAATCGTGGTCAAGAGCGTGGTTATGAAAGCAATGGTCGAGTGTCTGTGGTCGAAGGTCGAAGTGGGGTGGTCGTAGGCCGAAGTAGGGGTGGTCGTCGCGGTTGGAGTGGTCAAAGAAGTGGTTGGTCGATGACAACCAAACTCGGCGAAGTTATATTTCAGCACGATGACCTCTGACCCCTCCACTTTGATCTACGATCATCTCCACGACGACTTTTGACCAAACTTCTCGACCACGAGTACTCGCAAGAAATTGATTTTTTGCTTTCCGTCGTGTTTTCAAAATAGAAAAGATGGAAACATATTTTTTTGAAGGTTTATGGTTTTTGTCGCGTATCACAGTTGCTATAATTGACTTATCGCACCCAACCAGATTATTTTGGCAACTTTGCTAAACTATGTGTCATTTTCGTAATTATTTTTTTATTTTGGGTTATTTATAAAAAAAACTTCCACACTAACTTGCTATTGTTCATCGTATCCTATCCCCGGTTGAGCCACATCACTGTTTTTCCAGGGCCGTTCAATCTGTTTTGTTGCTGGCCGTGATTCTGCCACGTCGATAGGTTTTGCCTTACATGACCAGGGCTTGTGCTTACACGACCAGCTCGTCCGTTCGATCGTCTGCTTTCACGGCTTCGATTGGCCCGCATGGCTTGGTAGGTGAGGTGCACTATACTGCTTTTGGACTGGTCCGTGTCGTCTTCTCCGGCCTACTGTTTGTAAGTCAGCAACATCGGCAATGACCTAATAGTGTCGCGCCGCGTGTACTCCACTTCTCATCGAGCCGTTGCCGTCTGTTTCTGCCGTCCTGTTTGGTTCACGCCGATGTTCGACGCATGCCCCACTGTTCGCGTCGTGCCTTCATTGTTAGCTGCTGTTTGCGAGCTATCCAATGGCAGTACGCCGCGTGTCTTCCGTCATCGCCTCGGCGTGCTCGCCCAGTTTGCTAATAAATGTTGCTCTGTTTGCTGCGATCACATTCACTTTTTGTGTTTTCCTACGCGGCTTCATTGGATTTGCAAAGCTTGTGCTCAGCTTTTGGCATTGCTTCCTCCTCGCTGATCTTTGGTTGCTGTCCCGTTTTGTGGTTCTGCGGTGCCACGGCCCTTCGCCTCTTGCCCAGTTGCTTTTTCCACGCCGCCTCCATCCAACCCATGTTGTCGCTTGAGCTCTGGTGCACCACCAAAGCCGCCACTCAAGATCCCTGCCACACCGCCCAGATTTGTGCCACCCTAAACCCTAGATTTTCCACTGCACCACCGGATCCGCGTCGCCGGCACCCCAAATCTTGTGCCGCCGCTTTTCTTTTTCCTCTCTCTCACCCGCGCCATTGGTCCAAAGGCATTGCCGCTTGCGCCTAGGGTGCGCCGTCGCGTCCGATTTCTTGCCGCACTGTCGCTCTCATACGCTGCAACCCCCAGATCCGCGGAGGTAGTTCACTAGCTTCATCCTCTGCATCGACGACGGCACCGACAAGCCCAATGATAACTATAGCCGTGGCTTCTACTCCGACGACTTTGGCCTCCTCTTCTTTGTCAGTGACAACTTGTTCAACCTCAACGACGACCACGGCCGCGTTCTTCTCCTTCTTCGACTAGCACCTCAACAACCACACAACTGACGATTTCATCATCAACCTCTAGTGAAAATTTCTGATCCCAATCTCCCCCTTCTCTTCTTCCCTCTTTGCATCTGTTTCCTGGAATGTTGTAAAGAATTTTCCGTCGAGCCGTTGTCATCTGTTTCTGGCCACCTCGACCTACAACCACCTCCACAACGACTCTCGACCACACCTCCTCGGCAACTGCTATCACAACCATGTCCACGGCTGCAACAGATCCAACAAACATGATCGATAGAGTGGGTTAGTTTTGAAATTAACTTTTTAATCTGGATAATTTACCAAAAGAAAAAAACCTTTTCTCTGTGGTGCATTTGCCCCTTATGTTTTTCCAAACAATCAACCAGATTTATCCTTTTGTTTTCAATTCTTTCATGAAAGAAACCAACACAACCAACAGGGACACTCTGTTTCGCACTGTCAAACTGTGTTGTTTTCTACATTCGACTAAAACAAAAGACTACTGATTTGACGAGCAACCAAAATTCGATCAGACATGCACTGTTTCTCATATTCACCAAAAACCAAGCTTGCTATATCGATCAAAACCACCAACGATTTGACCAAGAGAACCAAAATGCGATCATCAGAAACAATGAAACTGTCGATTCAACCAAGCCGGTGCATCCAAGTTTTTTCACTACCACATCCAAAAACACAAACGATTCGACCAAAAACACCAACAACGCGACCATCACAACAAAACAAAACACTGGTTCGATCAAACATAAAAAACGTTGAATCGCCCAACCACAAAATG
Source organism: Pharus latifolius (assembly GCA_019359835.1). Classification (NCBI taxonomy): domain Eukaryota; kingdom Viridiplantae; phylum Streptophyta; class Magnoliopsida; order Poales; family Poaceae; genus Pharus; species Pharus latifolius. The sequence continues at coordinate 1,410,941 of CM033319.1, forward strand.
CCACCAACACAAGACCGTTTATTTGATCAGACACAAAAAATCAACCAATGGACCTTGAGGATTAAACTAGAAATTTACAAATCTCCCCATTCAACCACAAACAAACACGACTAATACAAACAAATCTGCTAGGCGACCAGACACAAAATACAGTCATCGACCAGAAACGAGAATGTCCAACACAAAAGCAAATCTACTGATTCGACCAGACACACAAAATGACCAGCAAACCTCGAAGATCACGCCAGAAAATTACTATCAACACAAAAAAGAAAAATTATTGTTAACGCTTATATTGATACGACCACGTTGGCGCCACCAAGTTTTTTTTACTATCACGTCCAACTATCTGTTTCAATTATTCGATCAGTTTTTTTATTGCCATGATCAAGATTTTAAATCATAACAAGAATCAGTACAACACCTGCTTATGGTCGTTCAATTAAAAATTGGTCGTGTAACTACAAGTCCTGGTCGTGGTCATCCAGTTCGAAAAATGATCGTAGCAAAACAAGTCTGGTCGTGATCGTTCATTTCAAAACTGGTTGTACCAACTTGAACACTGGTGATGGTCGACCAGTTCAAAAAATACAAGTCCTGTTCAAAGTCATTAAGTGCAAAACTGGTCAACTCATGCCAAAATCTTGTCATGTTTGTGCACTTCAAAATTGATCAAATCAGCACATGATCTGAACATAATCATTCAGTTTTAAATACAACATTTTATCATCTATAAATCTATTTCCTCAATACCCGCGGCAATGTGCTGAAACCAACCTAGTTTGATCAGAAATGGACAATAGAATGAACAATAGAATGAAAAGCACGATCTCCTAAGGCTGAACGGCACGATGATATCTTGGCTCCTAATCGGACGGTCGACATGTCATGAACGGGCGCCGGGCACGAGTCCATCTTACATTTTATCCCCGCCTCCCCCACCCAAAAAAAAAAAAAACCAAACACAAAGCAAGGCAAAAGGAGCTCGCCGGAGGTTGGTGTCATGGCCGCAGCCATGGCGACCTCCTCCTACTCTCCTCTACTCTTCAGGACCCTAAACCCTAACCGTAACAGCCACCTCACGGCATTCCCATCCCCCTCCCGCCCCGCCGCTCACCTCCGCCTGCTTCGCCCCGCCGCGACGCTCCGCGAGGTCTGCACCGGCCGCGTCCCCGAACACATCCTTCAGAGGTGAGCTGACGGAACACTTCCCTCTTTAGGACGTTTGAATCCGTATAAACGGCTCTTTTACTCACATAAAGGTCGTAACATCAAGGTTTTTTTTTTATTAACTGAAAGAATTGGTTTCTTGGAGGGTGTTTAGATGACTAGTGCAATTTCCTAATTGTATTGAATCAATGGACGACTTCCATTCCAGGGCCGAGGAGGTTGGATATATCGTGACTACCCAAGTGCAGGAGCAGTCGTTGCCGGTTCTATTGTCTGGGCAGGATTGTATTCTCCATGCACAGGTGATCCCCAAGCTTGTTATTTCTTGGTTATTTGTGTTGTGAAATATAATCTTAGTTTACAATTGTAAGTTAATTGTAGACAGGTTCTGGGAAAACACTAGCGTATCTGTTGTCGGTGTTTTCGGTTATAGACTTTGGGAGGTCCTCTGTGCAAGCTCTGGTTGTCGTCCCCACGAGGGAACTTGGCATACAAGTAGGCGTTAGCTATGACCTACTGATATCTTGTTAGTTCTATTGATGCTCTTGTCCTGTGCATCCTGTCTAACTGGATTGTCGCTATTCTTACACCACCATAAGGTTGCCAGAGTTGCTAGAATGCTTGCGGCAAAGGCGTGCACTGTCATGACTTTGCTCGATGGTGGAATGTTGAGGAGGCAAAAGAGCTGGGTAAAGGTAATACCGATCTATTTGGTGGATTTTGTGTTTGTCACCTATGCTTTGATCAATAGCAAAACATTTTGTCAAACAATAGATGTCAAGGTAAAATCTAAGTTTGCATCTGGTTTTTCATATTGTTGAACATGTACAAACTATTTAGGTTTTTATTTCATATTTCTATCATAGTTTGGGCTTTAACTACTATATATAGTTGTTTCATGTCGGCAACCTTGAGATAACATGAAAATCAGCATATACATATCCACATATTTCTTATGCTCAATGTAAGAAGTTTTGAATATTTTATGTACTCCACATTGCATAGTCCTTTTTCATTGTGTTGACTGTTAACTCCCTACTACTAATGCTAGTCTGTTTTTAGGCTGAGCCCCCTGCAATAATTGTAGCTACTGTCGCAAGTTTGTGTCAAATGGTTGAGAAGCGTGTTTTCAATCTTCAATCCATGAGAGTATTAGTTATTGATGAGGTGATTACTGTATTCCTGAGTCCTTTTTCTGCTGATTATCCTTGTACGTGGTCTCCAATGTTGTGCAATATGTGATGCGGAGTATATATATCTTCTCAGACACATTATTCAATGTTTGAGGAGATTGACTATTCTACAAATGTATTGTTTTGATAGGTTGATTTTATTTTCGGATCTTCAAAGCATGTAAGCTCTCTTCGCAAGATATTGGCTTCTTATTCGGCAGCTTCCAGTCGTCAAACTATATTTGCTAGTGCATCAATTCCTCAGCACAATCGTTTTGTACATGACTGTGTGCAACATAAGTGGACCAAGGTAGTTCTAACTTCTGTAGATCTGTTACATTAGATATATTTTTCTGAATTCACTTCTGTTAAATGGTTAGAGACTTCTTTATCTACATTTGTTGAATACATATTCATATTATTGCCTTCTTTTAGATAGGTTACTTTTCTTCACACATTGTACCTTCTCTTGGGTGCAGAGTGATGTGGTTCATGTGCATGTCAACCCTGTGGAACCCATGCCTTCACACCTACATCACAATTATGTGGTGAGCATATAAATTTTTTCTGGTTATAAGCATTGTCCTTAATATGCTCTTTTTTTTGTCTGCAAGATGCATTTGAGTTTGCTTACCCTCCCTCTCTCATGACCACACATGGCATACCAACCCGCAATTTAATTGTCTTACATGGCACTACTTCATCTTTCTTCTTCTTATCTTCATTAATCCCATGTATATTTTTTTGAGGGGAATTGTCCCATGGATATGGAAGCAGCATCTTTTCACTAGGGAATTTAGATCTTTTTCTTCCACAATTTAGTACCTTACTGCCTATAACATGCATAAATAACCCCTCACTGTTTCTCTCCTGAAAGTTCTTTCTTGTCCTCTGATTCTTAGTGATTGTGAGAACACCATTAATGTACAGATCTGCAGTAAGAAGGAAAGGTTGCATGTTTTACTGTCCTTGCTTGAGAAGGATGCACCAAAGTCAGGGATTATATTTGTTGCTGAGCAGGTAATATGAAATTTTTTTTGTGTGATACTATACTGATTGTAATAATGTTCCAGATTTTAGATAGTTCTCTTGAGATATTGGTCACCTACCTTCTGAGAATAGGTAAAAACAATTGCAAAGCCAAATGATCTTATGAAATGCGAATGAGTAATGGCAGGCCAGCAATCTTACCTTTCAGATGCAAATACAACATAATGCCGATGAGCATTGTGCAGTTTGGGCATGTTTGGTTGTGACCTAATTTTGCTCGATCTAACCTTGTCAAACTTTTGGCATGCCCCAAATTTGATTATCAATTCCTTCCTTGGCCCCAATTTTTGGCAAGTAAATGAATTAGAGATTTAGCAATTTTCATTGGCATTTCAAAATTTTAACAACAAACTAAACAATAGTCAAATTTAGTTAACATGATCAATTTTTTGTTGGGGCAAGTTATATGGCTACAATCCTAACACGCTCAACACCCCCTCCCCCCCCCCCCCCCCCCCCCCCCCCCCCCCCCGGCCCCCGCACACACACCCACACCCACACCCACACCCACCCCCACCCCCCAACCTATTGATATGAAAGAGTATAGAATATAGAATAGTTTATGAAGTTCGAAATCTTCTATTAGTCTTTCATATTGATGAGGCTATGTGGTATAAATACCTTTATGTGGTATGGTGCCACGCCACGCCACATATAGGATAATTCCAAGTCTCCAACCAAGTCGAAGAGGCCAATTGCGCTTCACCAAAATTGTTTCTTGGTGCCTTTTCTGCCAATAACTAGCAAAAATGCAATATTTGTTTGTATATGTGATATTAGGAATATCTCTTTATCTAATTGTATTGAGTTGGACAGTTGCCAGGAGTTCTAGTAAGAGACTATATCAAGTATATATTTTCTTTTGCAAGTTAGGATTGGGGATCTATATAAGTTCATCGGAGGGGGGCTTATAAAACATCAATCAAACCTGACTTAGAGCGATCATCCTATCATCCATCATAAAAACAATAGGAACATTGACATGGCAAAAGGTTAAGGTTTTCTTTTTTAGACAAAAGACTAAAAAGTGATGTTTCCTAGAAAACAAAAATTCATACACTAGAAAAGATAAAACCAACTTAGGGGTGTAATCGGAGCGGATTCGAATTGGATAGTGGTTGTATCAAATCCAAATCCTATTATCTCTAATCATTCGAATATAAGTCGGATAGTTATCGAATACGAATTCGAATCGGATTTTTACTCCATTTAGATCGAATTCGAATGTTGTACGGATTGTATTGCTATTTTAAGTTTTTAACATAATTTTATTTATACAATATTGTTTGATTGGATTCAAAAGTAATATGATAGAAAAACACTTTTCCAAGTATGTAATTACAATATGAAGCATGATTGAGGATTGCTATTATGATAGAAATTCAAAATAAAATACTACTAAATTACTAAGCGGATGCGGGTATTATCCAAATTCGAATCCGATTCCAAAACCAATATCTCATACCAGATCCAAATTCAAATCCGAAAAAATAATTGGATATATATCCGAATTCGAATCCGATTATATAATCGGATATTTGAAAAGACATCCGAATCTGGTTTTTTTGGATTCGGTATCCGGATTATCCGATTACACCACTAGAACAAACAAAGCTCGCTAAAGAACAAAACACACGCCTAAGAGTCTATAACATCAATCTAAGTGGAGTGTGGAGATAGTCTTCTAGTATCATCCTGCGAGAGGCGAACAGGTCCATTTGCTCTACTCCTGCTACCAGAGATCAGTCCCTGATGTAGTTGACGAAACAGCACCAGAGCTACAGCAGCTCTGAACATATTATAGATATTAGCTTTGGCTTTGCGTTAGCCTCTACCCATAGATCCATAAGCTCTCTCATAGATCTCGGACTATGAACACCAAGTTCATTGTGCAGCACATCCCAGACCACCTGAGCCACCAATCAATCAAACAAGTGTTGAATTGACTCTAGTTTAGAGCAATGCACACAAGACAGAGCCATCCCCTTCCAGCCTCATGTATGCAGATTATAGTGTGTAAGGAGTTTGTTATTTGCTACCGAGCCACAAAAAAAAAAAATTTTTGCTGGAACAGGGATATTTAAAACCTTGTGAATCTGGGTCAGGGCTACACCTCCAAAGTTGAGTCTGCTATAGATGGACTCAGTAGTCTAAACTCCAGGCCTCTCCAGCCCCCATTGCATTGTATCATCAGTATACGCCATAAGCAGCACTCCTTGCATCACTTCTTCCAGTTCTCTTCATTCCTGAAGCACTCTTGGTCTTCTGAAGCTGCAATTAAGACCCCGCCCCATGTTTTGTCAATGCCTCATTAAGAGACATGTGTTGATCCACCGCCTACCTTGTATAGATTATGAAACTGGATGGGCAGAGGGAACTTCTGAGATCCAGCAGTCTGTCTAAAACTGAATTGTTTTCCTATCTCCAGGATCCCAAACAAAACCTGCCTTGCCCACATCTCTTGCCTTCAACACCCCCCTCCAAAACCGAGATGTGTTCCTGGATTGGTAGTGCAGAATATTACTTTCCTCCATCTTTATATTTGAGATTAATAATCTGTCTCCACAGCTTGTTATCCCCTTTTGTAAACCTCCAAACCCAGTTGTTTTGGGCAGGTGTTCATTTGTCTCAAATCAAGAATCCCAAGCCCCCATAATCTTTCTTGAGACACAAAGATTTCCAATTTGCTAGATGATATCTATGTTTGTCCCCCTCTTGCCAGAGAGACCTCACCCTAGCTTTGTTAATCTCAGCTTCCAGCTAACTTAGGATTTTATAGGACATAGTGTACAAAGGCAGACTGGACAACCCAGTTGATGAGAACCAACCTATCCCCATAGCATAGAATTTTTCCTTTCCACCCCACAAGTTTCTTATGAACCTTCTCCAACACAGGATGTCAGTCTTCCTTTCTGAGCTCCACATAATGAATTGGCAGCCCTAGGTATTTGAAGGGGAACTCACCATGGTGGCATCAGAAAATGTTTTTGAGAATTCCTCTTGTCTCCTCTGAGTGCCAGAGAGAATAGATAGCACTCTTGTGGAAACTAATGCTCATGCCCGACATCTGTTCAGAGCAAAACAACATCCATTTAAGATTTATTGCTTTCTCCACACTGTTTGACTAGAGTTTTCTTAAATAGCTGAGTCTTACACAGGATAAGAATCGAGAGGTCCAAAAGATTTAGTTGTTTGAGAAAGTCGAATCTCTTGTACTCTTTTGAAATTATACTTAAAAAATTTGTGGTCTTCTTCAGCAACTTTTCTCTCTTTGATTGCTGTTGCTTCACTGTTGTTACTAGATCTCTCTATTTTCGTTCTTGTAATTGTGTGTGTTTAGCTTGTATCTCACGAAATCAGATATGATTTGGGGTCAGAGTTTTTGCTATTCCTAACATGTGACTTTTTCCATGTTAAGATAATAGTTGTCAACGGTAAACTACAAATCCAGGAATTGTCATGACCTTGTCTGGTGTCAGAGCACACCACATTCAGTGGCATATGACTTGAGCATGATTCTAGAATTCCAGTAGTGTGATGCTGCGATAGAAACAGTTTTAATATTTCCTGAGGATATCAATTCAAAAGCATAGCATTTTTGTAACAAATTGGTCTGGTTCAAGCAGGTCAAGTGGTCTAGTAGTACATGTGTTTAGTCCCATATTGATAATTCAGATTGAGATAACACTGTATATAAGTTTGAAGAAATCAACCATACTAAGTGAGTCAATCTTGTTAGACGAAGTAAGCGCAAAAACCTAAGTGTTACAATTTTATTATATATTTATTTCATCTTCTTTCCTTTCTTTTGATAAACTTTATTTTCTTAGGAGTTCATTTTTTTTACAACATACTAGCAAGTCTGATTTGTTCACTGGCTCACCATTGTTTCTTTGTTCTCAAGTCCTGACTTACTTGTTTTGCTGATTATGAACGAATTATACTCAAATTAGACAAATCACTATCAGCTTGGCCTTTGCATTCTGTTGCTAACTCTTGAACTCATCATTGTTAGTCAGAGATATCGAAAAAAGCTGGGCACCCTCCTTCAACAACCCTTGTTATTGAGTTCCTGAGAACTACATACAAGGGAAGCCTAGAGGTGCTTCTTTTGGAAGAAGATATGAATTTCAATGCTCGGGCTACCTCATTCTCTGTAAGCATTCTCTTTCGGTTATCAGTCTTGAGTTCCCAGTGTCTTCAGGTTGTTACTTGAACTATCATGTTTATGTTTGACAACGCTATTTCTACACTGATATATATTGTTCTTCGGTAGGAAGTGAAGGAAAAAGGTTTCCTGCTGGTTTCCACGGACATAGCGAGCAGAGGTTTTGACCTTCCGCAAACCAGTCACATATACAACTTTGACCTTCCAAAGACGGCGATTGACTATCTGCACCGAGCTGGAAGGACTGGCCGAGAACCGTTCTCCAAGGTGGCATGCAGCGTTACGACCCTCCTAACCGAGGCTGAGAACTTTGTGTTACAGAGGTTTCAGAATGAGCTGATGTTCCACTGTGAAGAGCTTCCCTTGGAGTCCATGTTCGCTTTTAACTGATGAAGTTCCTCTGGATGTAAATAGTTCTTTCTCCAAATTTTGTACTACTTGCAACTCCAGATTTTGCCCCATTGGAAATACCTCTAGAACTGATGTTGTTATGCTAAACCAAATGTTTTCGAATGAATTTGCGAGAGCCTAACTGACATTCATCCAAATCGTTTTACACCCTGAAAGTCCGGGTTGGGCCTGTCACTCTCAGACCAATTACCAGTTCCAAACAACAGATTAGCAAGGTGATCCAAAGATTCCATGTCTTTTGTTCGCGTTGGTTGAAACGCAGATAAAAGGAAACCCAGCCAGGAGCTGGAAAGAACAAAGGCATGTTGGCCTTCGTCCAAAGCACAGTTAGGCACTTAGGCATGGGGCTCTCATGTCACATACTAAAATGACGACATAAGATGAGCAAAGAGACGTACCTGATGAAATAATAAAAGTTCAGGCATAGCGACACACTGAAGAATTCGCACCCTTTAGTCATTCATATCATATTATCAACAGAAATTAGAGAAAGCGTTCCATAAGCACTACGGAAGTACGGATGATAACAAGTTCAGCCATGATACTCTAGTACCATGGGAGATTGTATAGATTCACATCAACTACACGGAAACAGAAAGGTGAGGTATAGTTCGTGCAGCGCCATTTCTAGCAGCTGAGGGGCGGGGCCTACTCGTACTGGACAAATTCTGAGCAGACAGTAGGAAAGTTACTGCTGACTGAGCAATTTCGAATCACAGGCCACAATCTTCACCTTGCCAACGGCATCTGTAGACTCCTCATTCTTGAATGTTGCGTCTGTCAGGATGAAAGTCCAGACATTGTCGCAGAACCTGTAGGTGTGCAGATGGCCCTGTGCAGAGAAAAGAAAAGACATTACTCGTCTGACAAGGTATCAACACAAATGCAATGACATGATACCAAAGGGGAAATGCAAGAAGTCTGACAAATGACATAAATATAAGACCACATTATTACAATCTCAAAGACATCAAACCATCAGATATCCACAAGTAGCATGTATAGTGGACTCATTTAACAAGCATAACGAAGTGCTGAGAAGTGAGAACACAAAGGGGAGTGACCAATTTGGCAAGGGGTACCAGACATGCTACTTCTCACAGGTTAACATTTCAAGTGAAGTCATTGGCAAGTCAGAAGTAGGGATCTGTCATTAATCTGATTGACTGCTTTCAATGATAGATCATGCATGTATGTAAATAAGATTTCTTCCCAAAGAATCTCCTGACTTGAGTTAGTACCAGAAAGGAATTTCTCGATTCCAGTAAATGACATCTAAAAAGCAGTAGCAACCATGACATGAACTCCTTTCCAGTGATATCAATGAAGTGCTACAACCTACATTAATGTAAAATAATATAATGACATTCTTCAAATGTTTGCACCGACAAAAAAAAGTGTGTAAGAATAATTTTCACAAGTTGGAAGGGAGAATGGAAAGAAGGCGAAGACAATTGGCAATCAGGACTTATCAGGGAGAGCATGGTACTCGGTGTTCCATGAGTGGATTATTTTATAAAAAGTTGATAAGATCAAAATTCCAACCTCCAATTATTTAATGTGAACAGGAATCAAGGAACTTACTTGCAATTGCATTATAAGCTGCCTGGCCTTGATATTAGGAATTTAACACTGAGGATCAGTTGACCATATGAAAAATTAGGCTATTAAGCAAGTTGAGATTTCTTTGATATCATGCAAATTAGAAGAATCAGAATTCTACTCCTAACAAAAACTGTGAGCTGCAGTGACCTGGGAGGATGGCATGTGCCATTAATTTGGCAAATAAAACCGCACTATCTGTATTTGTTGAATAACATATTACAGGTCCTACCAGGTATTCATAAGAGATCTAGTATGCCATTCCACACAGAATCATATGTCAATGTTGGTAGTTGACACTAATGACAATATCTCTATAAGGTGCCTAGAACAATGAGCAAAAACTTGGCACTTGACAACTGGTAGTAGGATCTGATGACATTGGTCCGATATGCATTTAGCAAACATGCATAGCAGTGGTGGAAGCATAAAACAAAGTCTATGCTACACTCACAACGCAGGGCTACAATGCAAGGGCTAATCAGATCAATGCTTGTGTTAGGAATGTAGCAAGAATAAAGATTACAGAGCCAAGCAAGTACTTTACATAGTTAGGATAGGTGGCCCCCCTGAATTGAATATTCACTAGAAATGATGCAGAAAGTACTATTTAACAAACAGCTAAGATATTAGAACGCACAACACTATGTCGGCAAACACAAATACAGTGTTCCCACAGTTCATACAATATACTTAAAAGGGACCCACATATGGATGCGATTTTCAAGACCTTCTCTTTTTCTTTACGAACTGTGAATGGATGAACCAACGACTAATTGCAGTGCATAATTTGTCCATTTACGGAACTAAAACATATATGGCGGGCTCCATATGGCCATCAAATAGAAAATTCAGATAGCTTCCTCATCAAGTAAAACTCTAAAGGACATCAATACACCTAAAACTGCCCTCACCACTCTACAAGCTGTAAGAAGAATTCTGGCCTTCAAGTGACAGAATGATAATAAGAGGACTAGTTACTAAGAATTTCACATCATTACAGCTATTGACACCAAGAAACCTCAATATATCCTTCAAAATTCCACAGCTATTCAATTATCAGCATCAACAACACAGTAGCAAGCACCCAAAAAAAATGCAAGCAACTCTTGTTAGTGGAAATGCAATTACCTTGATAGAAACCTTGCTCTTCACCTGGTTTTCCAGGGCGTCTGTCATAGACTAAAAGAGCAACAAGATGATCAAAATCAATAAATCCATAAGTGATGATTTTCAATTTCCATCACCGGTAAGATCTGTATCAAACCTTGTCAAACTGCACGAGGACTTGAATTGCAAGCTCGGGGCTGAGCGTGCCACTCGAGACCATCTCGTCCAGGGTCTCGGTAAGGCACATGCCGATAGTGGATCTCCGGTACAGCTCGAAGGTGGCCATCCCCTGCAATGCATCAACAACACCACACTGCCATGTAAAACTTACGCCAATCCAAACATCAAAATATCACAAAGACACACCCAGTTCATATCTTCATGTCAACATTAGATATCTCCTGCACGAAAACAAGTAAATATAACAGAGCTTTTTATCAAATATTAGCCATTTCGCGCTATAAGAGAACCAAAAAATTCGCACGATTTCACCCTCTCACATCCCTACGGTCTCGACCAAACCCTAAAAATTGCGGCTCTCACCAGAAACGCAACCAAATCAGCTCAAATCACCGGAAAAAAACGACACACGAATCAAACCGTGATATGAGAGACGGGGATCTCACCTGGCGGCGCTCTCTGGGCGGATCGAAGACGGATTTGGGGAGCGACGCCTGGAGGACCCTTCTGGATCTGGAACCTTCGAGGCGGGATCCGGAAGCTTCTGGAAGGTTCGGGAAAGGGGAGGTGTGGATCGCAGAGTGGAGAGGTGGAATTGCGCAAGAGAGCGAGCTGGAATTCGAAATCTGTGGGCTTATATACGAATGGAGGAGAAGTGATGGGAAGGAATTGGGGATATATATAGAGAGAAAGGCGAAGGCCCTCTTCTGGCCTCGGCTATGTCGGTGCGAATTCCCCATTTTACCCCTGTTACTTTTCTCTTTTCGCTTCTCTACGATATAAACATTTTTTAATGTGTGTTTTTACCTTGATAAAATTATGTTGGCATGCATGCTTAGAATTACGTACTCATAAAGAGAATATATTATCTGATGTTTGATTATATTATTCTATCATCATAATATTCATATTAAAAATATATCTTAATACATATTAAAATTCATTATGACTACAATTCTGAACCAAACACAACCTAAATTCATTTGTATTATCATATCTATTTTATACCTTTATTTTTTCAAGTATTTTTTTCAATCCATCAACTTTGGACATGAGTTTAAAATGGGCCTTTCTTTAAAATACAAGCTAAATGAATTTAGTTTCTAAGTCATGTATAGGTGCAGCACATCTACCGGTGACTTGGAAAGTTTATTTTTAATCTGTTCTCGGGCTGAGAAACTAAAAAGTATCATTCTAAACTTAGAGTTTAAAGTAGGCCTTGCCTAAAAAAAAAAGATTTTGTCCTTTGTCTATTTACAATTATAGAGAAGTGTATTGTTGATCTTGTGAGTACTAATAGCAATAGGCTATTCAAACAACAATAAAACTGATTATTATTTTCGTATAGCTCATCACTAAGGATAGTTTAGGTTTAAGTGATCATCCGAAAAGAGTTGGTTATAATTACTTAGCTCATTTTTAAATTTTTTTTTTCACTTTTGTAAAAAAAGGGTTTTAAACCACACAATAGACATATAGATAAAAACGTTCTTGGTATGAAGTTGAGCTAAAAATAGAATTCTTGGCTAGAAATTTGGAGTACCGAATGCATCTACAAAAGCCGGTAACTACAAGTATGCATTCTACTTAGTCAAAGCCTACATTTATAACATATATATGCTAGTTATTGTACTTTAGACATATTTAACTTAATTTCAGTTTATTAAATAAGCTAACTATATAACAAACAAACAACTATAGGTAACAAGAGAAAGAGGAAGAAGTTAACAGTAAGTCACATAAATCAAGTGTGAGGGGTTGCGACTTATCATATTGAATAATCTGGAGCTCCTTATTTAAACTCCATAATAAGTGAGTGTTTGACTAAATTTGAGTTTATTAAATAAGTCAATTTCATTATAGGATTACATCTTATAAACCAAAAGCTTAGTTTATATTTGGTAAGCTAAAAACGTTGTTTGGCAAGAATCTAGGTTATTTCATAAGATATGTGAGCAATACGCCGTATAAGTCAGGGTTGAAAGGCTACAGCTTATTTGTCCAAATAAGCTTAAGCCTCTCTTAAGTCTTAAGTCGTCAAAAATAAGGATTGTATGCTGGACCTCAGTTTTAACTTATTTGACAAATAGGATTAAGTGTATGCTTGGCCGACCTTAATGACAGGCTCGAAAAGGGTTTGTTTTGTAAAAACTATAAATGGACAGCTTACAATTGAATATTTGAGAACTGATTCTATAAGAAACAAGCTCAAACAAACTTTCAGATTGAAAACTATCAACCTAAATCTTGTGAATGTTTGAATGTTTGAGAGCTAAACCTAAAACTACATTAATTGGTTTATAGAAATTGATGAGAAAAGCTTAGGGCTTCTGGAATACCGTCACCTTCTAGCACGGTTTTAGATAAAGGTAGTAAATCAACAAGTTAATTATCCGGATTCTCAACAAGACAAATTAAATTGATGATTTGAAAATCATAAATAGTCATAGGGGTCATGTCTGTTATTTTAACTCAACTGGACATAAAACTCCTTTCAAATCTTAAATTAGTCGTAAGAGCGCAACAGTCATGTGTTGTCCTAACATATGAATACCGATTGTCTTATTAAGTACAAATGATACTGTAGATGAAGCACGAATATAAGGATTAAAGTGTAAAAATTCAGACAATTAAATTGTCATCTTTCAAATAAACCAGACCAAAATCGTGCTATCTAGATTAGGTCATTTATAATTCTAGAGGAAAAATTTCTCTTGAGAAGTCATTAAGAAATACCAGCAAACAATATAAAATAAAAATAAAAAATACCGAATTGGATTGATGAAAGAAAAATGGCCATCCATATTAATTCATCACTTGACTCAAAAACTAGACTAAAACTAATCCTAAACTTGAAAAAAGAATTAAACTAAATTGTTGGATGATAAACTAAATTAAAACCCTCTCAATTTATAATCCAAAAGTACCAAAATACCAAAATATTACTATGACAACCTTCTCAAACTCAAAATATTCAAAAATCAATCCAAACTCTATCTCGAAAATCGTGCAAATACAGCAGATCAATGCAATTTGAGCCCGGCAAGGATGGTGGCACGCCCGATGCTCGTGTCAGGCATGGGCGTGCCCTAATCCATGCTAGCCTCGAGTCTGAGTGGTGTGGCGCATATGAGAGGCCAAGTCGAGCATGACTGGCGGCACAACTTGTGTTCGTGTTGGGCACGGATTTGCCTTAGCACGTGCAAGCCTTGGTCCTGTGTGGTTTCTGCTGTTTTGAGTCCATTTTCGTCTAGTTTTTCTTCTCCCAGTTCGTTTCAACTTCCATTGCTTGCATTTTTGCATCAAATTCGTCTTGAATTATCATGTTCTTTCCTAAAACAGATAGAAAGTGTATTTCGACAGTATATCTGTCCAATTATGATACAAATATGAATAATCCTAAGAATTTTGTACGATCTAGGTTTCAAAAGGAACTAAGGTTAAAGTTTTTATATAAGTGAATATTGCTTATAACTTAAATTTCAAATAAACTGGTTTAGTAAGGTTTTAGTTTATAAACCTGAGGTTTGAACTTCTTTTGACTAAAAAAAATGATAGAAAAAAATATATGATACATTATACATATTCAGTATTCCCTATTCCTTATTTTAAAACACAATATAAGTTTATCGTGTCATATCATTCTCGTATTTATACAAGTCATATGCCGCAACATCTCTCAGATATTGATTTATGCAATCAAACAAATAAAATAATGTTACAAGTGGACCAAAATTGTGTAGAAAATTTCATATATATAGAAAGATATCTAGAATCATTGTATCTCGTGCGAACAGCTCCTAATACATCTTACCTCATATATTCTTAATCATTGAAAAGAGATCAAACAATTCTTAATCATTGAAAAGACATCTAACAACAACTCCGTACACACATAAAAAAAAATTTCTTTTCCGTTTGTAGTGATATGAGGGTGTCGCACTAAGATTTAGGCCACGTCTGCCTAACAAGACTTTAGCAACAATTAAGCTCAAAGATTGGTTTAGTCGCGGACGGCAGATCACACGTCCACACCCACAGAACGATTCGAAACTGGCTGGCCTTACGGTTGAGAGGGAGATACTAGTTTACACCAATTAATAGATGGTAAACAATTTGATCAATGCGCCATTCCTGGTTAAAAAACAATTTCAATAGATGATAAATAGAGAGGTCTAATTGCATAAAAATGGTAATAGATTTATTATTTTTTTAAAATAATTTAAATTTGTGTTTTTTGAATGGTAGCATAGATCCTAATCGGCATCATACTTTTGATGCAATTGCAGGGTATAGGGTGCGAGCGAATCTAACAAATTTGCAACCCATTTGAGTAGCTCAGTCGACCGAGCATTCACTTTACTAACACAAGGAAGCAAATAGCCAAAGAGTGGAATAGATTCCATCTCAATATGCGCTTATTCTTTCCGTTTCGGATGCATATGTTCTCGTCATTGTCTATTGATGTATGTCGGAGGTTCATCAAAATATTACTTATTTTATATCAAAAAAAGAAGTAACTGTACACACCTGCAGGCTGGATGCTTAATCCACAAATCAGTGCTCTGGGAGTTTTTTTAATTAATAACCCAGATTTAAAAAATAATTACGAAACTAATCCACAGTTGCGAGAATTTACAGAAATAGCCTGTCACGTCAGCATGTCGAGCTCCCAGAGCTCGACAAGTTGTATGTCGCACGGGCGCCTTCTTGTCGTGGTCAGAAGGCACGACTAGGATCTTGTCGTGTTTCTCGACCACGACAAGGTCTTAGCTGTTGCTTGTCGAGCCACTCGACCACGACAAGAGGTTGTCGAGCTCTTCGACCACGACCAGAACTCCCACCAGCTGAGCTAAGAAACTTATTTGATATAAGGACACTCCACATTTTAATATTGTGCAGCTTGTCGAGTTCTCCCCTCTTTATTTCTCTGGTCCCCTGCTGAACTCACTCACACACACTTATTCGTTTGAAGCAGCAGCAGCACACACATACACACACTTCATTTCATCTTTCCACCCTAGATCTAGCAAAATCCGTCCGATAAATTTATTCGGTGTAGAAGAGAAATTTGTAGAGAATTGCGAGCTCTTCAAAAAGAGGTAATTTTTTCGAAATGCATTTAAGATTCTGTTAATTATGTTGCTAATGACGTGATTAAGGTTTATATTTATGTTTATGTGTATACAAGAGTAGGTATTATATTTTTAGGAATATGTTTACGAAATATGTGCATGTGCATGTGTATGTATGTTTGTAAAATAGGTTTTTTTAAATGTATGTGTATATGTTTGGAAATGTATGTGTATATGTTTAGAAAATAGGGTTTTATAAATGTATGTGTGTGTGTTTGGAAAATAGATTTTTGAAATATATGTGTGTATGTTTGGAAAAATAGGGTTTTTAAATGTATGTTTGTTTGTATGTTTGGAAAATAGGTTTTATAAATGTATGTGTGTATGTTTGAAAAATAGGGTTTTATAAATGTATGTGTGTATGTTTGAAAAATAGGTTTTTGAAATGTATGTGTGTATGTTTGGAAAATAGGGTTTTTAAATGTATGTGTATATGTTTGAAATGTATGTGTATATGTTTGGAAAATAGGGCTTTATAAATGTATGTGTGTATGTTTGAAAAATAGGTTTTTGAAATGTATGTGTGTATGTTTGGAAAATAGGGTTTTTAAATGTATGTGTATATGTTTGAAATGTATGTGTATATGTTTGGAAAATAGGGCTTTATAAATGTATGTGTGTATGTTTGAAAAATAGGTTTTTGAAATGTATGTGTGTATGTTTGGAAATTATGTTTTTCAAATGTATGTGTATATCGTTTTAGAAACTATGTGCATGTGTGTATGTTTGTAGAAAATATAAAATTAGGTTATTTCTAATTGTGCACATGCATACTCTATGTCTAAGAATTAGGTTTTGTAAAATATATATGTGTAAGTATCTAGAAATTATGAAACTAGATTATTTTCAATTACATGCATGCATGCATGCTCTATGTTTAGAAATTATGTTTTTGAAATGTATATGTGTATGGTTTTAGAAACTATGTGCATGTGTGTATGTTTGTAGAAAATATAAAATTAGGTTATTTTTAATTGTGGACATGCATACTCTATGTCTAAGAATTAGGTTTTGTAAAATATATATGTGTAAGTATTTAGAAATTATGAAACTAGATTATTTTCAATTACATGCATGCATGCATGCTCTATGTTTAGAAATTATATTTTTCAAATGTATATGTGTATGTATGGTTTTAGGAACTATGTGCATGTGTGTAATGGTGTCATGTTATTTACGCGTGAAATGAATGTGTGTATGGAATGGAGAGTCCGAAAAAAATTTCCATATTTTATGGTGATGGCATAATTCGCGAGGGGCAAAGCGGGGTTGATATGAGCCGTTGCCAGTATGTGACGGGCGAGCTGAGCGTACATAACACCTCATTCCTAGAGCTGAATTTGTGGATCCTGAATATGTTTGGGAAGCGGCCTCGTGATGAAATGGCTCTAATTGAAGGGCTCATCGTTCGTGAGGTAGATAACGAGCCATACTGGATGCTGCGCGAAATTAAAGGGAACAAATCTTGGAGTTCTTATATTCGAAGAGTGGAAGACCCCTATTGCGGACTGCTCGGCCAGTTCGCGATGTATGTGCAGTTCTGCAACGTACGAGCAGCGGAGTGTGCGGTGGAGGGTGAGCCAAGCGTCATGCCCTGTCCTGCGAGATTCAGGGCTAGCGAGTGGTCGGATGTATTCTGCCATACTCACGTAGATGTGTGCGAGGTACTGGATTGCCCTCCATCAGTGTCCGACGAAGATGATTCGACGGACTCGGAGGCATCCGATGGCTCTGATGACGATACTCCTGGTCCCCCGCAGGAGTGGCTAGATCACTTAGCATACAGTCAAGCTGTGTTGCCAAGGGATCAGGGTTCGAGGTGGTCTTTCGAGCACGGTGGCTTACAAGTAGAGCAGGAGTTTCAAAGCAAGGAAGATCTAAAGAATGCCATGGCGAGCTGGTCCCTCGCAATTAACCGGCAATATAAGGTCGTCAAGTCAAACCCCAACCTTTTTGTCGCAGCCTGTGTAACAGCAGGCTGCCCATGGAAGATTCGTGCGATGCGGCCGAAGAACGACATCGATTTTGTGGTGACAAGAGTTACCGCACACACATGCCTACTCACGGAGGCGCTGGACAGACACAGGAACCTGATGTCGGCGTACGTCGGTAATATCATCCAGCCGGCCGTACGAGAGAACATTTCGATAATGCCGAGAGAAATAATGAAGCAAGTTGCCAATAGGTGTGGGTACACTATACGGTATGCAAAGGCCTGGAGAGCAAAACAGAAGGCAATTGAGGGCATGTTCGGCACATTCGACCACGCCTACAACAATGTGATGCGGTTGCTGTGCAACATCGCTCAGACCAACCCAGGCACATTTTTAGATTTCTTCGATCAGCCAGCTACACGTCGAGATGGTAGCCCCATATAGAACACTCGGGTACTCCATCGATTGTTCTGGTCATACCGCCAGTGCATCGAGGCATTTGCTTATTGTCGTCCGGTCATATGCGTGGATGGTACGTTCCTGACCGGAAAGTACAAGGGCAGTCTTCTCATTGCTGTTGCTGCAGATGCTAACGACCAACTGCTTCCAATGGCGTACGCGATCGTCGAGTCTGAAAACTCAGAAAGTTGGTTGTGGTTTCTGGTCAACGTGAAGCGAGCGGTTGTTGGTGATCGAGAGAAGGTGTGCATCATATTGGACCGCCACCGAGGGCTGCTCCATGCCATTGAAGTAATGCGCGGGGCCCCAGATGCTCCATACAAATGGGAGGATGTGCGCAGCCATTGGTGTTGGATCTAGGTAGATCTTAGTATCTAGATTTTGATGATTAATAATATTTTGGATAAATCCATGATGATTAAAGTTAATCTGAAGATATCAGATTTGATGATTAAATGACAATTTATATAAATCCTGATTTAGCACAAGTAAATTGAATTGATTATTGGTAAACCCTGAATTGGATGTTTTCCTCGATTGCGGGTTTGATATTGAAGCATATGTAGAGGATGAGCTCGGTGGTTGCATCAAGTTTGTGCTAATTGATTGATCAAGATGTTATATGTTAAATCTTGAGGTTGATGACTTCAGTTGTGGATTTGATATCGATGCACATGTTGAGGGAGAGCTCAGGATGATTAGTTATCCATGTCTGTGCAAAAGGTTGATGACTCCGTGTTCTGGATTTGATATCTCTATGTATGATTGAGAGAGAGCTCATGATGTTAGTCATCCATATTGATTGATATCATAACTTGAGTAGTATGGATCGTGTGCGCATTTCTTGTATCATATATGGATCTATATGATTGTGAGATTCATCCATTACTCATTTGTTGTTCAATTGAAATTGGTTTTGTCATTTCACCGAAGAAAGAAATTGTTGAGTGAACTCCTGTGTGGAGTGATTTATCTGGTGGTGATTAATGACGAACTGCAAATGAGACTAACGTTTGCGCATTGAGTGTATATGTTCTAGTCTCAGAATGATTGCAGGATGAAAACAAGCAAGGGCGTGAAGAGGATGAAGACAATATGAGACATCCCGAGCAAGGTCAAGCTTAGCGAGGACGAGCTTTGCGAGGACGAGCTTTGCGAAGACAGGCGTCGAGATGTTGAGCTTCGCATGGTCAAGCTTAACGAGATCGAGCTTTGTGATGACGAGCGTCGAGCGGTCGAACTTCACGAGGTCGAACTTCACCTAAGGTAAAATCCAAGATTAAGGATTGTTTTCTTAGGGTTTTACCGGTCTCGGTGTTTGGAGACAGACCGGGTTGATAGGTTTCTTTTTACTAGTTTGACCGTACTATTAAGAGGGGTCGGAAACTAGTAGCTTGAATCTATCTAGTGCGGAAGCTCAGATGCATTCATATCATCTTGCACTAGTGTCTTGCATTGCTAGTGAGTCAAAGTGTAGTTCATGTGTATTAGATTAAATGTTTTGAAAACTGCACTTAGTCGTGATCGCCAGCTGTTTAAATTGGTTTATTTATCTAGAGCTGGTCGTGGTCGTATTTGCATGTTCTGATCGTATCAGTGTTGATACGTGGTCGTGGTCGTGTCGCTTGTTTGGCGGCTTTCTGTTTAGGGTTTGGGCGTGGTCGTAGGAGTTCGGACTGGTCGTACCAGTCTTCGACTCGCTTGCGTACGCTCGACCAAACCCTATCGACCACCTGTTTTCGATCGGATGTCAAGACCTGTGTGGTCGTGGTCGTTGCTAAGTGACACAAATCATATCCGCGAGAAAACGGCAAATCCGTATGTGCAAATACTTTAAAATTGCATTTGAGATGATTTTGGCTTGAACATTTTGACAGTAGGAACGTTTCTGAGTTTTCTAGAAGTTTCTAGACCTTTCTAGGTCTTGCTCTTGTTGACAAAATTGTAGAGCTCTGAGTTATCTTTCTAAAAAGCCAAAAATCACCTCAATCGGATCTCTGGATCAAAAGTTATGCATGTTTTACTGTTAGTGTGCAGTGGCCAGACAAATGCATCCGTCCGGGGCTATCAGTCCGAAGTGGCCGGACAGTGTCCGAAATGGCCGGACATTGTCCGGCCTGTACAAATTTTTTGAGCCGAAAAATGAAACAGAGACAAATGCATCCGTCCGGGGCATTTGTCCGTTATGGGCAGACTTTGTCCGAAATGGCCGGACATTGTCCGACCTGTACAAGTTTTTTGAGCCGAGAGTTAACAGAGACATATCCATTTGTCCGGACAAATGGTATCCGTCCGGCCTTCACAAATTTCGCCCAACGGTCACTGACACATTTGCAACGGCTGAAATTTTTGTACTGGCCGGACAGTGTCTGAAGTGGTCGGACAATGTCCGGCCTGTACAACTTTTGGCCCGGTTTCTTGCAAACGGCTAGTTTTTCATTGAGGCTATAAATACTTCGTGTTTGGCTTCATTTTTGGGTGCTCAAAGACTTCATTCTTCAGCTGAAAACCTAGCCAATTGAGTTGCATATGTGTTACAGCATTTAGAGGCTAGAATTGAACCCAAATCTTGAGTAGATTTGAGAGAGAGCTTGAGGGAGATTGTGTGAGTGTTTAGTGCACTTCATCTCCATTAGATTGCTAGTGCTAGTGAAAGTGCATCCGGCTTGTTACTCTTGGCGATCGCCTTCGTCTAGACGGTGCCGGAGGAGAGCCGAGATCTCTCCAATTGAAGGTTGTCGGAGAGGCCGGCAAAGGATTGTGAAAGGTGCGGTGCTCGCCTATCTGGTGTGGAGAAGGAGCAACCCTAGTGAGATATCCTTCGTGGATATAGAAGCGAGGCCCCGAGAGAGTGCTTCAACGAGGAGTAGGGGAGACCGGGCGAGTCTCCGAGACCTCGGTAAAAATATTGTGTCAATTGCGGATTTCATACTTGCTTTATATTCATCTTGACACAATTGCTAAATTCATCATTCTTGCTTGTCATATTGAATAGTTCATTTAGTTGAATGCAACAAATTGTTTAAATTGCTTTTAAGCCTCATTGTATAATTTAGCTCAAACAATTATCATGATTAAAATTGCTTAGCGGGGAAGAAAATTTAAAAACCTCCTAATCACCCCCCCTCTAGTCGGCATCCTCGATCTTACAATTGGTATCAGAGCAAGGTCTCTCATTTATCGGCTTAACCATTAGAGAGAAAGGATGAATTCGCTAGAGAAATTTGGATTGATTGCTCCTAAATTTGATGGCTCAAATTATACACGTTGGAAAATCATGATGAGTACTCATCTTGAGGCATTAAATTTGAAATTATGGAGATTAGTGCAAAAGGGTATGGATAGCTCATTATCTTCGGATAACCATACTTTTCTTTTATATACAAATGCTAAAAGTGTGCTTCTTGATTCTCTTAGCCATGATGTGCTAGAACTAGTGAGTGATTGTTCGACCGCTCACGAAGTTTGGTTGACTCTTGAGTCATTATTTATCGGCACATCTAGCTATGAGCACGCTAAGATGCGTATATTATTGCGGGACTATGAGGCATTTGTGATGTTGGAGTACGACACACTCTCCACCATATATAATCGCTTGATCAACATCACAAATGAGCTCAAAGCCCTTGGTGCTAATATTTCCGATCTAGATATTTGCAGAAAATTGCTCCAAGTGTTGCCGGAGGGTTGCTATGGAGACTTCATCACCGATCTTGAAAATGGTGATCTTTCCAACACTACACCGAGCGAGCTCATTGACATGCTTATGTCAAATGAGGCAATGTCCAAAGAAAAGGACATGTGTTCCACCTCCGAGCATATTGAGGACAATGATTTAAATGCGGAGGATCAAGAATCTTCGAGCGAGCTCAAGGACGTAAACGATGAGGTTTGCCCTAGCAAGACTAAGGCGAAACCAAGCAAGAAGAGCTCAAGAAAAGGTAGAAAGAAAGGGTCAAAGTCGGAATCTTCATCTCAAGACAATTCTATATGCCATTCGGCATCCGACTCGACGGTATCAAATTCTAACCTCTCTAATAATGAGCTCGTGGATATAATTATAGAGTTAAAAGGCTTGCTTGGCAATATGACTAAAAATCTTAGCACTTTAAGGAATGATTACTCATCTTTGAAAGTGAAGCATCAAGAATTGAAAAATTCTTATGACTCCTTGCTTGCCAAGAATTCTATTAGCTCAACATGTGTATTAGATGTTAGAGTTTCTTGTGACTCCCCTATTGATCCATTTCTAGAGTCACACACTTCTAGTTCACATGCTAGCAATAATTCATTGGTTAATTCATGGTTAAATTCAAATGCTAGCTTTGTGAACACTAGTACTTCATGTGATAAGTTGTCAAATGATTCATTTATAGATTCACATGCTTGTAAGGACGATACTAGTAACTCATACCATGATTCATCTAGTGATACATCTTTATGCCATGGTGATAGTACTAGTGGTTCTACTTTTGATATGCCTAGCTCATCTAGTGATTTTTGTGCTATGCCTTCTAGTTCATCAACTAGTGATGAGATGCCGCCATGTTCCTATCATAAGTCATGTATTAACACAGAATCATCTCAAGAACGTAAAATTGAAAATGATGAACTAAAGACTATAGTAAATAGATTGGGCAATAACCTTACTAGATGTCATATGAGGAGTGCCATGCTTACTAAACCCCCTTTAGATCATAAAAAATCATTTAGAAAGGGAAAATTAAATCATGCATACTCAACTAGTAAGAGGCATTATATACTTTATCACACTCATATAAATTCATTCAAAAAGCCCTCTCATACTTCATGTTTATCATATCACTTAAAAGGGCAACATTCGTATAAGTGTGCATCTAATGTTTTTGAAATTGGTTCTTTTGGCTCTTATTTGATTTCTTGCTCTAAAAAGGGTTTAATTGCAAAACCTATTCATTGTCATTTTCAAAAACCTAAAGATAAAACAATTTGGGTACCAAAAGACCTATGCGACAAGGCTAGAGGGCCTCGTATGGTTTGGATACCAAAAAGAGCTTAAATCTTTTTGATGTGTTTAATAAAAACATTTGCATTGCATCTTCTCCTTTATTCTTTGTTGTTTTAATCCATATGGCAAATTTTGCAAAAGAATGAAAATTTAAATCTTACATTGTTGCATCTCTAAGGGTTGTAATTTAAAATGCTTCCGTTGCTCATCACAACCCTTTATGTGAAATATTTCAAAATTACAATTATAAGTTTTAAAATGAGCTCATTTGGTCAAAATGGCAAATTTCCATTCAAAAGGCCCAAAATCGTCATTTTTTATCTAAATGGTTTTCAAAACGTATTTAAAAGGTTTTTAGAGGCTTTGGATGAAGAAATGATGTTAAAAAGTATTTCTATTGAAAATTAGCCTCAAAAGGATCTTCGAGTATCTTGTTTTTCAACAAAATCGTTTTCAAACGCAAATCACAATCTATTTGGAATTTGCAAAAACTTGCTTTACAAAACTCCTAGATACTCTTAATCCGAAGAAGTTTGAAATTGAAAACTTTCTCAAAAGATTTCTCATTTGAAAGTTATGGGTATTTGAATCTCACCGAAAAACTTGAATTGACACGAAATACTCTAAATATGCAAAACATGAGTTTAGCTATTTTGATGGTCCATATTTGCGAGTGTTGGTTCAAAATGATATGTTTAACTTATGTAAGCCCTTTCATGTCAAAAATCCAATGAAAATCAAATTTGAACTCAATTTGCAAGAATTTATCGATTTTCAACCTTTTTGCTTAACACAAGGTTCATTTGACCATAACTCTCAATTAAAAAATTCTTTTTGGAAAATTCTTTTTGGAAAATGTTTTTGATGCATTGAAATTCATTCCTGCAAATTTTCATCCCAATTGGACTTGATTTGAGCAAAATTGACACTTTTCACAAATTGAAAAAGAAATCTGCAAAATTCAGTTTTCTCATGGTTTTGGGCTGAATTGTCATTTTCATATCTCTTTATTTGTTGACTATTTGAAGAAAGTTTCTATATGAAATTTTATCCTCTATGATTGGTCTTTCTTGATTATTTATTTGAAAATTATTGGAAGTCATTTTCATAGATTTCCAGGTGCGTTTAAAAGTGTAAAATGAATCTCTGAAAACCTGAAATCTGAAACTTTAAACCTGACCAACATTTGTCTTTTTCATATCTCTTTATTGGTTGACTATTTGAAGAATGTTTCTATACGACATTTTATCCTCTATTATTGGTCTTTCTTGAAAATTTATTTCAAAATTATTGGAAGTCATTTTCATAGATTTTCAGGTGTGTTTAGAAGTGTAAAATAAATTTCTGAAACCTGAAACCTGAAATCTGAATCTTTAATCTGATCAAATTTTGTCTTTTTCATATCTCTTTGTTGGATCAGAATTTGGCTTCACTATAAAAGGAAATATTGTTCCTCATTGCATTATCTATCTCCAAAATTTATTTTGGTATTTTTGGAACTTGTTTGCATATGTTTTGATGATTATAAAGAAGCCAACATGTTTAAGAAAATTTTAGTATATTTGGATGTTAATCTCTCAATTCTTTCAAATGACTAAAATATTTGAATCTTGGATCTTCATGGAAAGTTCTTGTGTTGATGTGTTCTATCTCTATGAAACTTTTCATGTGTTTTAGTGCTTATTTGAATGTCTTCTCGATTTGAGTCCTTTTGGATTATTGTTGAGCTCTTGATTTTCAAATGGATCATTTTCATCTCTTGTATATTTTTCATGACAAAACTTGGTTGACACATTTAGGGGGAGCAAATTCAAAGTTATTGAATCCTTGCATACCCTAATTGTGCGTATGTATCAAAGAGTGCATGCTTTTGGTAAGAAGAGTCTTTTACGAGCAAAAATGTAAAAAGAGCTCAAAACTTTCAAAATATTCAAAATTACTTCAAACCTTCATAAATATGTTTCAAATATGATTTCAAAGGTTTTGAAAGTGAAACAAAAGAGTTTCGAGCTAAAATGCAAAATTTGGACAAAATTGAAGTCTTCGGGATCTTGTTTTGGCCTAAAAAGATTTATTTTCATAAAACAAGATGTGTTGAGATTTGATAAAAGCTTTCTACATGAAACATTTAGAACTCACTCACCCGAAGATAGTTCATATTGAACTTATTCTCAAAAGGCCTATGGTTTTCAAATTATCACATATCCTAGGTCGCCCGAAAATGGCTATCGACCCGAAAATACCCAAAAGTGCATTTTTGTGATTTTGACTATTTGGACTAAACTTTGTTCCATGTCTTGGTTTGAAATGGTATTTCAAACTCATCTAAGTCCAAAACTTCAGAAAAATCCGAGATTCTTCAAGAATTGAAGCTTTTCATGAAAATCATTTTTGTTTTACTCTTTTACCCAAAACTCACTTTTCGAAAATTGATTTCATGATCTCCTTCAAATAAAATTCATTCAATTGGTATTCAACTAAGTTCATGTCATGATATTAAAACCTCTTATGGAACTTGAATCAATGGTTGAAGCAAAATTGCAAAAATCACAAATTTCAGAAGTTTCAGCTGGTTCTTCTCCTTTCCTGTTTTGGTTACATCTTTGCTCCCATTTTTCCTATATTTGCAACTCGGCATTGTTCCTATGATGGGATTTTGGAAAGGCCTTGTGATTGTGTTTTTGCATATCCAAAACAAATATGGTTCTTATGAATTTGAAGCATGATTCGCATGAATTTGAGATTTGAGTGTTTTTGTGAAAATTTGAACTTTCACTAGGTCATATGCATTTTCTCTCACCTTGTGACCTAAAAATGTTTCGACAAACCTTAGTGTGGCATATCCTTCATTTGTATGTTCTTTTTGAGTTAAATGCCAAAAGAAGTGAATTTTGAGGATTGAATCTATTGTTTCCAATTGAGTGGTTTTAAAAGCTCAAAATCCTCTCTTATATCAAATGATTTTCAAAATGAGAAGTTTGAAGCAATCATCATCAAACATTCAATCAAAACATTATATTCTCTTGTGAATCAAATATATTGATGACATTATTATCATTACCACTAATGAATCCCTCTGTTAAGAACTTGTTTCAAAGATGATACTTAGGGAAAGCAAGATGATCCAAGAGCAAAGTCACTTCCATGCACGACAAATCAAGCAACTCAAGAACACGATGTTCAAGAGTAAATTCAAGCATGTGAAGCAATCGCTCAAAAGCGTCGAGATGCAAGATGATGAAGCTATTACAACTCTCAAGCCTACTAATGAACATCTCGACATGGACAAACACGAAAAAGCGGTCAATTCTAAACTCTATCGATCCTTGATTGATAGTTTTGCTTTCTTTTACCGCATTTTAACCCGTCATCATATTTAGTGATTGCAAATGTACTAGAAATTGATCTTTCGAAGGTATGTCATATGATTGCCATGAAATGCATTCTTAGGTAATTGAAATGCAATCCTAGGTAGATCCTTGATATCCAAAGAGTATGAATAGTGCATTTAGTGGATCCGGATTATTTGATTATTTGGATTTACTTGATTATTTGAATTCGGATCCTATGATTTGCAAGAAAAATCAAAAGAGTACATCCGATGGTTGTTATGCTTAAATTCTTATGGATGAAACAAAACATTGGATTATAGAATTGCCTTCGAATTGATGCCACTTATGAAATATTGAAAGTGCCGTAAAAATGGTGAACAATTTGATTCAAAACTCTTGATTAGAGTATATTGATATACGACATCATTGTCTAAGAGACTTTGTGGCTTAAAGAGATTTAGAGATCAATCATGATATGGAAAATATGCATCTAGCGGATATGTTCACATCAAACTATTAAATGCATCAAGACTTTGAATGATTGAAAATGGATCAAATGCCATAGAGATAAATGACATCGATATATTCATTGTATATTGATTGTTTTGATATCTTCTCCATATTTTGAATGTGGTTTCAAAATCCCTTGAAACAAACCTTCTTGAAATCATACTTTTGCATAAAAACCATTTCATATAAAATCTCATGCCCTAGAAAATATCGTTTCTCCAAATTTAAGTTCTCAATACTTCCTTTTTGTGCTTGATCACAAAGGGGGAGAGATAGTATTTGAGAGAGAATGATAGTATTTGAGAGAGAATGTTTTAGAGATAAGCTTTAGAGAAAGCCTTAGGGGAAGAGATTTAGAGAGAATTTGGGAGACATTAGAGTCAGTTGAGTTAATTGACAAAGGGGGAGAGATAGATATCAAATTGGTACAGATTGGTATTTGATAGAATTGATATTGATATTTGAGGATGATAAATGATATTTGGGGAGAGATATTATTTGATATCATTAACATCAATCTTTGGAAGAGATATTTGAGTTAGAGAAAATTGAGATAGTTGATATTTTGGAAAATGACTTGATTGAACTTGTGCTCAATTGTCATTTATATCTCTAAACTCATATAATTATATATTGTATTCAGTTCCGATATACTATTGCATATATTGAGGGGGAGCTGAATAATCTGTTTTGGATTTATTAAGATTATAAAAGGTGTTGTCATCAATCATCAAAAAGGGGGAGATTGTTGGATCTAGGTAGATCTTAGTATCTAGGTTTTGATGATTAATGATATTTTGGATAAATCCATGATGATTAAAGTTAATCTGAAGATATCAGATTTGATGATTAAATGACAATTTATATAAATCCTGATTTAGCACAAGTAAATTGAATTGATTATCGGTAAATCCTGAATTGGATGTTTTCCTCGATTGCGGGTTTGATATTGATGCATATGTAGAGGATGAGCTCGGTGGTTGCATCAAGCTTATGCTAATTGATTGATCAAGATGTTATATGTTAAATCTTGAGGTTGATGACTTCAGTTGTGGATTTGATATCGATGCACATGTTGAGGGAGAGCTCAGGATGATTAGTTATCCATGTCTGTGCAAAAGGTTGATGACTCCGTGTTCTGGATTTGATATCTCTATGTATGATTGAGAGAGAGCTCATGATGTTAGTCATCCATATTGATTGATATCATAACTTGAGTAGTATGGATCGTGTGCGCATTTCTTGTATCATATATGGATCTATATGATTGTGAGATTCATCCATTACTCATTTGTTGTTCAATTGAAATTGGTTTTGTCATTTCACCGAAGAAAGAAATTGTTGAGTGAACTCCTGTGTGGAGTGATTTATCTGATGGTGATTAATGACGAACTGTAAATGAGACTAACGTTTGCGCATTGAGTGTATATGTTCTAGTCCCAGAATGATTGCAGGATGAAAATAAGCAAGGGCATGAAGAGGATGAAGACAATATGAGACATCCCGAGCAAGGTCAAGCTTAGCGAGGACGAGCTTTGCGAAGACAGGCGTCGAGATGTTGAGCTTCGCGTGGTCAAGCTTAACGAGATCGAGCTTTGCGATGACGAGCGTCGAGCGGTCGAACTTCACGAGGTCGAACTTCACCTAAGGTAAAATCCAAGATTAAGGATTGTTTTCTTAGGGTTTTACCGGTCTCGGTGTTTGGAGACAGATCGGGTTGATAGGTTTCTTTTTACTAGTTTGACCGTACTATTAAGAGGGGTCAGAAACTAGTAGCTTGAATCTATCTAGTGCGGAAGCTCAGATGCATTCATATCATCTTGCACTAGTGTCTTGCATTGCTAGTGAGTCAAAGTGTAGTTCATGTGTATTAGATTAAATGTTTTGAAAACTGCACTTAGTCGTGATCACCAGCTGTTTAAATTGGTTTATTTATCTAGAGCTGGTCGTGGTCGTATTTGCATGTTCTGATCGTATCAGTGTTGATACGTGGTCGTGGTCGTGTCGCTTGTTTGGCGGCTTTCTGTTTAGGGTTTGGGTGTGGTCGTAGGAGTTCGGACTGGTCGTACCAGTCTTCGACTCGCTTGCGTACGCTCGACCAAACCCTATCGACCACCTGTTTTCGATCGGATGTCAAGACCTGTGTGGTCGTGGTCGTTGCTAAGTGACACAAATCACATCCGCGAGAAAACGGCAAATCCGTATGTGCAAATACTTTAAAATTGCATTTGAGATGATTTTGGCTTGAACATTTTGACAGCAGGAACGTTTCTGAGTTTTCTAGAAGTTTCTAGACCTTTCTAGATCTTGTTCCTGTTGATAAAATTGTAGAGCTCTGAGTTATATTTCTAACAAGCCAAAAATCACCTCAATCGGATCTCTGGATCAAAAGTTATGCATGTTTTACTGTCAGTGTGCAGTGGCCGGACAAATGCATCCGTCCGGGGCTATCTGTCCGAAGTGGCCGGACAGTGTCCAAAATGGCCGGACATTGTCCGGCCTGTACAAATTTTTTGAGCCGAAAAATGAAACAGAGACAAATGCATCCGTCCGAGGCATTTGTTCGTTATGGGCGGACTTTGTCCGAAATGGCCGGACATTGTCCGGCCTGTACAAGTTTTTTGAGCCGAGAGTTAACAGAGACATATCCATTTGTCCGAACAAATGGTATCCGTCCGGCCTTCACAAATTTCGCCCAACGGTCACTGACACATTTGCAACGGCTGAAATTTTTGTACTGGCCGGACAGTGTCTGAAGTGGCCGGACAATGTCCGGCCGGTACAACTTTTGGCCCGGTTTCTTGCAAACGGCTAGTTTTTCATTGAGGCTATAAATACTTCGTGTTTGGCTTCATTTTTGGGTGCTCAAAGACTTCATTCTTCAGCTGAAAACCTAGCCAATTGAGTTGCATATGTGTTATAGCATTTAGAGGCTAGAATTGAGCCCAAATCTTGAGTAGATTTGAGAGAGAGCTTGAGGGAGATTGTGTGAGTGTTTAGTGCACTTCATCTCCATTAGATTGCTAGTGCTAGAGTGTTGAGCATCTCATTTGCATCATTGAGCTTCTAGCACGTGGTTGATTCAAGTGAAAGTGCATCCGGCTTGTTACTCTTGGCGATCGCCTTCGCCTAGACGGTGCCGGAGGAGAGCCGAGATCTCTCCAATTGAAGGTTGTCGGAGAGGCCGGCAAAGGATTGTGAAAGGTGCGGTGCTCGCCTATCCGGTGTGGAGAAGGAGCAACCCTAGTGAGATATCCTTCGTGGATATAGAAGCGAGGCTCCGAGAGAGCGCTTCAACGAGGAGTAGGGGAGACCGGGCGAGTCTCCGAGACCTCGGTAAAAATATTGTGTCAATTGTGGATTTCATACTTGCTTTATATTCATCTTGATACAATTGCTAAATTCATCATTCTTGTTTGTCATATTGAATAGTTCATTTAGTTGAATGCAACAAATTGTTTAAATTGCCTTTAAGCCTCATTGTATAATTTAGCTCAAACAATTATCATGATTAAAATTGCTTAGCGGGGAAGAAAATTTAAAAGCCTCCTAATCACCCCCCCTCTAGTCGGCATCCTCGATCTTACAATTGGTGCATGCGGCACATTGCAGCAAACCTTTTCACACACTTCCGCAGTAAACAGATCATGGATCTGTTCAAGCGGCTGTGCATGCAAAATCAACCGAGGAAATTCCAGGCTGTGTTCGACAAATTGGAGGCGCTGACAGTGAAGTACTCCACGAGGAGGGCCAGCAATGCTGCCGATGATGCGAACGTGAGCAAATTCTCCCAATGGATTCAGGACAAGGACATCGAGAAATGGTCCTTGCTGTACGACGAAGATGGCACAAGGTTTGGGATAATGACAACGAACCTTTCAGAGGTGTGGAATTATGTGTTGAAGGGAGTCCGGTGTTTGCCGGTGACTGCTGTAGTGGAGATGACATGGTACCGCACAGCCGAGTACTTCAACAACAGAAGTATAGCCGCCAAAACGCTAGTCGACGATCCCATGAGAACCTTGCCAGATGTTGTGCAGTCCTACTTGACTGCTCGCGTAGACAAGGCCCAGCGGCACGAGGTGACAGTTATAAACAGCCTGCACCGAATCATTTAAGTCCGCCTTCGGCAGAAGAACGTGAGCGGCCAACTGAGGCCTGGACGGGTGCACGAGGTCATTCTTGGGGATGTCGCTGAGTGATCATGTAACAAACCGAAGCTACTGCACAAGCCCTGCTCTCATGTCCTTGCTTCATGTGCGGCACTCGGTGTGAGCCCTGCGCCTTACTTTTCGGAGTACTTCAGCCTTGACAACTTTTCAAACACGTGGAGTGGCGTGTGGAGAGTTTTTATGACGCTCGATGACTACAGAGTTATCCCTGCTGGCGAGACTACCTGGATCCCAGATGTAAATCTAAAGCGAACGGGTCCAAGGCGACGGAAGACACGCCGAATACACAACGACATGGATGAGTCACAGGGGGGTAGCTCACGAGCTAGGAAATGCTCGATCTGTAGGCAGCCCAGACATAACAGGAAGGATTGTTTGAATGCACCCGGACCATCGACCTAGCCTTGTAATAAACTTTGTAATACGCTTATCATTTGCATTGGATTGTTGTAATCCGTACGAAACCTTGTAATATGATTTACGTTATGTTACTTTCATGTCGTGTGCTATCCATGGGTATGATACTTTCAATAACGGTTCCCGTTGTATGTTATGTTACTTTCAATAATGGTTCCTGTTTTATGTTTTGACAGGCATGGCTGGCGGGGATAGAGATCTTCCAGAGCTGCTGAGCAGTACATGTGATCGTGGACATCGGGGCCGCATCTTGTCCGAGGGCGGGGACTTGGAGCCGCTGGTAGTCCGTGCTCCCTTGGAGTACTGGCCTCTGCATGAGGGCTATATCCCCATCCTACGGGATGCAGGTTTATTGCCGTTCGCCCGTATGCAACAGATAGGTCAGCATCTCACACTGGACAGGTCGTTGATCACCGCATTGGTAGATCGATGGCGTCCAGAGACCCACACTTTCCACTTCCGCTGGGGGGAGATGACAGTCACGCTGGAGGATGTGAGCATGCTGCTTGGTTTACCTGGTAGTGGACATTCCATCGTCCCCTGGCCAGCACGCCTAGATTGGCGCGGACAAATGCACCTCCGATTCAACATCGCTAACCACGCTGACGAGATCCCGGCATCCAGGCGTGGTGTCCCCCACCGATTTCTGACACACTACCGTGAGTGCCCCGATGATGCCCCCGCCGATGTAGTTCGGCAGCATATCTTCGCCTACTTGCTGGTGACGCTGCAGTATATTTTGTTCCCTTCCACGCACGGTGACACTGTGTACACGTGGTTCATTCCTCTGGTCGAGAGTATCATCGATGCCGACCTAGGGGTCATGCCGCGTTACAACTGGGCGATGGCAGTGTTGTGCGCGACGTACAGGGGGCTTTGTGTGGCATGTTGCAGGACCGCAGCTGGATCATTGCTGTCCGCATGCCCTGTACTGCTGCAGTTGTGGTCATGGGAGCACTTCCCCGTTGGTCGGCCGCGTTTACAGCGGCCCATCCATCCGTACGGTGCGCCAGCGGACTACAAGGATTGGGTGGATCGGCCGACCATGGGAGCCCGTTGGCTGGGAGGTCGGCCGAGGTGGTCATCGTCATAGATTCACCGCTGTTACTTGGTGTACTTGGGAGAGTTTGATCTCCTATCGGACGCACGCGTCATATGGCGACCATGGACACCGGAGCACATCTCCCAGGTTGCACCGCATGGCATTTCGTCGCATTGCACCGCGGGCCAGGACTGCTGGCTTACATGCCGGCACATGGTGTTCTCACATGTGGTGGAGCCGTATTTTCCGGAGAGGGTGATGCGCCAATTCGGGCTACATCAGCAGATACCGCCCCCGGAAAGAAATCGACAACACCATCTCCCGCGGGAGATTCACGTGTATGCCTCGAACATTTTCTATATCTCATGTACGCACTCATATTTGTTTATTTCTTTGCTTTATGTGCATCGCGTCACCTGTTGCAGACAAACACGTAGAGGAAAACACTTCGACAACTGGCAGATCAAGAATTCCAAATGGGT
The DNA here is from genome assembly GCA_019359835.1 of Pharus latifolius. NCBI lineage: Eukaryota > Viridiplantae > Streptophyta > Magnoliopsida > Poales > Poaceae > Pharus > Pharus latifolius. The sequence goes on from CM033319.1 coordinate 1,444,274, forward strand.
AGACGAGTGGGAGGACCACGCAGCGACGGATGTTGTTGTGGAGGAGCGGCCGTATGACCCTGGGACGTACCAGGCCTATCTTCAGTGGTACGTGCCGCGCACCCGCACGCGACTCGCTCGTGCGGCCCCCCCTTCGCTGACAGAACTATCACATCAAGACAGTCTTCGACTCGGCCTTGATGTTCATTTCCCAGGCCGGATACATCGCTCGGTACGTTCGTCTTCGCTAGATACTTATGTTGGTCTCTTATCTTATCTATTTTTCCATAGTTCCCATATGAGTTTCGCATGTGCAGGCTGACTTATCGTTGGCCATCGACAGGCAGGCGGCAAACCTGTCGTCTGGTTGGAGGGAAGGACGACACTTCAAGACGGTGGCGCGTGCTGCCCTACATTCCATCCGTGTAGCAGCACAACGACTCTTCTTCGACGTAACTTGTGGCCGAAAGACAGATGCATTGGTTCCGCACCAGAGAGGGGCCTGGCCACCTAACCCGATGTCAGCCCGGCCTAGCCTGGGTGGTGCTCGACAGAGCACTTCGTCAGCACGGCGCAGTCATCGTGACACATCGTCGACCTGGGGAGGTGACATACCAGGGACGTCCGCCGGCCCGTCTTGGCTTCGTCGTTCCTCGTCAATGCACAGTGCTCGACGCAGAGATCTGCATATTGGGGCCCTGTCGAGACATCTCACTCCCGATTCAGATGACTCTGATCATGAGGACGACATCCGTCGTCAAGACAGGGACGATGCGAGTAGGGAGTTGGCAGAGTGGTTTGCGGCTGACGAACATTGGGACCAGGCTCATATTGAGCAAGCGGCCTAGGGACAGAGACACTCAGTCCCTGGGGGGTCTACTTGGGAGAGTTGGGGGGAGCCCGCCCACGACCACATGGATGTGGATGACGATCGTGAGTACTACGCTCCGCAGGGGGCTGAGCCCAGTTGGGTGGCACAACAGCGGGACAACGAGGATTGGGTCTCGAGCATGTTAGGGTTGCACGACCCTCATGCACATCAGTACTACCAACCGGATCAGTTGGCGCCTAGCGAGCTCGAAGATCACCCTCCACTGACACAGCCATCTCAGGGTCATGCAGGTACTGAGCGGCATGGTCCTTCTACCGCGGCTGGGCGGCAATCACATGTGCCACCTGATCCATACTCACCATCGCCTTTTCAGAGAGATAGACATGGGCATGGGCATAAGAGGGGTCGTCCGAACCCATAGCGAACATGTACTAACACTTTTATTTTCCAGTGTGTTACATTCAAAATGAATCATGCAGTTCACTAGATTTCTTATATATTTTTATTATATGTATATGCATACATAGATATATATACATACTTACATATATTTGTATAGATATATATACATATACATATATATGTGCGTATATATATATATATATCTATACAGTACGTATGTATGTATGTACATACATACATACATACTGTATAGATATATATACATATATATATACATACATATACATACATACATATACATACATATATATACATACATACATATACATACATAGCCATACATACATAGCCATACATACCTAGACATACATACATATACATACATATACGTCCAAATACAAACTCCTGTAGTACTAGAACAATTAAAACTCCTAGCCCAGCTGGTGGGTAAAACTCCTAGCCCAGCTGGTGGGAACTCTCTTCTACCTCGTTGTCCACCTGGGTTCAAATCCCCACTGATTTTGATTTGGGTTCACAGGATAGATTTTGAGATTTTAGGGTTTGAGATAGATTAGGGTTGAACTGATCTTGTTACTGCTAAACATAAAAGTCTTCAGAAGCCAGATTCAATTCCATCTCTAACTCTCAGATCTATCAATCCTATTCTGTTTTCGAAAACATGATTCTAATTACTATTCTAATTACCCTAAATACTCAGAACTCAGATTTAGCTAAATCTTGACCTAATCCAGATCAGATTATTCTTGGATTATGATCATGGGTATGTCAATACCTTAATCCAGAAAGTTGGCAGCCAAATCATATCATCTAAGCCTTTTTCACATATCAGTCCAAATTATATCGTAATTCAGTCCTTTATCTGATATCTGGAAACCCAAAAAGGCTAAAATCTTCATATTAACTCCAAATTCAGAATTTCTTCAGCAAATCTCTTTCAAATGCTATTTGATACAATTTTCTCTTCTGTCCAGATTACAAAATCACATCTTAAAGGCCAAAATTCGAAATCGAAAAAACTCAGATCTTATTTTACCCTAAAGTACCCTATTTTCAGTTTATATCAAAAATCATCAAATCAAGTCAGATTTTATCAAATCTCTTGCTAGATAAGTATAACGTATAAGTTTATACTCATTTGTGAAATCAGATTACAAATCAGTCCAGAATTCAATCAAAAATCCTTGCAATCAAGTCCCTGGCTCGACCACCTCTACTGTACACACGACCGCGTCTACTGTTTGCGACTAGACGGCTCAGTTCACGACCAGTGCTCGCTCACCGACCGCAGCGCTCTCTTGTCGAGTCCTCACAGCATGACAAGCTGTGCTGGTGGCTTGTCGTGGTCGTGGGACTCGACAAGACCTTGTCGTGGTCGAGGGACACGACAAGAGCCTAGTCGTGCCTTCCGACCACGACAAGAAGGCGCCCGTGCGACATGCAGAGCTCGACAAGCTGACGTGGCAGGCCATTTCTGTAAATTCTCGCAACTGTGGGTTAGTTTCGTAATTATTTTTTAAATCTGGGTTATTAGTAAAAAAACTCAGTGCTCTGGACTATAGTTATACTAGCCGATGTGAAAAAATAGGAGTATCCATTATTTATTTCTTTACCAGATTCGAACTCTGGACCAGGGTGAGAGAAGAGTATCTTAATTAACTAGGTTAGGAGAGATTTTTATAATTTTTTGGCATTGCACAGGATAATACTTGGTGCTCATGGTACATTAATTTCAACAAAGTTTAAGTAGAGCTGACAAGCAAAGAAATTTGTTCTGCATGTTGATATTTTCGTCACACTATGTTTTTGGCTACAGGGAAGTTAATTTGTTGGTCCATAAGTTGTCCTGCTAAATTTGAATTTTTGATTATCTTACTCAAGATAAAATAAAAAAGCCTTGGTACAAACACAATACAACTTAAGTGACAAATCAAAACATCTTAGATACAACTTATGGACCAACAAATTAACTTTCCTGTAGCCAAAAATATAGTGTGACAAAAACATCAACATGCGGAACAAATTTCCTTGCTTGTCAGCCCTACCTAAAATTTGTTGAAATTAATGTACCATGAGCACCAAGTATTACCCAGTGCAATGCCAACAAGTTAAACAAATCTCTCCTAACCTAGCTAGTTAGGATATTACTCTCTCATCCCCGAGTCTAGAATTTGAATCCTGCTTGCTACAAAACAAAACATTTTTTCTGGTCGAGTGTGAGAACTTGTCGAGTCCTAGGCACTCGACAGGCTGACGTGGTGGTCTATTTTTGTAAAATCTTCCAACTGTGAGTCATTTTTGTAATTGATTTTTTAATCTGAATTATTTATAAAAAAAATTCTTTCAGTACACTCTCTCTATATATAGATATCTAACATATTACAACCCACTAACTTGCTACTGTTCATACCTCCTCACCGTGGTTCAGCCACGTCCTACTTTTCCTTCTGGCCGCCACTCTGATCGTGCCACATGCTCCCCGTCTCTGTAGCTGCTGATTCGACCACGTTTTCCTTTTCCCTGCTTCGTCCGATGCCCTGCTTTGGCGGCTGCGATTGCTTTGTGCGTCCTGGTAGGTGGCTTGCACAACGCTGCTTCTCGATTGGTCCACGTCACCCTCTTTGTTGTTGCCGTTGGATCCTCTGCTTGCATGGTCTCGATTTCTTTCTCTGTCGGGGTGGGTGGCTTCCGTACCTGGCTTTGAATTCTGCGCTATTTGCGTGCAATTTTTTCCCTGATATTGCCGCCATGCTTTCCTTGTCTTCCTCGTCTTTGCGTTTTGCTTTCTTTTGCTCTGTTCTGGGTTCGCTGGTCCTCAATTCTGAGTTCTCGTCTGCTGTTTTTCGGCCAGTTTTCCAGTGAGTTGTTTGCCCATTGTTTGCCCCCTCTGTTGCCATGCGCGTTGCCGGTCTTGGGTTCTTCCTTTTTTCGTTCAGATCTTTTGGTATTTCTTTGTTTTCTTTTTCCCGGGTAACTACAGCTGTTCGCATTGCCTTTCGTTGTATTTGATGTGTTTGTTTTTTAGGTTTCCGCGCCGTGTGCTGTTGCTTCTGTGTTGCTACTTGTTGGTATGTTTCCTCTTTGTTCTTGTTGGTTTTTCCTATGCTTTAGTATTTTTTCATCCTGAGTTATGTCTTAGTATTTTTCCTCCTAAGTTTCTTCATTGATCGTCTATTATTATTATTTTTATGTCGCCGGCCTCCCTGTGCTACTTTCCTATTTGTGTGTCGTGTGTTCTGCTTCATTGGATTGATTGAACGACTCAATATTGAAAAACTTAGTTTGAACAGCTTAGTATATATTGCCCGCGTGCAGAGATTCGAGTAGTGATTTACGACCAGGGGGATGTTGTCCTCCGCGTGTTGGCCCCGTGGCGACCAAACCCCTATGTATATGCGTTGTCTTCAACCTGCTGCTGTGCACCTCCGACCACAACCGCTTCATGTGCCCCCCTCGACCGATTTTGGTTGTCGGGTGGCCCACTTACGACCAGCATGCCCGCCGGCCTCTCCGGCCGCCTCGACCTCCTCGCCTTGGCCCTCACCCCGATCACAGCACCTTTGACGCACGTGCTGCCTTGGTACCCTCTCAGGGATCTTTCCCTGTAACTTTTAGGCAGCAAAAGAGTAAATTTTTCAACTGGCCTACTGCGATGATACGACCATTTTTTTATTGGACACATCAAAAACTGGCCGCACCAAAAAGATTCGACCAAAAAACTAAATTATTTTTTGTCCAAAATGTACCCATTGGTCGACGGAGAGATTCGACCATTGGTGGTGGTATAGTATTGATTTCCTGGTCGATTTTCACCCTGTTCAAATGAAAATACATGTCTTTGGTCGGGCAGTAAAAAACGTGGCCGAATGATCAACAACATGGAACTGGGTGGTCATGGCAGTGAAAATGATCGTAAATCTCTGCTCGAATAATTTTGAATACAAAAACTATTTTTTTTGTTTTGTGTTTTAGTTACGCGAATCAGTCATGTTGGTGGTGCTCGAATGTATTACCTGGTCGAACCATACCTTTTGGGTGTGTTTATTCTGAGCACATTTCCCCCCTGGTCGAATCACATTGCCATGGTTTGTGCTCGGATGCACTAAACTGCTCGACTATAGAAAAGAGAATGACTGAAGCCGTTATTACTATGCCATTCGAGCAGTGCCCAAATCAACAAGACAAACTTTGACCAACCGCCTCATTTGTGAACACTCGAACAAACAAATACTCTACCTCTTGATCGACCAAACACACTGTGCGTGACTACTACCAATTTTTTACCATCCGGCGACGACCAGAGACCACCTTGTGCTCATATGACCAAATATGTGGGTTTTTTGGATGATGATGGTCGAATTAGATGTCGGCTCCAAGTATGCCTGATCGAAGTAGCAATTTTACCTGTTGTGATGATGGTCCTGTTTTGGTTTGTGGTCGTCACACTAAAAACTTTGCCCGTAACTTTTGGGTTTTTTTATTCTGAGCGCATTTTTCCCCCTGTCGAATCACATTGTCAAGGTTTGCGGTCGGATGCACTAGATTGATCGACTATAGGAAAGAGAATGACCGAAGTCGTTTTTACTGTGCTATTCAAGCACTCCCCAAATCAACAAGCCAAGTTTCGACCAACCGCCCCATTTGTCAACACTCGACCAAACAAACAGTTTACCTCTTAATCGACTAAACACACTGTGCATGCCTACAACCATTTTTTTTGGTCAAATGAACAGACCAACTTTACTCGGCTGGTTTTCACACAACCACCGCTTTTTTTGACTCACATTTTGTTCGCTGAATCAGTAGGCTACATACCATATTTACCATCCATAACTGCAGTAGGCGTCTGCCACAATATTGTATGCACGACCACCATTTTAAGTGCCTCGACCAATTATATTTGCATCATCTCAGGCCTTGGTCATATTCATCCAATGTGAATATATTATTTACATATACATGACAACTTAATCTTATACATTAGCTAATTACAACATGTGGATTAAACTTAACAATATAGATTTTACACATGCCCATAAAACTTTTGTTATTTGACACGCCATTACATCCAACAACTACACACATAGTTCTAAGTAATTTATTTCCAATATTTTATTGTCTACAAATCCATTTCGTCAATACCCACGGCAACACGCAGGTTCCCCACCTAGTTTATATACACTAGCCTTCATGTCACATCTACAGAAATTTTTGTACGGATATCACAGATGTAAAATAAAAAGTTAAAAATAGCGTAGACTAAAAAGTATTATCAAATTCGACCACAGTCGCCAGCTCGTGTGGCGACTTTGACCAGATACCCTTCATTCGCCAACTGAAATGGTGACTTTACGCCACGTTACCAGTTGCCACCAACAGTCGCCAGCCTAGATGGCGACTGAAGGGCTCCTCCGCAAAGTGACCGAGTGTGCTGTAAAAATTATTGGAATAACTGCGAAATTTGGTTTTTTTCGAAACAACCCCCCAAAAAAATTAAACATTGAAAAAAACATAGATTACGTGTTGTTTTAATGAAAAACATTAGATGGACAACCGGCTGACAAACTAAGGAGGAAAAGACTCGTTGGTTGCGTTGATTGATTTATATATTTCGTTGTTGGTTCAATCTGTTGGGTTCCCAAAAACCAAAATGAACATCGAAGAGTTAGTGAAAATGTTAGAGTATTGATGCAATAAAAAATAATACAAACATGAGAATCGAAATCATGTTCCGTACAAGAACATAAAAGAAACTATTCTCGACCCCTCTTCGGACGATGCCTCTAGTCGCGCTGAAACGACGATGGCGAAAAGGTGCTGCGCAGATGCACTGTCCTCTGCGATGGCTGTCGACGGGGGGGCTGAGCACTCAGCTGATCGAGGCCTGTATCAGGAGCGTCCACTGGGTCCTACGACGGTGGAGGCGCCCCAACAAGCTGTGCAGATGCCAACTGATGTTGGCTCTGATTGGCGTCGTCTCTCATCTGCAACATATCGGCTTACTCCGCGTACGATGGGTCGAGGACCACCTGTGGGTCGGCATGGACCGACTGATGAGGAATGTATGGTGGGTGCCTATCGGGAGACGGAAGCGGACCTGCCGAGGAGGTAGCCAGATGCTCTTGCATCGTCTACTGCGACATAGCGGCGTACTCGTCGTCCAAGTCCAACGTGATATCGAAGCCCAAGCTAGAATCAGAATTGCTTGCAGAAGGCGGCGCTCGGGGACCCTCGGAGATCTGTACACCACCACGCGACGAGAAGTCCACATGAGGTGCAACACCTATACGGTACAAGCGAGCTGGGGGGCACACCGAGATAAATCGGTGCGGCGACGGCCATACCTGAGGGGCCGGCTGTGTCGGGCCAATGAGCGGCTGACTGCGACGGCGTATGGCTGGGCTGGGCCCGTGGCAATGGAGGTGCAACAAAAGTCGACGCAGTGGTGGCACTCTCAAGGGTCAGCTACAAGGCAAGTTAGTGAATGTAGGTGATGGCCTTCTCGTACTTGTCGAGCGTGATAGGCAGACCTGCTTGCCTCCGCTGGACTAGCGGTCGTGTCACGGAGGTGATCGCACGGATGTCGTCAGCCTGCAAGACCACAAGACAATGGGAGGCGGAAATATAAATAACCAGTAGGTCATGGGTTGGCGGTGTGTACCTGTCGGTGTACCCGGGATGCTTGATGTCGGTCGTATGTCTGATGCACGCTCGGAACAGGAACTTCTGCAGGTACCAGAGGTGGCGGGGCAATGTGAGCTATGGTGCGAGGGAGGTACCATCGGAGGTAGTCACCGTATGTAGTGGAATCGTACGCCTCTCCTCACGCACCACATCTATCGCTGCTGACTGCTCCAACAACGAGTGTAAGGAAACTGTCGATCCTCCCAACTGACAGCCTTCTTTCCCTTGCGACTCTGCCTGCAACAAAAACAAAGGTGTTCAGTTATTTCATAGAAGCAAACCACTATGCGTGGAGACGATCGTGAACTTACTCGTGCTGGTCATGCGACAAATGATGCGGGGCGTCTGGAGGGGGGATCGACTGGAACAAGCCAAACTGGCGCATCACCCTCCATGGAGGGTACACCTCCAACATATGGCTGAAGACAAGAATACACCGGGTGAGCCATAACTCCCGGTCCGCCGTACACACCGAAGAGATCCCGCCGCCAGTTGTGCTCTCGATATAGCTTGCCGTCCAAACCCTCCATATAACGCGCGATGGATGAAGCAACTCCAGCTCTCCGTTGTATGCACTGTAGCATGCGTGCACCTGAACTGTGGCCCACTGCAGCTCATGCTACAACCAACGATCCCCTATGGTCGGGCGATCGATCTCGTCCTCCGCATCCTTGGGCGGGTGCCCCTCTGGAAGAGCCACGAGCGCGTCGGTGATGAGCTGTCGTCCGACAAGTATGTGCTCGTACGACCACAACAGAACAAGCAGAGGACACCCAGCCATGTTCGCCTGTCGGGCACGCCGAACGCAAGCGTCGCACAACCCTCTATACGTCACACAGAGAACCGCCGACCCCTAGCTGATGCGTGGGATCTGGTCGATCGGTGTGTCCGCAAGCATCTGCGCCAGTGGAACAAGCCAACGATCCACTGTGTCGCTGTGAGTACCTGCAGAAAAGCACAAAAATAAGAATTAAATTCAACAAGGAAAGGGAAATAGCTGTGCCTATATCATCTCTAAGCATACCAGTGAACATGAAGCCCCCGAACAAGTGCAGCAGATACGCCTCAAAGTATCGACTGACAGTCCACTCATCTGCATCCGTTGGGCACGTCCTGAAGTGAGCGAGCCAAGTTGCAGGAACTTCGACGTCATGGTGGAAGGGCCCCTGCCCTAGAGGTAGTGGATGAAACATCTCGGCGAACATGCCGTCCCATCCGGTAGGAGTGGGTGGTGGTATCTGTAGGATCGAGGATGCCGACTAGAGCGGGGGTGAATAGGAGGCTTTAAAACTTTTCAACTAAAAATAATTTTTGCTAAGAAAAGACTAAGAGCAAATAAACTGAAACAATTTAATAATATTTTGCACTAAGAAAGAGTAAAAAAACAAACACAGTGATTTATCCCGAGGTCTCGGAGACTCGCCCGGTCTCCCCTACTCCTCGTTGAAGCACTCAAATAAATGAGTAACCAATTAATTCAAAATTTGCATATTTAGGGTACCAAAGTCCAATATTGGGATAGCATTTCAAATACCTAAGGATTCTTTTAATAGCAATCAAATGACATTTCTTAGGAGATGATTGAAATCTAGCACATAAGCAAACACTGAACATTATGTCGAGCCTAGATGCCGTAAGATAGAATAAGCTACCAATCATAGATCGATAAAATTTAGAATCAACCGTTTTTCCATCATTGTCCATATCGAGATGTCCATTAGTGGCCATGGGAATTTTAATAGTTTTAGCATCTTCCATCCCAAAGAGCTTGAGCAAGTCCTTCACATACTTGGTTTGACTCACGAACGTTCTGTTCTTGAGTTGCTTGATTTGAAGTCCAAGGAAGAAACTTAGCTCTCTAATCATTGACATCTCAAATTCCTTAGACATCATATCTCCAAACTCATAACAAAAGGATTCATTAGTAGACCCTGATATGATATCCTCAAAGTATATTTGACACACAGAAAGGTCTTTTTCAATCACTTTTGTAAATAGCGTTGTGTCTACGTTCCCAATTTTAAAATCTTTTTGAAATAATAAAGTCTCTAAGACGTTCATACCAAGCTCAATTTGCAATGATCAATAGGAAATAACAATTTTAATCCTCACAAAATTCTTCCCCCTTTTTGGCATTAATCACCAAAAACATACAAATGAAAGGTATACCAAAAAAAGATTTAACAAAACAATTTTAGGTCACAAAAAAATAGGAGAAAAGTATATGACCTAAGGAAGACCTCAAATCTCCACAAAGAGTACTCAAATCGATAACCCATTCAAACATGTGCTCCAATTTCAAGAAATTTTGCATAAATCAAAATCCATCAATTTTGCCAAAATGGAGATTTGACGAAACAAGGACTATGAGAGGAATAATCATCCAAGTTAGGTCATAAATTATGTGCAAGAGATAGAAATGACCTATTAGTGAATAAAGAGAGTTCAACAAGAATCAAAAACAAAATAAAGGTCATGAACTCCCCTCTTTATGGCCTAAAACAAAGATAATCAAGAAGGATCGAGAAACCATCCAAAGAAGCATAAAAAATTATGAAAAGTCGCATAGAGAAAAGTAACATCAATACAAAAATTTTCCATGAAGATCCAAGATTCAAAATTTTAGTTATTTGATAGGAATGAGAGATTGATATCCAATTTGACTGAAAATTTTCTCAAACACTTTGGCTTCTTTATAACCATAGAAACATATGTACACAAGTTCCAAAAAATCCAAAATAAATTTTTAGATATAAATGAGATAATGAGGAACTAGTTAGTCTTTTACAGTGAAGCCAAAATCAAAGCCAACAACAAGATATAAAAAAGACAAATATTGACCAGATTAAAAGTTTCATATTTCAGATTTTGGGTAAATTATTTTACACATGTAAAGGCACCTGAAAATCCACACAAATGACTTCCAAAAATTTTGAAATAAATTAAAAATAAAGACCAATCATAGAAGATAAAATATCATGTATAAACTTTCTTCAAATAGCCAATCAATTAAGAGATATAAAAATGAAAAATCAGTCAAAAACCACAAGAAGTCTGAAGTTGCAGATTTTAGATTTGATTTGTGAAAAATAAAATGTTGCTCAAATCAAATCCAATTGAAATGAAAATTTTCAGAAATGATTTTCAATGCATGACACAAATTTTGCAAAAATAATTTTCCAAAAAGGATTTTCCAATCAAAAGTCAAACCTTTTTAGGTACCCAAACCATACGAGACCCTCTAGCCTTGTTACATAAGTCTTTTGGTACCCAAATGGCTCTATCTTTAGGTTTTTGAAAAGGAAATCAACAAGTTTTGCAATTAAATCCCTTCTAAATAAAAGAACAAGAAATCAAATAAGAGTCAAAAGAACCAGCTCTAAAAGGGTTAGATACACACTCATGCGAATGTTGGTCTATTAAGTGACATGCGGAACATGAAGTTCGAGAGGGCTTTACAAATGAAATGATATGAGTGCGGTGAAATATGTGATGCCTCTTACTAGATGAGTGAGCATGATTTAATTTCCACTTTTTAAATGAATATCTATGAACTAAACAGGGTTTAACACGCATATTGCTACTCGTATGATATCTAGTAAGGTCATGGCTCAATCTATTTATTTTAGTCTTAAGTTTATCATTTTCAATTTTATGTTCATGAGATGATACCGTGTTAACACATGAAACATGATGCGAATGAAAATATGACGGCATATCATCACAAGTAGATGAACTAGAAGACATAATAATAGAATCACTAGATGAGCTAGACATATCAAATAAGGAGCAGCTAGTACTAACACCATGGCATAAAGATGAGTCACTAAATAAATCATGGTATGAGTTAATAGTATCAACCATACAAGCATGTGAATCAATAGACAAATTATCACATGAAGTACTAGTGTCAACAAAGCTAGCACTTAAGTCTAAACATGAATTAACACTTAAGTCATTACAAGAGATGCTAGCATGTTAAGTGAAAGTATGTGACTCTAAGGATGGATCAATAAGCAAGTCACAAGCAACTCTATTATCTAAGGTAATTGTAGAGCTAATAGCTTCCTTGGAAAGCAAAGAATCATAAGAGCTTTTCAACTCTTGAAATTACACTTTCAAGGATGAGAAGTTATTCTTTAAAGTGTAAAAACTTTTATTCATATTGCCAAACAAGTCATTTAACTCTACAATCATATCCATAAGCTTATCATTGGAGAAGTTAGTATTTGATACCGTCGAGTCAGATGCCATAAGGCATACAGATTTGTCGTGAGATGAAGACTTTGATCTTGACGCTTTCTTTCTTGCTTTCTTCGAGCTCTTCTTGCAAGAATTCGCCTTTGTCTTTCTTAGGTATACCAAGTCGATGACGTCTTTGAGCTTGCTAGAAAGCTCCTGATTCTCCACAATGAAATCATCATTCTTAATATGTTCAGAGGTGGAATGTATGTCCTTCTCCTTGGACATAGCCTCATTTGACATAAGCATGTCAATGAGCTCGCTCGGTAAAGTGTCGGAGAGGTCATCATTTGCAAGAGTGATAATGAAGTCTCCGTAGCGATCCTCCAGTAACACCTTAAGCAATTTCCTACAAATGTCTAGATTGGAAATATTAGCGCCATGGGCTTTGAGCTCATTTGTGTTGTTGATCAAGCGATCATATATGGTGGAGAGTGTATCATGCTCCAACATTTCAAATGTCTCATAGTGTCGCATCAAGAAGTGCACCTTAGTATACTCAAAGCTAGATGTGCCCTCAAAGATAGACTCAAGGGTTGTCCAAACATCGTGAGCGGTCGAACGATCACTCACTAGTTCGAGCACATCATGACTAAGGGATCTAAGAAGCACATCTTTAGCCTTTGTATTTAAGAGGAGAATATCCTTATCCGAAATCAACGGATAAGTCACACCCTTCTCCACTAAACTCCATAAATCCAAACTCAATGCCTCAAAATAAGTGCTCAAAATATTCTTCCAATGAAAATAATGTGAGCCATCAAAGTGAGGGGCAATCAAACCAAAATCCTCTATCGAGTCCATCCTTACTCTCTAAGCGGTAAAGCCAATAAATGAGAGACCATTCTCTGATACCACGTGTAGGATCGAGGATGCCGACTAGAGGGGGTGAATAGAAGGCTTTAAAACTTTTCAACTAAAAACAATTTTTGCAAAGAAAAGACTAAGAGCAAATAAACTGAAACAATTTAATAATATTTTGCACTAAGAAAGAGTAAGAAAAACAAACACAGTGATTTGTCACGAGGTCTCAGAGACTCACCCGGTCTCCCCTACTCCTCGTTGAAGCACTCAAATGAATGAGTCTTGCTTCAATATCCACGAAGGATATTTTTCATTAAGGTTGCTCCTTCTCTACTTCGGATAGGTGAGCACCGATGCTTTTCACAAAATATGCCGAGCCTCTCCGACAACCTCCATTAATGAAGAGGTCAACAACCACGCCTATAAACCGTCTAGGTGAGGGCGTTCACCAAGAGTAACAAGTTGCAACATCTTCTCTTGATCCTCAACAAATACCGAGAAACTTCTAAGAATGCAAATGATGCAAATGAATGCTCTCAGAAGATCTCTCTCAATCACAATGAATGATATTTAATCAAAAGATTAAGATTTTAGCACTTGGGCTCAAGTGTATATCAAAAAATATATCTCTTCGTTCTTTAAAAATAGCTCAAAAATTGTTTATAAACACTGATAACAAAATCTGCCCAAAATTGTTCATAAAACTGATCAAAAATGTGAACAGAAACATCTCAAAAATCTACTCAACACTGCTCAAAGATCTGCTCAAAAGTGTTTATCAAACTGATAAAAAATAGTAGAAAAATCTACTCAAAAACTGTTTAAAAGCTGCTCGAAAATGTGAACAGAAACTGTTCAAAAATCTAATAAAAAACTATTCAAAAGTGTTTTAAAACAACTCAAAAACAGTAGAGAAAATCTGCTCAAAAGTGTTTTAAAACTGCTCAAACAGTAGAGAAAATTACTTAAAACTTCTTCTAAAAACTGCTCAAAATATATAGAAAAGATGCTCAAAGGTGTACAGAGACTGCTCAAAAATGTGTATGAGAATGTAGCTTGAGATGTGTTTTTTAATAGCCGTTGAACCTCTGGTCGAATCAACAGTGTCATTGGTCGAATGAACAGTGTTACTGGTCATATAAACAGTACCTGGTGAAATAAACAGCACTCGGATGACCAGTTTCAGTTTCTTTTTGAGATTCTTGACCAAGATTGTGAATGAATGCGAATGCAACATATGACCTAAGAGTTTCTCAGTTTTTCCTTGAACTAAAAGAGATTTTGCAACCCTTCTTAATAGTACAGTTTAAACTAAAAACCAATTTCTTATAAAACTAGTCAAACTCCAAACTCCAAGACCGGTACAATAAACAAGCACTTATCTTAGGTCTTTGCAGCTTCCTTCTTGGCGACATTGCACTTGCGACTTTGGCTCGCGTCCTCGGACTGCGATCTCGGACGATAATGCGTACAAATAGCTCAAAGACACGATTAGTCCAAGACACTTAATATCATCAATAATAAAAAATAACCAAAAAGGGCCTAAATGCAACAGTATCCAGGCCTGCCCGCGAATCGGGAGTCCGAACAACTTCGCCACATACTCCTAGGTAATGGTCATCTTCCCCACTGGAAGTGAAATGTGTGTGTCTCGGGTCTCCACCTGTCCACCAGAGCAGAGAGTAGTGATCGGTCATGCCTAAAAGACTCCAGTTTGGTGATCGTCCAGGAAAAAGGAAGCAACCCCACCGCCCTCAGCCGTGCAATGTATCTCCCGTCGAGAGGCCAAGACGTGTTAGGCGGAATGACTGAAGCTCCTCTCCGGATCGCAACGCTCGAGAACGATGACGATCGTCGTAGTACTGATCGAGTAACTCAGAAAACTATGGACGATCGTGAGCCATGCCTGCAAACAGGAACATTAAGTTAGTATATCATCAAATACATAAGAGGAACGAATAAGTGTTGCACAACATTACTGAGTCATGTTCGATTAGGTCCGGATGCATCAGGACATGTCCTCCTCGTGTGGCCAGGCTGTCAGAAAATGGCAAACTTTCGCAGCTCATCGTGTTCTGCGTTATCCATGTCATTTCCAATTCGCATTGCCCGTCGTCGTCCAGGGCCTTTCCACTCCAAGTGCGGTGGTGGAACATATCGGATATTGGCTGCCCTACATGACCGATCTATGTTGTGCTGCTGAGTCCCCCAAATCTCAAAGTCTGCAGTCCATGTCTTAGCAAGGTACCGTGAGCCATAGTAAACTGACAGGTACATCTCGCTCGACTTGTTGTCGTGCGCATACGTGGCCATCACATGGGAGCACGGTTTATGCAACAGAGTTGGCTTATTACAAGTGCACTTGACACCGTCTTGAAATGTCACTCCTTGCCTCTTGATATGCCGCATGTATCCACCCCCTACGTTCTTACTGCGCAGATAAACGACCCAAGTTTGCCTTCTGCTATTAGGAATACACTCGGCTGAGTGTTTCTGAGCGGCCACAGCTTTCATTTCTAAGTATCTTTGTACTTCGTGAGGAAATTTTTGTAATGTGACCCGAAGCAATGCTCTTGCAGCTATACTCCTCTCGCGGAAGTATTTAGCCGTGCAATGCCATGTAAATTCCACAATTCCAGTGAGCGGCAGACCTCGCACCCCCTCAACACAAAATTGTACACCTCCGCCATGTTAGTTGTCATTACGCCGTATCTAGCACCTCCCTTATCGTGCAGTCGAGACCACTTCTCAGGAGCTTTGTCACTAATCCATTCACTAAATTTCTTTATTCTTGATCTCCAGCTGCGTTATCTCGGCACATCTGAACTCCCCACGACATTTTCTTCATCTTCTAACTGTTGCGAACTGCTTGCCTCTGACTTTTGAGATTTAGCTAGATCTGAAGTTTCCTGTTCTAACTCGTCCCAAAGTTGTTGGAACTTATGGCCCTAGTTCTAATCACACAACCGCTTGAACTTCTTCATAAGCCGTGCGCTTTTGTAGTGTGTGAAGAAGTTCGCCGCGAAATGTCATTTACACCACCGACTGATCAAGTCATTCCAGCCGTACTGCGGGTTCTCAGTGGACAACATGAACTCAATGACACTTAGCAGACCCTTGTGTCTATCATGGATTACACATACATTCCGTCTGTCCTTCACGATGGTTTGTTTCAGGTTTGCAAGGAACCATACCCAACTATCTGTGCTCTCACCTTCCACTAAGGAGTACTCCATGGGAAGTAACTGGTTGTTTGCATCTGCAGCAACTGCTGTCAACAGAGTTCCCTTGTACTTTCCAGTTATAAATGTGCCATCCACGCAAAGTACTAGCTGCATGTACTTGAATACAGATATTACTTGACAGAACAACCAGAATATATATTCCATGTACTCAGCTCCAGGAACTATGTCACCGTTTCTGCCGACAACTGAGCTATGAACCATGTCCATCACAGTGCAGGGGTTGGTGTCAACGATTTGTTTGATTAGTCTGGGCAGATAGTTATATGAATCATAGAAAGATCCAAATAACATATCAAGACCAAGTTACTTGGCTCCATGCCTTCCCATATTAAATAATGTGCCCAAATGTGTCGTTGATTTGGCCGACAATTTCTTTTGATGACATGTCAAGATTTGCATGAAGGTTTGACAAAATTACACGTGCCACAAATGGGGACGACATATTCCTATGACTCTATGAGACTTCTGTAACTGAACAGTCATGTTTAGTGATCCTGGAAACAACAAAGTGGTCATTGTCCTCATACCGAGCAACACGAACATAAAATCGACATCCTTCCACCGTGCACTTCACTGCGTAGAGTCGCGGATTTGTTCTGTCAACCTTGAAAGACCAACGTAGTATCATGGACCATATCGCCACGCCTTGCTTAGCCTCCTCCTTACTTCGGAAATGTTGTCCCAATGTTAATCTGTGCTCACTCCGTGCCCACTCCGAACTGCGATCGTCGTGGATTCGCGCATGCTCAAAACCACTAGGATCTAGCCATTGTTGTGGAGGTCCCATTCCACGGTAATCTTCTTTTTCACTAGAGGAATCGCATAGTCTATGTCCATCTCCGACCCTTTCGCTGCTTGAAACTTGCAGACCCTCGTCTTCACATTCATCGGCATAAGTCTCATCCTCAGGCCATAAATGCCCCCCCATGAATTCTGCGTTGGGGACATCCGCAGAATTATGGGCTGTGGTTGGATCAATGTTCATATGTTGTTCTCCAATTAATGGTTCGGGTACAAGTTCTACCGCCGGTTCGGATACATTGTCTACCTTGGTCACATACAGTATGCAGTCATTTGGCCCATGATTGGGATTTATCACCCTCCTAAAAAGAGAGCCCCAGGATCTACCGCCTCTAAGTTTACACAATTTTCAACAAGATGTCAAACCAATATACACCAATGCTTCTATGATAATTTTGTGTAAACATGAGTCCATATTTAGGATGTCCATGACTCGGGTCTTAAGTTCCTCAAAATTAATAACACTAAGATAATTCAATTTCATGTCTGTACGGTGACGCCACTTGGGTCATCTCCATATGGTCCGTTTCTAATATTTTGTTCCCCTTGGAAGACATAGACTACTCTGATTTCCGACATTGTCTACAACATAAGTATTACAAATATCAGTTATCATATCTCCAATATATTTTGCACATTACTCTCCAATATATTACCAACATGTGTGACTTATTTTTTAACATCTCAACTAATCTAAGGACACCAGATTAACGACACCGCATCACATCTAATCTACAATTCCTATATTCTCATCTCACATATCAATAATTTAATTATTTACTAATCTTAATTAATACACATCTCACATCTCATCCATAAAAATATTAAAATTACATAATATTACACAACAGATCTAAATTATATATACATTATATTTATAAATGCCCAACATATTTAAATAAAGCACAAATCAGATCTGCAGTCCGCAGTTCTACACATTTTCTACGAAAGAAACATATATCCTAAATTATCGATTCACAACATTATTAATCTAGTTTATTCGCTAAATATATGACATTTCTACATAACAGATCTATATTTATAAGGTACATACATCTCATATCTAATTATTCTACAACGCATCTATATTAATAACAATTTTTATGTATTTCTAAAACAGATCTGCATTCTACAACACACCTATATTTTAAAATCCACTTTACACTAATTATCACTAAAAATTTATAATTTATATTTTTTTATGCTTTCTTCCCTTATTCTTTCTTTTTCTTCTTCTCATTTTTTCTCTTCCTCTTCCTCCTTTCTTTTCCTCTTCTTCCACAAATCTGTTTTACTTCTGTTTTTTGTTTATTTGCAATACACTAGTCACCAGAGGACCACAAATATATTGTATCTATCAGTTACCAGCAACTTTTAATTTTACATCTATGATATCCATACAAAAAAATTCCACATCTACACGTAGACTATTTCACAAAGCTTCCAAGTTTCAGAGCCCCAACCAAGCAATCCATCCAAAAATGTCACGATTCCAAGAACCACCGCTGTCCACCATGTACGTGGACCAGCCCGTCGCCACGGCCAACCGCCTCCTCGCCGCCCTCCACACCGCACTCACCTCCGCCGCCATTGCCCACCGCGCGCTCTGCGCCTTCCACGGTTACTGCGCTGAGCACCAGCACCACCACCTCCTCCTCCTGGCCGCCGACCTCCTCCTCTTCTTCCTCTGGGTGCTCTCCCAGGCCTTCCTGTGGCGGCCCGTCTCCCGCTCGGCCTTCCCGTACAGGCTTTCCCGGCGCGCGCTCCCGGCCGTGGACGTGCTGGTGGTGACGGCCGACCCGGAGAAGGAGCCGACGGTGGAGGTGATGAACACGGTGGTGTCGGCCATGGCGCTGGACTACCCCGGCGGGAGGCTGCGCGTGTACTTGTCCGACGACGCCGGGTCGCCGGTGACGCTGCTCGCGGCCAGGAAGGCCTATGGGTTCGCCAGGGCGTGGGTGCCCTTCTGTAGGAAGTACCGTGTGCGGTGCCCGTGCCCCGAGAGCTACTTCGCCGGCGGCGAGGACGAGGAGGGTGGTGATGGTGAGTTCTTGGAGGAGAGGCTAAGGATTAAGGTGAGTACTGTTAAATACACATCACATTAATTTCATTGAAGGGACAAAAAACCACAGTTGTCTAGTTTATTTATTTTTCCTAAATAAAGAGAGATTATGCTGTAATTTCTCCTTAACTAAGACAAAGAAAAGTCCTAGAAAACTGTTAGAAAATTTGTGAAAGGCATATTCAATTGGAAGAATCATTCTTTAGGGCGTCCGAAATTGACAACTCTTGTCTCCATTTTTAAATCAATATACAATCAAAATAGTCCGATAAAAGTTTTTTCCTATACAACAAATGGAAAAATTCCATTGTAAACTCGATTTCAATAGCGAAGCTGTTTGGATAGCTCGCTTGTCCTGTCAGGCATCTCATTAACTGCTTCCTATACAAAATAATAAGATAACCCTGATCAACACGGCTGGCAAACATCCAATTTGTTTCCATGAGTGATTGACTGACTACTTGTCTTACTTGCTTTAGGTTCCGAACTGTGGTACGGCTTTATTTGGTACTCTCCCGCAAAAAAAAATTTGTTGTCTTTGATTGTACACATAATAGAATTTATAATATTATAAAATTATTTTTTACAAAAAATATGTTTGTATGATTTTCTTATGACTAATAGATAATTATAGATATATTAATAGTAAAAATTTGAAAAATTTGACTTTCTCTGATATAAAAATGATAATATTTTTAGATAAAAGGGAGTATTACTTTGTATTGCTAAATTTTATTTGACATGCTGTTTTTTGACATAGCTATTTAGTAGTAGTTAAGATAATAATATTTAATTAAATATAAAAAATATTTTCTATAACTATCTACAGCACAAAACCATATGTCTATACTTCAGGTCTGGACGGAGTCTTAAGACTTAAAAGTGCGAAGACTTTTAGTACTCATGCACTGCTTTTACAGAACATGTATGAGGCCTTCAAAGAGAGCATACAAGCGGCCAAGAACAATCCAAGTACTTACGAAAGTTGGACAAAAACACGCCATGATCACGATGCTTACACTGAGGTAACATTTTGAGTCTTGTCATAGTGTTAGCGTCCCTGCAGATTAAGTTTCACAAGCTTTTTGCCTCTCAAAGTGCGACGTTCCACTAAAACACTCATTTAATCATCAGATCATAACTGGTGAAGAAGGCAGCAGCACCAACTCCGACGACGACGACGACGACGACGACATGCCATTACTGGTTTACGTGTCTCGCGAGAAGCGAAAGACGTCTCCTCACCACTTCAAGGCCGGTGCACTGAATGTTCTTGTGGGTTCCTCTTCACACTCGTGTGTGTTTTGCACAATTCGATTTTTGCTCATGAAAGATCTCAAGGATGGATTTTATGGCGTTTCCAGCTCCGCGTGTCGAGCGTGATCAGCAACTCGCCGTACGTGCTGGTGCTGGACTGCGACATGTACTGCAACGACCGTAGCTCCATCCTGCAGGCGATGTGCTTCCACCTCGACCGCCGCCTGTCTCCGACGCTCGCCTTCGTCCAATTCCCTCAGAAGTTCCACAACCTTGGCAAGAGCGACATCTACACCGGCGAAATGAGAGCCATCTTCTCGGTATACATTTCTATACGGGACTAGCCAAGTAGCAGTAGCAAGTACTAGTAAAAGAATAAGAGCAAGGGGTTCGCTATCGTATTTTGCTCAAATAAAAAAATATAGTGTGTCAATTCTTAGGAGCAGATCTAGAAAATATTTTGACTGGAGGTCCTTCTTTATAAATTTTGAAACGTTGAGAAGCTCTTTATAAAATATAATGGTATATATGCAAAATTCTAAAATTGAGTGGAGCCGGCCCATGGCGACATCCAAGGGTAGAATGGGCAGATGAAAGGTCTCTTTAGTTCATTAGCATTCATTATCATATTTTTCTTTTTTCATAGTTTCGATTCCATAATTTTTATAATCTTAAACTAAATAATTGTCATAGAAAATGGGACATGTAACACGTTATATTTTATTTAGACTAAGACAAAATATTGAACAAAACATGCCATAAATTACACAAATCGGTCTCACAATTGATCATACACTGTGCTTGTTGCAACAGACACAGTGGAAAGGTTTGGATGGTGTCCGGGGACCGATCCTCTCCGGCACCGGCTTCTACATCAGGAGAGACGCGTTGTACGGTGCCAGCCCGGGCAGCTCGTCTGTAGAGGGTACTATAACAAACCTTTGCATTTGTGATTTTGAGGCAAATTTGTTAGTGATTTGGGTGCGTGACATGTTTCGACAGACTTGTGCTCTAAGGAGGTCGGCGAGCTGAAGAGAAGATTTGGCCTTTCAAATGATCTCATCACATCGCTACGCACCATGTACCAGACCAGAAGAAGCTCAACACTTGATGTCACACGAGATTCTTGTCTTGTGGCCTCGTGTGCGTACGAGACGGACACCAAATGGGGCCAGGAGGCAAGTCTGATGAACTCT
Organism: Pharus latifolius; assembly: GCA_019359835.1. NCBI lineage: Eukaryota > Viridiplantae > Streptophyta > Magnoliopsida > Poales > Poaceae > Pharus > Pharus latifolius. The sequence goes on from CM033319.1 coordinate 1,465,796, forward strand.
TTAACAATTTAATTTAAAAAATGCAAATTTATGGCATGTTTGATCTTTGTCCGCATGATAGTGCATTTTAATTAGATATGCAACAGTTAGTTAGGCTATTATTTAATTTATCACCATAATTAGGCACGCCAGATAAGTTTATCACAGTTCCTCAGTGAAGCGAGACACTTCAGTATCACCTGTACACCTAGGTGTTTAGACAACAATTAAGCGAATTATTAAATAGTATGTTATTATTGTAAATTAATCAAATTGATATTCTATCTCTTTTCCCATACATATAGAGAGATCCAATTCCGAGAGAAAATACAAAGAGATTCATCTAGAGAGGCTCAATTTATTCTAACCTTAAATATCTCCCCATCAATATTTTTCCAACTTTTTTATTCGAGACAAGATTTCATACTCCTTTTCCTCTTTCTCTCTGTCCCCTTGTCTCTTCCTCTTCTCATAGAAGCAATATGACTTGCTTTTGGTTGATGGTGGGGTGGGGCGCGACGACTGGGCACAATGGCTAGCCACAACGATTGTGCATGGTTGGCCGTGACGGAGAGCAACATATCGTGACTATGGGCTGCGACGACTGGCCGCAATGGTTGGCTGGATTGTGCACAACTAGTCAACTAGTCGTGACGACTCAATGTGATGGTGGACCATAGAGGCAACAGATCGCAGTCAGACCATCGTCTTGACGAACCAAGTGACACCTGAAAGGCCCCGACGGCCGCCTAATCAACACTAGGCGAGTCGAGGGCCCATGGTGTACGCAGTTAGCTGACTGGACCCTTAAACGTCATCTAGGTAATAATGTGATAACACTGATACCAAATCTTATTAGTCAACTTTTGGGATTTGTTATATATTTTTAAATAAAAAATGTGACACTAAAATTGAGTGCTACATTATTAGAGGTGTTTTGTGACTTTTGTCACACTTCGCTGAATGCAATCATGCCACACATATACCCAACGTTGTCAGTCAATGTGTAATAATTGTGGTAACCCGTAACCAACCAAACCACACTAACCATTGGACTTGACGCTGATAGAGCGAAATGTGACACGTGGATCTTTACTTGTTCTCAGATAGGGTTCTTGTACGACTCGGTCGTCGAGGACTACTTCACCGGCTACCAGCTGCACTGCCGAGGTTGGACGTCGGCCTACTGCTACCCAACGCATCCGTCGTCGAGAGCATCCTTCCTAGGGAGCACACCGACAAACCTCAACGACGTGCTGGTCCAGAACAAGCGGTGGATGTCCGGCTTGTTCAGCGTCGCCTTGTCCAAGTACTGCCCCCTCACCTACACAAAGTCCATCGCCGTCTCCATACCTCAGAGCATGTGCTACGCGTTCCACGCTTTCATCACACTTTATGCCCTCCCGTTGATGTGTTACGCCACCATTCCCCAGCTGTGCTTCTTCCGCGGCGTCTCCTTGTTCCCTAAGGTGCTTGCGTGACCATTTCCCCTCTTTTTCAGCTGTGATGCTGTTATACTGAATGCCATGCTGTGCAGGTTTCCAGCCCGTGGTTTGCCGTATTCGCGGCTGTTTTTATGTCGTCGTTGCTGCAGCATCTGATTGAAGTGTCTGTCGCAAAGCGGACGCTGGCCTTGAGGACATGGTGGAACGAGCAGAGGTTCTGGATGCTAAATGCGGTCACCGGCCAACTATTCGCCTGGCAGAGCGTGTTTCTGAAGCTGATTGGTGCTGGAGCGATAGATTTTGAGCTGACAAACAAGGCGTCTGACGACAAGCTGTATCAGGATGGCGTGTTCTACTTTGGAGGCTGCTCGACGCTGCTGCTCCCAGCCACGACCCTCTGCATGCTGAATGTCGCGGCACTGCTCACAGGAACCTGGAAGATGAACGGATGGGACGCCTTTGACGAACTGTTTGCACAATTCTTCCTTCTTTGCTACATTGCAGCGCTCAGCTATCCATTGCTAGAGGGGATGTTCCTCAGACAGGATCCTGGAAGAGTACCTGCACGAATCACCGCGTGCTCTGTAGCTTTGGCTGCCGTACTACTTTTGTTTGGGTGAAACAACTTCTCAACTGCTATACTTTAGAATACCTAACAAGTTGATAACGATGTACTTCATATTGCATATCATTGGAATTGGGTCCACATCGTTTGGGCATAGTGATACTGACACTAGCATGTATAATCGTACGCTATTTAAGCACAACTGAACAATAAGAAGGGAGCAAGCTTTTCTTCTACACAGCACGAACGACACAAAAAGTCCCAAGTGACTTATGAAGCACGGTCGTAGATATAATATGTTGGATTATGTTCAAACAATTTGCAGCACAACAGATAATTTAAGGCAGCATTCAAACAAGCAAAAGCTTTGGCTACAAGCTACTACTGCATCAAAGTAACCAACCTACATGTGGACCTGCTACTCTCAGTATGTAGGTATTGAGACGAGATCAAACTGTATAACGGTTCTTGGCGACTTTGTCAAGCTTCTTTGCATCATCCTACAGCAAGAACACTAGAGTGAGAAACAGCAAATCTTACTCAAGACATGAAGAACTCCAGATATTCCAGACTAAGCAACTACTCACATGAACAATGAATCCAATAGTGTCCTTGTAATCCAGAATCTCCTTCCACTGCTTCCCAATGCTCACCTAAGTGCGCCGAAGGAAATGAATGTGTTTAGCTACTAGCCTTTACTAGGTCTAGGAGTAGTTAGGTATGAGCTACCATGAATCGATGTTAATCATGATGAGGATCCAAACTTAACTAAAGGTTGCAGCTTACAATATAGCATGCTGAGGACCAAGTTCTCAAACGGTTAAGTTTTGTTGTAGTTATAGAAAAATGCTACAGCAGCAAAATAACAAGTTTAACAAGGAAATAATAGAAACATACAATAGCAGCATGTATAACACTAAAATGAACAAATGAACATAATGCAAGAATTTTATACAACATATTGCAAAAATTTAGTAATGTAATGTTGTTCTATGGTAAACTTATTGTTGGACATTACAAGCATAGCACACCCAAAAAATGAAAATGTTGATCTTTTCAAGTTTAAGTCTCAACACATATTCAGAAGCTTCCTCATGTAGAGAGCCACATTTGGCACAAGCACACATCGAAATAAGGGGTTATGACTCATGAGTGCAAGCTCAGAGCATCAACAAACAGGCTTAGATTTGAATACTCAAAAATGTTTAATTGAATATACACTATTGTATGCTAGCATGAAGGTTTGGTGGTTATCTACAAGGAAATAAGCAATTCAGCCTGGTTGCAGCCTAGATAGAAATATCACTACTACACTCATACCTGAGCAGCTTCATTAGCAGCATTTTTAGTCCAGATAGCTATTCTTTCCTGCTTCCCACGTACACTAACAACTGCTCCGCAAATTTCATCACCATAGTCGAATTGTTCGCCAATCATTGCCAATAACTAAGAATAAGAGTTTGAGAAAAAGTAAATAACAGTAGAAGATTAAGGTAGAGATGATGTTTAAGGTAATTATGCATAGTAAAGGATTCTTTCTGAAACAAAAAATGCATACGGTATGCAACCACATTGTGTCGGATTTTCCTTTGGCACAGCTGATGGTCCATTTACCACCATTAGCACAAATTGGGTCTTCCCATTTTGGTTCAATCTTGTTCTTGAAGCAGTGGAAGTCCGCTCCCACGACCAACTTGCTAGGGTGATGAATGTTGTTGTAAAGGCTGAAAAACAACTTCACTCAATTTAGTGGAAAAGTTAAACAGAGGTAAGCTAAATTTGGAAGAGGACATTAAAGAATGAAGCAAACTACCACTATGAACATCAACAGATTCCTTAAAAATGTTAAAAGAAACAACTTGTTCTAAAAGATAGATAAACATTTGAACAGTGTTCAAAACTCATCTCTTAACATTAGAAAACAGTCACACTGTAAAGGCGATAGTTTTCTAGCTGGACTCTAGCATTGGTTCATAGACAACCCCATTACAGAAGTGTTATTTTGTGTTTTCCCTCATCATTTCTAGATGCCTACTTTCCTAAGGCTACTGATTACATTTTAACCAAAGGCTCACAGCTTAAACACCTGGATACCAGTTTAAAGATGCAACTCAAGCCTTTTCCTACGAATTCAATTGGGAAATTGAACACACACCCAAAAAAAAAAATACAGTCATAGATTCCTGTATAGCTCAAATAAAGCTGTAATCCTCAGAAAACATTTTCACAAGTTATCAATTAAGACAACCAAATTAGGCAAGAAGATAATTTTCTTCATTCTCAAACCAAAGGTTGAAATTTTAGAAACTAAGCAACTATGACCAAGGAGCAATCCCAATTTTGCAATTCAAAGATTTGGATCACCAACTAAAAAAAATCTTCCAACGTTTCCAACATGTTGGTGCACCTGAACCAAAGATGAGATTCATTTTACTTGCAACAATATCTCAGTCAATCACCTAAAAATTTCCCCAGATTTCACAACAAAGATCAAAACTATCATGTACCAACAACAGAAATAATGATCAAAATGCAATATATACCTACAAGTCCAATTAATGATGGCATGAAGACAAACAGGTGCCAATGCAACCTTCTTACATTCAGAATCAACAACAAAGGGCATAATCAACATCCAAGGTCGAATGCACTCCACATTTTGTTCATGACAACAATTCAAAAATTGATCTTCTAATACCTAACCATTCCACCCAAGCTACACCTAAATACCTAAAAATGACACTATCACAAACATAGACTAAAAGGTGAGATCATCCACTTCAAGAAACTCATCTTACACAGCAAAATTAATACAAAATAAAATAAGTGTCTAAGGTGCATGTACATGTTTTCTTTTTAAAAAAACTTGCACCATCTATACTTTTCATTTTTTCGTAGAGTCAAATCCAAAGAGAAGAGATTGATCTAGGTGTATTCTAAATAAGAAAAAAAACTAGTACATACACCTTAGCAAAACTCAATAAAATAATGTCTCCCCTCAAATTATAGAAATCCCAACATTGCACAGTGCTACAAAATGAAGCGCCACTAGTGTAACACCCTGGCCTAATTCAACCCAAGAGGCCTAGTTTAGCATGGGTTAGTCCCATCTTGATTTCACCTTGAAATAACACTATATTTAAATCTAAGGGAACCGAACATACCAACCAAGTTAACCCTATAAGGGAAAACAAGGATGAAAGTCTATGTTGGTATGGATTGGATGTAACTAAGGTGTTACATATGGTATCAGAGCCTTTTGGCCTGATCATGTTGTGTGTTGTGCCATGAAAGCCGATCAAATGCGCATCACCCAAGGGGACCGCTCCTGGTTATCTGGCCTGATCATGTCGCGTACCGTATCGTGAGCAACAATCATACGGGTAGATCACCCAAGGAACCGGCATGATTAACGAGGGCATCAGGTACTTTAGAGGGTGTTGAGTATAGCACGCTGGCCCAGTACAGCCCAAGAGGCCTAGTCAAGCACGAATTAGTCCCATATTAAAAATTCAGCTTGGAACAACACTGTATTTAAGCCTAACGGGAGGGGAACAAGCCATACCAACTGGATTAAACTTTCTAGGTGAAGTGAGGACAAAAGCCTAAGTGTTGGTATAGATTCGACGTACCTAGTGTGTTACATCTAGAAAGCACAACATCTACTGCAAAATTCAAAATTAGCACCAAAACAACCAGTACATCACAGTAATCACTCACTACTCACAAAGATTAACAATTTGCACCTAAAAGAGCGGCAACTTCATACACCACAACAAAAACTAGTGTCACCACCTTCTGAAACCTCATCCCCAAAACTAGCGGTACAAAAAACTTCACACATCAATTCTACTCCTTGTTTAGCAAACAGAAGAACTTATCCTTTGATCATAAACTACACACCCACTACAAGAAGTAGGGTGACTAGATCCACATACCCTCATAGATTTTACTTTTAATTTTTGACCTATGACATCAACAGCAACAACAATCCAGCCAATTAACAAACCATCTGCCACAAATCACACCTCAAAAACACAAAGTTCCAATCGGAACCACATGTCTAGGATCAAACCGATGAGTAAGGCCGGGTTACCTCCAGAAGTCTTCGACGGTGGAGAAGGTGTGGATGGGGCGGATGGAGCTGCCCCACGCGGCCTGCTTCGACTTCCCTTGAGGGTTGTCGAACCAGAACGTCCACGAATGCTCCAGCGGGTGCGGCGCCGACGGGTTCGCCTGCGGCGTTGCTGGGGCGGAGTCCTCGTCGGCGATCTCACCCTCCTCCCTCTCCTCAGCCTCCTCGCGCGCGGCTCCCGCCGATGCAGGCCTCGCCGCTTCCGTCTCCTCGGCCATGTGGGTGGTGGTTCCGGCGGCGGTGGGGAGGTTTAGGTTCGGCGCAAAGTATAGTTTGCGTAGGGAAGGAATGCGCGTGCGGCTGGCCGGCTGCTTTGGGTTTGAGACTAGTCTTGAGGCCAAGCGGGTGCCACAGGTTTTAGGGTTTGGTCTCCTAAACGGATTTGGACCCGTATTAGTATAACGGGTATTGTATAGTACCATGTACTCATGGACATGTATCATGTAGAATTTTTTTATATAAATAATTCACAAAGAAAAATTAATTACAAAAATAACTCACAGTTACTATATTTTACAAAAATAACCCGTCACATCAGCTTATTGAGTCTTAAAGACTCGACAAGTCCTCTAACTCCTATAACGACTCAGTCCTGATATAATCACGACCAGTTTCAACACTGATACGATCAGTTTGTGTACTAGATACGACCACGACCAGGTCTAGTACTGATACAAGCACGACCAAATCTAGTACTGATGCGATCAGTTTTGAACTGATACGACCATGAGCAAGAAGTTAGAGGACGTGTCGAGTGCTAACGAGTTATTTTTACAAAATACAGCAACTATGAGTTATTTTTGTAATTAATTTTTTTTGGATTATTTATAAGAAATATTGGTATCATGTATGTGTCCAGGCTTTCGGAAATCGCCTCCTTATTAGACCTTATAGGTTACGAACTGGATTTGTTATAGCTCTATAAGTCGTTTCTAATTCCAGCCGTGCATGCACAGAAGCCTCCTGTCCTGCATTGTACAATTTGCCAAGTCTGTTCCATTGAGAGCTGCAACCGAGTGCGCTGACCGTACGGATATGGAGATGGAGATCGAGATGCAAAGGCCGAAGAGGCCGAGTCTTGCTGAGATGGATATTGAGATGGAGATGGCAAGACCGAAGAGGCTCAGGCTGGACCAAACCGAAGGGTCTGTGCAGACGTCATCGTCATGGTCTAACTGTCCGACCAATCTCCTCGGCGTGGTCCTCCAGCACCTTGCATCCCCCTTGAACCGTGCCCGCTTCGCCGCCGTCTGCAGGGTTTGGCGCTACGCTGTGTCGTTGGACCCACTGCCGTCGCCGCCGCCGCCGTCGCCGCCGCACATCCCATGGCTGATGCTCTCGCTCCGCAACAGGCCCTTCGACATGAAGAAGCGGTTCTTTGTCCTTGAGGACAACAGGGTGCTCAGCGTCTCGCTCCCGGAGAAGGCGCGCAATACCTGGTGCTGCGGTAGCCGCGACGGCTGGCTCGCGTTCTTCAACTATGCCAACATTCACGAGCAAGTCGTGGTCATGAACCTCTTATCTGGCACGAAGCTGGCGCTCACAAGGAACCAGAGGATAATAACTTGCAAATGCCATGACAACCACGACCCAAACATCAGACACCCCGGCCCGTTCTTTCTCTGGAAAATGGTCTTCTCGGACACGCCAGCGTCGGGCAACTGCATCCTCGCTGCCATCACAGACAACTGCGCTCTTGCTCTCTGCCGACCTGGCGGGCAAGACGTTGGGTGGACAACATGGTACGATAGTGTAGAACACACGAAGCTGGAGGACATCGTGTTCTGCAACGGGGAGCTCTACGGCATATCCAAGTATGAGGATGTGTTCAAGTTTGACATCGGCGTAAACAGAGACGGCGCGCCGATGGTCACCGCCACTAACAAGCTGTTCATCCAGAGACGCGACGGCTACAACGAAAGTAAGGCATACTTCTGGCACCAAAAACACGTCAACTACATTGTCGAGTTAAATGGCAAGTTGCTGATGGCGGAGAGGAGTGGCTTCTCATCGACAAACTGCGAACCGGGCTTCAGAGTGTTCGAGCTGGATCATGGGACGACACCGCACAAATGGGTGGAGATGAAGAGCTTGGGGGACTACACGCTGTTCCTGGGGAGAGGGTGCTCCAAGGCGGTCAAGGTCTCGGTCGGGCATAACAGGATGGAGAGGAACTGCATCTACTACGCCGAATCCATCAGCTGTTTGCCGCGCGATCGCAAGGTGGCCTACATATCGAGGGTGAGGAATGATGAGCATGTGTATTACATAGGAGGCCAATGTGACGGCGTGGGAGAAGGAAATATTTTGCCACTGTCCCGACATGGGTTCGTCTCAACTGGTCCTTGGCCGATGTGGTTTCTCCTTCCGGACAAGTAGTAATCGGCGCGCATGCACATGAGCACTTCAGTTGGATTTTAATGTTCATGTTTTTTTTAAAACTGTTAATGAACATATACATGTATTTTTTTATCTTATGTACACTAATTTTTACTGTTGAACCAAACCATTTTTTAGATTTAATTCTCTAAGATTCATCTAACTCCCTCTTAACTTCTCTGTGACAAATGAAGGCGGGGCTATGAAGTGATGGTAACACTGTCGATCATGGGAGGAAGCGATGGGAGCTGGCAGCCGCAAAAGAGACGATGAGGGGGATGATGGTTGGGCAATAATGCGGCGAGGTGGCAGCTGCAAGTCGTGCTGGTTTGTGGAAGAGAAAATAAGAATGATGGCAATGACGGGAGGACTGGGAAGAAGAGGAGAGAGAAAATGAAGTGTAGGGGAGAGGAGGTGGAAATTAAATCTAAATGAAATGTGTAGTGTAGATATTATAATTTTTTTTAAAAAAATATATCTCTAACTTAAATACTTTTTTTAAAAGATTATTCATTTTAAATATTGCTAGTGTAAATTGCCAATCTGACAGTCCATTTGCCATATAAAAATATCCACAAACCTCGCGTGTGACATGCTTTCCAAGTAACCACATATTTTTTTAAATAATTGGACAAGTATTTAATCATTTCCCAGCTGGTTGTATCCGTATACACTGATCAGTTTGGATTGGAATTATTTTTTGAAATAACCCTATAAAAAAAAACAATTGCAAAACTAACTCTTAACTTTTTAAATTTGCAAAAAAGGCTCTCAGTCGCGAAATCTTCCTCGCGACAGTCTTCAGTCGCTATACGGTATAGCGACTGAAGACGTGGCTGACACGGCACAGGTGCCAGCGGGTTTCAGTCGCTATACGGTATAGCGACTGAAACCTGGCTGGCACGGCACAGGTGCCAGCGGGGCATTTGTGCCGTGCCACGTCTTCAGTCGCTATACCGTATAGCGACTGAAGACTGTCGCGAGGGAGATTTCGCGACTGAGAGCCCTTTTTGCAAATTTAAAAAGTTAAGAGTTAGTTTTGCAATTGTTTTTTTTTATAGGGTTATTTCAAAAAAAAATTCTTTGGATTGTGTGCGGTGGCTACCGGTAATGTGTGAAAGCAGGTGACGGCGTTATTTTTATGTCTATATTGAAGATTTGTTTGATATGGGGATGTTGTTTGATCGAGTTGTAGTTTTTTATTTTTGGTTGAAGTTAGAACAATAAAGTTATAAGAAAAATACAAGGCTCATATGCTGTCTATTTTTGGCACAAGTTGAAAACAATGAGTTAAGTTTGAGCACCATTATAAGTTTGGATAGAAAACGAATCAAGTTCAAACCTAGGTCAATTTATTCTGTTTTAGTTTGATATAACTCAGATTTTTTAAATATTTCTTTATTTAAATTACACTAGGTAGAACTAAATTAAGATTTTAATTTTATTTTAAAATATTTTTATCTCTAGTAACCTCATTAGTCCTAAATATAATGTAATTAACCATGAGAGTTAACCAATGTACCTCTGCAGTACAAATTTTATTTCTTGCAGCCTCTGCATTTTTTTGTGAGGGACTCTGATGACTCTTTCCAAGACTCCAACGCAAATATATTTTGGAAGTTTCAATACTTTCATAAATATGTATTTTTTTCTTTAATTTTTCTTTATTGATTAACAACCCTTAGAACCTTCCTCTACTGATGTCTCAGGATAATGATGTTGAAGAAAAAGAGATGCAGAGGAAGTCGTCCATGTTGAAGAGGATGAATCACCAAAGACAACAGGAAAAAGAAAACAGTTTGATGTGTGGCAATATTTTAAAGAAGTTAAGATGGTCTGATAGAAGAAATAAGGGGCAACAGAGAAGAATGTCAAATGCAAGACTTGTAAGAAACTTTACATATGGCCCAAAGTTTGGAACTACAACAACAATAAAGATACATCTAGATTCTTGTTTTGCGAGTTTTTTTTTATAAATAATTGACGAGGATTGACACCCGGGTCACTTCTAATAAACTTTTGGTTCAAGACAGATTCGAACCAGACATGTATCTGGCGATGCGAACTTAAGCTATTTCTGAGGAGCATCACCATGAGGTCGCAAGCTTTACGCGATCAGGTCGCGGGTTTCGTGCGATCAGACCGACAGCCTTGCGCGGTCAGAAGTTCGTATGCTATACGCGGACTGGTCTAGATATCTGGGATGTTGCGCGGTCAGCCCACATTCCGCGGTCAGAACGTCCTCGACCAGGGTGCTTGGAGCTTATTCGGTTATCCTTATGTCAGGATATTCCAAGCATCCCGAGGATTCCTCCACGTTGAAGACCAACCGTCAGAGGTTATTATATGCGGTTATTCATGATTAACACGTGTTAATAACCTCCGTGGAAGTTAACAGCGGTTCTCCAGAAACCGCATCCAACCGTTTGATGCAGTTTTCTTCATATGGCACCCTTTCGACCAATATAAAAAGGTGGCAAAGTACATCAAACGGGGGATCCAAGACATTTTTGGAAGAACAAGACTCCTAAGATAAGTGAGATATGAGATATCTCGATCACTCAAACAGCCAAGTCTACAGCTTAGATTAGACAACACTTACAAGTCTCCTGTAGTTTCTTTTTGTATATTTACATAAGGAAAACTTTCGCCTGTGAGGGTTTTCTCGCCGCTAGTTTGTAAAGCTTTATCTCATATAGTGAAATCCTAACAGGACGTAGGGTTTTTACTCCCACCATCGAGGGCCCGAACCTGTATAAATCTCTCTGTGCTCCTGTTCACCATTGTTCGGCATACCTTCCCTGAGGGTCATCTTGAAAGGGCTCACAATTACAAATTCTGCATAAGTTCGGCTGAGGACCCCGAGTCCGAATCGTCGACAGCTGGCGCCCACCGTGGGGCCTTTCTCAAGGCGTCCTAATTGGAATCCGGAGGTTCGCTGAAACATGGCTGGAGCATATGATTCCGAGAACGACTTCGATCTCGAGGATTATGCCCATATACCAATGCCTTCTCCAAGCGATCCTGTTCCGATGGAGGAGGTCGAAGGCCAGAATCTTCCGCAGGTTGAATCATCTCTTCAAGTCATGTCAATCGACCAGGGAGTAACTAGCGCAAGGTCAGAACCCACAGAGGTTCTTAATGTGCTAGGTGATGAATCCGGCCCGTCATACGACCCCGCTGAGGGAAAATTTGATGATGACCCGGAAATTAGCCCAGGAAGGTTCGACCCTGATAACCTTCACCGTCTCTTTGATTTCGAGTCCGACTCGGAACAAACCGAGATGTTTTCCCCATCGGCAACCTCTCTCCCTAGGCAGTTTGCTGCGCTGTCAGAAGAAACTCCCGACCAACAGGCTTCCAGGGAAGAACAAGATCGCAAACAGAAGGAGGATCAAGATCTCAAGCAACAGAACAACGAACTACGCAGAACTGCCCTAGAGGCTCTTCAAGATGCGCAGGCTCGTTACGATGCTGCCCCGAGTTCTTCTCGATGGTCGCGTGGTCGTAAACGTGACCAGACTCCTTCTTTACCACCGGAGCATTTCCCAGTGGACGAAGAAACGATAACACCTGGTGCCCCTAGGAGAAGTACCCATGGACGACTGCGATCTATCGCGGAAGTCATGCGCAATTTTCCTCCTACGGTCACGGATGCGTAGAAACCGGCCTTTTTCAGGATCCTGGCGGAAAGACTGGACGAGGTCGCATCCGAGGCGACCCCAACAGCCTCTTCCCGCTCGGTAACACATTCCCGTGAACGGGATGGACCTCATTCTGGCTCTGGTCGGCGGAGTTACCCGCCGCCTGTACCGTCCCGACAGGACAAATACCGGCGGATGCAGGATTCTCGTAGTAGGGATCGAGTTCCTGTTCACTCTCGTTTGGGACCACGAGTAACTTCACCATTGCGTGAGGTTGCTCGAAACCCAACCGAGAGTCACAGGACGGTTCACGGTCCTTACGTTGGTTGCAAAGCTTTTTCGCCTGGCCTACGAGCAGTCGTTTGGCCCGATAAGTTTCGACCAGGGGCCATTGAGAGGTTTGATGGAACTCAGAACCCATCCGAGTTCCTTCAGATCTATATTACTGCCATCCAAGCAGCGGGAGGCGATGACAAAGTCATGGCCAACTACCTGCCAACAGTCCTCGCAGGACCGGCTAGAACCTGGTTGTTCAATCAGCCTGAGGGTTCCATCTACAATTGGGAAATGTTATGCGATGCCATCCTCAGCAATTTCCAAAATTGTTACCAAAAGCCGGGTAAGGAGGACGACCTGCATAGGTTGCGACAAACTTCGACCGAAACACTTCGGCAGTTTGTCAAGAGGTTTGTCGGGGTGAGGAATACCATCCCGAACATATCTGATGGCTCCGTAATCAGGGCATTTAAGCATGCCGTTCGATACCGGAGATTCACTGAAGACTTGCTTATCCACCCTCCTCGATCAGTGGCCGATTTGTTTGATATGGCTGATCAATATTCCGATGCAGCCGAAGCAATCGAATGGAACCGAATGGTCGACAAGGAGGACCTACCACCCCAACCAGGCTTCAAGGACGCCAGGAAAGAAGACTCAAGTAAAAAACCGGAGTCTTCACCGGGTGGGAAATCAAAGAAGTCGAAGAGGAACCGCTCTGGACAGTACCGTGAGGTCGCAGTCGCAGAGAAACCACCTTCGACCAAAGGTAATAAGTCTTCATTTAAAAGTAAAACTGCCTCTGGTGGTCGGGATTCCGACCAGCCAGAAAAATCAACTAATCCGCAGGAGGGCAAGAAGTGGTGTCCACTCCACAACTCCGCAGGCCACGACCTCAAAAACTGCAGGAGTTGGCTGAAACAACTGGACGATTTCTACCAAGGAGCTGGACCAATGCCAACCTTACCGCCTAAAGAGCAGGCGTGCGGGATTAGAGACGTTGACGGAGACGAAGAAATGGCTTACCAGGTACCTCAAAATCATGTTAATGTCATTTTTGGAGGTTCTTCCTCTTTCGTTTCCAAAAGGCAGTTTAAAACCTTCTGCCGAGAGGTTAACCAAACGGAGACATCCCTTGGTGAACCTCAATACCCCCGTTGGTCGGATATGCCTTTGACGTTCGATCGCGCTGACTGTCCTGTGGGGCTAACCCGACCATTGAGACTACCTCTGGTCATTACCCCAATCATCAGTAACGCGAGAGTCGAAAGGGTCCTGATTGACGGGGGAAGTTCCCTTGATCTTTTATTGGTCAAGACACTCGACGAGATGCAAATTCCTCGTTCAAAGATCAAGCCCATAATCCATCCGTTTTATGGGATAATCCCAGGCCTCTCCATGATGCCATTGGGACAAGTGGTCCTCCCGGTCACTCTAGGAGAACCAGACAACTTCCGAACAGAATTGGTTACTTTCGATGTAATCGATTGTGATTCAGCTTATAATGCAATCTTTGGTAGGCCGACTCTTGCTAAGTTCATGATGGCAACGCACTATGCTTATCAGTGCGGGAAATTGCCTGGCCCCAAAGGTGTCATTTCGGTCCGAGGTAGTCGCAACATGGCACTCACGTGCGACCGGCTATCTTTGGAGATGGTCGATCAACTTCCCCTCCGGGACGCTCAGGTCGCCACCGTTGCCACCGATGCGATCAAGGCTGCTCCTCGACCAGATGAGAAACTCAAACAAGTTCCTTTGTACCCAGATGACCCATCCAAGACAATTCGGGTTGGGTCAGCCCTGGATGACAAATAGGAACTCGACCCCGTTGCTTTCCTCCGGGCTAACGCAGACGTGTTTGGGTAGAAACCGTCCGACATGCCCGGTGTCCCAAGGGAAGTAATTGAGCACAGGTTAGCAATTCGACCTGGACAACGACCAATAAAGCAAAAGCTCAGGCATTTTGCCACTGACCGACAGGAAGCCATCCGAGAAGAGTTGGACAAACTCTTACAAGCCGGGTTTATCCGCGAGGTGGATTACCCGGAATGGCTCGCCAATCCGGTCATGGTCCGCAAGTCAAATGGCAAGTGGCGCATGTGTGTCGATTACACTAGCCTCAACGCTGCCTGTCCGAAGGATGACTTTCCCCTTCCCCGCATCGACCAGTTGGTCGACTCCACTGCGGGTTGCGAACTGATGAGTTTTCTGGACGCTTACTCAAGATACCATCAAATTAGCATGGCAGAAGACGATGAAGAGAAGACTGCCTTCATCACCCCGTTCGGCACATACTGCTACGTCAGAATGCCGTTCGGTCTCAAGAACGCAGGTTCCACGTACCAGCGCTTGATGCAAAAGACCTTTCTTTCCCAGATAGGGCGTAATCTCGAAGCATATGTAGACGATTTGGTTGTAAAAAGTACCAAGAGATTGTCTCATTTGGACGATCTCGCTGAAACCTTCTGTAATTTGAATCACTTTGGAATAAAATTAAACCCGGAGAAATGCTCTTTCGGAGTTTCTTCAGGAAAATTCCTTGGTTTCCTTGTATGTTCCAGGGGCATTGAAGTTAATCCTGAGAAAATCAGGGCTATTGAACAAATGAGGTCGCTCTCGACCATGAAGGATGTTCAACGCCTGGCTGGTCGCATGGCGGCTTTAAGTCGCTTCATATCGCGATTAGGCGAAAGGGGATTGCCTTTCTTCAAAGTCTTGCCTAAGCATCATAACTTTACGTGGTCGGATGAGGCCGAAAAAGCATTCCAGGAGGTAAAAGCATATTTATCCAGTCCGCCAGTATTGGTGTCTCCCGACAAAGGAGAACCGTTGCTTCTTTACCTGGCGGCCACACCACACGCGGTCAGCACCGTTCTGATCGCGGATAGGGAAGGAATACATAGACCCGTCTACTATGTGAGCGAAGTACTTCATGGTCCTAAGGAGCGCTACCCTGAGGTCCAGAAGATACTTTACGCACTACTGATGGCTTCCCGTAAGCTACGACATTACTTTCAAGCACACAAGATTACAGTACCCTCCTTTTTTCCTTTGGGGGATATTGTCCGAAATCCAGAGAAATCTGGTCAAATCGCCAAATGGGCGGTCGAACTCGGTGCCTTCGAGATCCATTTCACCCCCCGCACGGCGGTTAAGTCTCAGGTTTTGGCCGACTTTGTAGTCGAATGGACCAACCCTGAGCCACCCGTGCAGTTGGCAGAGGAACTAGAGTGCCCCGATTATTGGACAATGTACTTTGACGGCTCCCGTATTTTTCAACACTCGGGGGCTGGAGTGGTCTTAGTTACGCCCCAAGGCGAACAGCTTAAGTATGTCATTCAACTACACTTTGTTGCAACCAACAATGCAGCAGAATATGAAGGTCTTCTTGCAGGGCTCCGGGCAGCAAAATCCCTCGGAGTCCGTCGATTAGTGGTGAGGGGAGACTCACAGCTGGTCGTAAACCAGGTAAACAAGGAGTACAGCACCTCCGATGAGACAATGGCTCATTACCTGGGGGAAGTGAGGAGATTGGAAAAACACTTCAGTCATTTCGAAGTCCAATACATCCCGCGAAAGGACAACATTCTCGCAGACCAATTACCCAAAATTGGGTCCTCACGCTCATCCGCTCCGGCAGGAGTGTTCATTGAACACTTGGACCATCCTTCGATCATGACTTCGGTCGAAGATGATCCGGTAATAGCCTTCGTTACCAACCTCGGTCAGGAACAAGATTGGGCTCATCCATTGAGGGTCTATCTTGAACATGGGACCCTACCCGAGGACGAAACCGAAAGTGATCGGTTAATTCGAAAAGCGCGTCTGTACAAACTCATAGATGGGATTTTGTACAGAAAGGGTACTCAAGGAGTATTCATGCGTTGTGTATCTCAGGAGGAAGAAAAGTCCCTCTTGAGAGAAATACATGACGGTGTATGTGGTGCGCACTCGTCATATCGTACACTGGTCGGAAAGGCTTTCCGACAAGGATTCTACTGGCCTTCAGCACTTGATAATGCCAAACATATGGTCAAGACGTGTCCCCAGTGTCAGTTCCACGCAAGGCAAGTTCATCAACCTGCCTATGCGTTGCAAACCATTCCTCTTGCATGGCCATTCGCGGTCTGGGGGATGGATATCGTTGGTCCTATGCCACAAGCGGTCAATGGGTACAAGTTTCTGTTCGTAGCCATTGACACATTTACAAAGTGGATTGAGGCCGAGCCAGTACAAAATATTACCGCATCAGCCGCACAAAAGTTCTTCCATAAGAACATTGTGGCACGATTTGGTGTTCCAAACCGTCTCATCACAGACAATGGCTCTCAGTTCGCCAGCGGTCTTTTCCTGGACTACTGCGATTAGGTTGGGACCAAGGTGTGCTTTGCTTCTGTGGCCCATCCACAAAGCAATGGTGCCGTAGAACGAGCCAATGGGCAAATACTGCAAGGCATTAAGAAGCGCGTTTTTGATCGCCTTAAGACCCGCTCGGGGGCTTGGGCAGATGAGCTCCATACCGTTCTATGGGCATTACGAACTACTTCTAGTCGCGCCACCGGTGAGACGCCCTTCCATTTGGTCTATGGGGCCGAGGCGGTATTGCCTATGGAAGTAAGTATTGGTTCTGTTCGGACAGATCAGTTCGAACAGATTAATCAGTCCGAACAACGGGCACAAGATCTCATCCTCTTAGAAGAACAGCGAGATCGCACCCTGGTTAAATCCGCGGCATACTTGCAGGCTTTACGCAGGTATCACAGTAAAAAGGTGCGACCACGTGATCTCAACGTGGGCGACTTGGTTTTACGAAAAGTTCAAGACCAGTCTAATCGCAACAAATTCTCCCCAAAATGGGAAGGTCCTTATACTGTTGTCTCAGTGCCGCGGACAGGATCGGCGCGGTTAGCTATGGAGGATGGTCGGATTTTGTCCAATACTTGGAACATCGATCAACTTCGCAAGTTTTACGTGTAAGTATTCCAATCACTTTTTTCCTGTTCAATTAGCATCTTTTGCCAAAGCAAAATATGTTTTGCTTTCATACAATGAGTTTTTCTCTTTAAGTCCGTATCAAATGCATTCGACCTGGGGGCTGACCGCCGACGGTCAGATCGTTACAACAATCTAATCGGATTCGCTGGTCGATCTCATGACCACTTACAGATAAGTCACTCCTAAATAAGCCGTTTCTCAACGCATACGGGGCTATCTGGTAAGTCCTTGGTCATCTGAGTGGCTACCAGTTCGCAATAAGATTAGACGTTACATTGATCCTGATCGTTGGTTTAATACGTACACCCCTGGTCGTTACGCTTATGTTTTCTCCTCTGCTTATGACACTAAGGCTTTAGTATTCATAAGCAGAGGCGGGGGCTAGGGGGGATGTGCTCATAGTATGGAACTGGATGTGCTCATAGTATGGAACTCATATTATGAAAATGCAAAATATATATTTCCTGTCAAAAATGATTTTTTACATACATTGCATTATACACAATTGTCTAAATATAAAAATAAGGATCATTCGATCCCCAGCTCAGTCAGGAGCCTATCTACTAAGGGCTTGACCTCCTCTATGACTGCATCGAGCAGCTCTTCACTCTCGACCTCAACCGGACCCACCAGTGCGCTCAGATCTGCATCTGGGCCATGGTGAAGTCGAACCCGGCTGAGTACGGCTACTGCGGCTGATCGAACCCTGGTTCTGATCACCTCTTCGCGTCGCTGTGAATCTCCAGGGAGATACTCAAGCAGTGAATCCGCCTGGGCAGTGAGCAGCGATGCCCAGTCACTTATGCTGAGGTTGTCTTTCTTCGGTTCTACCACGTCGGTCTTCAAGAGATCAGCCACGACCTTCAGTTTTTCGAAGATCCGGAGGCTCAGCTCTTTGATTGCCCGATCGGTGTGGCGAATCGAGGATTCAAGAATCTCTTTGTCTCGACTGAGCTGCGTAATTCGACCTGCTTGCGCTGTACAGAGAAAGGAGGTTATTTGCATATTATGGATTCAAGTCTTCTTAATCAGGAATCGGCTTACCAGCATTCTCTGATCAAAGTTTGTTGAGTTCAGTTTCTTGTTTCTTAAACATTGAGACTGAACTGGCTACCTCTTTTTTCAAAAATGTAACCTCTCTACAGCAAAATCAAGGTAGTCACAACCAAAATGCACCCATACAAACCAAAGTGTAATGGTCCTCACCTGCGCAAGCTGTCGCGTTCCTTCTGAACGGCTTCTGTACTGGCCATCACAACGTACGAATGGCTTATTAGCCAGGACAATCCCTGTGATGCCAAGGAAGAGGATCAAAAGTGTCCTAAGTACAATTCAGGCACGAGAGTGGAGGTTTATTATACCTTCATAAACTTTTGTAAGACAGCATCATTCATTCCAGCGGGGATCCCCGCTAGAGCCCCAGATGCGCTTACTACAGGGACAGTTGGTGGGAGTGCCGGCTGGGCGCTACCCCCAGTAGTCATCGGTTCTGACTGGGTCCCTGCATTTATTCCTTCCTCTGCGATCTGGACGACTTCCTTGACCACAGGGGTGGAGCGTTCTTCGTTGGAAGCTCCTGTACCAGCTGCGGCTTCAACCCCTCCGGAGGCGATTGAAGAGCTGGGCGCCGTCTTTCTTTGCCTGACAAGAAAGACAATTTGAGCAGTTTTTTAAGATTGTTGCCAGTTTAAGGTTCTTACCTTATTTGAAATCCCATTCGCTCCTGGGATTTCTGGGAAGGTTCCCCTTGGGAAGAAGAACCATCATCGACTCTTGCCTTCCTCATGGCAAACAAGGTAGCTCCCCCCTGGAGGTGTTCAGCTATGAGCATATTTCTAAGGAAAAGATAGAGACAAAAAGTAAGGTCTTTACCTGGGCTACCGTACTGGCTGGTGGGGCTACATCCGAAGGCCTTGGCAACTCCTGGGTCGCTGGAGCCACCACATCCGGCCTTTGCTCAACTACCTCCTCCTCTGTCTGCAGAGGAGGAGGATTTTCCCCCCTGGGACTCGCAGTAGTCACAGGGAGAAGCTCTTCTCCCTGTATGAGCATTGATTTGTCAAACATACAGAAGGAATCATAAAAAGAATGACAGAGAGGAATCCTTACCATGGTCGTCCTTTCGACCAGAGGTACAGAGACAACCGATCCTGAAGTCTCGGGGGCTTCAGGAATTGGGTGGTCACCCGGGACCACAAGATTTTCGGTGGTCGCAGGATCTGCCACGACCACCTCTTCGGTAGTAGTGGTCTCTGGGGGACAGCTTGGGGCATCGCTGGATGGGAGATCCGCGATCTTCCTCCTCCGAAGGATCAGAGGAACGTCATCCTCTTCCTCCTCGCTCCCCTCTCCCTGTACGACGAAGAAGTGATCCCAACCTGTGCTTGGTAAAACAGAAGGGATGCGATATCTTACCGCCGTCTTTCTTGCGGTGGGAACGCTCCGTGAAGACCCTTCCCCGGGATTTGGCCTGGCCTTCTTGGAGGCAGGACTCTTTGTCCTGGGTCTTTGAGAGACCTTCTTCACGTTCTTTACCTTTGGCTTCCCATGAGAACCTACGTTCTCACTCGGGAAAGTCGCCTCGGCGAACCTTCCTAGGAGCTGATTCACATTTTCAATAGAAATATTTAACGCTGGACATGCATAAGATCTAAAAAATGGAGGCCGGATAGAGGATGTACCTTTCGGCGCTCCTGTTTAAGATCGTTGCCGGCGTGAATCAGACTCTGTGGACGAGGTGATCCCTTAGGGCCCTCTACATCGGCATTGTAGGCCCTAAGGAGGGAATTGGTCCGCCTTTCAATTTCGGATGAAGGCAGGACTGTTCCAAAACTCAAGTCAGAATTTGCACAATTCAAGAATGGGAAAGCTCAGCGCCAAAGAAATAAATACCTTGACTGTAGTCCAGGGTGCTATCAGCCATGGACCTAATCTCCCACGCCGGATGAGCCCTTTCATGCAGAGGACTCACCCGATTCTTCACGAAGTCTCGAATGATGTCTCGAGCCGTCAATCCTTGATTGACCAAGTGAAGAATCACCTCGGCATGCTTCGAAAGCTTCGAGTTCATCGCCGGAGGAACATCTAACTCGCTCGACTTCTCCAGTCGCGAGTTTTCAAACCATAAACTGCTTTCAGATGGTGGAGAGCAGTAAAACCACCTTTGGTGCCACCCGTGCACAGAATCTCGCAGGGGTGGGGAGGGATACTCCTTTTTGTCCCTCAGCCGGAAGTAGATGCATCCGGCAGTGTTGGTGCTCTTCGACCACGTTGAAAAGTAGAATCGCCGGAAAAGGTCCACGCTGGGATATATTCCGACGAAGGCTTCACAAAGATGCTGGAATACCGCAAGGATCAGCATCGCGTTGGGGTGGAGGTTGATCAGTTCCCACCCATAGTGCTCAAGGACATCCTTGAGGAACCGACTCTCGGGGAATCGGAACCCGCAGCGCAGGTACTCCTCAAAAACTACCAACTCGCCCTCTTGGACAGTTGGAGTTTCTTGGTCCTTCTCCGCAGGCCGCCAGTTAATGAGCAGCCGCGGAGGAAGGATCTCCTCCTTCTCTAACGCCACTAGGCTCTCCTCGGAATGGTGGATGGATCGGCTCCAGGACGCCATCTTTGGTGGAGAATCAAAGGGAAAGCTGGCGATTTTGGGAAGACGAAGGCTGAAGAAAATGAGGGTTTTGTGCGGTGGGAATAATGAGGGTTTTAGTTGTGTGGCTTCTTTGAGAAGACATCTGCTCTTTTTATAGACCCAAGGCGACGCATTAGTGAGTAAGCGGCTCATTTCAAACGTTCCATTGAATGCTTTATTCATTTCCCATAATGGGTACTGTCTCTGATGGACCCGATAAAGTATTCAGACATCGGATCTGAAACAAAAAGATTTCTTTGTTTCGGAAACAGAAAGTGCAAAAGGACTGAAAAATTTTCAGTACTTTTTAGAAGACGTTTTTTCTTTATATGCTTTGAACATTTTTTACGAAAAAATCATGCAACTCAATTTTTGACGTACTGCAATATTTCTAATTGGGTTATGGTTTTTATCGAAATCGTGTTTTAGACTAAAACTTCGATTCTAATCGGAGTGACAGTCTGACCGAGTTCCGACTCTGGTCGCAATTTAGTTCTGACCGCGGCTCTGAAACTGATCGCGGTATCAGGGCAGGTCGCGGTGCTTTTTTCTTAAAAGCGATTCTGATCGCAGAACTAAAGTTTCCTGTGTATGAATGGTCGCGAACATAAAGTTTATGGCTATATTTTCGCACAGAAGATGTGAAGAATATTCATGAGAAATGAGAAATTTTTATTTCTTATATTCTTTACATACAAAAGGGATGCAGTCGATCAAAACATCGACTTGCTCCGAAAGAAGTTTACAAAGTTCCCCAAGGGACATGTTGTTGTCAGTAGGACTTACACTGGCAACCCCCAGGGAACTAGCAACTACTCTAAGTCTATCTACATCGTCCCTAACAACAGACGCACTATTGTCCCTGATCAAGTCAGAAAGTTCTCTCTGTTGCTGAGCGAAGTCCCTCTCTCGACGGAAATGGTGCGCCTCTTCTCGGGATCGATCAAAACATTCTGCTAGACGCAGAATCTTCGAGGCCATCTCCTCGGTCTTCTTCTCCAGGGCATTCTTCTCTTCCAGAAGAGTCTGTCCGGAAGGAAGAGATGGAGCAGCAGAAGGCTGATCACTGGAGCCTCCAACCTCCTGCATTTTGCAAAAGTTAGTCACACTAACTATAATTATCAGCAAAAGGGGAGAAGAATTGTTACCTGTCCCGGTGCATAACCCATCTTGGAAGGAAGATCATCATATGGTGGAAGAGCAACCTTCCCATCAGAAGATTGCTTCGCCAACCCAATATGGCAATCATCTGATCGAGGGATAGTCACCGCTTGCCGACCAGGATGTTGATCACCCAAAAGAATAGGAGAATTCAATGTGATGGGATCTTTCTCTAAGGATAAAGGCCTAACTTGCCGAGAGGCATGAACGAGGAGGGTCAAAGGAACTGAAGGAAGAAAGAAACTTGCTACATTCTTCACCTTTGTTCCACTGGAAGATCCTTCGTCAACCTTGGGTTTCTTCCTTAAGGGAGACAGGACTTCAATCGTTTGAGGCCTTTGTTCGACAATTTCCCCTTCATCACTCTCAATCTCGATGATATCGTGATCTGCCATTGGGAGAAGTATGTGAAAAGGAAGAAAGCAGGATTACAAGAAAAGGACTTAGGCGTGGAAGGAAATTGTGGAGTCTTACAAATCCAGGGGCCTGGTATTTATAGCTGCCTGGATGACGGTTTGCATTCCAGGCGCCTCAGGTTTCGTCAAAGCATTTACAATTTTACCTCGAGATAAAAACAATTCTACGGCGCTATCATTTCCCGTCACGTAGTGTCAGAACCCGTCTTGGGAAACCAACCGTTTTCACTTAGTGCGCCACTAAGTGGAAAAATTGAAGAGTCGGGTTAAAAATCCAATGCGTGGTTTTAAAATTCGAAATAAACACATCTCTTCGTTTTCTTCGAATTTGGGGGCTAGCTGACGAGGATTGACACCCGGGTCACTTCTAATAAACTTTTGGTTCAAGACAGGTTCGAACCAGACATGTATCTGGCGATGCGAACTCAAACTATTTCTGAGGGGCATCACCATGAGGTCGCAAGCTTTACGCGATCAGGTCGCGCGTTTCGTGCGATCAGACCGACAGCATTGCGCGGTCAGAAGTTCGTATGCTATACGCGGACTGGACTGGATATCTGGGATGTTGCGCGGTCAGCCCACATTCCGCGGTCAGAACGTTCTCGACCAGGGTGCTTGGAGCTTATTCGGTTATCCTTATGTCAGGATATTCCAAGCATCCCGAGGATTCCTCCACGTTGAAGACCAACAGTCAGAGATTATTATATGCGGTTATTCATGATTAACACGTGTTAATAACCTCCGTGGAAGTTAACAGCGGTTCTCCAGAAACCGCATCCAACCGTTTGATGCAGTTTTCTTCATATGGCACCCTTTCGACCAATATAAAAAGGTGGTAAAGTACATCAAACGGGGGATCCAAGACATTTTTGGAAGAACAAGACTCCTAAGATAAGTGAGATATGAGATATCTCGATCACTCAAACAGCCAAGTCTACAGCTTAGATTAGACAACACTTACAAGTCTCCTGTAGTTTCTTTTTGTATATTTACATAAGGAAAACTTTCACCTGTGAGGGTTTTCTCCCCGCTAGTTTGTAAAGCTTTATCTCATATAGTGAAATCCTAACAGGACGTAGGGCTTTTACTCCCACCATCGAGGGCCCGAACCTGTATAAATCTCTTTGTGCTCCTGTTCACCATTGTTCGGCATACCTTCCCGGAGGGTCATCTTGAAAGGTCTCACAATTACAAATTCTGCATAAGTTCGGCTGAGGACCCCGAGTGCGAATCGTCGACAATAATCCAGATTAAAAAAATAATTACAAAACTAACCCACAGTTGCAAAAATTTACAAAAATGACCTACCACGTCAATATGTCGAGCTTCCAGAGCTCGACAAGCTGGCTATCGTGTTTCGACCAGCATATCGAGCACCCAATGCACGACATGGTCCTTGTCGAGCCCCTCAACCACGACCACAGCTTGTCGTCGACCACGACCGCTTGTCGAATTGCCAGAACTCGACAAGCTTTCCACGTGCTTTAACCAAAAAGAATTTATATTGCGGGAACGAGGATTCGAACCCAGGCCGAGGACACGGGAGCGGACGCACAAGCCAATTGGGCTAGTACTCTTAGCTACACTAAAAGAGTCGGCCTATTTAATATCCAGATATTTGTCGAGGACCCAGAGTTCGACAAGTAAAAAAAGTTTTAATTGCTGGAGCGGGGATTCGAACCCGAGCCAATGACGTGGCAACCGGGGGCTCCCACCAGCTGGGCTAAGAGACTTTAACTGTTGTGATACCACTGGACATTATAATATTGTTTCACTTGTCGAGTTTCCAGAACTCGACAAGCTGCTGGTCCCGTCTTTATGCCTCTCTGGTCCCCTCCTCCCAACACATTCATTCACTTAGTAACAACAGCACAGCAGTACACACACACACCTCCTTCTCTCATTTTCAATCTTCAACTCTAGATCTAGTAAAATCCATCTGATAAATTTATTCGGTGTAGAAGAGAAACTTATAGAGAATTGCGAGCTCTTCGAAAGAGGTATTTTTTTTCAAAATGCATTTAAGATTCTGTTAATTATGTTGCTAATGACGTAATTAGGGTTTATGTTTATGTGTATAAAACCACTAGAGTAGGTATTATGTTTTTAGGAATATGTTTAGGAAATATGTGCATGTGCATGTGTATGTATGTTTATAAAATAGGTTTTTTTAAATGTATGTGTGTATGTTTGGAAATGTATGTGTATATGTTTGGAAAATAGGTTTTTATAAATGTATGTGTGTATGTTTGAAAAATAGGTTTTTGAAATGTATGTGTGTATGGTTGGAAAATAGGGTTTTTAAATGTATGTGTGTATGTTTGGAAAATAGGTTTTTGAAATGTATGTGTGTATATTTGGAAAATAGCATGTGTGTATGTTTGGAAATGTATGTGTGTATGTTTGAAAAATAGGTTTTTGAAATGTATGTGTGTATGTTTGGAAATGTATGTGTGTATGTTTGGAAAATAGGGTTTTTAAATGTATGTGTATGTTTGGAAAATAGGTTTTTGAAATGTATGTGTGTATGTTTGGAAAATAGGTTTTTTTAAATGTATGTGTGTATGTTTGGAAAATAGGTTTTTTTAAATGTATGTGTGTATGTTTGGAAATGTATGTGTGTATGTTTGAAAAATAGGGTTTTATAAATGTATGTGCGTATGTTTGAAAAATAGGTTTTTGAAATGTATGTGTGTATGTTTGGAAAATAGGATTTTTAAATGTATATTTGTATGGTTTTAGAAACTATGTGCATGTGTGTATGTTCTTAGAAAATATAAAATTAGGTTATTTTTAATTGTGCACATGCATACGCTATGTCTAAGAATTAGGTTTTGTAAATATATATGTGTATGTATTTAGAAATTATGAAACTAGATTATTTTCAATTACATGCATGCATGCATGCTCTATGTTTAGAAATTATGTTTTTCAAATGTATATGTGTATGGTTTTAGAAACTATGTGCATGTGTGTATGTTTTTAGAAAATATAAAATTAGGTTATTTTTAACTGTACACATGCATGCTCTATGTTTAAGAATTATGTTTTATAAATGTATATGTGTATGTATTTAGAAATGGGTCCATACGGTTGTGAAACATAATGGTGTCATGTTATTTACGCGTGAGATGAATGTGTGTAGGGAATGGAGAGTCCGAAATTTTTTTTGAATATTTTATGGTGACGGCTTAATTCGCGAGGGGCAAAGAAGTGTTGATATGAGTCGTTGCCAGTATGTGACGGGCGAGCTGAGCGTACATAACACTTCATTCATAGAGCTGAATTTATGGATCCTGAATATGTTCGGGAAGCGGCCTCGTGATGAAATGGCTCTAATTGAAGGGCTCATCGTTCGTGAGGTAGATAATGAGCCATACTGGATGCTGCGCGAAATTAAAGGGGACAAATCTTGGAGCTCTTATATTCGAAGAGTGGAAGACCCCCATGGCGGACTGTTCGGCCAGTTCGCGATGTATGTCGAATTTTGCAACGTATGAGTATCCGAGTGTACGGTGGAGGGTGAGCCAAGCGTTATGCCCGGTCCTGCGAGATTCAGGGCTAGCGAGTGGTCGGATTTATTCTGCCATACTCGCGTAGATGTGTGCGAGGTACTGGATTGCCTTCCATCAGTGTCCGACGAAGATGATTCGACGGACTCGGAGGCATCCGATGGCTTTGATGACGATAATCCTGGTCCCCGTAGGAGTGGCTAGATCATTCAGCATACAATCAAGCTGTGTTGCCAAGGGATCAAAGTTTGAGATGGTCTTTCGAGCACGGTGGCATACAAGTAGAGCACGAGTTTCAAAGTAAGGAAAATCTAAAAAATGTCGTGGCGAGCTGGTCTCTCACAATTAACCGGCAATACAAGGTCGTCAAGTCAAACCCCAACCTTTTTGTCGCAGCCTGTGTAACAGCAGGCTGCCCATGGAAGATTCGTGCGATGCGGCCGAAAGATGACATCAGTTTTGTGGTGACAAGAGTTACCGCACACACATGCCTTCTTACGGAGGCGCTGGACAGACACAGGAACCTGACGTCGGCGTATGTCGGTAATATCATCTAGCTGGCTGTGCGAGAGAACATTTTGATAATGCCGAGAGAAATAATGAAGCAAGTTGCCGATAGGTGGGGGTACACTATACGGTATGCAAAGGCCTGGAGAGCAAAACAGAAGGTAATTGAGGGCATGTTCGGCACATTCGACCACGCTACAACAATGTGATACGGTTGCTGCGCAACATCGCTCAGACCAACCCAGGCACATTTTTAGATTTCTTCGATCAGCCAGCTGCACGTCGAGATGGTAGCCCCATACAGAACACTCGGCTACTCCGTCGATTGTTCTGGTCATACCGCCAATGCATCGAGGCATTTGCTTATTGTCGTCCGGTCATATGCGTGGATGGTACGTTCTTGACCGGAAAGTACAAGGGTAGTCTTTTCATTGATGTTGTTGCGGATGCTAACGACCAATTGCTTCCATTGGCTTACACGATCGTCGAGTCTGAAAACTCAATAAGTTGGTTGTGGTTTCTGGTCAACGTGAAGCAGGCGGTTGTTGGTGATCGAGAGAAGGTGTGCATCATATCGGACCGCCACCGAAGGTTGCTCCATGCCATTGAGGTAATGCACGGGGCCCCAGATGCTCCGTACAAATGGGAGGATGTGCGCAGCCGTTGGTGCATGCGGCACATTGCAGCAAACCTTTTCACACACTTCTGCAGTAAACTGATCATGGATCTGTTCAAGCGGCTATGCATGCAAAATCAACCGAAAAAGTTCCAGGCTGTGTTCGACAAATTGGAGGCGTTGACAGTGAAGTACTCCACGGGGAGGGCCAGCAATGCTGCCGATGATGCGAACGTGAGCAAATTCTCCCAATGGATTCAGGACAAGGACATCGAGAAATGGTCCTTGCTGCATGACGAAGATGGCGCAAGGTTTGGGATAATGACAACGAACCTTTCAGAGGTGTGCAATTATGTATTGAAGGGAGTCCGGTGTTTGCCGGTGACTGCTGTAGTGGAGATGACATGGTACTGCACAGCCGAGTACTTCAACAACAGAAGTGTTGCCGCCAAAACGCTAGTCGATGATCCTATGAGAGCCTTGCCAGATGTTGTGCAATCCTACTTGACTGCTCGCGTAGACAAGGCCCAGCGGCACGAGGTGACAGTTATAAACAGACTTCACCGAATCATTCAAGTCCGCCTTCGGCAAAAGAACGTGAGCGGCCAACTGAGGCCTGGACGGGTGCACGAGGCCATTCTTGGGGATGTCGCTGAGTGCTTATGTAACAAATCGAAGCTAATGCACAAGCCCTGCTCGCATGTCCTTGCTTCCTGTGCGGCGCTCGGTGTGAGCCCTACGCTTTACCTTTCAGAGTACTTCAGCCTTGATAACCTTTCAAACACGTGGAGTGGCGTGTGGAGAGTTTTTATGACGCTCGGTGACTACAGAATTATCCCTGCTGGCGAGACTACCTGGATCCCAGATGTAAATCTAAAGCGAACGGGTCTTGGGTGACGGAAGACACGCCGAATACACAACGACATGGATGAGTCACAGGGGGGTAGCTCACGAGCTAGGAAATGCTCGATCTGTAGGCAGTCCGGACATAGCAGGAAGGGTTGTTTGAATGCACCCAGATCATTGACCTAGCTATATTGTGTGTGTTCGACAAAACCTTGTAATAAACTTTGTAATACGTTTCTCAGTTGCATTGGATGGTTGTAATCCGTACGATATGCTGACCTAGCTATGTTTTGTGTTATGTTACTTTCATGTCGTGTGCTATCCATGTGTATGTTACTTTCAATAATGGTTCCCGTTGTATGTTATGTTACTTTCAATAATGGTTCCTGTTTTATGTTTTGAAAGGCATGGCTAGCGGGGATAAAGATCTTCCAGAGCTGCTGACCAGTACATGTCATCGTGGACATCGCGGCCGCATCTTGTCCGAGGGCTGGGACTTGGAGCCGCTGGTAGTGCGTGCTCCCTTGGAGTACTGGCCTCTGTTGCATCTAGGCCTTCATGCCTAACCCTAATTTTGATGATTAATGAAAACTAAGTGTTTCAGATTGACTGTGCTTTTGAGAATGCTTGATACAGAGCTCCGTTGGGAAGATAGTTAAGATGAACAAGACGAACCCAACGCAAAAGAAGTAAAAGCACAAGTCGCAAGGAATGAAGTCGAGACGAAAATCACAGAAATGCAAAGGACCTAAGGTAATCCGTGATTTTATTTTTTACCGATCTCGGTGTTTGGAGTTGATCGGTTTAGGAAAATTATTTTTAGTTTTAACCGTACTATAAAGAGGGGCTGCAAAAGTCCTCTCTACATTTCCAATATAAACCGAGAAACTTAGGTCATTGCATTGCATCTCTTTGGTTGGATTTGATTTGAATTTGGTTTGAAATATTTGGATTTTCAGTTGAGTTTTTGACAGCAGGAGAGTTTTTCAAATTTCTAGAAATATCTAAACAGATTTGGTTGTTGCTTCTGTTGACAAAAATGTAGCCCTTAAAATTATCTTTCAAACAAGCTATTAAACACCTCTTTTGGATTTCTGGATTTAAAGTTATAGCTGTTTTTGTTCAGGCTGACTGTCGGTGTGCTGAACTGACTGTCAGTTTGAATGTCAGTTTGTGTTAACTGACAATTGTCCAGAGAGTGTGTTTTTCGGGCTCAAAATTTTTGTACTAAACTAACTGTCAGTTTGTCCATACTGACTGTCAGTTGGGGTTTCGACCACAATTGTTTTTATCTGAGTTTCTGTTTGTTTTGGTCGAGGCTTTGGTCGAACTGACTGTCAGTTTGCATAACTGACTGTAAGTTTGCATAACTGACTGTCAGTTGGGGGTTTCAGGTTTTCTTAAACGACCACAAACGGATAGCTATTTTTTATCTGTAAATTTTGTCGGTCGTTGTGCACGTAACTGACTGTCAGTTAGGCAAACTGACTGTCAGTTTGAGCTGCTGATTTTCAGCCCTAGCTCCAACGTCTCTTTTGAGACTTGAGGCTATAAATAGAGGGGTTGAGCATTTGTTTGACACACCAAGTAGCCTTCTAGTCATATTCACTCTTGAGCTTTAGTGTTTTATACAAAATCTTGATCTTTTGATCAAGTCGAGTGCTTTTCTGATCCACTGAGTGCTTTCGTTCTTTACATTTGCATCCTATTAGTTTCTCGATGATTGTTTGGAGGTCTAGAGAAGACCTTGCTGCCTATTACTCTTGGTGAGCGCCCTCACCTAGACGGTTCGGAGGCGTGGCCGTAGATCTCTCTAGTTCGGAGTTTGTTGGAGAGACTCGACAAAGTTGTACAAGGCATCGGTGCTCGTCTTTCCGTAGTGGACAAGGAGCAGCCAATAGTGGATAATACTCTTCGTGGGTATTGAGGCAAAACTTAATTGACTTGAGTGCTTCAAGGAGGATTAGTGGATACTGGGCGAGTCTCTGATATCTCGGTAAAAATCGATTGTGTATGTCTTCTCCTCTTTGTTGTTTAATTGTTATTTGATCTTTTGCATTATTTGTTATTTATTTAAAAGTTTTAAAGCCTCCTATTCACCCCCACTCTAGTCGGCATCCTTGATCCTAGATGTGGTATCAGAGTGAGGTCTCTCGATTCATTAGGCTTTACCGCCTAGAGAGAGGATGTCGTCTAATGAAGGTTTCTCTCTTGGTCATACCGGCCGTGCGCCTATCTTTGATGGGACGAACTATCCTTATTGGAAAGTGCGCATGTCGATATTCCTAGAAGCTATGGGGCTTGACGTATGGGATATTGTTAAACTCGGTTTTACTCCTTCGGATGGTCCGGCAAGTCACTCTGAGGACGACAGGAAAAAAACTGCATTTAAATGCCCGTGCGAAAAATACACTCTTTGCCGGTCTGTCTCTAAACGAGTTCAACCGTGTAAGCAATCTCACAACTGCTCACAAAGTTTGAACCACCCTCGAAGAAATTTACGAGGGCACAACCAAAGTCAAAGAGGCAAAACTGCTTATGGTGAGGCAAAGATATGAGACATTCACCATGTCATCAACTGAGTCCGTGGACTCCATGTTCACTCGGTTGAATAATATTGTGAATGAAC
Source organism: Pharus latifolius (assembly GCA_019359835.1). Taxonomy (NCBI): domain Eukaryota; kingdom Viridiplantae; phylum Streptophyta; class Magnoliopsida; order Poales; family Poaceae; genus Pharus; species Pharus latifolius. Next base: position 1,496,538 of record CM033319.1, read on the forward strand.
TCAAGGGGCTCGGAGTTGTTTTTACTGACCTTGATATTGTGAGAAAGATGCTTAGGGCCTTACCTGAAAGCATCGATACCTTGGTCACGGTACTCACAAACTCCGATTTGTCGACCACAACACCGACCAATCTCTATGGGAACCTCATCACCCATGAGATGCAAATGCTTCTTCTTAATTTGACTCCTTATGAACTTCTTATTGGGAGCAAGCCAAATATCGCTTATTTTCGAGTTTTTGAATGCAAATGCTATATTCTTAAGAAAAGAAATTTTAGCGGTAAATTTCAAAGAAGAGTAGATGAAGGCTTTTTAGTTGGATACTCTACCACTTGCAAAGTTTATCGTGTTTTTAATAAAAATACAAGTTGTATTGAAGAATCTTGTGATGTCGAATTTGATGAAACTAACGGCTTGTAAAAGGAGCAAGTCTCTTGTGAAGTTTCACGTGAAGATCTTCAAGAAGCCGTAAAGAACATTACAATTGGAGACATCAAGCCAAGTGAAAACGATCAAGAAGATGATGAGAACGTTGAAAATTTTGATCAAAATGGATCATCATCTTATGTTGATCCACCGGAGCAAGATCAAGAAGAAGCCGTACAAGAAGAAGCAGCAAGGCAACATCAAGCGATCACCAAGGATCACCCTCTAGATCAAATATTGGGTGACGTCAGTAAAGGGGTTCAAACTCGATCTCGTATTGCTGTATTTTGTGAACATCATTCATTTGTATCTTCTTTAGAATCTAAACATGTAAATGAAGCTTTAAATGATCCTGATTGGGTTAATGCCATGCATGAGGAACTTAATAACTTTTATAGAAATGAAGTTTGGACTTTAGTAGAAAGACCCAAGGATCATAATATAATTGGAACAAAATGGGTCTTCAGAAATAAGCAAGATGAAAATGGAGTTGTAATTAGAAATAAAGCTCGTCTTGTTACTCAAGGTTTCACTCAAGTCGAAAGTTTAGACTTTGGTGAAACTTTTGCACCTGTAGCAAGACTTGAAGCTATTCGTATTCTTCTTGCTTATGCATCATGTTTCAATATTAAATTATTTGAAATAGATGTTAAAAGTGCTATCTTAAATGGTGAAATCTCTGAACTTGTTTTTGTTGAACAACCTCCTGGATTTGAAGATTCAAAATTTCCAAACCATGTATTTAAATTGTCTAAAGCTCTCTATGGTCTCAAACAAGCTCCTCGAGCTTAGTACGAGCGACTTAGAGACTTTCTTTTATCAAAAGGTTTTAAAATTGGGAAAGTTGATACAACACTGTTTACAAAGAAAATTGAAAAAGACTTGTTCATTTGTCAGATAAATGTTGATGATATTACATTTGGATCTACTAATGAACATTTCTGTCATGAGTTTGGAGAGATGATGTCTAGGAAATTTGAGATGTCCATGATCGGTGAGCTGAGCTTCTTCCTTAGACTTCAAATCAAGCAACTCAAGAATGGTACGTTCGTGAGTCAAACAAAGTACGTGAAGGACCTGCTCAAGCGCTTTGGGATGAAAGACGCTAAAGCAATCAAAACTCCCATGGCGACAAATGGACATCTGGATATGGACAAAAGCGGAAAATCGGTCGATTCTAAACTTTATAGGTCTATGATTGGTAGTCTTTTGTATCTTACTGCATCTAGGCCTGATATCATGTTTAGTGTGTGCTTATGTGCTAGATTTCAATCAGATCCTAAAGAATGCCATTTAATTGCTCTTAAAAGAATCCTTAGGTATTTAAAATGCTATCCCAGTTTAGGTCTTTGGTATCCGAAAGATGCAAACTTTGAATTAATTGGATATTCGGATTCAGACTATGCTGGTTGCAAAATTGATCGTAAAAGTACATCTGGTAGCTGTCAACTGTTGGGAAGATCATTAATATCATGATCATATAGGAAACAAAATTCTGTAGCTCTCTCCACAACTGAAGTTGAATATGTGTCTGCAGGCAGTTGTTGTGCTCAATTATTATGGATGAAGCAGACATTTTTAGATTATGGAATAATATTTGATAAAGTGCCACTCTTGTGTGATAATGAAAGTGCCATTAAAATTGTAAATAATCCTGTTCAACATTCTAGAACTAAGCATATTGAAATACGGCACCATTTTATTAGAGATCATGTGGCAAAAGGAGATATTGATGTGAATTATGTCAGAACAGATATGCAACTAGCAGATATTTTCACCAAACCCTTAGATGAATCTAGATTTTTCTTTCTCAGAGGTGAACTGAACATTATTGATATATCTAATGCTAGTTAATGTGCAAATTGTGTTAAAAATATTTTTTAATATAAATTTATTCTCTCTCTGGTCAAAACTGCTTCTGGTCGAACTTGATCAAACTGACAGTCAGTTTAGTTCTTAGGAGCCTGTTCCTAGCCTCTGGTCGAAGTCGTTGACCATGCTGACAGTCAGTTTCACAAACTGACTATCAGTTATGTACAATTGATTTTGGTCGTAGTTCCTGGCCGTTTTCGAGTCTCAAACTGACTGTCAGTTTCATATACTGACTGTCAGTTTCAAAACTCAGTTCTGAGAACTGACTGTCAGTATGGTACAGTGATTGTCAGTTTGGGTCCCGAGTTCTAAAAACTCTCGATCTGTTTTCTTTGCCTCTTCACATCCTCATCTAGCCACTGCTACCACCGTGCGCCTTCTCGCCGCCCCCTTGCGCCCACCTTTTCCTCGCCGGTGTTCTCCTCACCGCCGGCGCGGCCTGCTCGTCGTGCGCCGCCACTATCTCTCCCGTCACCACCGTCCTCGCCCATATCGACCACTTCGGCCGCTGCTCCTCTGTTCATAAATTCCTCACCGTGCCTCCTCGTCGTGCACCTCCTCGGCATTCTCGTCTATCCTCTCGGTGTGCAGCCTCCCAGCAGAGCCGTGTCTCCTCTCAGGCCGATCTGTTCCACCTCGTCGTTTCGTCGTTCTTCAGATCCTCTGTTCAGGTCGTTTCTCCCCCTCTGTTTTTATTTCTTAGCCATGTCTGATCTGCCGTCGTCGTCTCGACGCGTGGCCCGTCGGAAGAACGCAGCAAACAGCCAGCGTGCATCGGGTCAGACGTCCGAGACTCGGCCTTCGCCTCCGCCTGAGCGCATGCCCGTGGATTATTCCCGGTGGCACGCGAGCCGCCTTCGCTCCCTTTGCGCCACAAACCAGTATCTCTCGTCGCGTCCCACTGGTCGCGACGCGTGCAACGTCCTCACCTTCTACATGAACTTACAACTGGATCTTTTCACCAGCGTATACAGCCGTGTCCCCATATTTGCTTACCGCTCCCTGTCCTGGCAGATGATTGCCTCTCGCACAGGCATCGTCTCCCTGGCAGATTCTTTTGCTTGTGTCGGGATTCGCGACCTTGTCACTGACTCCTCTCTTCACTGGGCTGAGCAGTCCATTCGTCAGTTCTACTCTACTGTCCATATTTCCCCTCAGCGCGACTTCATGACCTTCATGACGGGCCTCCAGGTTTACACCGTCACGAAGGAGCAGCTTGAGTCTGCGCTTGGACTAGTTCGCCCTCCTTTTGGGCGCCAGCTCCACACCCTTCCAGACCTCGAGCATCGGGAGGTGGCCATGCTCTATTCCGGCCCCTTCCAGCTCCATCACATCGCTGGCCTGCGCCGCGATGTTGACCTGGCTCTGAGGATCCTCCGTCTCACTCTAGTCCCCATGAGCGAAGACAGGGCTAGGATCACTTATCTGGCCCTCCATGTTCTGATCTCTATCTTTCAGGAGGAGCCATTCGATGTTGCTGATCTCATCATCAGTGAGATTCAGCACGTCCTTCTCTCTCCGCGCCGTCAGTTAATATATGCTCCGTATATCATGGCAGTGCTCCTGCATATCCGGGCCGTCGACTCTGAGCTCTCGAGGCCCCATCATCCTCTGCTCTTCTATCCTCCGGGCCAGACTAATCGCCGACTCGGTGCTCGTCCTGCCGCAGCTGCTAACCCTGATTCTCCCACATCAGATGATGATGCTGCGGGGGAGTCAGAGGACGAGGCTCCAGCTCAGGAGACAGCTCCAGCACCGGCTGCAGGGACAGGCACCGGATCTGCATCCTCTTCCGCTTCTTGACTCGATCAGGTGATCCAGGTACAGCAGCAGATCCTCAGCACCCAGGCGGAGCATCATCAGATGTTGCTTCGCCTGCTTGCTCAGCAGGAGGAGATACTGCGTCGCCTGCCTGCTTCAGGTTCTCCGGTCCCTCGCAAGAGGGCCCGACCAGCTTCGTCTTCTCCGAGCTCTGCAACGGCTCCAGTTGCTCCAGGACCGTCTGCTCCGGCCTCTGCAGCACCTACTTCTCCAGCTGCAGCTGCTACTACTCCCGCATCCCTAGTTGTCAACTCGACTGCATCTCCAGCAGGCTCCAGAGATACAGCCGTTCTAGGATTTTCTTCTGATGATGAGCATTAGGCTCTATCTTTGTGTATTGCCTCCCTTTTTGTGTTTGATGACAAAGGGGGAGAAGTATTTTGGATATTATATGGTGTTTTGGAGATATGTCTTTAGTTTTTATATTGTGGATGTTATATGTTATTGTCGACGATTCGGACTCGGGGTCCTCAGCCGAACTTATGCAAAATTTGTAATTATGAGACCTTTCAAGATGCCCCTCCGGGAAGGTATGCCGAATAATGGTGAACAAGAGCACAGAGAAATTTATACAGATTCGGGCCCTCGATGGTGGGAGTAAAAGCCCTACGTCCTGTTGGTATTTCACTATATTAGATAAAACTTTACAAACTAGCAGGGAGAAAACCTCACAAGTGAAAGTTTCCCCTATATAAGTGTACAAAAAGAAGCTATAGGAGACTTGTAAGTGTTGCCTAATTTAAGCCGTAGACTTGGCTGTTTGGGTGATCGAGATATCTTGTATCTTGTTTATCTTTGGAGTCTGGTTCTTCCAAATGTCTTGGATCCCCGTTTGATGTACTTTGCCACCTTTTTATATTGGTCGAAAGGGTGCCATATGAAGAAAACTGCATCAAACGGTTGGATGCGGTTGTTGAAGAACCGCTGTTAACTTCCACGGAGGTTATTAACACGTGTTAATCATGAATAACCGCATATAATAACCTCTGACGGTTGGTCTTCAACGTGGAGGAATCTTCGGGACGCTTGGAATATCCTGGTATAAAGATAACCGAACAAACTCCAAGCACCTTGGTCGAGAATGTTCTGACCGCGGAATATGGGCTGACCGCGCAACATCCCAGATATTCAGTCCAGTCCGCGTATAGCATACGAACTTCTGACCGCACAAAGCTGTCGGCCTGATCGCACGAAACCTGTGACCTGATCGCGTAAAGCTTTCGACCTCATGGTGATGCCCCTCAGAAATAGCTTGAGTTCGCATTGAACCAAATACATATCTGGTTCGAACCTGTCTTGAACCAAAAGTTTATTAGAAGTGACCCGGGTGTTAATCCTCGTCAGCTAGCCCCCAAATTCGAAGAAAACGAAGAGACGTGTTTATTTCGAATTTTAAAACCATGCATTGGATTTTTAACCCGACTCTTCAATTTTTCCACTTAGTGGCGCACTAAGTGAAAACGGTTGGTTTCCCAAGACGGGTTCTGACATTACGTGACGGGCAATGATAGCGCCGTAGAATTGTTTTTATCTCGAGGTAAAATTGTAAATGCTTTGACGAAACCCGAGGCGCCTGGAATGCAAACCGTCACCCAGGCGGCTATAAATACCAGGCTCTTGGATTTGTAAAACACCACAATTTCCCTCCACGTCTAAGTCCTTTTCTTGTTATCCTGCCTCCTTCCTTTTCACATACTCCTCCCAATGGCAGATCATGAAATCATCGAGATTGAGAGCGATGAAGGGGAAATTGTCGAACAAAGGCCTCAAACGATTGAAGTCCTGTCTCCCTTAAGGAAGAAACCCAAGGTCGACGAAGGATCTTCTAGTGGAACAAAGGTGAAGAATGTAGCAAGTTTCTTTCTTCCTTCAGTTCCTTTGACCCTCCCCGTTCATGCCTCTCGGCAAGTTAGGCCTTTATCCTTAGAGAAAGATCCCATCACATTCAATTCTCCCATTCTTTTGGGTGATCAACATCCTGGTCGGCAAGCGGTGACTATCCCTCGATCAAATGATCGCCATATTGGGTTGGCGAAGCAATCTTCTGATGGGAAGGTTGCTCTTCCACCATATGATGATCTTCCTCCCAAGATGGGTGTATTAACGGGTTATGCACCGGGACAGGTAATAATTCTTCTCCCCTTTTGCTGATAATTTTAGTTAGTATGACTAACTTTTGCAAAATGCAGGAGGTAGGAGGCTCCAGCGATCAGCCTTCTGCTGCTCCATCTCTTCCTTCCGGGCAAATTCTTCTGGAAGAGAAGAATGCCCTGGAGAAGAAGACCGAGGATATGGCCTCGAAGATTCTGCGTTTAGCAGAATGTCTTGATCGATCCCGAGAAGAGGCGCACCGTTTCCGTCGAGAGAGGGACTTCGCTCAGCAACAGCGAGAACTCTCTGACTTGATTAGGGACAATAGTGCGTCTGTTGTTAGGGACGATATAGATAGACTTTGGGTAGTTGCTAGTTCCCTGGGGGCTGCCAGTGTAAATCCTACTGACAACAACATGTCCTTTGGGAAACTTTGTAAACTTCTTTCGGAGCAAGTCGATGTTTTGATCGACTGCATCCCTTTTGTATGTAAAGAATGTAAGAAATAAAAGTTCTTTATTTCTCATGAATATTCTCCACATCTTCTGTGCGAAAATATAGCCATAAACTTTATGTTCGCGACCATTCATACACAGGAAACTTTAGTTCTGCGATCAGAATCGCTTTTAAGAAAAAAGCACCGCGACCTGCCCTGATTCCGCGATCAGTTTCAGAGCCGCGATCAGAACTAAAGTGGGACCATAGTTGGGACTCGGTCAGGCTGTCACTCCGATTAGAATCAAAGTTTTAGCCTAAAACATGATTTCGATAAAACCATAACCCAATTAGAAACATTCCAGTACGTCAAAAATTGAGTTACATGATTTTTTCGAATAAAATGTTCAAAGTATAAAAAGGAAAAACGTCTTCTGAAAAGTACTGAAAATTTTTCAGTCCTTTTGCACTTTTAGTTTCCAAAACAAAGAAGTCTTTTTGTTTCAAATCCGACGCCTGAGTACTTTATCGGGTCCATCAGAGACAGTATCCATTATGGGAAATGAATAAAGCATTCAATGGAACGTTTGAAATGAGCCGTTTACTCATTAATGCGTCGCCTTAGGTCTATAAAAAGAGCAGATGTCTTCTCAAAGAAGCCACAAAGCTAAAACCCTCATTATTCCCGCCGCTCAAAACCCTCATTTTCCTCAGCCTTCACCTTCCCAAAATCGCCAGCTTTCCCTTTGATTCTCCACCAAAGATGGCGTCCTGGAGCAGATCCATTCACCATTCCGAGGAGAGCCTGGTGGCGTTAGAGAAGGAGGAGATCCTTTCTCCGCGGCTGCTCATTAACTGGCGGCCTGCGGAGAAGGACCAAGAAACCCCAACTGTCCAAGAGGGCGAGTTGGTGGTTTTTGAGGAGTACCTGCGTTGCGAGTTCCGATTCCCTGAGAGTCGGTTCCTCAAGGATGTCCTTGAGCATTATGGGTGGGAACTGATCAACCTCCACCCCAACGCGATGCTGATCCTTGCAGTATTCCAGCATCTTTGCGAAGCCTTCGTCGGAATATATCCCAGCGTGGATCTTTTCCGACGATTCTACTTTTCGGCGTGGTCGAAGAGCACCAACGCTGCAGGATGCATCTACTTCCGGCTGAGGGACAAAAAGGAGTATCCCTCCCCACCCCTGCGAGATTCTGTGCACGGGTGGCACCAAAGGTGGTTTTACTGCTCTCCACCATCCGAAAGCAGTTTATGGTTTGAAAACTCGTGACCGGAGAAGTCAAGCGAGTTAGACATTCCCCCGGCGATGAACTCGGAGCTTTCGAAGCATGCCGAGGTGATTCTTCACTTGGTCAATCAAGGATTGACGGCTCGAGACATCATTCGAGACTTCGTGAAGAATCGGGTGAGTCCTCTGCGTGAAAGGGCTCATCCGGCGTGGGAGATTAGGTCCATGGCTGATAGCACCCTGGACTACAGTCAAGGTATTTATTTCTTTGGCGCTGAGCTTTCCCATTTTTGAATTGTACAAATTCTGACCTGAGTTTGGGAACAGTCCTGCCTTCATCCGAGATTGAAAGGCGGACCAACTCCCTCCTTAGGGCCTATAATACCGATGTAGAGGGCCCTAAGGGATCACCTCGTCCCCAGAGTCTGATTCACGCCGGCGACGACCTTAAACAGGAGCGCCGAAAGGTACATTCTCTATCTGGCCTCCATTTTTTAAGATCTTATGCATGTCCTGTGTTAAACATTTTCATCGAAAATGTGAATCAGCTCCTAGGAAGGTTTGCCGAGACGACTTTCCCGAGTGAGAACGTAGGTCTCATGGGAAGCCGACGGTAAAAAACGTGAAGAAGGTCTCCCAAAGACCCAGGACAAAGAGTCCTGCCTCCAAGAAGGCCAGGTCAAATCCTGGGGAAGGGTCTTCACGGAGCGTTCCTCCTACCGCAAGAAAGACGGCGGTAAGATATCGCATCCCTTCTGTTTTACCAAATGCAGATTGGAATCACTTCTTCGTCGTACAGGGAGAGGGGAGCGAGGAGGAAGAAGATGACGTTCCTCTGATCCTCCGGAGGAGGAAGATCGTGGATCTCCCATCCGGCGATGCCCCAAGCTGCCCCGCAGAGATCACTACTACCGAAGAGGTGGTCATGGCAGATCCTGCGACCACCGAAAATCTTGTGGTCGCGGGTGACCCCCTAATTCCTGAAGCCCCCGAGACTTCAGGACCAGTTGTCTCTGTTCCTCTGGTCGAAAGGACGACCACGGTAACGATTCCTTTCTGTCATTCTTTTTATGATTTCTTCTGTATGTTTGAGAAATCAATGCTCATACAGGGAGAAGAGCTTCTCCCTGTGACTACTGCGAGTCCCAGGGGGGAAAATCCTCCTCCTCTGCAGACGGAGGAGGAGGTAATTGAGCAAAGGCCGGTTGTGGTGGCTCCAGCGACCCGGGAGTTGCGAAGGCCTTCGGATGTAGCCCCACCAGCCAGTACGGTAGCCCAGGTAAAGACCTTGCTTTTTGTCTCTATCTGTTCCTTAGAAATATGCTCATAGTTGAACATATCCAGGGAGGAGCTACCTTGTTTGCCATGAGGAAGGCAAGAACCGATGATGGTTCTTCTTCCCAAGGGGAACCTTCCCAGAAATCCCAGGAGAGAATGGGATTTCAAATAAGGTAAGAACCTTAAACTTGGCAACAATCTTAAATAAAAACTGCTCAAATTGTCTTTCTTGTCAGGCAAAGAAAAACGGCGCCCAGCTCTTCAACCGCCTCCGGAGGGGTTGAAGCCACAGCTGGTGCAGGAGCTTCCAACGAAGAACGCTCCATTCCTGTGGTCCAGGAAGTCGTCCAGACCGCAGGGGAAAGAATAAATGTAGGGACCCAGTCACCACCGACGACTACTGGGGGTGGCGCCCAGCCGGCACTCCCACCAACTGTCCCTGTAGTGAGCGCATCAGGGGCTCTAGCGAGGATCCCCGCTGAACTGAATGATGCTGTCTTACAAAAGTTTATGAAGGTATAAAAAACCTCCATTATCGTGCCTGAATTGCACTTAGGACACCTTTGATCTTCTTCTTTGGCATCACAGGGATTATCTTGGCTAATAAGCCATTCGCACGTTGTGATGGCCAGTACAGAAGTCATTCAAAAAGAACGTGACAGCTTGCGCAGGTGAGTACTATTACCCTTTGGTTAGTATGGGTGCATTTTGGTTGTGACTGCCTTGATTTTGCTGCAGAGAGGTTACATTTTTGAAGAAAGAGGTGGCCAGTTCAGTTTCAATGTTTAAGAAACAAGAAACTGAACTTAACAAACTTCGATCAGAAAATGCTGGTAAGCCAATTCCTGATTAAGAAGACTTGAATCCATGATATGCAAATAACCTCCTTTCTCTGTACAGCGCAAGCAGGTCGAATTACGCAGCTCAGTCGAGACAAGGAGATTCTTGAATCCTCGATTCGCTACACCGATCGGGCAATCAAAGAGCTGAGCCTCCGAATCTTCGAAAAACTGAAGGCCTTGGCTGATCTCTTGAAGACCGACGTGGTAGAACCGAAGAAAGACAACCTCAGCATAAGTGACTGGACATCGCTGCTCACTGCCCAGGCGGATTCACTGCTCGAGTATCTCCCTGGAGATTCACGGCGACGCGAAGAGGTGATCAGAACTAGGGTTCGATCAGCCGCAGTAGCCGTACTCAGCCGGGTTCGACTTCACCATGGCCCAGATGCAGATCTGAGCGCACTGGTGGGTCCGGTTGAGGTCGAGAGTGAAGAGCTGCTCGATGCAGTCATAGAGGAAGTCAAGCCCCTAGTAGATAGACTCCTGACTGAGCTGGGGATCGAATGATCCTTATTTTTGTATTTAGAAAATTGTGTATAATGCAATGTATGTAAAAAATCATTTTTGACAGGAAATATATATTTCGCATTTTCATAATATGAATTCCATACTATGAGCACATCCCCCCTAGCCCCCGCCTCTGCTTATGAACACTAAAGCCTTAGTGTTATAAGCAGAGGAGAAAACATAAGCGTAACGACCAGGGGTATGCATATTAAACCAACGACCAGGATCAATGTAACGTCTAATCTTATTGCGAACTGGTAGCCACTCGGATGACCAAGGACTTACCAGATAACCCCGTATGCGTTGAGAAACGGCTTATTTAGGAGTGACTTATCTGTAAGTGATCATGAGATCGACCAGCGAATCCGATTAGATTGTTGTAATGATCTGACCGTCGGCGGTTAGCCCCCAGGTCGAATGCATATGATACGGGCTTAAAGAGAAAAACTCATTGTATGAAAACAAAACATTTTTTGTCTTGGCAAAAGATGCTAATTGAACAGGAAAAAAGTGATTGGAATACTTACACGTAAAACTTGTGAAGTTGATCGATGTTCCAAGTATTGGACAAAATTCGACCATCCTCCATAGCTAAACGCGCCGATCCTGTCCGCGGCACTGAGACAACAGTATAAGGACCTTCCCATTTTGGAGAGAATTTGTTGCGATTAGACTGGTCTTGAATTTTTCGGAAAACCAAGTCGCCCACGTTGAGATCACGTGGTCGCACCTTTTTACTGTGATACCTGCGTAAAGCTTGCAAGTATGCCGCGGACTTAACCAGGGTGCGATCACGCCGTTCTTCTAAGAGGATGAGATCTTGTGCCCGTTGTTCGGACTGATTAATCTGTTCGAACTGATCTGTCCGAATAGAACCAATACTTACTTCCATAGGCAATACCGCCTCGGCCCCACAGACCAAGTGGAAGGGCGTCTCACCGGTGGCGCGACTAGAAGTAGTTCGTAATGCCCATAGAACGGTATAGAGCTCATCTGCCCAAGCCCCCGAGCGGGTCTTAAGGCAATCAAAAACACGCTTTTTAATGCCTTGCAATATTTGCCCATTGGCTCGTTCTACGGCACCATTGCTTTGTGGATGGGCCACAGAAGCAAAGCACACCTTGATCCCAACCTGATCGCAGTAGTCCAGAAAAAGACCGCTGGCGAACTGAGAACCATTGTCTGTGATGAGACGGTTTGGAACACCAAATCGTGCCACAATGTTCTTATGGAAGAATTTTTGGGCGGCTGATGCAGTAATATTTCGTACCGGTTCGGCCTCAATCCACTTTGTAAATGTGTCAATGGCTATGAACAGAAACTTGTACCCATTGACCGCTTGTGGCATAGGACCGACGATATCCATCCCCCAGACCGCGAACGGCCATGCGAGAGGAATGGTTTGCAACGCATAGGCAGGTTGATGAACTTGCCTTACATGGAACTGACACTGGGGACACGTCTTGACCATATGTGTGGCATCATCAAGTGCCGAAGGCCAGTAGAATCCTTGTCGAAAAGCCTTTCCGACCAGTGTCCGATATGACGAGTGCGCACCGCATACACCGTCATGTATTTCTCTCAAGAGGGACTTTCCTTCCTCCTGAGATATACAACGCATGAATACTCCTTGAGTACCCTTTCTGTACAAAATCCCATCTATGAGTTTGTACAGACGCGCTTTTCGAATTAGCCGATCACTTTCGGTTTCGTCCTCGGGTAGGGTCCCATGTTCAAGATAGACTCTCAATGGATGAGCCCAATCTTGTTCCTGACCGAGGTTGGTAACGAAGGCTATTACCGGATCATCCTCGTCCGAAGTCATGATCGAAGGATGGTCCAAGTGTTCAATGAACACTCCTGCCGGAGCGGATGAGCGTGAGGACCCAATTTTGGATAATTGGTCTGCGAGAATATTGTCCTTTCGCGGGATGTATTGGACTTCGAAATGACTAAAGTGTTTTTCCAATCTCCTCACTTCCCCCAGGTAACGAGCTATTGTCTCATCGGAGGTGCTGTACTCCTTGTTTACCTGGTTTACGACCAGTTGTGAGTCTCCCCTCACCACTAATCGACGGACTCCGAGGGATTTTGCTGCCCGGAGCCCTGCAAGAAGACCTTTATACTCTGCTGCATTGTTGGTTGCAACAAAGTGTAGTTAAATGACATACTTAAGCTGTTTGCCCTGGGGCGTAACTAAGACTATTCCAGCCCCCGAGTGTTGAAAACTACGGGAGCCGTCAAAGTACATTGTCCAATAATCGGGGCACTCCAGTTCCTCTGCCAACTGCACGGGTGGCTCAGGGTTGGTCCATTCGACCACAAAGTCGGCCAAAACCTGAGACTTAACCGCCGTGCGAGGGGTGAAATGGATCTCGAAGGCACCGAGTTCGACCGCCCATTTGGCGATTCGACCAGATTTTTCTGGATTTCAGACAATATCCCCTAAAGGAAAAGAGGAGGGTACTGTGATCTTATGTGCTAGAAAGTAATGTCGTAGCTTACGGGAAGCCATTAGTAGCGCGTAAAGTATCTTCTGGACCTCAGGGTAGCACTCCTTAGGACCATGAAGTACTTCGCTCACATAGTAGACGGGTCTACGTATTCCTCCTCTATCCGCGATCAGAACGGCGCTGACCGCATGTGGTGTGGCCGCCAGGTAAAGAAGCAACGATTCTCCTTTGTCGGGAGACACCAATACTGGCGGACTGGATAGATATGTTTTTACCTCCTGGAATGCTTTTTTGGCCTCATCCGACCATGTAAAGTTATGATGCTTCCGCAAGGCTTTGAAGAAAGGTAATCCCCTTTCGCCTAATCGCGATATAAAGCGACTTAAAGCCGCCATGCGACCAGCCAGGCGTTGAACATCCTTCATGGTCGAGGGCGACCTCATTTGTTCAATAGCCCTGATTTTCTCAGGATTAACTTCAATGCCCCTGGAACACACAAGGAAACCAAGGAGTTTTCCTGAAGAAACCCCGAAAGAGCATTTCTCCAGGTTTAATTTTATTCCAAAGCGATTCAAATTATAAAAGGTTTCAGCGAGATCGTCCAAATGAGACAATCTCTTGGTACTTTTTACAACCAAATCGTCTACATATGCTTCGAGATTACGCCCCATCTGGGAAAGAAAGGTCTTTTGCATCAAGCGCTGGTACGTGGAACCTGCGTTCTTGAGACCGAACGGCATTCTGACGTAGCAGTATGTGTCGAACGGGGTGATGAAGGCAGTTTTCTCTTCATCGTCTTCTGCCATACTAATTTGATGATATCCTGAGTAGGCATCCAGAAAACTCATCAGTTCGCAACCCGCAGTGGAGTCGACCAGCTGATCGATGCGGGGAAGGGGAAAGTCATCCTTCGGACAGGCAGAGTTGAGGCTAGTGTAGTCGACACACATGCGCCACTTGCCATTTGACCTGCGGACCATGACCGGATTGGCGAGCCAGTCCGGGTGATCCACTTTGCGGAAAAACCCGGCTTGTAAGAGTTTGTCTAACTCTTCTCGGATGGCTTCCTGTCGGTCGGTGGCAAAACGCCTGAGCTTTTGCTTTATTGGTCGTTGTCCAGGTCGAATTGCTAACTTGTGCTCAATTACTTCCCTTGGGACACCGGGCATGTCGGACGGTTTCCACGCAAACACGTCTGCGTTAGCCTGGAGGAAAGCAACGAGGTCGAGTTCCTATTTGTCATCCAGGGCTGACCCAACCCGAATTGTCTTGGATGGGTCATCTGGGTACAAAGGAACTTGTTTGAGTTTCTCATCTGGTCGAGGAGCAGCCTTGATCGCATCGGTGGCAACGGTGGCGACCTGAGCGTCCCGGAGGGGAAGTTGATCGACCATCTCCAAAGATAGCCGGTCGCACGTGAGTGCCACGTTGCGACTACCTCGGACCGAAATGACACCTTTGGGGCCAGGCAATTTCCCGCACTGATAAGCATAGTGCGTTGCCATCATGAACTTAGCAAGAGTCAGCCTGCCAAAGATTGCATTATAAGCTGAATCACAATCGATTACATCGAAAGTAACCAATTCTGTTCGGAAGTTGTCTGGTTCTCCCAGAGTGACCGGGAGGACCACTTGTCCCAATGGCATCATGGAGGGGCCTGGGATTATCCCATAAAACGGATGGATTATGGGCTTGATCTTCGAACGAGGAATTTGCATCTCGTTGAGTGTCTTGACCAATAAAAGATCAAGGGAACTTCCCCCGTCAATCAAGACCCTTTCGACTCTCGCGTTACTGATGATTGGGTTAATGACCAGAGGTAGCCTCAATGGTCGGGTTAGCCCCACAGGACAGTCAGCGCGATCGAACGTCAAAGGCATATCCGACCAACGGGGGTACTGAGGTTCGCCAAGGGATGTCTCCGTTTGGTTAACCTCTCGGCACAAGGTTTTAAACTGCCTTTTGGAAACGAAAGAGGAAGAACCTCCGAAAATGACATTAACATGATTTTGAGGTACCTGGTAAGCCATTTCTTTGTCTCCGTCGACGTCTCTAATCCCGCACGCCTGCTCTTTAGGCGGTAAGGTTGGCATTGGCCCAGCTCCTTGGTAGAAATCGTCCAGTTGTTTCAACCAACTCCTGCAGTTTTTGAGGTCGTGGCCTGCGGAGTTGTGGAGTGGACACCACCTCTTGCCCTCCTGCGGATTAGTTGATTTTTCTGGCTGGTCGGAATCCCGACCACCAGAGGCAGTTTTACTTTTAAATGAAGACTTATTACCTTTGGTCGAAGGTGGTTTCTCTGCGACTGCGACCTCACGGTACTGTCCAGAGCGGTTCCTCTTCGACTTCTTTGACTTCCTACCCAGTGAAGACTCCGGCTTTTTGCTTGAATCTTCTTTCCTGGCGTCCTTGAAGCCTGGTTGGGGCGGTAGGTCCCCTTTGTCAACCATTCGGTTCCATTCGACTGCCTCGGCTGCATCGGAATATCGATCAGCCATATCGAACAGATCGGCCACTGATCGAGGAGGGTGGATAAGCAAGTCTTCAGTGAATCTCCGGTATCGAACGGCATGCTTAAATGCCCTGATTACGGAGCCATCAGATATGTTCGGGATGGTATTCCTCACCCCGACAAACCTCTTGACAAACTGCCGAAGTGTTTCGGTCGAAGTTTGCCGCAGCCTATGCAGGTCGTCCTCCTTACCCAGCTTTTGGTAACAATTTTGGAAATTGCTGAGGATGGCATCGCATAGCATTTCCCAATTGTAGATGGAACCCTCAGGCTGATTAAACAACCAGGTTCTAGCCGGTCCTGCAAGGACTGTTGGCAGGTAGTTGGCCATGACCTTGTCATCGCCTCCTGCTGCTTGGATGGCAGTAATATAGATCTGAAGGAACTCGGATGGGTTCTGAGTTCCATCAAACCTCTCAATGGCCCCTGGTCGAAACTTATCGGGCCAAACGACTGCTCGTAGGCCAGGCGAGAAAGCTTTGCAACCAACGTAAGGACCGTGAACCGTCCTGTGACTTTCGGTTGGGTTTCGAGCAACCTCACGCAATGGCGAGGTTACTCGTGGTCCCAAACGAGAGTGAACAGGAACTCGATCCCTACTACGAGAGTCCTGCATTCGCCGGTATTTGTCCTGTCGGTACGGTACAGGCGGCGGGTAACTCCGCCGACCAGAATGAGGATCATCCCGTTCACGGGAATGTGTTACTGAGCGGGAAGAGGCTGTTGGGGTCGCCTCGGATGCGACCTCGTCCAGTCTTTCCGCCAGGATCCTGAAAAAGGCCGGTCTCTGCGCATCCGTGACCGTAGGAGGAAAATTGCGCATGACTTCCGCGATAGATCGCAGTCGACCATGGGTACTTCTCCTAGGGGCACCAGGTGTTATCGTTTCTTCGTCCACTGGGAAATGCTCCGGTGGTAAAGAAGGAGTATGATCACGTCTACGACCACGCGACCATCGAGAAGAACTCGGGCCAGCATCGTAACGAGCCTGCGCATCTTGAAGAGCCTCTAGGGCAGTTCTGCGTAGTTCGTTGTTCTGTTGCTCGAGATCTTGATCCTCCTTCTGTTTGCGATCTTGTTCTTCCCTGGCAGCCTGTTGATCGGGAGTTTCTTCCGACAGCGCAGCAAACTGCCTAGGGAGAGAGGTCGCCGATGGGGAAAACATCTCGATTTGTTCCGAGTCGGACTCGAAATCAAAGAGACGGTGGAGGTTATCAGGGTCGAACCTTCCTGGGCTAATTTCCGGGTCACCATCATATTTTCCCTCAGCGGGGTCGTATGACGGGCCGGATTCATCACCTAGCACATTAAAAACCTCTGTGGGTTCTGACCTTGTGCCAGTTACCTCCTGGTCGATTGACATGACTTGGAGAGATGATTCAACCTGTGGAAGATTCTAGCCTTCGACCTCTTCCATCGGAACAAGATCGCTTGGAGAAGGCATTGGTATATGGGCATAATCCTCGAGATCGAAATCGTTCTCGGAATCATATGCTCCAGCCATGTTTCGGTGAACCTCCGAATTTCAATTAGGACGCCTTGAGAAAGGCCCCGCGGTGGACGCCAGCTGTCGACGATTCGGACTCGGGGTCCTCAGCCGAACTTATGCAAAATTTGTAATTGTGAGACCTTTCAAGATGACCCTCAGGGAAGGTATGCCGAACAATGGTGAACAAGAGCACAGAGAAATTTATACAGGTTCGGGCCCTCGATGGTGGGAGTAAAAGCCCTACGTCCTGTTGGGATTTCACTATATTAGATAAAACTTTACAAACTAGCAGGGAGAAAACCTCACAGGTGAAAGTTTCCCCTATATAAGTGTACAAAAAGAAGCTATAGGAGACTTGTAAGTGTTGCCTAATTTAAGCCGTAGACTTGGCTGTTTGGGTGATCGAGATATCTTGTATCTTGTTTATCTTTGGAGTCTGGTTCTTCCAAATGTCTTGGATCCCCGTTTGATGTACTTTGCCACCTTTTTATATTGGTCGAAAGGGTGCCATATGAAGAAAACTGCATCAAACGGTTGGATGCGGTTGTTGAAGAACCGCTGTTAACTTCCACGGAGGTTATTAACACGTGTTAATCATGAATAACCGCATATAATAATCTCTGACGGTTGGTCTTCAACGTGGAGGAATCTTCGGGATGCTTGGAATATCCTGGTATAAAGATAACCGAACAAACTCCAAGCACCTTGGTCGAGAATGTTCTGACCGCGAAATATGGGCTGACCGCGCAACATCCCAGATATTCAGTCCAGTCCACGTATAGCATACGAACTTCTGACCGCACAAAGCTGTCGGCCTGATCGCACGAAACCCGCGACCTGATCGCGTAAAGCTTTCGACCTCATGGTGATGCCCCTCAGAAATAGCTTGAGTTCGCATTGAACCAAATACATGTCTGGTTCGAACCTGTCTTGAACCAAAAGTTTATTAGAAATGACCCGGGTGTCAATCCTCGTCAGTTATATACACTTATGTCATGGATGATTGGATATTTGGTTCATTACGTATCTGTGTTTTTGGATATGATGCTTCGATATCTCTTTATGCTCTAATACTAGTTATGATGGTATATGTTTGATGCTCTGACATCGGTGGATATATATGTATGGGTTTATGCTCTAATAGATATGATATTTTGGTGATGAATGCTCTGATATATATGCTGTTGTGATTTGTATGCCCTGATATGATTTGGTATGAATTGTTTTATGCTGTGTATATGATGCATACACTCAAGGGGAGTTTTTCATTTCTTATTTTCTTATCGAACACTTGTTGTCATCAATCATCAAAAATGGGGAGATTGTTGCATCTAGGCCTTCATGCCTAACCCTAATTTTGATTATTAATGAAAACTAAGTGTTTCAGACTGACTGTACTTTTGAGAATGCTTGATACAGAGCTCCGTTGGGAAGATAGTTGAGATGAACAAGACGAACCCAACGCAAAAGAAGTAAAAGCACAAGTCGCAAGGAATGAAGTCGAGACGAAAATCACAGAAATACAAAGGACCTAAGGTAATCCGTGATTTTATTTTTTACCAATCTTGGTGTTTGGAGTTGATCGGTTTAGGAAAATTATTTTTAGTTTTAACCGTACTATAAAGAGGGGCTGCAAAAGTCCTCTCTACATTTCCAACATAAACCGATAAACTTAGGTCATTGCATTGCATCTCTTTGGTTGGATTTGATTTGAATTTGGTTTGAAATATTTGGATTTTCAGTTGAGTTTTTGACAGCGGGAGAGTTTTTCAAATTTCTAGAAATATCTAAACAGATTTGGTTGTTGCTTCTGTTGACAAAAATGTAGCCCTTAAAATTATCTTTCAAACGAGCTATTAAACACCTCTTTTAGATTTCTGGATTTAAAGTTATACCTATTTTTATTCAGGCTGACTGTCAGTGTGCTGAACTGACTGTCAGTTTGCTGAACTGACTGTCAGTTTGAATGTCAGTTTGTGTTAGCTGATAATTGTCCAGAGAGTGTGTTTTTCGGGCTCAAAATTTTTGTACTAAACTGACTGTCAGTTTGTCCATACTGACTGTCAGTTGGGGTTTCGACCACATTTGTTTTTATCTGAGTTTCTGTTTGTTTTGGTCGAGACTTTGGTCGAACTGATTGTCAGTTGCATAACTGACTGTCAGTTGGGGGTTTCAGGTTTTCTTAAACGACCACAAACGGCTAGCTATTTTTTATCCGTAAATTTTGTTGACCATTGTGCACGTAACTGACTGTCAGTTAGGCAAACTGACTGTCAGTTTGAGCTGCTGATTTTCAGCCCTAACTCCAACGTCTCTTTTGAGACTTGAGGATATAAATAGAGGGGTTGAGCATTTGTTTGACACACCAAGCAGCCTTCTAGTCATATTCACTCTTGAGCTTTAGTGTTTTATACAAAATCTTGATCTTTTGATCAAGTCGAGTGCTTTCCTGATCCACCGAGTGCTTTCCTGATCCACCGAGTGCTTTCGTTCTTTACATTTGCATCCTATTAGTTTCTCGGTGATTGTTTGGAGGTCTAGAGAAGACCTTGCTACCTATTACTCTTGGTGAGCGTCCTCACCTAGACGGTTCGGAGGCGTAGTCGTAGATCTCTCTAGTTCGGAGTTTGTTGGAGAGACTCGACAAAGTTGTACAAGGCATCGGTGCTCGTCTTTCCATAGTGGACAAGGAGCAACCAATAGTGGATAATACTCTTCGTGGGTATTGAAGCAAAACTCAACTGACTTGAGTGCTTCAACGAGGATTAGTGGAGACTGGGCGAGTCTCTGATACCTCGGTAAAAATCGATTGTGTTTGTCTTCTCCTCTTTGTTGTTTATTTGTTATCTGATCTTTTGCATTATTTGTTATTTATTTAAAAGTTTTAAAGCCTCCTATTCACCCCCCTCTAGTCGGCATCCTTGATCCTACAGCCTCTGCATGAGGCTATATCCCCATCCTCCGGAATGTAGGTTTATTGGCGAACACCGTTCGCCAATATGCTACAGATAGGTCAGCATATCACACTGGATAGGTCGTTGATCACCGCATTGGTAGATCGATGGCGTCCGGAGACCCATACTTTCCACTTCCGCTGGGGGGAGATGACAGTCACGCTGGAGGATGTGAGCATGCTGCTTGTTTTACCTGGCAGTGGACATCCCATCGTCCCCCGGCCAGCACACCTAAATTGGCGCGCACAGATACACCTCCGATTCAACATCGCTAACCATGCTGACGAGATCCCGGCATCCAGGCGTGGTGTCCCCCTCCGATTTTTGGCGCGCTACCGTGAGTGCCCTGATGATGCCCCCGCCGATGTAGTTCGGCGGCATCTCTTCACCTATTTGCTGGTGACGCTGCAGTATATTTTGTTCTCTTCGATACACGATGACACTATGTACACGTGGTTCATTCCCCTAATTGAGAGTATCGTCAATGCGGACGCAGGGGCCATGCCACGTTACAACTGGGCGATGGCAGTGTTGTGCGCGACGTACAAGGGGCTTTGCGAAGCATGTTGCAGGACCTCGACTGGATCATTGCTATCCCCCTGCCTTGTACTGCTGCAGCTGTGGTCATAGGAGCACTTCCCCTTTGGTCGGCCACGTTTAGAGCGGCCCATCCATCCTTATGGTGCGTCAGCGGACTACGAGGACTGAGTAGATCGGCCGACCATGGGAGCTCGCTGGCTGGGAGGTCGGCCGAGGTGGTCATCGTCATAGATTCACAGTTGTTATGTGGTGTACCTGGGAGAGTTTGATCTCCTACCGGACGCACGCGTCATATGGAGACCATGGACACCGGAGCACATCTCCCAGGTTGCACCGTATGGTATTTCCTCGCATTGCACCGCGGCCCAGGATTACTGGCTTACACGCCGGCACATGGTGTTCTCACATGTAGTTGAGCTGTATTTTCCGGAGAGGGTGATGCGCCAATTCGGGCTACACCAGCAGATACCGTCCCCGGAAAGAAATCGACAACGCCATCTCCCGCGGGAGATTCATGTGTATGCCTGGAACATTTTCTATATCTTATGTATGCACTCATATTTGTTTATTTCCTTACTTTATGTGCATCACGTCACCTTTTGCAGACAAACACGTAGAGGAAAACACTCCGACAACTGGCAGAGCAAGAATGCCAAATGGGTCGACGAGTGGGAGGACCACGCAGCGACGGATGTTGTTGTGGAGGAGCGGTCGTATGACCCTGCAACGTACCAGGCCTATCTTCAGTGGTACGTGTCGCGCACCCGCACGCGACTTGCTCGTGCAGCCCCCCCTTTCGCCGACAGAACTATCACATCAAGACAGTCTTCGACTAGGCCTTGATGTTCAGTTCCTAGGACGGATACATCACTCGGTACGTTCGTCTTCGCTAGATACTTATGTTGGTCTCTTATCTTATCTATTTTTCCAGAGTTCCCATATGAGTTTTGCATGTGCAGGCTGACTTAGCGTTGGTCATCGACATGCAGGCGGCAAACCTATTGTCTAGCCTTTCTCGGGGAGGACAACACTTCAAGACGGTGGCGCGTGGTGCCCTACATTCCATCCGTATAGCAGCACAACAACTCTTATTCGACCTAACTTGTGGCCGAAAGACAGATGGATCAGTTCCGCACCAGAGAGGGGCCCGGCCACCTAGCCCGATGTAGCCCGACCTAGCCTGGGTGGTGCTCGACAGAGCATTTCGTCAGCACGGCGCAGTCATCGCGACACATCGTCGACCTAGGGAGGTGACATAGCGGGTACGTCTGCCGGCCCATCTCGGCTTCATCGTTCCTCGTCAATGCACAGTGCTCGACACAGAGATCTGCATATTGGGGGCCCGTCGAGACATCGCACTCCCGATTCAGATGACTCCGATGATGTAGACGACATCCGTCCTCAAGACGAGGAGGATGCGAGTAGGGCGTTGGCAGAGCGGCTTGCGGCTAACGAAGATTGGGACCAGGCTCATATTGAGCAGGCGGCCCAGGGACAGGGACACTCAGTTCGTGGGGGGTCTATGCAGGTGAGTTAGGGGGAGCCCGCCCACGACCAGATGTATGAACATGGCAATCCTGAGCACTACGCTCTACAGGGGGCCGAGGCCGATTGGATAGCACAACAGCGAGCCAACAATGATTGGGTCTCGAGCATGCTAGGGATGCATGACCCTCCTGCGCATCAGTACTACCAACCAGATCAGTTAGCGCCGAGTGAGCTCGAAGAGGCCCCTCCACCGACACAGCCATCTCAGAGTCATGCGGGTACTGAGTGGCATGGTCCTTCTACCACGGCTGGGCGGCGCTCACATGTGCCACCTGATCCGTACTCACCATCGCCTTTCAGAGAGATAGGCATGGGCATAAGAGGGGTCGTTCGAACCCACAGCGAACATGTACTAACGCTTTTAGTTTACAGCATGTTACATTCAAAATTTAGTAGATGCTTTATTTTCTGGATTAAATTGTGCTCGGTTGTTTTGAGATATGTAAATGCAGTTAATTAGATCCTCGGCGATGTCATGGTTTGAATGGTCAAAACGAATCATGCAGCCTACTTGACCATGCAGTTTTCTGTGACAACGGCTTGCTCAACCTTGTAGCTTTCTGCGACAACAGCCTAATCGAGTTTTCGCATCAATTTTTTTTATCTTTTCAGCATTCCATAAAAAAGGCTGCAGAAAGCTCTTATCACATCCCACATTAATATCACTATTCAACTTTAATTTATTAGATCCGTCTTGCTCTTAACGAATACAAATTTTAAGATTGAATACTAATAAAAATTAAAAATTCATAATAAAATTTACTAGATTTCTTATATATTTTTATTATATGTATATACATACATATATATATTTTTATTATGTGTATATGTACATACATATACATATATATACATATATATACATATATATACATATATATATATGTGTGTGTGTGTGTATTTATATGTCTATATGTGTGTGTCTATGTGTATGTGTGTGTGTGTCTATGTGCATGTGTATGTGTATTGCACAAACCCTTGTTCCATTTGTTGAGTGCTGTACCCTTAACGGGGAAATGGATATTAAAAACCCCAACTCCTTTAGGTCAGTTAAAGCCTCTAGTCCAACTGTTTCGCACCCCCCGTTCCCACGTGGTTTGGCATCGGTTCGAATCCCCACTCCCGCATTTTACAACATTTTTGGCTTGTCGAGTTGTGGGCACTCGACAAGCCCCTGGTCTCTGTTTTGTAAATTCTTGTAACTGTGGATCACTTCTGTAATTATTTTTTTAATCTGAATTATTTATAAAAAAAAACTCCTTGTTTTGCGCATCATGGTCAACAGAAGAAGCATAGGAATAAAAAAACCCTTAATTTTTTTTGCTGGCTGATGCAGGTGATTTGGATCTTCCTATTATTGCTATTTTTGATGGTTTTCATCGTACCAAAATTCATAAACTTACTACTATGTATGCATATGTAATTGAAATTAATTTGTGTATGTGTTTATTAAGAATATTGTTGGTATATGTTGTTAAAAATATAATTGTCTCACAATTTAAAAAATGATACATATTTGAGAACGAAAATAATACATTGCAATATTATATAATATATAAAATATTATCAAGTTAGATTATCAATAATAATTAGATTGAGGAAATCTTAAGATTTCGGAAAATATATGATTCTGCATGTGAAATGCATCCTAAGTGTATTTGATTTGATGCTCCACCTTACCTGACTGTAACTGGTTGTACAATCCGTGTCAAAGCTTGAAACTGACGTGGGCATTTGCCATAGAAAAGTATACATAAACAGATGCATGTGACGTGCTTTTCCAAGTAACCATATAAATATACATCTTTTCTAAAGAATTGGATATCTAATTATGATTTCCCAGATGGTCTTATCCGGATTGCGTGTCGTGTACTAGCTGCGAAAGCAGGCGACTGATATATTTATGTATTTATTCAAGATTTGCTGATATTGACGTGCAATTACATGAATTTTTTTAGAAATAATAATAAGAAATAAATTACAGAAATAAATCATACTTATCAATTTTTTAAAAATAATTCTTTATATCAATTTATCGAGTTTTAGAGTGTAACAAAAGACTTGACCTTCTAAAAGCTATAACCCTATTTCTTTTGAAAAAACAAATTTCGAGTTTCGAAAAAGACAGACCTCCAAGAAGAACACGACAAGAAGTTGACTCTGTAAGACTATCTTTAGTGCATCAGCACTTCATGAGGTGTTTCAATAAAATACTCTCCAGTATATTATGTGTCACGTGTGCGAAGCACCACCCGAAATACCCCATATTCCAATGCAAAAGTATTTCGTGAGACGTTTCGTGAGGCACTTTCTCAAACATTCCAATGCAAGGCGCTTCGAAAGGCGCTTCATGTAGGGCCCGCATATATAATATTTATTAAAGATTAAAAAATTTACTAAAATGAAATTTGGATAATTCGAACACAACAAAATAAAAAGATAGAAGCATGTGTTTCTACGAACGGGTAGGAACTGATCGTGCTGAAATCGAAGTCTCGGGGGCCCGGAACATCAAAACCTAACAGCCTAACACTCAACTGTAAAATTTTTAAAACACGAGTACCTATTTACAAAATAACCAAGACTCATAAATCTAAACCCTAACTCGGAAATGATCTTTTTGTGATTTAGGAAACCCCGAGGGTTTTTTCTGCAATTATGCCATTTCTTCTCTCAAAACCTAGCTGCCGACCTCTGAGGATTATTTTGTCTCTTCCTCTTCCTAAAAAATGCGAAGTCTCCGCCGCTGAGCCTTCGCCGAGCCTCTACTACCGCAGAGCCTCAGCCAATCCAGGCCGTAGCCACCGCCGCCTATCCCCTGCCACCTAGCCTCCGCTGGGCCAAGCCGTAGCCGCCGCCGCCACGCACGGTCACCAGATCTGTGCACCCAAACCGCCGCCACGCCCGGTCGAAAGGTGGGACCCACAAAACACGTGATGGAGCGTCGCGACTGGTCCAACACGGCCGCTTCGACCGCGAGCTGTCGGTGGGGCCTGCTTGCAGAGCTTCGACCAAGGGTACCTTGGGGGGCGGGGCGTCTTCTCTCTCATCACACGATTTGTTTATTAATTTTTTTGGCGCAGGGCCCGCTTGTCAGAGCGCTGAGACACCTGCGTTGGAGATAGCTATAGCCTAATGTCAATAAGTTTTGAAATTTTTCGATATTCATGATTTTTAAATTATAATTATAATTAGCAATTCATTTCGATAATTAAAATTATAGTCAAAATGATCCGATTGACATAAACAGATCATCAATTGGAGTTATATATATGACAATATCACATCGTATTATATTTTAAGATATATAAATCCGATTATGTTGATCTAATCGTTTTGGACTCACAATTTTATCGATTCAAATAAATCGTCAATTGGAATTATAAATCAAAATATATGAATTTCAAAAAAAATTGGAAAGTTTCAGTACAATTTTACTGAAACTTGTAAATTGGATTATTTATGTAAAATAGGGTAAATATAGATTATTTTTACAATTTTTTTAATTATTTCCAAAATAATTTTGCAATTACATTGATTGGCGACATATCTAGATTAATACTACTATATATTCCAAAAAAAAAAATCACCTGCTTCTTGTAGTAGGGAAAACGACCATTTATATATATATATATTCTATTTTCTTGGTGCGTGATTAACTCTATCATGACTTACTTGTTTGTAACATAGGGTAAAGGAGTTTTTTTTACTGTTAACCCAGAGTTAAAAAATAATTTCAAAATTAACCCACAGTTACGAGAATTTGCAAAAATGACCTGCCACGTCAGCTTGTCGAGGTTGGTCTAAGACACTTATCTGTTATATGAGCACTGGACATTTTAATATTGTGTATCTTCTTGTCGAGTTTAATAATTAATTCTTTTCTCTCTGGTGTGAAATGCTGAGAGCTTGTCGTGCTCCAGGAACACGACAAGGACTTGTCGAGCTCTGGGAGCACGACAAGCTCCTAGTCGTGTTCTTGGAGCACGACAAGAGGCTGCCCGTGCGACCAGCAGCTTGTCAAGCTCCTAGAGCTCGACAAGCTGACATGGCAGCCATTTTTGTAAATTATCGCAACTGTGGGTTAATTTCGAAATTATTTTTTAACTCTGAGTTAACAGTAAAAAAAACTCTAGGGTAAAGATATATTGGGTTAAGGCATACGCTGTGAAAGACTATGCCAATTTTTAGGTGGTGTGATGAAAGGCAGGCCACATAATTTTGGTCAGTACGAGAGTGACCGACATGTTAAATTCTTGTTGGACCGCAACAATCCCTGGGCACTCGTATTAAACACACCTCAGAGCTCAAAATTCCTTCGGCACAGTCGGCATCCAGCCATCGACTCAAGTGTGCCCACGTTTCTCTAAAAAACCGAACACGTGCATAATTAACTTACTCAAAGTACCGTACTAATCCTGACAAAACAAATCCCTTGAATCCCTCAGAACAAACTACTACTTTAACCGATCAAAAATATTTCGTGACAACTACATCAGCTCGTCCTACTAATTATATATTGCGCACTAGAGCTCTCATAAAAAAGCACTAAATTAATTTGGGAATACATTCGACAAGTAGCTTCACCAGACTATTAAGCACCAATAAATTAGTTAAGCATAAAAACTTTTTTTGTAAGATATAATTCTATATAAAGTTGTATCTATTCTGATTTTAACATCCTCTTAATTCGCATACATGTATGTCATCCATTGATACACACAACACAAAGAGTCCAACCAAATACATATATGAAGAAAAAGAAGATTAAAAATTAATTTCATAATCTCTATTTATATAAACACACATTTTAATTATTCAAATACATATATAAATAAATCATACCACTTCTTTGATCACATCACAAAAACTTCCTTACAATAATTACTTTGAGAAATAAGCCACAATAATCTAATATACTCAGCACTGATAACCAATGGAGAGTTCGGTAATAATGCAATAATGAAGTATAATATGCTTAAATGAGATCACGAGCTGAGCTAAGAAAAGATTAGTATGACTAACCAACCCAAAATCAGATCAAAACAAATAAAATAAAATCGAAAACAAACAAAAAAAAAGACTGGACCCACCCACTAGATCTCGATCTGAGCGGTGGGCCACCCCTCCGCCCATCTCTCTCTTTTTTTTACTCGCCCCTTCGCACTCCACTCAGTCCCCTCTCCTCTCATCTTTAAATAGCAACCCACCACACCCACCGACATCGCCTCGGAACCCGAAACTAGCCCAAATACACGCTTTTCGGATCCGGACTCGCCAGAGGAGGAGGAGGATGTCGTCGTCGGCGCCGGCGAGCGGGAGGGTGGATCTGGACGGCAACGCGGTGGAGCCTATAACGATCTGCATGATCGGGGCCGGGGGCTTCATCGGGTCGCACCTGTGCGAGAAGCTCATGGCGGAGACGCCGCACGTGGTGCTCGCCGTCGACGTGTACAGCGACAAGATCCGGCACCTGGTGGACCCCACCCCGCCGCACCTCGCCGGGCGCATCTCCTTCCACCGCCTCAACATCAAGAACGACTCCCGCCTCGAGGGCCTCATCAAGATGGCTGATCTGGTCTGCTGCCTTACGCGTTTCTGGAAGTTTTTCCTTCTCCTTTTCTGTTTCCATTTTGCTGAATTGTTTTGGCATTTTGAATGTCTGAATTTCAAACGTTTTTTTGGGGTTCTAAGAAAAACTTCTGATGCTGTTTTTTTTTGTTGTCGAAATGAGAGGTTAGCAAGCAAACTTTTTATCTTTATTGCTAAATTTTGAGCCATTTTTGACATTTTTGCATGATTTTTTTTCGTTTATTTGTCAATGTTTTGCGTTTCTTCATATCATTTTTGAAATTATGTTTCCCTTTGTTCTTTTCATTGTTTTTTTTACCATTGTGTCAATTCTTTTGGCAAATTATTGACGAGTTTTATGTAATTTTCGCTTTCGTGGTTGGTTGGATCTGCGAAGACGATAAACTTGGCGGCGATCTGCACACCGGCCGACTACAACACGCGGCCCCTCGACACCATCTACAGCAACTTCATCGACGCCCTCCCCGTGGTACACTTTCTTAGACCTTTTCCAATTTCTTTCCTCTTTTTTTCCCAAGTCTTGTTTGATCTTACATAGTGTGTTTTTGTTGTGCAGGTGAAGTACTGCTCGGAGAACAACAAGCGTCTGATCCACTTCTCCACGTGCGAAATCTATGGCAAGACCATCGGCAGCTTCCTTCCCAAAGACCACCCTCTCCGCACGGTGAGGACAAAATTTATCCCTTTACGTTTAAGTAAACATGCATGTGAATAATGATTTTGCGGATGATGTGCTATGGATGGAAAGCAGTTACTTGGAGTAAAGAAATAAATTGGGGTGAAATGGATTTCGTGTTTGTTGATAGATTGAGATATTTGACTAGAATAATTCTGTTTGGATTGTACTGTACTTGTACAATTTGTGCTAGACTTGGTGTTGGTTGGGAATGGTTTTTGTAGTTGATTGCTTGGCACTGAGAAGTGGTCTACGTTTGTCTTCTTGTTTCTATTGTTGATCTTTGTTATGTGCCTCTTTTCTTGATTTGTATAGTTTTCCTAATATCATTTTATGGATCTTTGACTAGTTAGACAGTATTTATCTGTTCTTTCTCAAAAATAAAAATCTACCTGCTTTTTTATCTCAGGATCAAGTTGGTACCAGCTTATCTGGTTCTCTTCCACCCTGGGATTTTTTTCTCTTTCTTTCTCCGGTCTTAGCTTAGCTGATGCCATATATGGCTGTTTCTTGAGTGGATAGTTTCTTGCTCTCCCTTAGCACAAGCTATATTGCGCCCATTTACTGTATGTTGCTTTGTGTGAAACTGCCAGTTAAGGAACTGTCCTTTTTTACTTTCATTTTCGATGTGATTACTTTTTTAAGTGGATGCTTTAGCATTTGAGGGCTTTTTTGATGATGTGTTTGGTTCTTTCCTCATTGAGTTTGGTATTTTTTTACTGTTCTGAGTCTGGGAACATCCTTTATGAATATTACTGAGTTAGTATGAATGATATCCTATTTGCTTATCTTCTTTTAGTTAAACTGCAATACATTGACATTGATAGAGCAAAAGTGATGAAATGTGAAGTTCCATGTTAAAGTGCATTAGAAGAAATACTGATGCATGGTCATGATTTACAATAAGTGTAGGAGGCCCCATGTTAGGCATTTCACCTTTACAATATGTGGTGCATATCTTTCTTTTGATCATCTTTTGCCCTCTTCTGATGTGTGCCTTGTACCTCTCAAACACAGGAACCTGAATTTTATGTGCTGAAGGAAGATGAGTCACCCTGCATTTTTGGTCCAATTGTGAAGCAGCGCTGGTCCTATGCATGCGCAAAGCAACTCATTGAGAGGCTTATTTTTGGTTAGTTGAGTAATTTGTGTTATTTGTTTATAAACAACATTCTTAACTTCTTATGGTAACCTTGGGTTTTTTGTGTTTCCATCAGCTGAAGGTGCAGAAAATGGCCTTGAATTTACAATCGTGAGACCCTTCAATTGGATTGGACCAAGGATGGACTTCATCCCTGGTGTTGATGGCCCTAGTGAGGGTGTCCCTCGGGTTCTAGCTTGCTTCAGTAATGTATGTGCATTGCTTCATTCTTGTTGATGAAAATCTGCATTGCACTATGTTGCTGTCTTCTCTCAAGATGTATGATTTTGCAGAATCTCCTCCGCCGAGAGCCCCTGAAGCTTGTTGATGGTGGTCAGTCCCAAAGAACGTTTGTGTTCATTAAGGATGCCGTTGAAGCTGTTCTTTTGATGATTGTATGTACTTCTGTTTCACCTTTTGATCCTCTCTTACAATAGTCTTTATCAAATCGTTGAAACTGGACTCCCTATTTTTTGTCCAAGGAAAATCCTGTCCGAGCCAATGGTCACATCTTCAATGTTGGAAATCCTAAAAATGAAGTTACCGTTAAGCAGCTTGCTGAAATGATGACAGAGGTATGCACATGAACTTAAGCTGTAATTTGTGTTTCAATGGGATGGAAAGTACTTGTTTATGTTCTAACTTTGCATGGTGGTCTTCCATGTACAGGTCTACTCAAATGTCTCTGGAGAGCCACCACTGGATGAACCCATGATTGATGTGAGTTCTAAGCAATTCTATGGCGACGGATATGATGACAGTGATAAGCGAATCCCTGACATGACAATTATCAACAGGCAGCTTGGTAATACCCTGTGGTATAATATGTTTTCTTGTTATGTTGCTGTGCCTAATTAGTGCTCACTGAAAAAATCTCACTTAATTGTAGGCTGGAACCCAAAGACCCCTCTCAAGGATTTGTTGGAGACAACATTGACATATCAGCACAAGACTTACAAAGAAGCCATCAAAAGGCAAATGTCACAGGCTTCAGCATCAAGTTAGATGACTTGTTGCAATCCAAAAGTGGTGGCATTGCTCGTGTGGAGCGCGTCACGACAATTATAATATTGTGGAAGTCGAATACATATATTCTAGTGGTGTTTTCTGTGCCTCTAGTTACTTCCTAGATCTCTGCCTAAGATATCATTTTGTGTACCTGCCCTGCAAGGGATTATTCACATCCGTTACAGAGTTGTATTCCAGAGCACTTTGGCCCATGTGGCCATGTCACTTCATTCTTTCGCATTTAGGCCTGGAAACGAGCCGAGCTTGAGCGAGCCCAGGTAGGCTCGGCTCGAGCTCGATAGTGCACTGGGCTCGGCTCGGGTTCGGCTCGAAGTCTTAACGAGTTTCAAACCAAGCTCGGGCTCGACTCGAAGAAAGCTCGACAGAGCTCGAGCTCAGCTCGACAACCTCTCCTCCACGCGCGGGCCGCCGCCGCCGCTTTCCTCCACGCACGGGCGCCGCCGCCGCTCTTCTCCACTCGCGGGCGCCGCTGCCGCTCTCCTCCACTCGCGGGCGCCGCCGCCGCTCTCCTCCACTCACGGCCGCCGCCGCTCCTCTCCTCTCCCCCACGCGCGGCCGCCGCCACCGCTCTCCTCCACGCACGGCCGCCGCCGCTCCTCTCCTCTCCTCCACGCGCGGTCGCCGCCGCCGCTCCTCCACGGGCGGGCGCCGCCGCCGCTCTCCTCCACGCACGGCCGACGCCGCTCCTCTCCTCTCCTCCACGCGCGGCCGCCGCCGCCGCTCTCCTCCACACACGGCCGCCGCCGCTCCTCTCCTCTCCTCCACGCGCGGCCGCCGCCGCCGCTCTCCTCCACGCACGGGCCGCCGAATAGCGTTTTAAGGATTGGAGACTTAGGAGTATTTTGATTGCTAGGTTAGGGAACGAGGAATAATGATGTAATTGGGGTTTTAACGAGCCGAGCTTGAGCGAGCTCGGGAAGGCTCGGGCTCGGCTCGAGTTCTCTCTCGAGCTTCATCTTGGGCTCGAGTTCGGCTCGTTAAGAGCTCGAGCCGATCTCGAACCGGGCCGATTTTCGATCCGATCTCGAATAGCTCGCGAGCTTCGATCTTTTTGTCCAGCCCTATTCGCATTGCTTTTCTGGTGATACCTATTCTTGTCAGTATAGAGGATTGTTCGATCAAGAGTACAGGTTAAAAGTTAGACTTTCATCTCAATTCTGCGAGTTTTGTTTATTCAGTGTTATGATAGCTTAAATATGTTAGATCTAAACCCTGGTAATTGCACTGTGTGACGGTTACCATATTTTGAATATCATATAGGATTGTGAAATCAATTTTTTTCATCTTCCTCAGATCAAACAGCCCTGTTCTAACAGTCAATTGTAAAATCAGTGTCGTCATTAATTTCTTGCCAACCTTGTATGTCTGCAAAAATCATGTTAAAAGCTTTCTCCCCGATTCTCAGTCTCTTCCAAGAATTCTAGAGGCTGGGCGCACCGGAGATGGACACAAGTAGCTTCATCAAGGAAAAAACATAGAGAGGGAAACAAGAGAGAGGAATTAAGTGTTTGTTGTCTGTATGAGGATAGGTTGTTCCGTATCAGTGGGATAGGTTGGATGAAACAGACTGTGAGATTGGCTGAATCTGTACTCAGCTGGAGACTTGTTCTGTACTCAGCTGACTGAATGTTGTATTAGAGGCTGCGAGAAACGCCCGTATTGCACGTATCTCTGGGCCAGGCTGCGGAGGTAGTTTTGCATCACACGAGCCTGGCTGGAGGGATTAATACAGGCAACCAAACACTCAAAAAATGCATCTATGAACCAGGCTAAACCCAAAACCAAACAACCAAACACACCATTAGCGCCTCAGCCTTGCTTAGCAAGTTTAGCATATCGGTCGTCCTATGCTTAAAAAATCCCAACGGAGGCCGTACATGGCTACAATAGTGTATTTTCATTAAAATCACTTAGGGGGAGTCCAACGTGGCTGTCATGGACCGACGCCACAACGCTCTGACAGCTGGGGTCTACACAAAAAAATTAATAAAGAATTCACATGAGAAGAGAGAAGACGTCTCGTGAGGTTGCGCAATTGAAGGTCTGACAAGCGGGCCCACCGACACCCGAGAGGTCGAATAGACTGCGTTGGACTGGTCGCGACACCTGAGCAAGCGTTTTGTAGGCCCCACTTTTCGACCGCGTGTGGCTCCCGTACCTGCCCGATAAAACGAATGACGGATGGGTCCAAAAGAAACTTGGGCCCACATGTCATCGACCAGGTATGCCATAGAGAAGTGAGGCACGCGGACCAGTAGGCCCCATAAAACGTGTGAAACCGCGGTAGTGTGCTCGTTTCATGTGTCGTGTGCACCCGAATTGTGTGCATACGCTCTCGCTGACAGGTGGGCCTGTGCAAAGCGAGGGACCACATGTCAGCCCGAGGGGTGCGTGCGAGTTCCGAAAATTCGACCGTTGCGTTATTTTCGCAGCTAGTCCCACGTGTCAACAACTCAGAAAATTTAGCGTTTAAATATAGCCGTTAAAATTAGCCGTTTGAATTAATTTAATCATTTTTAAAGGTAAAATTTCATAAAAAATCCTAAAAATTAAAAAAAATCACAAAAAATTGTGTTACCCTCTCCCTATAAATATGACCACAGTTCACTTCATTTTCACTCACATACAGACACAAAATTTAGCCCTTTCCATTTTCTTATCCATCAAATATTTTCAAAAAAAATTTCCGATGGCTGTCTTCATGAAGACCATATTCTTGCCCCAAACAGACAAACTTAGGTTGTTCGCACAACATCAAGAAGGTGCAAGGAAATATGTGTAGCAAGCTTTTGGGTCTTACAAAGTTGATTGACTATTGTCCACGACCCAAGTCAATTTTGGCGACGATTAAACTTTGCCAATATTATGAAAGTGTGTGTCATCTTACACAACATAATAATCAAGGATGAGTGACACTCTCATCACCCGATTACTCAGTTATACGATAGTCAAGAGATATATACCGTAGCACCGCCTACTATTCACAATAGTGCTCTGCCAATTTTTCAAGAGATGCTAGCTCGAAATGATGCGATCCGTACTTACCCAACGCATCAGCAACCGAAACGGGATCTTGTCGACCACATTTGGCAGCGTTTCAGAGGCGACGGTACCAAAGAGTAGTAGTTTATGCGGTCATTGACAGCCGAATGTATCTAAATTTTAATTAGTATGTGTCATATTGTTTTGCATGTGCGATTTAAATTAGATAAATTTTAATTTTTTTTATATTATTTACAATTTTTTCTTTTATTTTGTTGTGTTCGAATTATCCAAATTCTATTTTACGGATTTTTTAATATTTAATAAATATTATATACACGGCCCCACGCGAAGTGCCTCCCGAAGAGCCTTTGCATTAGAGTGTTTGGTATTTGAGAAGCCGCTTTGTAGGTGGACTCATGCAAAACACCTCGCAAAACGCTTTTGTATTGGAGTATGGGGTGTTTCAGGCGGTGCTTTACCCACGTGGTACAAAATATGCACTTCACGAAACGATTTTGCATTGGAGTCAGACCTATAGATCAGGTTTAGAAAATCGGTAAAAATAAATCATTTATTGACATTAACTAAAGGTCAGGATAATCTAGACCAATTTAACTAGATTTATTAACATATTTCCTTGAAATTAGTTTGATTTATGGCTAATTCAGATCTAAGAACTGCCCAATTTCTATCAAACCGGTTGGGTTTGGAACTACGAAATCCGATTTTCTCAACTGGATTCAGTCTACTTCTAAAACTGTTAAACCATCTGATTGTAGACATGATAAAAACTAAAAAAAGCCAAGATATTTTTATTTTTTTGGGTTACTTTTACTTTCAATTATTAGAAAGAACAAAAACAAAACGAAGCAACGGAGGAAAAGAAAAGGCAAAAAAGAAAAAGGAAAAAGGAAAGAAGTAAGCACTGCTGCTAAGATAACTTGTGAAATACCAAAATCGAGTGGGGGAGCGAGACAGACAGAGAGGAGGAGAAAGCCGACGATGGGCAACGCTGGGAGCGCACCGGAGGAGGGCGAGGCCAACAAACCGGCGGAGGGAGAGGCCCGGCGGCCACTGCCGTCGATGGTGCGGTTCCCCGACGCTGCTCGGCAAAAGGCGGCGCAGCCGCCGTCCATCAAGCTGGAGGAGGAGGACGTGCCCCGCCCCCCCGCCGCCGAAGAGGACATGGCCCCTCGCAACCTCTGGCAGGTACCCACTCTATCTCACCCCCAAAACCCCACAAACCCCCAACCCTCCTGCCTCCACTTTTTTGGATTTGGTAAGGAGATGTCATGTCGGCATGCCGCATTTCACAACACAGTATTTATTCTTGCAGATATCCCCCGACTTAATTAGGGAAGGGAAATCGTTGTGTCCTTGTCATCTTTGAATCTGCGAGTTGAAGGACTAATATTTGTGAGACCAGTGTTGTGAATGTTTGCTCATATATGTGAAAGCTTTATGCACTTTAATAAGTTCCATTTGCCCATCTTAATGCATTCTGCTGAGTTGTGAGTTGTGAGTGTTGCTCATTAGATTGTTCATTTCTGTATCTTTACTTCTTTAGAGTATGCTATATGCACTTCTTTTATTACTGAATTTAGGACTAATCCATGTAAAGGAAATGAGCAAATCACTATAACAGAGATACAACTCTGTGTGGATACTAGAAGGAATCTAAGATAGACTGAAACACCTGATACTACTCTTAGCCTCTTGGTAAATTGCCTTGTGAATTGTGATTGTATAACAGGCTACCGTTTGTGTTTCACTTAAGAGAAGATCGCACAACGTCCATGTTGACTTTCAAGTTTCTTTTTTCTGAACTTCTACTTTGACAACTAATCAATTACATTGTGCTTGTCAAGTATAATTTACTCATATTTTACCACTAGCTAGTTATGTCTTACATCTCAAGTGGTGAATTGTACTTGGTGTGCACAATTTGGAAAACATAGATATTAGATTACGGATTTTCATAGTACACATGTCTTCCTATAAAAACTCAAAAGTACAAGTAGGTTATAGACTATAGTGCAATTTCCTCTTCATTTATAATGCTGGAGACGATAATCACTTAATGGCCACTGGATTTGAACAAACCAAATCGTGTTCAAGGCCTTCAAGGACATCATTTGTTATAATGTCACATTGCACAATTGTTGTTTAGTTGTCTAACACAGAGAAGATTTAAGGTTTATTAGGAAGCTACAGTTTTGTTTCCAACGTAGCACATCTTATTGTGATCTGCCAATCAATGTTGCCTACACTCCAGGTCTTACAGAGAAATCATTCAAGATGCAGCACATTCCTTCAGAGAAATCTTATTGTTTCTTATGGTTTAAACACTGAAGGTTTAGGGCCTTCTCACTTCTGTAACTGTGCTGTGGTACATGATCTTGTGTTCATTTGGCATCTTTCACAAGTGTCTGTTTTTATTTTACTGTTGTTGTTATTATTAGTTCTTTTTTCTGAAAAAGGTGGTGCTTTCCTACTTTCTTAGGTGTATGCACTTGGGGCATTCATGGTGTTGAGATGGGCTTGGGCTAGATGGAAGGAGAGCAAGGACAGAGAGGGCTCACCAGACGATGAGTCGCCTGATGGTTCATCTTAGGCTGCTGCAAGGATCTGGGCACTGGTTTCATCAAAAAAGATATTATCATCTTGTTGATAATGATGCATTACTCTATCCATCTTATGACTGATTTCTTCCTGTTGATACTGAGTGACCGGATTATGTATTTCTCCTTAGCTTATCAGTGACTTCTTGTCATTCTAGTTGTTCCTTCCTTTTCGTATGTATTAGTAAGCATTTAAACCACTAGTTCGTTTTAACCTATTTTCCAAACCTAGTTCCTTTTACCCCACCAAAAAAAAAAAAAAAAAAAAAAGAACAACAGAGCGTTTTAAGAGATGTTCTAAAAAAGGATACGATTGAAAAAACTAGGGAAAGAAATGCTAGCTATGGGGTTCGAACCCATGCGCACTTGTGTGCAGAAGATCTTAAGTCTTCCCCCTTATCCACTCGGGCAAACAGCCAAACAAGCATTCGGGTCGTGGCTTATGCCTTTTTACTATTTAATAAATTTAAATCGATATATGGGAGAAGTCCAAAATTTCGGAATATTTTTTTAAAAAAATATCTTGCATGTCAAATCTGTAATAGAAGAACCAGAACCAAATTGATTTGAAGAGAACTCTAGGAGATCCCAATCCCTTAAGACCTATAGGGAGACAATTTTGGCGCATTTTTAGGTGAGAAAATTTCATATTCCAAATCTGATCTATAAGAATGTCTTAAGAATGAACTAAAACTGTTATTCGGTCTGCAAGTTATTTGTTAGTAATGGTGGCAGGCCAAAAATCATATATAGCAGGGGAAAGGTCGTCTATGATGAGCATGGATGGACGGTGACGTTGGACGCAAACTTTGCACCATCAGTGAGAAATCCAACCTATGAACGCGTCCGTTTCCAACCTTCCAATATTACCGTAGTCCATAAAGATGCCACATTAATCTTGACATAGGTAGGCACACACGTGTGCCATTGAGAAAATAGTTTTTCGAGATGGAGTATCATAAAATACCGTCCACCTTCTTCTAACCACTAGTTCAAGTAATTTATGGTTGAAATGTAAATTGAGACTAGAAATAATTTTTATGAGACTATGTATTGTAAAAGGATAAGTCTAAGTCTTGTTTCTCTATATTGATCCGAGTCTTACTTTTAGTCATGTAATTTAAAACTATTTAAAATTATCTTTATACTATCAAAACCAAAACCATGCATGCATCTTTCACTTACCACCTCATTGTTTGGATAGTATTTCACTCTTGCCAAACAGCAAGCAATACAGATGGGAAAGGGGATATCTTTCCCTCTAAATTGTCCCATAAAGGCAGGAACAGTATATGTATGCATTGGAGGATGATGTTGGAGCCTAAAGACTGATGCCTTTGTTACTTATTTGTGTCATATATGATGTCTATGAAACTCAAAGAAGTAGCAACTCGTTTGAATCGACTCCAATACCCATAGGAAAATCCCCCATATGCAATGTTAAAATACCACTTACAAAAATTGAGTGTCAGATGAAAAGAGAATAGTTTCGAGAGGAGGAGAAGAACAAATTTTGGACAATTTTAAAGTAGAAGGCAGAAATGAACTTGAGCCAAGCCAAGACCGAACTGGTAGTTATCGCATTGTAAAATATATTTTTATGTCACTGCGTTAGTGTGTACGAGCTTTTGCGGCTGTCTGGTCCCTGCCATAATTTTAACATGTTTATTTGTCAACAAAGGTGTCTTAAATAGGCAAGAAGAGGAGGGGGGAGTATAAGCATGTACCCTGCATGGCTCTTGTTCCATATGTGAGGCAAACAACTCAACATGTGGCATGGTGCAGACCACTGACTGTGTCTCGTACCAGATTAAAATGTGCGCAAATTTGAGTTTTCCACCAAGATTTTGTTCAAAAAAGAATCACGATTTGGTGAACAACCCGTGACATTTGCGTTGTCCAATTGTTCTTTACCTGTTGCTCTCACAAACATTTTCTTTTCGGTTAAACTCAATCTGCAACCTATTGATCGCCGCGTAATGTCAATGCCGCTAAAGAAGTTTGAAAAAATTTCTTCAGTGTCTTATAAATTTTTGAAAAATATAATTTATGAAACTGATAAGATGAGATCAGATCTACATATAAATGATACATATAATGTTGATAAATATAAAATATTGAAATTTTATAGTTGTATGAAATTTGGCCTTTAAAGTTTGTATATGTAATTATTATTAAATGTCTCATTGATGTGACCTAACCCTTCCTTTTTTAAAAAAAAATTTTTGCCACGGGCCAATAAGATGAGAGCCAATTGGGAGCTCAACTCATTTTGTTAGTCTTATAAATGACAAGTTTAAAATTTTGCAATGGTAAAGAAGTAATTTTCAAATATGTAAACTAACTCTTGATGATTATCTATGGTCCAGAAGAGAAGATAGGAGGAGATATTATTATTTCCTAGGGCCGTTCCTGCGCAAGTGCATGATTGGTGTCGGATAGTGCCCTCAGTTCAGATAGGGTCCTAGAATTTTTAGTATTTATGATATAATATATTACTAATTTTAATGATGTCTTATACATAAGCATTAGTACATGTAAACGTGTCAATAAAATAAACAAATATATAATTGACCTAGCATTTCCATCTTCTCATATTTTCTCTTCATTGTCCTCAATGATTCTCAGTCTCTTTATATTTTTTGTTCCTTTCTATTTCTTTCCGAGACAATAAACCATGAAAATAGTCGTCAACTATTACTGTTTTCTGTCTCTTTTTCCCTATCTTAATTGTGTTCCAAACAATAAGTAAGGATTAGATTTTTCATTTACTTCCCAGGCAACAATCCTCTAGCAGCCTTTGCCATCCTTGTAGCCGCAAGTCCCTCATTGTTTTGCTTTGTCACTACAATTAGCCATGCATGGGAATCCGGACAGATAGCAGTTCCATATAATATGATTGTTAGTTTATTATATACTGGAAATTTAGATAAGAAATTTTTATTTTCCCACATGGATCTCAAAATATTTAGACGACCCACTATTTCCACATAAAAAGTGGATTTGGAGCATGAGTATAGGTGTATGTCATGCAACATGCTCTCAAACCCAAAAGATAGCCGAATTTTTATAAAAATAACTCATTTACAAAGAAAAATTACAAATTTAATCCAAAGTACACATAATTTACAAAAAATAATCTGATTTGGTAGTATACTTGACTGTGATTGTGACATGTGGATCATATTGCACAATGATTGTGAGACAAAAAATAATTGGGTCTGCCGCACACCCAAAGTGCGTCAGCAAACAAACATGATTTTCTAATGACAATAGTGAATTAATTTGTACATCAAAATTTGAATTTTTTCATCATCAATATTTTTTTATTTATAATTCAGATTGACGATCTATTTAAACTATTGGAATTGTGAGATTGAAATAATTAGATTGATACAAACAGATCATCAATCAGAACTATATATCACAAAATATCACATCTTATTATATCTTAAGATATATAAGTCAAATTAATGATTGATTTGTATTATTTGATTGTTTTGACCTCACAATTCTCATAGTTTAAACGAAATTTCAATCCAAATTATATATAAAAAAATATTGAGCCCAAAAAATCAGAAAAAATTTAACTCAAACTCTCCAACTAAATTATATTGAAACTATTATTTCGGAACCAATATGTTTACTCTAGATTATTTTACAAATTTTTTTGTACTCTAGATTAGATTTATAATTTTGTTAAATGAGTCATTTCTATAAAAAAAAATTCGGTCCCCACCTAGGACAGTGACGTTTCGGACTTACGGACATCATTTTCTAATTTAATTCGTATGGTGTACATGTAAAGAAGGAAAGAGAAAGAAAGCAAAGAAACCATATGTATGTTAGGCAAAGCAATAAAAAATTAATTTAAAACATTTCAAGTAAATCGAGTAGTGTTTTAAAAATAGTAAAAAAAACTATGTAACGGAATTCATAGAATGAAGCAGAATAAGGTGTGGTGCAAAAGCAAAACCTGACAAGCCCGATAGAGAGGGTTTTACTTTTCCAATAAGCTAGATGTGTGATGTGTCCGCTATTTGGAAAGGAAAGGAGCTCGGGACAATTCAGTGTCATTCCGTCAGTACTATAAAATTGTAATGTGGACCGACAGTTTGGATGAAGTGAAAATTTTAATTGACTGATTATAAACGCGATGTTGATGTGGTGTAACACGAAGATGACTTAGTGACCAGATTGCATATCAAACATATGATTATTATTGAAGGGCATGGTGCTTAAATCTTAACTTTTGTGCGGCCGCACGTGGGGCATAGCAGCCTTAGCTTCGTGATTCAAGAAAAAATGAAAAAGAAAAGAGCCACTAGCTCTTCGAATCTCAACTGTTGTTTTCTTCTCATGACCTTCTGTGTCGACCAGAGCGCCTGCATTCCCCGGCATCAAATTAAACATCAGTCACCTGGAAATCATGCAACTAACACCGATAATGCAACCCTTTCTGTGTTTTTTTCCTTTTTGTTTTTTTAATGAGACGTTCTTCGTCTTATTATGTAGAAGGGAAACAAAATAGAAAACTGCCACTGCTTGGATTTAGAATGTTCCACCTTTCGGAAGAGACAGACATGATTAATATCTTGTTTGGAACATGGGTATTTGGATATTTATTTTTCTATTAAATTTCTTTGAAATTCATATATTCTATTACGGGTTCTTTCATTTCAAAATGTGCATGCTAAAAATGAAATTTCATATTTATCCGTCACTGTCAATGCCCCGAAAAAACCAAAATACTCATATCCTTTCTCAATTTTGTTTTTTTCTCTATATTTTTTTAGTTTTGCTAAGATGTATGTTTTAATTTTGTTTTTTTTTATCTTATATACACTTTAGACACTTCCATATTTTTTATTTGATCATGTAATGAAAGACGTTCACTAATTTGCCACTCATACTCTTGCCAACTAGTCTTCTAGTCTAAAAAATAATGGATCCTATTCCCACAATCCCATGTGTCTAAAATTTATAGAGAAATTAGTTCAAAAACACTAAAAAACAATACATCACTATAAAGCACTGACTCTTTTATATAAATGACCTTTTTAAAAAAGAAAATTGCAAATCTGACGTAGCGTTTCAAAAAATTATAAAAATACTTCTTTTTAGAAGTGTGGTTGAATCTGGTCGTGACACGTGACAGTAAGAGTACAACAAATCTCTATCATACGACCAGTGTGCGGTAAAGAAAACCCAGCTATAGAACAAGTCTACCGCACCCGACAGTACTATTTCCAATTTTTTTTTATTAATTCAGATTCAAAGTTTTATACAAGAAAATTTCAATTCTTCCGGTATCGATATTTTTTTATTATAGTTTGGATTGTCAATCCGTTTAAACCGGTGGAATCATAAAGTCAAAATGATCAGATCGACACAAACGGAGTATCAACCGGAACTACATATCACAACATATCATAAAATCCGTTTGATAATTCGTTTTATTATATCTTGTGATATATAGCTCCGGTTGATAATCCGTTTATATCAATTTGATCATTTTAGTTTCACGATTTCACTGGTTCAAACAAATTGTCAATCCAAATTATAAATCAAAAGATATCGACGCTGAAAGAATTGAATTTTTTTTACAAAACTTTGAATCTGCATTAATAAAAAAAATTAGAAGTGGTACTACCGCACTCTAGACTGCTTTTTTGGCCAGTTTTTCTTTACTGCACAGTAGTTGTGCGGTAGAGATAGGGGTGGAAACAGAGCCAGGTCGGGTCGGGTTCAACCTGGCTTCGTATCCGGATGGAGCAGGATACGGATATGGAAACTCAGATCCGACCCGGGTTTAGATGCGAATGTAGATATGGGTTATATATATATATATATATATATAATCACATCATTCAAGTCGACAAATGAGTTGTGGAGTTGATGGTTGGTGGCTTAGTGGATGATGCACTATGCTATATCGCTACTGTATTTCTTATGACTTATGATTTTACGAGTTATCTAGATACTTTGTTCTTTTTAAAATGCTTGTTATGCATTATCAATTTATAATGTAATTTGAGTTATGACTTATGGTGTTGGTGTTTTGTATGAATGATATATGAAAACCTTTTATTTGATGTAATATGAACTCTTTTATCATATTATTCCCATTAAGCATGAACTCTTTTATTATATTTTACTTGTTATGACTATTTTATGTGTAGTATAATTTTATAAATCTTTTATTATGTTATTCTTGTTTGTTTTTTATTATAATCATATTCATTTTGTAAATATCTGTGTCTGTATCCGTTCCAAATCTGTTTAATATCCGTGTCCGTATCCACAAAAAATCCACTCCGTATTCGTATCCGTTTGTTTCATATCCGTATCGGCATCTGCATACTATCCGCATCCGTATCCTTATCTGGAAGAAAGATGCGGATGCGGATATGGATTTAAGTACTATCCGATCTAAATCCAACCCGTTTCCACACCTAAGTAGAGAGATTTGCTGTACTCCTGCTGTTTGTCACGTTCAGATTTAACTATACTTTAAAAAGAGTTATTTTTATAATTTTTTAAAATGTTGAGTTAAATTTACATTTTTTAAAAAAAATTATTTATATAAAACATTGATAAAACATTGGATGCGAGAAGTCTTTGCCGATCCAAGGTTACCTAAACCTAAAATATTTTTTGAGTGATACAACACAAATTGGTCCAAAATTTATTGGACAAAGAAATCAGGGCAAAGGACGGGATCACTCTGTAAAATAAACACTCTGAATTAGTATATTGAAAAATATCTGCCCTTGGTCGTAACAAATCGAAATGTATTTATCGCACGCACATAAATATCCCCACAAAAATCATGTCCAGTATGACTTAATTTATATACATCTTCTAAAAATCAAATACACAAGCAAATAGCACTGCATGCAGTTCGCTGGACGATGGACACGTGTCACAAGTTTGTCCTCCCATGCATGAATCATGATCCTAACCTAAACGATCTTACCATGCGTTTACGTACGTGCTAAACTATCAATTTACACAAACACAAACCATGCATGCATGCATGCATCCACAGATCAATCCATCCACAACGTATAGTCCATATGGCAATGCTCGTCGTCGGCGCCCCAATAGCCGCCACCTGCGGCTCTCCCCATCGCTGGCGGCGTCAGCAGCATCCCCCTCGCCATGTCCTCTATCAGCCCCGGCATGTCAAAGATCGCGTCCTCGTCGACGAAGACCGCTCCGCCTGCGCTTCTCATGCCAGTGATATTATCTCCCGGCAGTACCAGCGGTGGCCGTGGCGATAGCGGCGGCACGGATATCGATAAGATCCTGCCGTGCTGCGCGGGCGGCCGGAACAGCTCTGCGGCCTGCGCGGCCGCGTGGCGGATGTCCTCGGCGGAGGCCGTGCGCGCGCGCGGGAGCGTGGACCGGGAGTCCGGGAAGTTGAGCTCGGCGGCGCGCGCGCCGCGCAGGGCGATGGCGGCCACGTCGTGTGCGCGCGCGGCCATCTCCGGGGTCGGGTATGTGCCGAGCCAGATGCGCGTCTGCGTCTGCGGCTCCCGGACCTCGCACACCCACCGGCTGCCCCCGGCCCGCGCCCGCACGCCGCGGTACACCGGGTGCCGCGTCTCCCGGAACTTCTTTCGCCCGGCCCTCCGCTTCGGCGGAAGCCGGTGCCGGTCGATCGGCGACGGAGGCGACGACGAAGATGACGATGTAGACGACGTGTCCTCCATGTCCATGGTCCGAATCCTGCAGTAGCAAGCGAAGCTCCCAAGCTGCAAGTGAGAACTGTGCGTGTGTGTGAGTTTTATAAAAAATAAAGTTTAATGTTGGATACGTGGAAATGGCAGGGTAGCATTATTTATTGGGTTCGGGTTTGGGGCCTCAAGACCCATCGATTTCGCCATCGAGGAGCACACGCACCATTCGGGTTACGGGTGTGAACTGGAGATAGACGGCTCGTGGTGCGGGGGGGCCGACGAGGTGTTGGGGGTCCTTTCCTGACGTGACAAAATTGGAAACAAACAGAAGAAACACGTGCGGTTTTGCTCTTTGGAGTATTATTTATTATAACAATTTTTGGTGGGGAAGGCTGACAAGACAAGAGTCACAGCAGAGCGTGCTTACCGGTAAATTATTTAAATGAGGTCGGCGCATGCAATCATCACTGCCTCACTAAGCTTGCTTCATTAGGCTATCTCCAACCCACCGGTGCTTCGCTTGGCGTTTCAACAGAATATTCTCCAGTATATTCTGTGCCACGTATGTGAAGCACCATCTGAAGCACCACCCTTCTCCAACCCACCGGCGCTTCGCTTGGCGCTTCGCGAGGCACCATCTGAAGCACCACCCTTCTCCAACCCACCGGCGTTTCGCTTGGCGCTTCGCGTGGGACCCGCACATACATTATTTATTACACATTAACAAATTGATAAAATAAAATTCAGATAATTCGAAGACAAC
The DNA here is from genome assembly GCA_019359835.1 of Pharus latifolius. Classification (NCBI taxonomy): domain Eukaryota; kingdom Viridiplantae; phylum Streptophyta; class Magnoliopsida; order Poales; family Poaceae; genus Pharus; species Pharus latifolius. The sequence continues at coordinate 1,541,031 of CM033319.1, forward strand.
AAATTAAAATAAAATTGTTGTAAATAACAAAAAACATTTAAAATTATTTTTATTTAAATGGCACACGAGAAAAAATATGACATACACTAAATTAAAATTCGGCAACAGTCGGCCCTAACAACCGCACAAACAACTACTCATCGGTACCGCCGGCCCCGAAACGCTGCCAGATGTGCTCGATAAGATCCTGTTTCAGTTGCCGATGTGTTGGGCGAGCACGGATCGCATCATTTCGATCTAGCATATGTTCAAAAATTGGCGGAGCACTGCTGTGGATAGTAGGCGGTGTTACGGTTGATGTGCCTTGAGTATCGTACAATTGAGTGATCGGGTCATGAGATTGCCGCTCATTCTCGATTATCATGTTATGGAGGATGACACACGCTTTCATGATATTGGCAAGAGTTGATCGTTGCCAAAATCGAGCGGGGCCGCGGACAATAGCAAATCGAGCTTGCAACACCCCAAACGCTCGCTCCACATCTTTTCTTGCCCCTTCTTGATGTTGTGCAAATAACTTGAGTTTGTTCGTTTGGGGCAAGGGTACGGTCTTCACGAAGACAGCCCACTCGGGGTAAATACCATCGGCCAGGTAGTACCCCATATTGTACTCTGTCCCATTAACAGAGTACTGAATCGTAGGAGCTTGACCGCGCAACACATCAGTGAAAAGGGGGGATTGATTAAGCACGTTGATGTCGTTGTTGGATCCGGCGACACCAAAGAAGGCATGCCATATCCACAAGTCTCTGGATGCGACCGCTTCAAGTATTATTGTAGGGACTCCTTGATCACCACGGGTGAATTGGCCTCTCCATGCAACTGGGCAATTGCGCCATTCCCAGTGCATGCAATCGATGCTTCCCAGCATCCCTGGGAAACCTCGGTCCTCTCCTTCCTGGAGCAGACGTTGGAGGCCTTCGATAGTAGGTTTACGGAGATATTCCTCCGCGAACCGATCAACGATTCCTTCGACGAAATTCTCCAGGCACCGAATGGCCGTCGACTCTCCGATGCGTACGTACTCGTCGACAGCATCAGCTGGCGAGCCGTACGACAACATGCGCACAGCTGCAGTGCACTTCTGCAATGGAGATAGCCCCTTTCGGTTGACGGCATCTCTCCTCTGGGTGAAGTACGGGGACCACTCCCCGAGAGCTTCGACGATTCGCACAAAGAGGGGTCTCCCCATGCGGAATCTTCTGCGAAACAAGTAGCCGGGGTAGACCGGAACATCGGCGAAGTAGTCCGCGACTAGACGGTTATGACCGTCTTCGCAAGCTCTTTCGATATACCTTCTGCTACTTCGTCGGCAGCGGTGCGAGGTACCAGCACCAATGCTGGCTTCAACATCATGAAGAGCGTGACGCATAAGGGGTTCGACCGTTAGACGGGTCTGTGCTAACCCCGCCGCGAACTCTTCCATTAGGTTAATGCCTTCGTCGTCACCACTACTTGTGGTTGAGCTGGACGACATTTTTTTGGGGTTGGTTGTGAGGTTGAGATCACCAAGAGCGGAGGCCTCGGCTGTGAAGTTGAGATAACTGAGTTGTGAAGATGAGGGCATGGAGGGGTGCAAATATATAGGGGTCTAAAATCCGAAGGCATCGATCACATGCGTCGGCTCCAACGGATAAAATCCAAAAGTACCGATCACATGCGTCAGCTCCAACGGCTAAAATCCAAAGGCATCGAACAGATGTGTCAGCTCCAACGGCTATAATCCAAAGACATCGAGTAAATGTCTCAGCTCCAACGGCTAAAATCCAAAAGTACCGATCACATGCGTCAGCTCCAACGGCTAAAATCCAAAGGCATCGAACAGATGTGTCAGCTCCAACGGCTATAATCCAAAGACATCGAGTAAATGTCTCAGCTCCAACGGCTAAAATCCAAAAGTACCGATCACATGCGTCAGCTCCAACGGCTAAAATCCAAAGGCATCGAACAGATGTGTCAGCTCCAACGGCTATAATCTAAAAGTATCGATCACATACGCTGGTACAAACAAGTGAATCCAAAACTACTTAAATTAATAGTGCGAGTACAAATGTTTAAATGAAAAGTACAATGTTCGGTCTACTATTTGTTTTTCAGATTGTTAAGCTGCTCGTTGATGTATTCTATTGCAGCCTCATGCGTCGCCTTACGGTTCTCCGATAAATGGGATGTATCCATCCCAAGTAGCTTCGTCAACGACTTTATCAATGAAGCCTTCTCCTTGCTTCTGGCCATCTCTTGCAATTTATCGTCTACAGCAAGGGCTTTGTCGGCCATAGTATTAAGCTCGGCGTTGGCTTTGTCGATGCGCTCTAGGGTCTCCTCGCGCGCCGATGATGTTCCGCCTAGTTTGCTCTTACCCTTCCGCTTTGCCGCGTCTCGCCCTATAGGTCGTGGAAGCTTGACGGGGTCATCGTCGTTGTTCGACGACGACGTGTGAGCACCTTCTTCGTTGAGGCGAGCTCTTTTGGAAGAATCCAAGTAACTTCGGCACCATTTCGGTTGACCACATACGGCTCTCCACCAGTGCTCCATGATGAAGGCCTGACCCACCTCTTGCCTGTACATGTCGCTTACTTGCGATGTCAATTGGTCATCCGAACGACCACTAGCATAGGCATCGCGCAACCTGCAGTAAATACCATTGAATTGAACAATTTTTTTATTGCTCTTTTGCCAATGGTCTTTGCAGTGCCTGAGATCTCGTCTGCGATCAGGCGGACTGCTCTCGTTGTACTCGGCAACCACCTTTGACCAGTACTCGTCACATTTTTTATTGTTCCCATCGACCGGGTCGAGGGAGTTATTCAACCATGCACTGATCTGGAGCATGAAAAATCCAAATTTAATAACAACGTCTACCATAGCAGATTTTAGTAGTTAGATGAGCACTCACAAGTCGCATGTCGTCCTGTTGGGACCAGAGCATTCGTTTACGCTGTGCCCCAGACCTTCGTTCGCCTTTGCTAGCGTTGTCCTCGGCCTCGATCACTCCCGGGACCGAGCTATGCGGACTCCCGGTATCCGATACGGACGTGGACTGGGAATTTTTGCTCGGTGGTTGAGGAGGCGAGATTCCTGCAGACATGGTCAGAGCTCCAACGTAATGAGGATTTTGGCCGTAAGGGCCGTAGGGGGATTGCGCGTACGGATGTGCATATGGATGTGGTTGGCCGTATGGAGGGGGTGCAGCGTACGGTGGATAGCACATCGGGTATGGTGGGGGAGGAGGCTGAAAACTGGGCGGATTTTGACTGTTTGGCACTTGGGAGTTCTCCTTATCTAAATTTGGTTCTCCAAACCAATTAACATAACCGCCGGGGGGATTATTGGCCATTGGAAATTTTTTCGGAAAATACTGGATGAACAGGAGAGTGCAAAGTGTGTGATTTTGGTTTGCTTGAGGCTAAATGAGCTGAAAATTGGGCATATTTATAGGCAGGGGGTCACACAAATTTTCAGGAATTTTTTTCAATTTTTTTGGAATTTTTTGGATTTTTTATGAATTTTTAACCTCAGAAATGAATAAATTAAACTCCAACAGCTATTTTTAAACGGTTTAATTTAAACGGCTAATTTTTAAGTCACTGACAGGTGGGACCGAGGGCAGCAAATATTCAAACGGCTAATTTTCCCAACCCCACCTCGAAACAGACACTGACATGCGAGCCCTCTACACACACTGGCCCACCTGACAGTGACACAGCACGCGCACGTGCGCGAAACGCGTTCACACCAGCCACGCGTTTTGTGGGGCCCACAGCGCCTCGTCCCTCACATCTGCACCGCACACACAGTCACTGTTTTGTGGCCCCGAGATGAATTTGGGCCTACCTGTCAGCATTATTTCTCGGGAGGGTACAAACTCACGGTTTCTCGCGCTGTGGGCCCCACAAACCGCGTGACGAAGCGTACACGCGTGCTCCAACGCTGCTGTTTCGCCGAATCAACGAGTCGCGGCCCCACCTGTCAGAGCTTCACCGTTGTTGCTTCCTCGGGCGTCGTCTCTCTCCTCTCGCGATTATTTAATTAGTTTTTTCCGGTGGGGCCCACCTGTCAGCGCGTCGAGGATGCGGCATTGGAGAGAGCCTTACAACCAGTGAACCAGCAGCTGTTTGGTATTTTTTTCTTTGCTATTTCTTCTGAATAAAAACCTATTTATTCCCACTTTTTAACACAGGTACTTAAGACAGGGCGCCCGAGTCGACGTAATAAAAAATTATTTTTTTGTTAAATAGGACACAGAGGACGCTTCCCAAGGCGCCTGCTGCTTGAGATTTTTTTATTTTCTCTCGATTTTTGTGTCATCGAATTATATACAATTTTTATTTCTATTAATCTAGTTCAAATTAGATCTTAATTATATTTAGATAGTTATAGATCTTTGAATTATCTTCATATAGAGACCAAATATCGCATATATTCGTTTTTGAATTCAAAATATTCATGTTTTACTAAAATCATCTAAATTGTAATAAATATTTGATTTACTCATGGACACGTGCGAAGCGTCTCCCCAGACACCTTTATATTGGAGTGATTGGGGTTTTGAGTGGCACTTCACATCGTGACACAGAATATACTGAGAATATTCTTTTAGAGCACTTAGACAGACACTCCAACATTAGACTCAACCTAACTAGTGTATTATAATTTTTTAAAAGTAACACTAGAAGTGTTACTAAGCTCTTTAGTCTAAAACATTTTTTTTATTGTAGATATAATTTTGATCATTACATTTCTTACTACGATAGATTAGTAAAAATTTAGAAATAATATTTTAGACCTCCTACGTTGGCTAATGGTTTTTGCTAGTTTTTTAGGTGGTGCCATTGTCGGCTTTTGTTGGCCCACCTCTATACTGCTAAAAGCCAATACGTGGGCCCAACTTCATGTCAAAAAAGACTAATAAATGATAATCATTTACCAAAGTAGGGGACTAAAATATAATTTTTAAAAACCCAGCGTCCAAATTGTAAAATATCATGAGACACTGTGATTCCTTTCTACGCCAACCAAGATTTGTCATCGTTGGACTCTGCACAACAACCCTATCGAGTCAACAGGATTTGTGAAATAAAACACTTACTGAAGTTTATGGCCTCAAACATAAAATTCTGAAATTCTTAAAGTAAGTAAAACTTTAAAACCAATTCAGAAGTTCATGAAGAAATTTACTCTTAAAGTTAGTGAGAACTTCTGTACTTCTGAATTTGAGCCACCTTATAGGGTGCGTTTCAAAAGTTGTTAGTGTTGATTAATGTTAATTAATGTTAGTTAATGATAATAAGTGTTATGTTTGTAGTGATTAATGACAATTAGTGTTTTGTTAGTAGTGATGAGTGATGTTTAATGTTAAATTATTGCTAATTAGTTGTAGTTAGTGATAATTAATGTTATATTTTGTGGTAACTAATAGTAATTACCATTATTTCAATGTTAATTAGTGGTTAATAATACTAATTCGTTACCACATATTATCATAGATCAATTTATCCTACCAACTAAACAAAATTCAAAACCATCTCATTCCACACCAATCAAACACATCTCTTAAAACATTGCATGACATACCACATATCTCATCAGTTTCTATCCCATCCAAGATGATTGGTCCACACAACCAAAACACATACAAAATTACTCAGATTCTGTATGAAATCTAACGTGGCAGAGCCAGTCACCCATCCGTGCGCGCGGAGAAAATTTGGGGCTGATAAGAAAAAAGAAAGCGTCAAAGACGTGGTTCTATGGTTTCTGCACAAATTGCGGCACGGCCCGACGAAAGGGAAAGATGCATGCCCGCCCAACCATCCATTACTCACCTCACCTTTTTATGGATCACCTGTTCATTAGTCTTTCATTAATACCATTTGTGTCAACTTAATTGCTGGTATTTCTGAAAAGCTCAAGCAAGCGCTGCACAGTGTGTGCAACATTAATCATATCATATCGACATGGCAGATAGATGCTCTTATCCGATTTAGGTTATCATCAAATATCAATTAATAGCGTTGCCAAAACCGTGTCCGGCCGATTAGATTAAAGCCACATTAGATCATTAATTACCAATTAATGCACACGTGATCACCACTACAAATTAAAAGGCTGCAAATTAAATACGAGCAGATTCCATTGTGTTGGGCCCATGGGTGTATGTAAATAGATAGGAGCAATGTTCTAAATCAAAATTGTTTGAGTACGCCCACATAACTGTTAGTGGTAGATCCACTCTATTATGCCACTTAATTATTTGCGTTGTTTTCATATATATATATATATATACACACAATTTATTTTTGGTGCAAATTACTTTCTTTGGTAAAAAAAAAATGACGTCTTAGAATGCGTGTTGTCAAACTATTTTAATTTTGACTAATATCTTTATGAATATTTAGATTAGTTGTACGAAAATGATATGAGTAGTAGATTTATCATAAAGTTTTTTTATAATATTATAATTTTATAAATATATTATAGTGCAAATTAATGATATTTTAGAGCCCGTACCAATGTCGAAGATGTCACTTTTTTGTGACTAAAGATAGTATAATGTACTTAAAATATAGTTATAAATATTGGTATAAAACAACATTTCCAACCTCATTATTGAATTGTAGGTCTTATTTGTTTATTGATTTAGCATATATGTTATAGCATTGTATATATAAATGTACACATTTTCTAAAAGTTAAACCCATAGAAGGCTACATATATACTGTATAAGGGTTGAGCAATAGAGTAGTTGCTCGTTTACAGTTTATTTAGAACAATGATAAAAGTCATCCATAACTAAGGTTGGAGGTTGTGTTCTAAAACATGTGTTTGGGAAAGACAAATTACTTCATACCACTATAAATTTTTCATATTTTTTGTGTCTCTTTAGCATGTAAATCCACACTATCTTATTATTCTTACAAATCACAATTTCTGAAGTTACAGTAATATAAAAATAATTCCTCCCTAAAATACTTGCAACATCACTGTTAAGTAAGTAAAATAGCTCCCACCAACATATATAAGGCCAACAAATGTATCTCGTGTGTGTGTGTGTGTGAGAGTGTGTGTGTCTATATATATAAGAAGGAAAAATTTTGTTTATACATTATAATTTCTCACAATGCTATGTTATGAGGTTGACAAGATGAATTGATTCTATATGTTGATGAGACTCGTGCTATAAATAAAATTGTATGATAAAATTATAATGATATAAAATAATTTATTCATGATAGAAAGGTATTATGTGCCCTTTAGCAATAGCAAATCTGAAGCACTTAAAAAATTATCGTGATATTTCAAATAAAATAAGATGTCATCTATCTGTAGATGTGTACTTTTTTCGGGGCCAGTTCTGGCCAAGTACAAGGTGCGGTGCCTAATTTTGATGGTCGAAAAGTTTTGGTATTTTAGGTCGTTTCTGTCTCATAGCTACCTATGTGAAAATAGTCAAAAATATAAGTAAATAGCTTGTCCAAAGTTCTCATGTCATATTTTTCTTGGTCGATTCTCAAATTCTTCATGTTCTCCTATGCTCTTTCTCAAAGAATCATTATTTTTTTAAGAATAAATTTTCAAAACACTCAACAGTCATTACTCCTATTTTCTTATCATCTCCACCTTCCATCTATTCTTTCCCTTTTAAATTGTACCTTGTAGCTCATATGTCCGAACCAACAACTTATACACTCGACTAATTCACTTGTGACTTCGCCTATGCCCGCGCTTCATAAGATCCTGATAACTTGTCTCTTCCACTACTGACCAACTGTTGGTGCTACTAAGAAAACAATAGTTTCATGTATTATAATAACCATGTGTTCAAATTTTAGATAATATTTAGGGTCTTTTTATTTTTGCACATGCTGTCAAAATGTTTTGGCGCAGTACTGACTTTTGTATAATGAAATATATGTAAATTTACATGCACATGTACACGCACACACACAAGCATGCACACATACACGTAGGGTTTAGTTGCAAAATTAACTAGGTCCATCAAGCACCAAGTGGTATTCATTTGGGTGGGTCCTTGACCATCAAATGGGAAGTGGAGAGACTAACATACACAGCTTTTAAGACGGAAAAAAAAGAACATTTAATGGCTATGTGGAGATCCATGCGTCTTTAAAATGAAATCCATGAATCCTCCTAGGATAGCATCGGTAAAAATAAGTTGAATAATCAAACATGTGAAGCATGCCATAGAGAACTAATTAAGCAATCAACACATTAATTATAATTATTATATAGTGCGGTCGTCCATTCGTGCCACAGTCCTGAGTCAAAATTAATGAGGATCTATGAGTTGGAGGGGAACACGAAATATGCACCGCAGATAGGGGTGTAATCAGATGTAATCTCATAATTTAGATATCAAATCTGAAAAAATCAGATTCAGATGTCTTTTCTGATATCCAATTATATAATTGGATTCGGATTCGGATATATATATACACGATTATTTTTCAGGATTCAGATTCAGATTCAGGTCTAATATGGGATATTGGTTTCAGAGTTGGTTTTGGATTCGAATAATATCTGCATCTACTTAATAATTTGGTAGTATTTTATTTTGTATTTCAATCATAGTAGTAATTCTAAATCATATTTTACATTATAATTATATATTAGGGAAAGTATTTTCTATCATATTATCTTTAAAATCAGTCAAACAATATTGTAAAAATAAAATTATATTAAAAACTTCAAAATAGCAGTTTCAAAGTAAAAGATATTGAGTTTAAAATCTATTAATTCCTTGTTAAAAAAAAGGTGACCTTTGCACTTTAATGTACGTATTAGGCCTAATCCAACTTAACGGAGGAGGTTAGTGATAAAGTGTGAGTTAATTATTTATCTTTTTTTTTTCAACAATTGTCATTTTTAGATGAGCTGTTCTATGCATAATAGTCAATAAAACATCACGTGGGGCAATGTCACGATGTGAACCCTGAGACTGATTGGATTGACACGAACCTTAATTCTCTCGAACAAAAATAAGGACTAGAGCCCATCAAAACAACTTATAAACCATCAAAGATACCAAGAGGTGTAATAAATCAAAGAATGTTTATGTGAAAACCGATCAAGATCTTAATTTTTGTTCAAATTGAGGTTAGAAATAAAATTGGTGAATCTGAATCGAAGACGAATCCGAGTTTGAGTAGTGTTTGTATTTTTTACATGAGATCAGTTTAAACTTTTGTTCAAATTGAAGCATCAATTTTAATTTGAATTGGACTAAAAGATTTGAACTGAATTGCTGTTAGAAACTAAAGTAAAAGTGCAATACGAAGATAATTAGGTTTTGAATTCACCAAAATAGTAATTCGAGTTACTGTAGCACAAATACTATTCAGGTAAATAGTAACCCGAAATATACATATTTAAAAATATTTCATATTTAGTATTAGAGATATTTATTGATACTTTAATACATACTTTTAAGTAGGATTGATTATGTCTTAAATAAGCCGCAGACTATAAAAGTCTTTGTAAGGATACTATATTAAGCACCCACAAATTTTATAAATATTAGACTTTGCAACATAAATTGTTTACTTCTTTTGTTCTTATGAATTTCTAGATTTAATTTGCAAGAAAAAAATTTCGATCACTCTCAATCCGTGCGCTATGTCTATATAACGTAGTTGAGTGGATTAGTCCTATCAACGCGTGGAGGGCGATTGTCTCGGTAGCAAATACCATGTTGCTTGCATATCGTTCTTTCGTTATTGACTAACTCTTTGTTTGATCACAAATCACTTATTTATCAAGTTATCGAGTTTCTACATCACGAAGATCGAATCATTTTTGTGCTTGTGCATGTTCATGTTGGGACATATCATGTCTATAGTTACCAAATTTATTAAGTTTGAGAGAGAGAGAGAGTTGTCCAAAAAGGAGTGGGGGTGTTCATGTGTATTGTAACCCGACAGCCCCTGGTGGTCAAGTCATGCAGCTCCCCTGGTCCATTGTACGGTAAAGCTGTTAAAAGCTGAAGCAAGTTGCTGTTTCACTTAATATGGAACGGAACAGTACTGTGAGGCTTCCACATTGATCTTTTTGTTTTCGTGTTGTTGGTACCGACATTAGAATCTTTGTATATCGTAGTAATCCACATTTTTCACAATTATCTTATCATTCTAATTGTCCTCCGTATCTCCGGTCCTAAGTATTTACATGCTATTTCATTTCGGCATCTCCTTCACATGTTGAAATTATTGTGGTACATGTTTTTATTAATTTTTATTAATTATTTAATCAATAATACGAGGCAAAAAATTAATTTGGATATTTAATACATAAGACCCACCGAAGAATACTGTATTAGAAAGAGACTCTTGGATAAGTTCTTCATGTGTGGGTCACACGAAGGTCTCTTCAAAAATTTTTGTATTAGAGAACAAGAGATTTCTTAAGAAGCTCTTTATTCACATGACAGAGAATATTCTACTAAAAAATTTCTCGAAGAGTTTCTTGTATTAAAGAGAGTCTTATATAGTTCTAGCAAGTTGAACACTACTAAAATATATACTAGAAGTACTACACTTGAAAAAAATTGAACGCAAAACTTTCTATTGTCAGAAGAATATGAAGACAGATAAACATGTGCACAATATATGGCTGGAATCTAGAACCACAAAGGATTGTTCCATGTTTGTCTTTGTACATTTCAGCTCTATTTTAGATTGGATAGCTGGATTTTATGAGATTTTATTCTGACTGAAGCCATCCCAAAATGTTAAAGCAAGTAGATTAATTAACTAATTATGATGTGGTAGCAATACATACTATTTGATGATATGAGCAATGATGTGAGGTTGCTATCCTTAGACCTTCTCCAACAGAATTGGATCTCTATATCCTCATATACATATCTCCCTAAAAAGATTCCATACCTATATTTCTACTCTCTCCAACAAAATCTCTAAACCCAAAAACATATAGGTAGAGGAGAGAGAATACCTAAGTAATATCTAAAATAGGAATCGAGATAGATATTCTGTTGGAGCAAGAAAGGTATTACTGATACCTAAATTTTAGACTATCAATTCTTTTAGGTATTTTGTTGGACAAGGTCTTAATCTTTTCATGGGTTGGCAATGTCGTTTTGGTGCAATTAAACTCAATATCCGATTTTTTCTAATGCACGCCTTATCCGGTCCTGCTCGTAAGTCGTAACTGTGGCTCCGTTGGTAGAAGCTAGAATTATATACCTCCGGTTCTAAATAGACTACAGTCTAATTCTTTATTTAAAAACTTCAAATAATATATACCTCCAGTTTTAAATACGCACTTAATGCATCTCATCTCTTTGGTGTTTTTGTACATCTTATCTAAAAAAATCATGTAATAATCATGAAAATTCTATAAAAATTAGAGAAAATGTATATTGAGTCGTCCAAATAACCTACAAAATTTCAATTAATAATAACTTTTACTTTTTTATTTCGGATTTATTTTTCAGCTAAATTTGTTTTTTCTCTCCATGTGTAGATTGAATTTGGCTTTGAGATTTGTATGTGTGTGTGTGTCGTATTCCAAAAATGAGGTCTAAAAATTCCGCTTTACAAAAACTCGGTCCTAAAAATTTCATTTTGTCTTAACTAACTACCTTTAAGAGTACTCTCTGAGAAATTTCAACTAAAACATAAATTAATTTTCAACTAGTTTAAAGGTGTTTTCTTAAATGTATTTGTGCATATGTGCACAAACATGTATATGTATGCATGTGTACTTATTTCACTAAAATACTATTTTCCATTTTTTTTATATAAATGGTAGTTGTCATCTAATAAGAATAATTTGTGATTTCTAAATATAAAACTATTTCTTTTAAGTAATAGCTCTAATATAATTCAGAAACTAGATCTAATTAGTTATGACAAAACTAAACCTTAATTTGATAACAAAGTCTACAATAGTCCTTACCTTAAATGAGTTTTTTTTTATAAATAACCCACATAAAATTAATAAATACAAAAATAACCCACAATTTTAAAATTTTGTATAAATAACGTGCCATATCAGCCTGTAGAGTCCTGGGAACTCAACAAGCTATTGGAGGGACTTGTCGAGTGTCCAGGTCACTCGACAAACTAATGCTCGTGCTCCCTGGTGGTCGTTGGAGGTCGTTAAAGGCTAGTGGCGAGGCTTGTCGAACCTTGGGCACTCGACAATTCCCTCCCACGCCACATGTAGTTTGTCGAGTTCTTAGGACTCGACAGGCTGATGTGACAGACTATTTCTACAAAATTTTGGAATTGTGGGTTATTTTTGTAATTATTTATTTTATGTAGATTATTTATAAAAAACTCTACCTTAAATACATTTTATCCAAAAGACTAGATTATTAAGTTTATTTTAAAATATTTACAAACTAGTCCAACCTCCTAGTTTTTTAAGCGCAGTTCAATCCTTTCAAACCCAAAATCAGCCACATTCTCTAAAATAACTCAAAATTCCAATCAGATTGAACAAACAGGAACTCCTACCTATATTATATAGATTTTTCTTCAGCTTCAAACTCAGTTTCTAAAGCTCAGAAACTAACCCAGTTCTGTTTTCGAAAACGAAAATTCCTAATTACCCTAATTACCTAACATTTTCGGATTTCAATTTGACCAGTTCCAAAGTAGTTTTCTCCTGGATTTCTCTGAAATCCTAAAAATCCTAAATGTTAATATGTTTGCATACCAGTCCTAAAACATCTTAGCTAAATAAGTACATTTGATTACTTTTCGCGATTCAGTCCAAATTTCATCGTGAATCAGTCTTTTTCCAGCTCTCGAAGGCGAGAAATGGCAAAAATCTTCAATCACCTCCAAATTCCAATCCAACTGAACGACTATATTCTTTCTGCTATTCTATACAAGTTTGCCTTCTGCATCAAATTCAAATTCAGACCCGAAACTCAACTATTCGTATTTTCAGACGTTTTAGGTAAAAATTACTATTCATTTTTACCCTAGTACTATTTCGTTTTTGTTTTCAATTTCATTATACTCTGAATCCTTTCAAACCTAGTTATCAAGTAAACTATTTTTATTGGACTAAATCCAACTTATTTCCAAGTTTCAGATAATAGCAATTCAATCCAATTAAAATTCCAAAATCACCATGCAATCCTTTAATAAAAACTTACTATTCAATTCTAATGGTTTCAGTTGCTCTAACACACATGCACAAACATATGTTTACCCCTTTAGTACAAAGGAGGAGACAAGTGGCAATGTTGCAAGCAATCAGCAATCAATTATATTTAGTGTGGTTCCATATGATTGTAAATTAAAAAAAAATTACAACAGTCCAACGGCGTTTGAGGGTGAAGTCTAAGAGAGGATTGGGTCAATGTAGAGTCTCCGATCAAGTCAGTGAGGCCCGAGTTTGAGGGCCCCATAATATGGTAGTGATTTAGGCTGAGTCCAGTGCAGTCGTCCTGGAGTTCTGCATGCGAGTCCCATGTCAAAAAAATTATTATTTTAATTGTTTACGGAGAGAGAAGACGCCACGGTTGGTGTTCCGACGCTAACGAAAGTGATTTTTCTGTCTCGATTTGCGTGCGCTTCAATTGTATCTCCTTTTTGTTTCTTAATTTCAGATCAATCTAGTTCAAATTAGATATTGATTATATTGAGAAAATTGTAGATATTTAAATTATCTTCATTTAGAGACTAAATTTAATATATATTAGATTTTTAAATTAAAAGTTATTGATGTTTTACTAAAATAACCTAATTTAATTTACTCGTGGGTCCGTATGAAGCGTCTCACGAAGCACCGGTGCATTGGAGAGGGAGTGCTTCGGATAGTGCTTCACACACGTGACACAGAATATACTGAAGAATATTTTGTTGAAACACCTCACGAAACACCAATAGATTGGTCTTGTCAGGCCGTACGAGTTTAAATCCTCGTCAAAATAGATTCTGGCACGGAATTTTCTTGAAGAACTAGGTCCACTCAAAACTCCGTGGCTAGGAGTTTTGGCATAAAACGTTTTTCTTGGGGAAAAACAAGGACGTACTAGTGCTGTTCGATTTTGACATGCCCACAATTTGCAGCCGCATGAAAGGACCGGACCAATTTTTTTTATAGCCCGACGGGACTGTTCCGTACGCAGACATGCGCGAATTTTTTCAAATAACCCATTAAAAATCAATTTCAAAACTAACCCAAAAATTTAAAAAATATCAAAAATTACCTTGAGTGACTAAGGGTGTAAACAGAACCGGCTCGGATCAAGTTCAACCCAGCTCCGGATCCGGACGGAGCAGAATACGGATATGAAAACTCGGATCCGACTTGGGTTCTGATACGGATGCAGATGTAGTTTTGTTGAAAATTCCGGATGCGGATGCAGATGCCGAGTCTGGTTTCACTAAAATATGCCGGATACAAATGTAGATACGGGTTAAAACCAGATCCGTATAACATATATAATATCATTTTATCAGTGACAGTGTATATCCACGACAGCGCCACAAACCCTAATTCCTCCGCGCCTCCGCCTCTAGTTGCCTCTGCCTCCGCCTTCACCTCCGCCGCCGGATAAGTCCACCTTAGTTGTGCCCCTCCGCCGCCTCCGGCTCCACCTCTAGTCGCCTCCTCCTCCACCTCCTCCACCTCCAGTCGAGGCCGGCATGCCACACGAGTCCTCCTTAGCTTCGCCGCCTCCGCCTCCAGTCACCTCCACCTTCGCCACCAGTCTCCTTTGCCTCCTCCTCCGCTTCCAGTTGCCTCCTCCTCCAGTCGACGGGCGTCCTCTGCCTCCTCCTCTAGCCAACGGCACGCGGTTTATTAATATAACTAATAAAGTTCATATCCCTGGCTTCCATCGTATGAATCCCACTCAATTTGTGCTGGGTTGTTTGTAAGTAAATAGTACATGATGAAGATCAGTCAAAACAGGGTGGTTTTTGTCTCTGACCTATTCTACATGTAATTGCCTGTCAGTGGTGGATATTCATGGTGTTCTGGGAGTTATTCTTTTGTTTGTGGTGATACTATCAGAAGGTCTATCCATATTCATATCCACTCCGAATCCGTTTAATATTCGTGTTCGTATCCGCTCTGAATCCATTTAGTACCTGTGTCCGTATCTACAAAATATCTGCTTCGTGCCCATATCCGTTTCTTTCATTTCCGTATCCGCATCAGCATCCACATCCGGAAAAAAGATGCGGATGCGATATGGGTTTAGGTACTATCTGACTCAAACTCGACCCATTTCCACCCTTATCAATGGCTGAATAGCGATTGGGCCAGTGGCTTAAGAGTTGACGCAACCCAATTGCCTCACTGGCCCAGGACCAACCCACTCAGCCTTCAGTTGCTTGACGGGTGAGCGACTAAAACTCACAAACCTGTTAAGCGACTGATTAGACTTTGTGTTGGGTCAGTGAGCCAACTAGGCTGCGTTAGCTCCTAAGTCGTTGGCCTAATAAGCGATTGAAACCCAGTCGTTGTTTGGGTCTGCTATTTGTGATATATTTTTTAAAATTTTGGGTTAATTTTGAAATTAGTTCTTTTAATGGGTTATTTTTAAAAATAAATTCAATAATTTGCAGCACAACACAATTAACATCGCAAAAACCTTGTGTTAAGAATGTAAAGCAATGTACGTCTTGCAAAGTTCTTCCGTACATCTAATATGGTACTCAATGAGTACCGACAACCGCTTTAATATTCTATTTTGATAAATCAGATTCTTAATATAATAGAATTATAGATATTAGGAAAGAATCAATCTTTAGTTTTTTGTTTCTCTCTTTTAGTTTTGCTTCACTCTTATAAGGAACTTTTATAATAAAAAACCGTTCTATTCTACCTATTTCTATTCTACTATATAGATTGATTAGGGCAATTTATAATTTCTACTAGAAATGATGAATGGTTCAAGAAATTCTGTACATAAGAAAATTAGATATTAGATCCTAGATGGGGAGGGGTGGTAACAGTGCTGGAGACGGTAGAGGAGGCAAGTACAAGGAAATGATAAAAGAGGGCAAGATGAGTAAGAGAGTACCATATGGGGCCTAGATGGGGCGAGACAGATTTTGACATCACTTACATCCACCCAGCCTAGGGCGGGACGGGTTGAGTTTGACTAGCCAATGTGTATTTATTAAGGTGGGGTGTGTTTTAAGATTTGACAAATAAAATAATTTTTAAAATAAAAAAATTCTAATAAGGAAATTATGGAGGCACTATTACAAAATAAAGATATCTAGAGACTAATTAATGAAAATTGTATGATATTAGTAATAATTAAGTGCAACATATTACAAAACTAATTAAATTGATTATGTATACTTATAAATTATAGTAATACATAAGAAAATATATGACTACATACAGTCAGGGTATGCGGAGCGGGTCAACTTTGGGGTGATGTTGTAACACCCCAGATTTTGCTACCTCTCTAGTATTCCAGTCAGTGCATCTCCATTGGATTTCCCGGATGTCTCGACCCCATCTCATATTAAACCCTAGGTTGATCCCTATGTTTGACCCGATCTAGATCAATTATCTCAGAATTATGATCCAGGGTATGCCACTACCTTAATTTAAAAAGTTGGTAGCAGAACTCCACCATTCAGTCCATTTTCGTATTTTAGTCCAAAAGCATTTCAGATTGATCCTTTTCTGATTTTCCCATAAACCTAAAAGGGCTAAAAGCCGCAAATCAGCTCAAAACCTTGATCTGATTCAGGGGATATCTTCCAGTTGCTATTTTGAACAAAATCTTCTTCAGAGAGAATCTCAAAATCTCATACTAGACCTCAGATTTTAGCCTCGACAAAATCCAGACCCTAATTACCATAATTACCCTAACTTCTCTGTTTTCGTTTTGCTCAAAACCTGATCAGAAACACCAGATTGTGTCTTCTATCTTCACAAAACCTGCTTGTTGAATTTAGTAAGCCTAGTTGGTGAAATCAGTTTCAGCCAAATCCAAGCATTTTGCCAGATTTACAATTCAGTACTAAAACCAAATTCCAGAAATTGCGTTTCAGTCCTAACTTCTTTTCCCAGCCCCTTTTCGACCAGACCCAGCTCCTTTTGACCAGGACCCCGGCCAGCCGTCTTCGACCAGTGGCACCGCCGCGATCTTCGCCGCCGGCCAGCGTCCATCGTCACCAGTGCTCGTGTCCGACGTGTCCGCGTGTGGTGCTCACGTCGCGCCAAAACCAGCCACCATGGCAAAGACCAACGACTAGCAGCAGCAGCGCCGTCTAGTTCCCCGCGCACGCGTGCCTACAGCCATCAGAACCTTTCTGCCACGACGTCGCCATGCCGAGGCCGGCCATCACATCGCCCCTGCTCCAGCCAGGATCTTGCATGATCCCCTTCTCCCTGGCAAAGCCATAGCAGCCGCTGCACACCGTCTCGATCTCACCACCGTCGCCAGTTACTCTCGTATCCAGCTTGATTCGCTTCAAGTTTCAAGAGCTCCAGCCCACTGCCAATATAAACCTCCCCCTCGCCCAGAGCAACTTCACACCTCCAGAAACCACTTATGTCCCAGTTTCTCTCATTTCTTCGTCTCCGTCGAGCCATCGAGGAGGAGCACGGTGCCAACTCGATTCGCTACATCAATCTCCAAACCGACTTGACCAGTGAGTACCTCTCGTTCACCTCTCTGTGCTGTAGTATTCAATTGATCTCCGGTAGACCTTAACGCTGGTGATCGCCATGATCCCAATTTTCCCTGTTCTAGCAATGCAGCTTGATTTAGCCCAAATTAGCCTTTCTGTTAATAGAGTTGAATGATCAGTAGCTTATTCTTAGTAAGCCCGTTCAACCAGATTTCAAATTAAAGCTTGGATTGAATCATCTCTATTTTTCGCGCGCTTCCGGAGACCGGCTCTCATCGCCAGGCCGCACCGCCGTTCCTCCGGCCAAATTGGCCTTTCCAGTAGATTCCCCTCACCTCTCTATTGCTCTCACTGTGAGGAATTGAGCTCCAAAGCTCTGTGTTTGAAATGCCCAAATCAACCGCTTCTTCTCTAGCCGCGTCTTCGAATCTCTCGTCGTCGCCGCCTCAGCCAAATCCCTCTGAGCCTCACCATCTGGACCAGCCCAGGAACTTAACCGTGCTCTTGATTTTGAGTTTGGATCATCCAATCACCCTGTCGCCAGCGAGGCAGATTTCTTCTCTGGCGTAGTTTGCTGCCACTCGCCGCCGTTCACCGCCGTCGTCATCACTTTGTCCAGTGGATCCACCTCGACCTCTTGAGAAAATCGCTCCACTGCATCGCCCTTTGATGCTGTGCCAAATCACAAGTTGTCTCTGTGCCAAGATTCTGTCCAGTAGCTGTACCGTGCCATGTCGCCACCGTGTTTCTTCGTCGCCGTTCGCCGCCGTCCGTCCACTCCAGCGACCGAAACCACCTCCATTGAATTCATGTTGCTTTCGCCTACCTCCCAGACATAGTTGGCGAAGCAATGCATGAGTAAAATCGATCAATCACCAAAGCCCTAGAATTTGGCAGTACCCAAACATTCAGTTCACTGTGTCTAGGGGTATTTTTGCAAAATTCCTGAACTTCTGGGATTTTATGCAAAAACCAAATTGTCAGCCAGCCCCCTCACTGTGTTTGGCACCTGATTCCCTAGTTTGATCTTGTTTCGACTTTCTGAGAACCCCAGATTGACCCAATGCTACTCACTGACATTGTCAGGCCGCGAACCGAATGTCGGCCGTCAGACATTCGCTGTGTCCTTAGCCAAGCACTGAGTGTCTTTATCCCTCTCAAGATATTTCCCAACCAGATTATCTCACTTGCATGCATATTTATATATATATTATATACATATAATTTCTGTATGCTTATGTAGTGCAATGTGTTGAGTCATTTCATTGCTTGTGTGCGAGAACAGAGCAAGAAGCGGAAGAAGCAGTAGAAGTCTTCGAAGATCCCATAGAGCAGTAAGACCTCGCGTTGCAAGGCAGGTCTCTACCCTTGATCATGTCTCTCCCAGTATTTTGAGAAAACTAGGTTAACTTCTGTTTTAACGTATATGCATGCTCTATGTTCAAATTAAGTGCTATATTGAAAGAATATGAATAGATATAACACAATTCCTTGTAAAGCCCCTCATGTTCAAATATCTCATGCACCCTTGTCACCCTAGCCTATCATGCTTAGACTATGCTTATGCTTAAATATATGTGTTAAGGGCTAAATGGTCATGTGTATGAAAAAGTGCTTAAAATCTCTTTTATGAAAGAAAATATGATTAGAATCGATAGTGAGGATGGTTCGTATGGTGTAGGATCGAGGATGCCGACTAGAGGGGGGTGAATAGAAGGCTTTAAAACTTTTCGACTAAAAACAATTTTTGCAAGGAAAAGACAAAAAACAAATAAACTGAAACAATTTAATAATATTTTGCACTAAGAAAGAGTAAAAAAAACAAACACATTGATTTATCCCGAGATCTCGGAGACTCGCCCGGTCTCCCCTACTCCTCGTTGAAGCATTCAAATGAATGAGTCTTATTTTAATATCCATGAAGTATATTTTTCACTAAGGTTGCTCCTTCTCCACTCCGGATAGGCGAGCACCGATGCATTTCACAAAATATGCCGACCCTCTTCGACAACCTCCATTAATGGAGAGGTCAACGGCCACGTCTCCAAACCGTCTAGGTAAGGGCATTCACCAAGAGTAACAAGTTGCAAGATCTTCTCTTGACCCCTAACAAATATCGAGAAATTTCTAAGGATGCAAATAATGCAAATTAATACACTCAGAAGATCTCTCTCAATCACAATGAATGATACTTGATCAAAAGATCAAGATTTTAGCACTTGGGCTCAAGTATATATAAAAAAATATATCTCTTAGTTCTTTAGAAAAATGGCTCAAAAATTGTTTATAAACACTGATAAAAAATCTTCCCAAAAGTGTTTATAAAACTGATCAAAAAATGTGAATAAAAGCTTCTCAAAAATCTGCTCAAACACTGCTCAAAGATCTGCTCAAAAGTGTTTGTAAAACTGATCAAAAACAGTAGAGAAATCTGCTCAAAAACTGTTTAAAAACTGCTCAAAAATGTGAACAGAAACTGCTCAAAAATCTAATCAAAAACTGTTCAAAAGTGTTTTAAAACAGTAGAAAAAATCTGCAAAAAAGTGTTTTAAAATAGCTCAAAAACAGTAGAGAAAATCTGCTCAAAACTTATTCTAAAAACTGCTCAAAATGTATAGAAAAGATGCTCAAAAGTGTGTACAGAGACTGCTCAAAAAAGTGTATGAGAATGTAGCTTGAAATATGTGAAAATACTGCTAAAAACACTTTTATTTTTGTAACCCAACATCTCAGCTAGCCGTTGTGGTCGAAAAGGAAATAAATCAGGCCAGCTAACAACCAACTTCGACCTCTAACGGCTAGTAAATAACCGTTGGAACTTCTGGTCGAATGAACAGTATTACTGGTCGTATGAACAGTAATTGATCATATGAACAATACTCGAGTGACCTCTGGTCGTATAAACAGTATCTGGTCAAAATGAACAATACCTGGTCGTATGAACAGTACTAAAAAACAGTTTCAGCCCTCTTTGAAATCTATATATTTCTCATATTTTGACAAAGAATATGAATGAATGCGAATGCAATAAATGACCTAATAGTTTCTCAGTTTTTGCCGGAACTAAAAGAGATTTTGCAACCTCTCTTAATAGTACGATTAAATTAAAAAAGAATTTCTTATAAAATCCAGTCAAACTCCAAACTCTAAGATCGGTACAATAAACAAGCACTTACCTTAGGTCTTTGCAGTTTCCTTCTTGGCGACATTGCACTTGCGACTTTGGTTCACATCCTCGGACTGCGACCTCAGAAGACACTGCGACCTTGCACTTGACCTTATGCTTGCGATTTGCAGACCTTCCCAGATCACTTGCAAACTTTACGGAGATAACACTGCATACAAATAGCTCAAAGACACGATTAGTCCAAGACACTTAATGTCATCAATAATCAAAATCAACCCAAAAAGGGCCAAAATGCAACATATGGTTGGTATTGTGTGCGCATTGGGAATGTGAATAGCTCATCACTAAAGATTCATAAGGACAAAAACCTTGTATTGTACTTCTATGCGGCATAAAAAACGTACTAACCACTTTCCCGGTGTGGAACGGGCGCAACATAGTAGTTTTCCCGGTATTAGCTTTTCCCTGCAATGATTGTCAGTCCGATTTCTCGAGAGGAAACTGATGGGCCACAGAGGGCCATGAGTGATGTGAGATCAGAAAAATAATGAGAGGATAAGGTGTGAGAAGAAAGAAGCCTAGTCCTGGATTCTGAGTCGTGAGATCCACTGGCTATGTGTCTTGCGGGACCATAGGCCAAGGCTAGGTAGAATTGGCAGTGGGGAGTACCCACAACGGTAATGAGAACTAAAATGTCTATTTACCGGGTAGGGAATTGTTAATGCTAGGATTGCAAATTATTGTGTGATCTCGGCCTTGTCACATGCATAAAAATCGCATGGAGAGGTACCGACTTGAAAGCTGAGTGATCGGTGGATTAAAGTAGTACACCTTTGCAAAGTTATAAAAAGTATCGGATACTCTGAGCTCTAAGGTCATGGAGTCTGCACGCGGTGGATTCTATCCACGTAGATGTAGCACAAGTAGTTTTTGGAAAGATTTTCATAACATTGATTAAAGTGGTGACTCACGGAAGACCACCACGCATAACGTTTTCTAAAAATCTAATTTAGGATTTTAAAGTCTCACTTTTTGAAAGCAAAACCTTTTCTTCAAAACTTAGAGTGAAAATCTATCCTATTTTTATCTATAAACCAAAGAGCCTATCTCTTGGAATTCCCCTCATCTATATACCTGCATTCTTAATTGATACTTGTTGAGCACCGTGTGGACAACGTGCTCACCCTTGCTTTGCAAACAAAATTTAGAGGAAGGATTTGTTAATCCCAACTCCTACGGTCTTGAACCCAATAAGGAGAAATGAACCATCCCCGAAGATCCAGCTTACAAGATGGTCACTCACCAAGTGGAGTCCGATGTGGAGGAAGCCCATGAAACATCGTTGCCAATGAAGACGAAGACCATCGTAGTCTCATTGCTTGTTGTTATTGTTTTGTTTTGTGTTGACTCTTGTGTTGAAGAGAACTCCTTAATTTTGTATCAACTTTAAATTGCATCATTTTGGCGCTATGATATTATAATATTGGTCCTTGTGATCAGTACTTGGTTTTATTATTTGCATTGATATATAATGCATCTTGTTGTTGTGAGTTTGCGATGTATCATTCTAAGTACAATCCACCTGAGCGGTTGCCACCAGATTCCTCAAATAAGGATCCCACAGATGCGGAGGTATGCCCAAGTCCGATTGGAATTGGGACAAAATCTAGAACTCTACGATAAAAGACTTCTTTTTCTTAAAAAGAATACCTACATATTAGTGGCCTCTAATTTTTTTAAATATTTTGTACAGTTCATGAGGCAACTACAAAATTTTGATGCCAAGTAAAAAATGTCGAGTACAGTCTATAGTTATGTTTGGTATTATGGTGCAAAATATCTAAAGCCCAGTTTAAGTTTGTGCATTAATTACATGGTTCACAAGTTGAGTACAGAACTTAAAAAACTGAACAGCAGTAGGTAAGGTAGTCGAGTTTGGGTCTATGTCTGTATAAAAAAATAAATAAATAAATTATAGGAAACCTTATACCTAATGTTTTATAGGAAATGCTTGGTAATTATTTAATTTTAATTAAATGGTTTACATGAACTCAAGCATACCCCTTGTGAATTTGTGGAAGTAGATTGAATTGATCTGGACTATATATTGTCTCCCATCAGACAACTCTCACAGACTTCTTACATTTCCATGGATAAAAAATTTCCTATTAAACTTTTATCACCACACCAATTAGTTAAACAAAAGAAAAACAAAAAAGAGTGGGGCGCTTTTAAGACAGAATTGTCGATGTAAATTGAACAATATTTTATATTCACTCGTCTAAAAAATATGTCGTTATGGTATATATGTAGTTAACTTATTTAATTTTAATTATTAATATATTTTTGAATATCTAAATTGGTCACATAAAGATGATATATGTATATTTGTCATTAAAAAAAATACTTCCATAACATATAAAATAGAGAAATTAAATGTTAAAATTGTTCATCCAAGGAAACAAAAAATCAAACACGACGGGGTTTTATAGACGAAGAAAGTCAGATCCAATGACCAATTGGTTCTAGTCTAGATGTGTGTGATTTTTATGTCCAACTGGAGGACTAGTATCTCAATGACAGTCACGTGTCCAACCTAAGGACGCCGTAAAGTCGTATACTGCCGTCAAAACTGTTGACCTTTCAGCAGAATGTTTTGAGCAGGTTCCGTTTCAGCCACCGACAGTCTACAAATCTCCACACAATTTGGTTACCCCTCCTTTTTACGATGCAAGATGTTAAGACCCACCTTGGACAATTATGATAACTCATCTCAAACTAAGAAAAATTAATTATAGAATATATCGACAAGTGGTTATATCAAATTTTATTCAAAATATAGGTTCGATCATAAATTTTAGAAGTATTAGAACTAAACTAAAGATGGATCCTAAAAAAACAACTTATGAAGATAAGAACAGTATGAGATCATAACAAATTAGATTGGATCAGAAAAAGATAAAGCATTCATCTTCAAATAATCATATAGCCAGTGTTGACCTGAGTCACTAGGTACCACAAAATTAGTCGGTAATTTGAGACCAAGAAGCTAACTAGAGGTCATACTACTGACGAAAAACAAAACAAGATTTTGAAGTTTAGGGGAATCTAAAAAAATTTATCAAATTTGTAGTATATCTATTCTAGAGTTTCTTCGCAATTACATCTCAGTCTTTTTAGCGAGTATCGCTGCTCACCCTATATTTATTTTGTCATCATCCAGCATTACAAGAATCGGGTCATTTTCTATTTCGGGTCGTTTTCTCAGGACAATTGAGGTCTCATTCTGGATTCAGAGAAAGAGGGCAAACCTGCTCCAATCCATGCCCTAATTTTTTTCCAAAATTTCCCTCAAGCTACTTCTTTGTTAACTAGACAATTCACAATTTAGCCCAGGCTTTGTTTGAAACTTAAGGAAGGGGCCTGAACTTTTACATAAAAGCCCTCAGATTTCTAGAAATCATAAAAAGTCCAAATGACACCTAAGACCTTGTTACAGTAACCATAGCCGCTTAGAACCTGCTAAGCGACACTAGCAAAGGAGAAAACACAACATATAAGCCTCAGCCATCACCCACACAACACTTGGGCTCACAACCAGCAAGATCAGGTAAGAACACACACAGAAAACATACAAGTAGAAATAGAAGAATTATCCTTCACATGCCTTTGCTGTTTTGTTTTGATTTCTTCACATGATCACCAGAGAAAGCAAGAACACAGGCACGACAGGATCAACCACAGAACATAAATCCCTTAGGTAAGCACATCAAGAAACAATTACATCATAATACCATTTCATACATCATTGTCATCACAGAGTAAGAACAAAGAAGCCCAATTTCAGCAAATCATCACAGAACACAAACACATTGTTCATTTGAAGCACAGGACACAAATCACAAGTCAAGAAATGGTGCCACAGCCAAAGGTTAGAGACAAGAGAAAAAAGGGAGCTTACCTGGGCATCATGGCCGACGGTCCAAGAAGTCGACGAGTCGACCGGCAACATGTCCATGCGCGCGATAGGCTACCAGTGCGGCCAAGCCACTAGGGCACGGCTGCGAGCCGCGGGAGAGATGCGGCACCGGCATGGCAAGGACTACGGACATTTGTCGACGAGTGCGCTGTAGATACGTCGCCAAGGCAGCGGCTGCAACTAAATCGGCAATTAGGGTTTCAGTCGCAAAGCCAAAGCATGTGTGTGCGAACTAGCGCGAGTGGCGGAGGTAGCGGCGCATCAGATCTGGGTCGAATCATCACCGGAGAAGCTAGGCGATTGGAGACAGAGGCAGCGAGATCTAGGTTCGGTGAGGCATGGCATTTGAGCGCGTGTATGCGATCTAGAGTTAGGAGGAGGCAAAATGGGATTGAGTGGAGCGTGAGCCGTCACCGACGAGGAGGCCGACGACTGACGCGGGAGTGAACACGTCAATGGGCATGAGAGAGAGAAAGAGGGAGGCAGTGAGCGTGTTGTTGTTGGGGAACGGGCTCGCCACTCTACAGTAATTTCAATAATTTTACTCGAAATCTCAAGAAACTTGTAAGCAATAGATCATAGATCAAGAGATTTATCACTAGACGCGCTGATGCAACAACGCAGCAGTAGAAGAAGGGTCGATGTTGCAACCAGATCGTGACCAGCAGTGCAATAATAACAGTCGCACCTCTACGGAATCTCATACATCCAGAGAAGAAACACCGCGTGTTAGTGTGCTAGCATCAGCGCATGCGGCTAGGGTTTCACGAGATCTATCAAGTGGATGGTGGTGACAGCTAGAATAGATTAGATGATCAATGCATGCCAACCGCACCTCCTTTTATAAGACCTTACAGATAAGTCCTACTCAAATACGAACCCTAATCATAATAGTAATCCTATTACCAATAGGGTACCCATTTCGGATCTCATCCGAATTAATACTCCAACCCGTTAAGTGTGTAACCATGTAGATTCATGTATATTTGGACGCGACCAGAAACAACTTCCCAAATCACATGTCATAAGCGGTCCGTAGCAAGACATTATAACTACCGCATGTACACGAAGATCATATCCGACGAATCTATACAATTTATCATGGATTATTTCTTTGCTTCACTATACCAGATTGAACTTAAAGTGAGAAACATGTCATGCTTGAATAGTTTGGTCCTTTCTTGATCTTATAATAGACTACCCTTTCCATAGTTGGCTCTCAACTAAATTCGGCACAGCCATACACTTTTTTAGTCTAATTATATCAAGGAGTCCAGAGATAACTCTCTCAAGATATGAGAGAGACAAATTCCATTTTGACCATTCACTTTCAATCACATGGTTCATAACATATCTGTATGTCACCTTTATGATTACTTGGCTAAAAGTAGTAGTTGATAATACCAAGTATGCTACTACGCATATATGAAATCGTGATGATTTCAGGTCTAAAGATAAACTAAAATAACTGTTAGAAACCAACTGATGACACATAAAAAACTCAACAGTGTTTCAAGATGGGTCAATCGAACCAACATGTTCTCCAACATGTATCCATGACATTAAGTTGATATTGTTGAATCTTGAGCCCCGATTAGGATTTTGGTGATTAATGACATCCGTTAGATTTGCGACTAATCTCTGTATGTGAGACACAGGTAAATCAAAGGAGAAAGCATCAAGAAAAGACAAAGCAAGGTTATCAAGACTCCGTAAAGCGAAAACGACGAAAATCTCGACAAAAGTACAAATACCTAAACCTAGCGTCTTCTCGTTTTGAAATTTTCTAGGTTAGATGGTCGTACTATTAAGAGGGGTCTTAGCACAAGTATCTTGATCAACTTTGAAGTTTTTAGAAGCATATTTGCATTTGCTTTTGCCCCAAATCAAAAGCTGAGTAAAAAATTCAGAAGTCAGTTTTCGGTTTGTACTGGCCGGACAGTGTCTGAAGTGACCGGACAATGTCCGGCCAATACAAACATTCTCAGTACTTTGCAAACACGCGCAATAGAGACAAGTTCATTTGTCCGGGACATCTGTCCAGTGAAGGCCGGACATTGTCCGAAGTGACCGGACAATGTCCGGCCAGTACAAATGTTCGCAGCTTATTGATTTGAGACAAATACACTTGTCCGGAGGATTTGTCCGAAGTGACCGGACAATGTCCGGCCAATACAAAATCTTAGCTAGTGTTAGGGCCGTGTTAACAGAGACAAATCTATTTGTCCGGACATTTTGTCCGGACAAATCCTATATGTCCGGCCTATACAAAAATCTGGAGTATATTATGTTAAGTGTTAACAGAGACAAATACATCTGTCCGGACATTTTGTCCGGACAAATGTATCTGTCCGGCGTGTACACTTCATTTTTAACAAGGGTGTTAACAGAGACAAATGCATCTGTCCGGACATTTTGTCCGGACAAATACATCTGTCCGGCCTTCACATTTTGATTCAAACGGCTACTGACACTCGCAATTCACGTGAATAACGGTCAAAATTTTTGTACTGACCGGACATTGTCCGAGCCGGACAATGTCCGGTCAGTACAATTTTCGCCCAATCTTCTTGATTTCGACCGTTTTTGTTGAGAGTATAAATAGATCACTGTTGTAGATGTCAAGTACACACGAAATACACTTCATAAACCCTGAGCAACAGTGTGCAAGCTCTCACACATCCATTCTCTAGCAATTAGAGTCAAAACTTGAGAATTCTTGAGTGCTAGTTGAGTGGTTTTGGTTCCAAGCCTTTTGCATTTGCATTGTGTTCATCAAGCTTTGAGGTTGATCAAGCAAGGTGCTAGGCTTATTACTCTTGGTGATTGCCGTCACCTAGACGACCCGGGAGGTCCGGCGATCTCTCCATCGACGGTGTGTCGGAGAGGCCCGGCGAGTGGTTGTAAAGGCTTGGAGCTCGCCTATCCGGAGTGGAGAAGGGCTACCTCTAGTGGAATCGAAGCTTAAGCTCAAGCGAAGAGCGCTTCAACGAGGATTAGTGGAAATCGGCAAATTTCCGAGACCTCGGGAAAAACTTGATCTCTTCGGTTACCTCTATTACTTGCTTAATTCTCATTGTGATTGAATTGTTGCTA
Organism: Pharus latifolius; assembly: GCA_019359835.1. Taxonomy (NCBI): domain Eukaryota; kingdom Viridiplantae; phylum Streptophyta; class Magnoliopsida; order Poales; family Poaceae; genus Pharus; species Pharus latifolius. The sequence goes on from CM033319.1 coordinate 1,568,839, forward strand.
GTAGTATCATATAAATTGCTTAATCTGAATTAAATTAATTTTCCACACCCTTAGAATATTTGCTATTGCAATCCTAGATTATTAAACCTAATTTAGAAGAAAATTTTAAAACCGCCTATTCACCCCCCCCCCTCTAGTCGGCATCCTTCGATCAACAGATATCTCATATCTATGATCCATGAAACTTGACTATCAATCAATGATCGTGTTAATTTATTTTGTATTATTATTCTATGTAATGCCGAAAGTCAGGGATGTTTAGAAGTATCACTGATAATGCCGACAATATATATATCATAATAAAGAGTTCCACGAACAAGTCACATACTTGTTTGATCAATAAAAGTGATATTTTATTCAAAAAAAGCAATAACATTTTATTCGTAACAATTCATAAGCATATCATGATACAATCATATCCATGATTGCCTCTAGGTCATATTTCTATCAGCTGTGTTGAGTGCGTGTGTGCGTGGTGCGTGTGTTGCGCACGTGTGTATATGTGTGCTATGTGTGGGCCGTGTGTGTTGGGCTGAAAGTGCCCGTGGGCCATGTGTGTGTACGTGTGAGTTGGGCCGTGTGGGTCGGCCCAGTAAAACAGGAATTTTATTAGTTCTAGTTATTTAATTTAAATGCTAGATTTTTTTTGTTTGTTTTATCTAATTTAACAATGAATAAAATAATCTTTCTGAAAATTTACTTTTAGAATATAATTCTAAATATAATTAAAAACAATGAAACCCTATTTTATCCTATATTAAAATTAAAACCCTAATTCATTTGGAAAATATATTTATAAAAATTTGTTAAAACCTAAAAGTATTGTAGAAAATAAAATATTTTAAAAACACTAAGTTTATGAATAAATAATCAAATAAACATTGAAAACTTCTTTTGAACAGAAATGTTTAATTCAAATGAAAATCTACTTTCTTTATTATAGTAAAATTTAAGTCTTGAAAATATAACATCTTTCTGATTTTCCTTATAAATTAAAATATGACTTCTAGTTTTGATTCAAAATATATGTTCGTAAGGTATATTTATATATATTAACCTAACATTCAAAGGGGAAAAATGATTTAGTTAATCATACTAATAATATTACAATTACTTTTGATTTTATTTCAGTTTAAATAAGTTATTCTCCAACTAAAGACCTATATAACTAAAGTAATGTAATTTCAAATAACACTATTACTAAAGACTTAAAACTTATACACATATATACACACATGCAGATTGTATCATTTGGAATTTAAATCTCTTTTTTACTTGGAGTGTCGGAATGTCATTTAGCCGTATTGGATCACGGGTTGGGGTAAACAAGAGTATAGATGTATTCATCCTTGCATTTCTATTGCATGTTACACCAATGTTCTTGTGTGTGTGTGTGTGTGTGTGTGTGTGTGTGTGTGTGTGTGTGTGTGTGATTTCTTACGAACTGACGGTGGTGAGGAGCATCGGGGTAAACTACCGAACTCTGATTTCGATCTCGTTTTCTTAGGCAAGTTCCTTCCTCTTAGATCATGTTGAATATAATTGTTTGAGCTATTTTCTTACAAGATAATTTATGATCTAGCTAATATTTACTACTTGCAAGGAAAAGAATACTTTTCATAAACAGTGAAATGATCCATATATTTTATGATATGGCATATAAGAAAAGTTGAGCAATGGTAGTGGAAGACATTTAACATGAGATATTGAAAAATGATCGACTTTCCTATCTATGCTCTGGAAAGGAATATGTAAGGACTATTATCAACTGTCTCTTACATCTAATGCTATAACACTTGTATCGATCATAGGCTTGGTATGGGATGGGTCTAGTCTAGTATCTTATCTAGAAACTAAGGTCATCTCCACATGAGAACGTATTATTATTACACTAAGTGCACAGGTAGCTCAGAATAACCTAGGAGGCGTCACGATTGCTCAAAATAATCCAGATGGGTCCATAGGTAACCCGCACATTATACAAAGAGCTATAGACTCAACGGTGGAGTAGAGATGCTTAGTATATAGATTTGAGAAAAATTGTTCTCTTGATCTGGTCATGCATTAAAGAGAATGCGGAGTGATGCTAACAAGCTCCGACATGTAAATTAAGAGTTTCTGTGGGTAAAGCGGTATACCTCTGCAGAGAAAAACATGAATGTTCACTCACAGGTCGAGAACTGTATCACAGCAAGAATAGAGCCCTACAAGTGACTTCAATCCTATGGTATAAAGTGTTTAGTAGAACATTTCTAAATAATCAAGTGGAGAATATTTTTTAGCAAATGTTTTACTTGAAAAGAAAACTTATATTCCTTGACTTATTTAATACTTAAATGAATGCCTTTGAATTTAGTTAAGTTAGGTCATTTTGTATTATTTCTTCTTAAATTACTTGCTAAATACTTTTGTACTCACCCTTACTATGTAAATTTTTGTTTTGACTTAGATTTCTTGACTAGCAAAGACTCTATTGAAGAAGATACTAAGGAAGTAGAGACAACCCAAGACCCCGAGGGCTCGGAGATGAATATATACAATTATGACCCTATCTACTTCGGATCAGAACGAAAAGACTTCTGAAGTTGCCACAGGACTGTTATATTTTGCTGACAAGATGTATAGTTTTTGTGAAAATTTTAATATTTTGGAATCTATGAATATGAGTTGCTCCTTATGACAAACCCTGATGTTGTAACCCTGTTTAAATTTAATCGATGTTCCTATTTCGCTATTTTGAACTAGACATTGTTCGGAAAAACGCGCTTTTATTTGGCAATGTTCACAGACTAGACATACTACCATGTGAGTGGAATGCTGGGTCGCGTCACAAGCCATATAATATTTTTATTCATGTGAGAAAATATAAGACCTACATATGAATTTATTACTATATTTCTCATTCTACTATTATTTAGTTCTCCACTCTTTGATATTTATGACGAATTATTTGCAGTAGTATTCTCTTATTTTGAAGATATTTATAAATGAGAGTAGTTTAATTATTTTATCTTAATATTCTCTTGAATTTAAAATTTTCTTAATTTGTGTGCAGCCAAAATATATCTTATATTTTACAACGGAAAGAGTACTATTCAAGTTTGCTAAAACAAAAAAAAAAAAAAGAGAAAAAATCTTTGCTAAGTGGATCTTGCCCCCTTTAAGATTCATCTTGGCCCATTCTTAGTTCCATTGGTGGCAGTGGTGAGAGATGTCAGTCCTGAATGAGAGGGGGAGGTAGCAGCAAAAACAGGGAAAGGGCGGAGGAGAGAGAGAGAGAGATAGTGCAGCAAGGCAGCAAAAGAAGATTGAGGAGGTGATAGGGGAGGAAGGGAGGCGAGTGGCAACGATGCCATCCTTGACATCAACAATTGCGGAGGGCAATGATGGGCATGGCTAGTAGGCTAGCAACATCAGCGTGGTTATCAGTTGTCGCCAAGGTTTCTAGAGGACTAGATCTAAAGAGAAAAGTTTGATTCAATGATAAAAAAATATATATATAAAATAAGAAAAAACAAATACATGTATATTGGTAAAACTCAAAAAAAATGTGGTCTGATAGTGCAAGTTTTTTTTCAAACAAAAAAAATACTTGCTGTATAGACATCAAGAAAATAAAGTGGGCATGAAAAAATAACAAAAACCGGCAAGCTACCGTTTTACCCGTAGGGAGCACAGCATTTCAAAAATTCCGAGAAAATAAGCCCTGGTTTTAACTGTTGTTGACTTTCCAGTAGACTATGCAAGACGGAAAACAACAGAGATCCAGACGTCCAGAATAAGAAACATAGAATGAAGAAAGGATTTCATGAACATTGAAATTGCAACACACAAAACAGAGACCAAAAGTTCATAATATGATTTCCCCCAGTAATCGAAAGTGATAAAAACAGTAATTGTATGTTTATGATCTTAAAGAACTTATGATCTTCTGTTTTAACCGCTGAACTCTTTTCCTATGCCCTCGGCCCTGGTTGTGTTGCCCCCACTCATGCGCCCCTCGAAGGACCCGATTATCGCATGCCTGTAACACAGATTCATACAGACAAAAAAAAAAGCTTCTAAAATTTCATGATTCACCAATTATTTAGTCTCCCAGGAAGTCGAATTATCAGCTTTTGTTTTCTTATAAATGCAATCAGAAAACATAAACCACCTCACAAACATATTGAGTCCACAGATCTTTCGAAGCCAGCCCAGGGCTTGCAATATCATCAGAAGAGTCCGTGCATGTCAAAGTCATATCGTCTGACAAAAATCTTTTCACTGTCTCCACACATGGTTCGACTGCTTTCCTCTGCCATGAGTCTCCAGTTGTACCTAGCAAAACATTCATCAGAAATTAGAAAATTTTTGCAACAAGAAAATTCATTTTGACTTTTGAGCCCAGAGATATAAACAGCATTACAAGAGAAAGCTTCCGTTACGTCAATGTGATGCAAATTCCATCCGAAATCTTTATTCAATCGATGTAGTCTTCGTCTCTTAAGAAAATTTACAGTTAAATATCAAGCTTTGCTCAGATTAGCTTATGAACAAACTCAACAATAGACAACTGAACAAGAAGTAAAATGCTTACTTGACGACGAACAAGTTTACGTGTGTTTGCTTTTAGCTGCGCGACAGCTTCATCCAACAAGCTCTTCAGCTTATCATCATGGAGATGTAACATAGCTGAAGAAACATCTACCTTAACCTCATCAGCTTCTTTTCTTGGTAAATATATCCTGAAAAACTCATCAAATTCACGAACTCCAATGGCCTGCCGTAGTCCTTGAGTATAAACAGCATCTGGATCATATATATTGCATACTTCATCCAAAAGACCAGCATCAATCATGCAATCGACCCTTTGATCGACATATCTATCCAGAACATGAAGGTCAGCATCTATCCACAAAAAACAACAGTCAAATCTGGATTTACTAGGTCGACCCCACTGCTGTCCTGGCACAACAATGATCTCATTTAGAATATTTTTTGTACACAGGAAGTCTAACCATGTATAGATAATTACTTTATAAAGGCACTTAGTGGTTCACATTCTTGTCATAAATGGAAATTTTGGCATGCATACTGCATACATTGCAAAGACAAGAATATGGAATAATAGTCTTTGTCATAAATGGAAAATTTGAACTTGTATATATTGCGAGGGCAACAATATGCAACACTAGGCTTTGCACATTTTACAAGGACCTTCACAAAATTACTAAAGCACTGCTCATACAAATTTACCATTTAATTCAAAAGACAGCAAAATTCTCTTACCTCTGCAGCCTCTCCTCGGAAAAGATCACTTGGTAGTGTGCCTGTGCTAGCATACAGATCAAGGTAGCGTTTTATCTGCAGAACATGCCAAAACAGGTCACGAGGAAAATGCACACTTGCAGCAAAAAAGCAGCCTAACCAATCAAGACATGCTAGAATTTTAGAATGCCAGGTGAAATTGGATAACACCCTTACTTTCCGATGATCATTTGGGTGGATCCTTTGCGCCGCAATAGGATCAACCTCCTTCAGCCGTTCATAACCACAGCGTTCATCAGCATTGACAATGCCTGATCAGCATAAGAAAGAGCTAATAATAGGTCAGTCACCAATAGAGAATGAACATTAGCTAGCTAGAATCACTAACATACAACAAAATTTCCCTATTGACCTGTCTCATCTTGATGGTTATGCAAAGGGCAATCCTGCATATCTTCAGTCATATCATCAAAGAGGAACGGGCTCACAAGAGCCTATTACAACAAGAACCCAAAGCTATATTAGATACAACAACCATTAAGGAAGAAAAAAAAAAGCTAAGATGGAAGATTCGAGATGCATGATAAACGTACAAACCTGGATGTAGAAGTTTGTACCACCAACAATAACAGGGAGGCCACCACGATCCAATATATCTTCAATGATCTGTGGTCACTTAAATGTACAATTTACAAATTACTAAACTAAACTAAGGACACATTAAACCACAACGCAACAAACCCCCACCCCCCAACGCACACCCACCACACACACATACTAGAGCCCCTAGAGCATGAAGTTTGCAGTAGAAGCATCATAAGCTTACCGGCACAGCAAGATCGCGGAAATCGTGGGAAGTGAACTCCACGGAGGTATCAATTACGCCAAGGAGATGGTGAGGAACGCCTGGAAACACGCCAAAGGTCGCACTTTTAAGCTCAAATCGAGGCGAATTTATCAAAAAGATGGGATTGGGGAATTGGAGGAGTGGAAGAGAGAGCGAAGAGACCGTTCTGCTCGTGGAGGGGGACCTTGTTGGTGAGGACGTCGAGGCCGCGGTATACCTGCATGGAGTCGGCGCTGACTACCTCGACGCCGGCGAGGTAGTCCGCGAGGTCGACGGCCAGCCGCGACTTGCCGGCGCCCGTCGCGCCTATCACCACCACTACCTTCCTCCTGCTTTCTGGCGGCGGCGTAGCGCTGGTTGCTTCCTCGCCGGAGTCGGGATTAGGGCTTGGCGTCGGCGGCGGCGAAGCGGACGAGACGGAGCCTGAAAGGTGGGCCATCTCTTGGCGGCGGCCGAAGTCGACAAAACGGAAACCCTGTGCGTATTAACTGGCGGCTCCTGAACTTTACCCTGTATACAACGACGGATTTGTATCAAAATTTAATTACTGAGATTAACTTGGGAGAGAGATTTAAATCTCATAAAAAATTCTAATCACATCAAAATCTTGCACAAATACATCTAAGTAATTGATTTGTACTAGTATCTTTTGGTTTGAAATACATGATATTCATTTCATAATAATATGTCTTATCATTGACAATAAAAATTCTGTTTATACATATAACAACATTTTCGTTAAAATTGCTATTTCAACATAGTCATGTAAGAATGTTGCCTCTTAGATGAAAAAAAAAGGGGACAAGATTTGGGTCCTCAGAAGCTATAAACACGACGGCACAACTTACTACATATATGCAAGGTAAAAATGACGTTCAAGATTCATCCATCAATTGGATCTTTGTTTTTATCCGAGAGTTAAAAAAATAGATTATAGTATACAAGACACAATAGAGGAGTCAAATCTCAAAAATATTAACGAGTAACTCATGCAAGCAACGACTGCTCATCAAACCAAGTAGATTCAACTAGATTTCTATGTTAATGTTCCGGCATACTTTCAAAATTTTGTCACACGTATGTTAATGTAGTTCCCAACATGTCCTTGCAATTTCCCCTTTCATTTAGAAACGATCGTGGCGCGGCACACGAGAAACGAGGGGCCGTCCGCGCGCGGTGAAGAGGCGACACGACGTCCGGCACGAGGGACGGTGCGGCAGCAACACGATGCACGCGGTTAAGAGCTGCGGGCGGCACCGACAGCAACAACAATGGGCGGTCGGCAGCGCGGACACAGCGTTGTAGGGTGCGGCCGCGGTTTGGCTGGTTGCACAATTTCATTTCCATAATATAAAGGCAACGAGAACCAACACTGTAGTTAATAAAAGTTTTTCATCTTACCTTTTTAAAATATGTGACACAATACTTTCTAAAAATCTTTGATGTAATTTATAAAGATAGTATAGTCATTTTTTTTTCTTAATTATGATATATAAGATAATAGGAGATTTTATATTATAAAATAGAGAGAGTATCTTTGATATCTCAACTTATTCATAAATCATATCTAGATATCAATCGTTTAATTTCTCAGAAATATGTATATAATCATTATAACAATTTACGACTCACTCTAGTATTAAGAGAGTGTTTGATTCATGTCATGGAGATCTTTACAGTATGTCTTAGGATTACCTAGGTGTATGATCTTTTATTTTGTTCAACTAGCTTCCAAGTGTAAAAAGCACAATTTTTTCTCTTCACTTTTGCCGCCAAGGAAGCTCCACCTCTTCGTTTCTCGACTTAAGGTCGCCTCCCCATCGCTTATTGTAGTCATCATCAGTGTCGATTGGTCTTCACCCGTCGCCGAAGCCTGTCACTCATTGTTGTCCCCACCAGTCACCGATCTACCATCACTCATTGCCACCTCCGCTCGTCCTCGTTGCCACCTCCACCCGTCACTCGATTAGCCTCTACACGTCACCCATCCACTGTCACACGTTGACGCCTCTACCCGTTGCCTGATCAGTCAACTCCTTGATCGTTATAAACCTTCCACCCCAATCACCGCCTCTACCCAACCGCCACAATCCTCGACCATCTCCGCATCAGTTGCCGCTAACAAGGAACAGAGAGAATAAAATAAATTAAAATATTTTGAGAAAGAACTATTATTCATTCATATTTTGATTTGTACACTTTGTTAAAGTATTTCTAGATTACGCTTTTTCTATTTGTGTCAAGACACCAACCAAACACATTTAAAACACATACCTGATCAAAAAGGTTTCAGACCAAACATGTGATAATGAGAACATCAATCAAACACCCCAAATTTACAATGCAGTTTATTTTAAAGCAGTATCACTTACATAATCAGTAAGCGTACTTATTTTCGTTCAACCATTGCCATCAATACCCTTTCCAAAAATAATAAAAAAAACTGATGCAGGAGCAATTAAAAAAAAACGTCTGTTGCAACCTTATTACACTCTTTCTTTCACTATGGTAGTTCTCAGCTCTTTACTGCTCCATTCCAAAACTATGGTCTCCTTGTGTACAGGTCTCGAGGACCCTGCTTTGTAAGGCTCGAAACAAGACTTCACAGACTTGCATCTACTCATCTTTACGGTTCTAATCATCTTTCCCTCCGGATTCTTCAAAACATAGAAAACATTAGTATCCCTTTTTTTAAAGTACAGTTATGTTAGAAATCTTTGGAATACTCACATTTGGGCTATCATAACCTTCTTCAGAAGCGTCACAAAGATCCAAGGCCAGCTTCCGAAGTAGTGGTAACTGCAATAACGTTCAAATTGAGCTGCATCTGCTACTTACAAGGGGTCAAAGGCCAGATGAACTGCAGATATGAGATTAAGTGAATACCTTACTGATAGCATCATTTATGATGTTTCTTCCTACACCTCTACCCTGCAGTTTCCAAGTTTCGGAAACAACTTAACCATTAGTAATAAAAATATTCATAGCCTAGAATGTGCCTGGTTTAGATCATGACTCTCCAGCACGTTAAAAGTTGAACCAAATCAAAGTTACTCACAGTGTGTCGAAGTAAGAGATCCTCCAAAGCTTTGCAATTGAAAATAAGAGAAGCTCCATCAAGCGTTATCTGCCCACATTCCTGAAATCAAACAAGTTATATATGTAAAGGGTGAGGTCTGGAGGAGGTTAATGGATCTCGGGCCAAAATTACGCAGTTTTGAAATTTAGAACCATATCTTTTTTAGAGATCAATAGCCTTATCAATCTCAAACCAAGGTTTGACAAATGTAAAGCATCTACTGACGAATGAACTACAAATATAGAGTATATGCTAGAGCATAAATTATACCATACATTTGGTTATACAAGCAATTAGAACACAAAATTGGATCTTACAAGCAAACATCAGAGAATATGGAAGTGATTGAACATAAACATAGTTGTATATCCAACATGTCCAGGTAAAAGCTGTAATTAGTGTATACCGACCTCAAGATGTAAACATGTCAAGTTTGGCCAACCAGATGATATTATCTCTTGAGAATCTGTTGGTCAAGAAGTGAAACTTGAAGTGACAAAATTACAAGTGGATTTGACACATTGGAACATGAAATTCAAACTTACTGGAGTCAAGGAGTATACAACCAGTCAGTGAAAGTTCAACTAAATTTGAACAATTCTGTGTAAGGGTGATCAAGTCTTCATTTGTGATCCATGGAGCTACCCACTCGAGCCGCAATATTCTTAATGCTGACACCTTTGTTTGGAAGCAAAATGAAGTTAAATTGCCAAGACAAGAGTACAGGCAAAGCACCTGAAGATTTATTGAGGATTCCAACAGATGTCTTACAAATCTATCAGATATCACCTGGATATAGATGGTCTGTTAAATGAGGTAAAAAAGATTAAGAATAATATTGCTTAACATATAGTTGGGATATACCTGAAATCTAAGAACCAAAGATTCCAGAAATGGACAAATCTCAGGTAGAGCATGCAGGATATTCTCCGCTAATGTTGTGCCGAGGCCAACAGTCATCTTCCTTAATTTACTAAAAGTAGGGATAAGGTCTTCTGTTCGAACAGGGGAAAATCCCCAGCCCATTTCAACATCTTCCAAAGAGCAAATATGGAGTATCTCCTGTAGAATATCTCCAAACTTGTTACCACTTATGAGTTTTGCTTCATCACATTTAAGCAACAGGCTCCTACATCCAGTTGCTTTCAGACACCTCAAATTATAATTTTTTCGGATAATTGGAGCTAATGATACCATTGAAACCTGCAATTTTATGACAAGCAAATATTAAACAACCATCATGATAATACTCTAGTATGGTGATACTTCTGTGGTGGCACAATAATCATAGAACACAGGAAAGGAGAACTAACACTATACTTTCCAAGTTCATCTGTGGCAGCCATCAAAGCAATAGATGACAACCACCTCTCGTTGAAATATATATCCTTACTAGAAACAAGGAATTTTTATTGTCCAAATCCTATGCTCTAATTTAGCAACTGGAAAGAACTGTTCTATAGATCAGTATGAGTTATTCTTTGCTAATCTAGTAACAGACATTTTCATCAACGGTTGCTAAAAACAACAAAAATCTGGTTTAGCAAACGGATGCAATACTTAGTTAAGATGATCAATAAACTTTGTGACAAACCAAGAAAAGCATTAACATATAAACAAAAAGGTGATGGAGCACATACAATGGTCTCTGAAATATCAAGACACTCTAGAGAAGATCCAACAAAATTGCAGAGCGCGTCATCTGTAAGTGGCGTATCCCTTAAGCATAGAAGCTTCACCATATTCACATTGCTCAATAGCTGGGACATAGCATCTTGATCAAGACCTACACATAGACAAATATATATTACCCAGAGCTGAAGAGTATATTGAATAAAACAACAAGGTTTCCATTCTTCTATATGTTCTAAAGAACTCAACGAGTAATGATCTGGTTAAATATGTAGTACACATAAAAAAAAAAACAAAAATATATCTTTTACCTTTACATCCATCCAAATGTAATTCTTCCATCCTAGATGCCATAACATGAAAATATTCATCATTGTGGTCAGGAAACCTGTCGGAAGGATTGAAAGTGCACAATGCTTGAATTGATTGTTTTCCAAAATTAGTATAAGAAAGAACCATCGAATGGATATTTGGGCACTTTAGCAGCAGTGTAGATATACCATCATCTGTCAAAAGGGTGCAATTTCTAATGTTTATATAACAAAGAGAATTTTTCAGAATGGATATCTCCAACAGGCCCAGATCTGCCAAAAATAGTTCAGTTACAAGATTGTAAGAAACCATATACATAAATTAAAGAAACATGTTAGTGCAAGACTTTTTCCAACCATTAATATCATTTCTTCCTTCCAATGTCAATTTTGATATATTTGAAAAAACTGAATTCCTTTGGGTGTTGTATGATAGATGGTGTCCTGTTATGCTATGTCGCCTCGGATTGGGATTTGTTTGATGTCGTACTTCACAACTAGAAGAGGTAACTGACTGTTTGGGTATTATTGCACTCGCTTCAACAGTCACATCAATTTCACTAATCCATGGGCATCTCAGTAACAGATATAGCAAATCTTCCCATTGAAATTGCACACAATAAGAAGCTCTGAATATCCGCAAGTTGGGAAATGCCAGCTCCAACCAGTCAATAGCTGCAGCAAAATGCACCTTTGGACATTTCGACAGATCCACCTCGTGTACACTTCCACGTGACAAAACAGCCGTCTCCAGCTCTTTGCAAAGGTTGAAGCTTCGATAGTCAACATGGGTGTATGAGCATACTATCTTTCTCTTCAATGCAGCATCCAGATCTTTTGGAAGCACCGAGATGTACAACAATGCAGTAGTTATTTGGGGACATCCTGAAAGCACAATTTTCTGCAAGATAAAATCCTCATCCATGAAGTTATGCTGGATAACCAAGTGCTTATGAATAAATACAATCAACATCAAAGATAATCCTCATCCATGAAACACAAGCTAACTGCATGATCTGCTCTGCTCAACAAAGGACCAAAAGCCCTTTTTGCAGTGCAGGATAAGATTATGCATATTGTAATAACAAAATATCTAGAGAACAATAAAGCTTGTATGTGTGATAAACTTTTCATATGTATCATACAACGGAACCTATATACAAAAGTATACCCTATATAACTATTCTTCTAACATTTGATCATATTAAATGAAAAATGCATGGCCACCCACCAGCATGCAGGCATTCAAACACACAAACATTAAGAGACTAAGCAATTATTGTAGATGCTATGCTCATACAAAAGAATAGCATTGTGATGCAACAACAAAAAAAGAGTTAATCCTCATGATCTTGAATTCGAGAGAAGTCAAATGTATTGCAAGAATATTAATACAACAGAAGTACACAGAGGAAAACCTTAGAATTTTCTGTTATCCGAATTCGATAATCCTCCAATTTGTCTTCAACAATTGCATCCAATAGAGTTTGTGAACTATCCTTTAGCAGATTGAGAATTGCACATACAATGTAGTTTCCAAATTTAACCCAACTTTTCTTCATCCCTACAAATATGATTCTCTAGTATTAAGAAAAGTATGAAAAATGTGCAATATTAAAAAAGATAAAATATGAGAACTGCGCATTATGAGAACTAACACCTGCAGAAAACTCATTAAAAAAGATCCACACCAAACGCAATGAGAACTTAATACCTGCTGCAAAGTCCAAAGGTAAAAGGCATATCTTCACCTGCAGTAATACAAAAACAAAGCTAACTACCCAAAAAGATATACAGCAAACTCATACTTCTGCAAGTACGTGTGCATGGTCAATGAACATGCCAAGTAGGCAGCAGGGAATAGACATTACAGTTCTTCGGTCAGAGCCTCAGATGTAATATTTATCTATTTATGTTGCAGAAGGTTGAACCTTGCTAAGAATGCAGAGTTGCCCATCTAGTGAGTTGGGGTGTGGCTGTTTGCCGGGTTTCACATTTTCAGACATCCAATATAAAATTGCTTCACACAGTTGCTTTTCACTGCATAAGGTCAGAAAATCAACAAGTCTACATATTTTTAGCCCAGAGAGGCCAGCATAACAATCTAGTTATGGGATAACATCGATGAGATATCAATAAACCTATCCACAGTCAGCTGCGGGGATTCGATGCTAGAACACAACAAATCATAAGATATTTTAGCAAATGACCTCCTGGACATAGCCTGTACCTGCATGGGATCACAGAAAAGTGATGACCTTCGTTATAGTATGTTTCATTTCAGCAATGTTCATGAAAGGACATGTTTCCCTCTTTCTACATATCCTTCCCACTTGCACTTCTATTCATCTTGTAAATTGGCCTCTTGTATTTAGAATTAGAACAATATCCAAGTGTATAAAAGCCACATGTGTTAGGCAATTGTGCTCTTATGGCCTGATTAGCAGCAATTTAGTTTATGCGAGTATAATCAATAATAAATTTGATTGCACAATTTTCATTATGGAAAAATTAGTTTCATACCATTCAAAGATACTCACTTAACAAAATATCACTAAAAAATGTTGGCTAAATAAAATACCACTAAAAAATAGCTCTGGTAATTATTTTACTACTTTTGGGGTTACAAAAGTTAATTTTGAACGATTTTGCACTTCTCCCTCCACAGCGATGCAAAGTTCTCCGGCATTTCTCTAGTGACCTAGCTCTCTATTGATAGTTTCTTCTCCGGTGTGTCCTCCGGCATGGATCCGAGGAGTCAATCTTGCAAGAGTCGATGTTGCTTAGCATCTTCTCCAGTGATCTAGCTCTCTGTTGATAGCTTCACTGTTGTTGGCTTCTTGTCCGGCGTCTTCGTTGGCACAAATCCGATGAATCAATATTACTCAATATCTTCTCCGGTGATCTAGCTCTCTCTTGACAACTTTTCCAGCACAAATCTAGGGAGTCAATATCGCCAGAGTCAATGTCGCCGGCATCTTCCCCAACAACCTAGCAACCATCTCCCACCAGCCCATCTCCCGCAGAAGGCTCAAGCTCATGCACGGCTACAATGAGCACGTGCATAGTCAAGTAGCCGTGTCTTACCGACCTCGCAGATCCGAGGAGTCGATGTTGCTCAGCATCTTCTCCGGTGACCTAGCTCTTTGTTGACAGCTTCATTGTTGGCGGCTTTTTGTTCAGCATCTTCTTCGGCACAAATCCGATGAATCGATATGATCAGTATCTTCTCCAATGACCTAGCTCTCTCTTCACAGCTTCTCCAGCACAGATCTAAGGAGTCAATCTCGCCAGAGTCAATGTCACCAGCATCTTCTCCGACAACCTAGCAACCATCTCTCGCTGGCCCATCTCTCGCTGGCCCATCTCCCGCGTGGGGGGCTCAGGCTCGTGCACGGTTGCAACGAGCACACACATAGTCAAGTAGCCATTTCTCACCGACTCGTCTCCCACACAGATCTGAGGCTCAGGCTCGCTCACAGCTGTGATGAGCATGTGCGTCATCAAGTTGCCATCTCCGATGGAGCAAAGTGGAAGGAGACTTCTCCATGGAAAAGTTGGAATGTTAAAAATTTACAATTTTCTGAAATTAAAAATACTGGTGGAAGAAGCTAACAAAGTGGTTAAATGACTAACGAAATTATCTTTGAGTAATATTTTTACTCAACGAACATTTTTTAGTGGTATTTTATTAAAATGGATATCTTTGAGTAGTACAGAGCTAATTTTTCCTTTCATTATATCATTAATTTTGGCAAACACATGATTCAACTATTGACAACTTAACTATGGGAGTCGCAGGAACAGCAATGGAAAGTTTCAATAGAAACACCAACTTGCAGCTTAGAATAGTTTATTTCACTTCACATAGATGACCTTTAAGGGAGCATGAGTTTCATTCGAATATCATTTTAAATGCAGATCCCATGAAGGTCAAACATGATATGGAACCATAAATAAAAATTTCAATTGTTCAATTAAGGAAGACTTTTTTTCCTGAAGTGTAGCTTATTTCTAAATCGCATGAGCTGATCTTTAAGTTAGTTGTGCAGGAAGCATACCAAGCAGCATCTTGGCCTTCAAGAAACTATGAAGATTGAAGACTATAAAGGAGAAATCAGTCGTCTACTTATTAACTACGACAAAGAAAATCAAGAAATTCTCTTAACTCCCAGAAAAAACAAGAAAAGAGGGAACAGCTAATGAGCACATACATTTTAATAAAAGTGGCGGCTAATAAAATGAGTAGGTATGTGCTCATTAGCTGTTAATCATTTTATTAGCCGCTACTTTGATTAAAATTCAGCCAATAATGATGGGTAATCATAAAGATTGAATTTCACACTCCCGTTCGTATTTTTGAACCATACAATACCTTAAGATTAATTTCAGGAAAGGGACTTATTTCTTGAGATGTATAAAATAGTGGCTAATTTTTAAGAGGCAAAAACAGGTACTTGTTGTTTAGAAACTCACAAAAATAGACACTGGCCATACAAATATAAGCAGGAACTGTTTGTGGAATCAGTAAGACATGAGCATCCCAAATTGTAAAACCAACACTTCAACTTCAAGTAAACAACTTATTCAATTAGCATATGGAGAGATATAAGAACAATTTAATGCAGTATATTGTACATACAAAATTCTGAGCTACATATTCTGGGCATATATCTTGAACAAAAGTAACCCCTGCAACCATATCCAACAAACGATAAGCATTGCCTCAATACTGACAAACAATTATAAAAGATGGAAATTATAAAAGACCCACCGTGCTCTTGTGCAAAGTTCCAGGTCTCAATTATGAAATCCAAGGGAATCAACTGGGAAGAAGACTTTTGAGAGCTCATTTTGCCGAACCACCGTTCACATTCCATCAGAAGAGCCTCGACTCCTAGAAACAAACCACCCTGAAAGGATAAATCAGCTTATCATATCTAAGGATTCCTGCTCTGACGGAAGGACTTAACATACACCAACAGTAGGAGCACTAGTCTTGAATATAGATCAAAGTCAAGCTTAAAATCTAAACGGTAATCCATACTCCTATATAGACTTTTTGATTCACATCAAACAAAATTTTCAAGTCAACTGCCTAACATGGTACTTTTGCAAAGGGAAGTGAATTGGCCGATTAAATATTTTTATTGTATCAGCAATCATAGCATCTCTAAGTACAGAAATGTAAAGCAACCACTGTATTAGAAATAATATAATACAAAAAATAGAAACGTATTGTGGGAAGAACAGAACACCTCCAAGAGCAGGAGAAAATTCTTGTGTGTAATGGCAGCACTCGTCGAAGGCCCAAACATATAGCGCAAGACCAGTACGGCCGCCTCCAGGTTGCAGTTGATCTGCACGTATCCCATACCCGATTCGCTGCACCCCACAACACCATGAGAAATTCTAACCATTCGAGATTAATTTTAGCTTACAAGCTCGAGGGTTTCGCTCACCTGAAGCTACCACCGAGGAGGGCGCGGAAGTAGGAGGAGCTCTTGATTAGCCTAATTATTTACAATAAAAACACGGGATTAGATCAAAACGGCCGAATTGCCAATGCCGTTAGAGAGATTAGAGCGCGTGCTTACCTATTTCGGTCGGCGCGAAGGGCGAGGGTTGGCGATGGGAACGGGTCGAGGCTTGCGAGGTCGGAGGTGGGGATGGCCGGCGCCGGCAGAGGGGAGGAGGGAGCGCTCGCGACGGCAAGAGACTCGTCGACGATCTCCAGGACCACCGTGTCGGCGTCATCCTCTGCGGCGCCGGCGAAGGACATACGTGGTCCCGCCGACGGGATGCTTGTTTCGACACTAGAACTGTCCAAAGTCTAAGTGGGGAAAAATCCACCCCACGTGGGATAATTGGAGACGGAGGTCTTAGTACAGTAGGATTATGATCTGATGATTCTCGTTGAAAGATCTTTATCAAAGACAGCTCCAAATCCAACTCTCATGAAACCGTCAGCAAGGAATCATATATAATTGCTCACAACCTTCATAAAAAATTTTATAGACAACAGTGTACAAATTATGAAATCATTTTGATAAGCTCATTATGATACCTCTTGCTCTCCAAATCCATGGATCGGCACAGTTTGTATTCCAACTGGTATTCATATTTTTACAATTTTGTGCTCACTATTACAAGACTTACTAAATGTTAATTTCTTCAATTGGGTACAACAGTATTGTGTACTTCTAATGAAAAATTAAGTTATTTTTAAAAATTCTAATATAAAAAACATATATGTGTTTGGATGGAAAAAACAGATTTAAAAATATCACAATTTACCCTCAAAACACAATTTTTTCATTGTTTTGAAAACTCTATTTCATCTCAAAGTTTTCAAAACAGAAAAAGTAACTGTGGGCGGGCGGGTAGGCGAGCGCGAAACAGTTTTTTCACTGCGTGCGAATGGCGCGAGATCGACGACGGCAACAAGCGGTGCAGAACGAGGCGCGAGATCGACAGCGGCAGTGGGCGGCATGCGACGAGCGACGCGTGATGTGCGACGAGCGACATGTCTACAACTTACTTTTTTTTTCAATTTAGGGCCTGATATTGCAGTATCCCCTTTTCAATCCAAACACCCCTAAATATTTCAATTTTAAAAAACAAAATCTCAGTATCCTACTTTCAAAACTCTAGTTTCTAATACTCTAGTTTTAAGAAACTGAGATATCCAAACAGGCCTTTAAATGTAATTTAATCACCATAATTCAAGAAGTAGTCCATCTTCACGGCCATTAAAAATTATCACTAGAGTTTGTAGATGACGCATTATTTTTTTACGGGAAAATCTATGAACCCAAAATCATCTCAATTCTCAAACATCCGCCAAAAATAATTTCAAAATATTTGTATTCTCAAAAATTTATTTTATACTTTTTCATCTCTCTGGCCCTCTCTCCTCTCTCTTTCTCTCTAAATTTTTTGAAACAACCTAGAATACAAAAGAAAATTGTAAAATCAACCCACAATTTTACAAAATTACAAAAATGACCTACCATGTTAACCTGCCGTGGTTTCAAACCGTGACAAATGGCTAACACAACTCAACAGGCCTATCGTGGCTTCGAACCAAGATATACAATTTTTCCCGACTCCAACCCTTGATAAGACATCGGCTCAGACACCTTATCTCCCAACTTAGTAGCAATTTAACTCACAGTCTTATCACGACTCCAAACCGCGACAAGTCTGTTTGACTAAACCACACAATTATTTATATCACTCTCTCTGTGCATCTCCCTCATTCGCACTCTCTCCACTCCCTCACTCTCCTCTATCTCCTCTCTCCACTTCACTATTTTTTGTGCACTCAACTAACTACATTATTACTAACAAATAATAGTATACACTAAAATATTTAACCCTCTAAATTAACTATAGTCATAACCATGATGTGTGGTTATTAACCAACTAAATATATGTTTATCCACAAAAAAATAATTTCTACACAATACCATGCTCTCCGGCTTACCGTAAGGTAATATCCCTCACAAGAATGTATTTGTACCGTTTATTTCATTAATAATTATGTAATTAACAACAAATTAGCAAAAAAATAATCAGATTTCAACGAAATTTACCTCATTTGGAAGAGCCGCGCTAGATCTACAATTTTTACAATTGCACCAATTCGAAATTACGACTAGATTTAAATATATTTGGATTAAAAGAAAAAAGAAAGAAGTGGAGCGAGGAGAAAAAGGAGAGTGAGGGAGTGAACAAGATGCGGAGAGAGGGATAGCAAAGGGAGAGATACATGGTAGAGGAGGTGAGGATAGGCTTGTTGGTGCTCTAAGTCGCAACAGATCTTTGGGTTGAAATGTTGTTTAGTGTAGTGAGAGGGGAGCCGAGTTGGTGGCTTGTCACGATTCTGAACCACAACAAGCGTGTTGTTACATGTGTAGGGGTTGTTGTAGCATAGAGTTGCGAATAATATCATGTCACGACTCAGAGCTATGATAGACTGACTTATCTACGACAGGAGACATGTTGTGGTTTGAAGTTATCCTATGTTGTCGTGGTGGATTATTTTTACAATTTCATCGAATTATGAGTCAGTTTCACAATTTTGTTCTTATTTCGGATTATTTTTAAAAAATTCCACTCTCTGGCCTTCCCTCGCTCTTCTCTCTCTTCCTCTCTGACCCTCGCCTCTTCCTCTCCTGGCGGCGGCGGCGGCGGCGGCGAGGCCTACCTTGGTGAAGGCCCGGGAGGACATTGGCGACTGTACCTGTCGGACATCGACGGCGATGGCAATTGCTCATGTTTCAGGGATTTGAAACATTCATCGTTTGAGAAATAAGCAAGAGAACATTCAATTGATCATGTTCCAGGGCTTCCAACCACGCATTGTTTGACAAATCAAGCAAGAGAACATTTGACAAATCCAGTGGTCGATCTGATTGACAAATCAGGTGACCCACCGAGCCCAACAGTCGATCCGCGAAGCCCAGTGACCGCGTCGGAAATTGCTATAAGGGCAGAGTGCAGCGGCCGTACTTGTTGGAGGCGTGGCACCATGAGCAGCGGTCGGCGCTTTCTATGATACGACTGCAGGAGGACCAGCGTTCGGCTGCGGAGATGGACCAGATTAGGTTGCGCGCAGGCTGCCGCTAAGCCTCGACGTCACTGCAGCCGCCGCTGCCAGGCCTTGCCGCCGCGTCCGCCATCGCCGCAGTCCTCACCGTGCACTCCCACTGCTGCTGCGAGCCTTGCCGCGGAGCCCGCCGCCGCCGCCAGGATAGCAAGAAGGGAGGGTTTGGGAGAAAGAGGAGAGGGAGGGAAGGGGAGGACTAGAGAGAGGAAAAAGAATTAAAAAACAGTCACGACATGCGGGGTTCCACTGTATTTTAACAAATATTTGTTATAATTAATAAAAAAGTAATGGACGGTGTTTTTTAAAAAGAAAAAATATTTGTGGATATACAAATATTCTAAATTTACTTTGAGGAATATCAGAAAATTGAGGTGACTTATGAAATCTCTATGAATTTTTTTATTTTTTCTAATTATTTCTAATTCAATGTTGATAATTTAACTTCATCTTATTTGAAACAGCTTGATCTATCTCCACACAAATTTATATAGCCCCCAACTCAATAAAAGTTATGGGCTTTAATTTTTTACCATGATTACTTTCATATATAAAAAGATGAATATATGCATAATTGACATTACCTCAAAAAGGCTCATTCGATTTATTATAGAATAAATAATATCTATATCAGGTATCTTTATTGCATAATAAGTTCTTTTTCTGCTTACAAACAAACACATCAGTATACTCCTTACATACTGGCAAATGCCACATTTCAATATATACCTTATTTCTTTTTTATATAAATAAATGCGAATACATGGTCCAATGCCACTGGATCTAGATGTATTTCGCTTCTGTGACGATGGCAATGCCTGCACCACCGCCACTGCCAAACCGTGCGGTGGCACAGTCCGTCGAGAGCAAGTCAGACGAGACGTAGTTGGCTGCGCCGCCCATGACCGGCATGTTCGCTGTGACGTTTAGCTTGTTGACGTAGTCCGATCGGTAGGTCTGCCCGAGCACGCCGTGCACGTCGTCAGTGAGGGAGTAGAACTTGAATCCGAGGTCGAGGTGCGCGAGGCTATCATCCTCTGTCACGCCGTAGTTGTGGATCCGGGAGTCCTCCTGCGTGATCGGCGCCACGTTGGCCATGATGCGAAACACACCCTTGAGCTCAATCATGACACTGTTGACCTGCGCTGTTCTCGTGACGGATAGTGTTGGCGCCGCGTTTGGCACCCATCTAGCGCCGATGATGGCCGGCAGGGTGACGCGCTCGTCGTCAAAAGCGATGTTGAGGTGGTCAGTGGTGGCGTGCCACTTGACGGTCTTTACGGCGGCGATAGAGAGGCGGTGGTGGGCGAAGAGGACGCCGAGGGCTTGGATCCAAGTGAAGTCGCGGCTCATGGCAGGGTTGCGCTTGCCGATGAAGTGGGCGTTGATGTGGAGGTTGGCGTCAGAGAGGATGCAGAAATCCTGGTCCTTTTTCCCATGGAAGTAGAAATTGTTGCCATCGCCACCGGTGAAGCGCGGGTCACCGCATGACACCCCAGGGTAGAAATCACATACTGCGTTCACATATACATATGCAATACATATGAAGCTTTGTAACTAGTACATGCACAGCCATGCCAGATGAAGTGATGGTATAGTAATTGTCGAAAAACAATATGCTCAATCACAAATGTGTGGGTTACTCCCCCCGGAATTCTCTCATAAAATCTACTTGGTGGATTCCGAAAAAGTCCAAGATTTTGAAATAAAAAGTCTTCTTCGTATATAGGTGCAATCAAATTTTCAGCGTTGAAACAGAAATGAACAGACGAAATTCATTGAGTGGATTTCGAAATAACTACAGGACATAAATTGATTTGTAGAACAACAAATGTGCATGCACTACTGAAAATATGTGCATGAATTAACACTCACGGCAGAAGGTTTTGCAAGTGGGGCAGAGGGCGAGGCACTTTTGGGGGCACCGCTTGGGGCAGGTGGCCATGCAGCCGGGTTTCTTCTTCTTGGGGTCGGAGCACGTCAGCTGCGTGTTGCGCTGGTGTTGCTTCGGGGTGACCACCACCATGTCCCCGGCCGGCGGTAAATTGGGCGGCTGCTGCGCAACGGCCGACGCCGCCAAATACACCAAACCCAGCAGCACCCTCGCCATCCCATACTTCATTCTGGCCGACGGCCGTGCCATTGCAAATGGACTTGATAAATTGGTGTGCTTGTGAGAGTTACTAATATACACCGGCCGGTGAGCTAGGTTGTGGACTTGTGGCCGAGCTTGGCGGTTCAGCATGGAATGATATATAGGATGGGCACAACCGCACAAGTTGAGGCGTACGCGTACCGGTGGAGGTGTACGTGCATGTTAGAGTTGACATTGACCTTAGACCCTGGAGACTTTCCGGATCAGTAATGACTTTAATTTCTTTCATCAGGGTGAGTAAAGGTTGTAAGCAACATCCCAACGTACGTTTAATTCTGACATTCCAACAAAGTGATGAGCTACTTTTCTCCAACAAAATTGATGAGCTTATTTACATCTTTTAATTACCATGGAAGCTTACAGTTTTATCTTTGAACACTATAAAGAGTGTTTTGCGAAGTTTGGCTTAAGCGGTAGGCCTACAGCTGATGAGATCTAGTTTACATGGGTTTATTCTGCCCTTCCTCCTCTTATGTGTTTGTGTATCATCTGTGCTCACGTGTATTTCAGTTTTTTACGTTCTCAACTTTACACTTTCTTAACAACCAAAACGTATTTAATTGTAAATTGGGTTTATAAGATACACATACCAATTAAGTAACCTAACACTAAAGAGGAATCCGACGATTCAAGTGGAGTTTCACATAAAATTTATACATTGATTGGACTTTGCCATCGTGTGAAAATATATCGGTTCAATTTTCTCTATACTAAGATACCTCGTCCTTCCTACTTGCAGGTCAACTACCACGATCTACTTGTTAATTATCATCTATCTTAATTATTCCCTGGATTGACATATCATTAATGTCGCGTGGTTGTTTCTCAAAAGCACATGGCGAAATTTGCAGGTACACATTTTAAGTGCCTTTGTTAGTACGAATAGACGTGACTTTTCTGTTAGAAAAAGAATAGATGTGGCATGAACACATAGTAAGTGCGAACCTAGTTAATTAATTATTGGTCCACTTAAGATGCACGCAGCTACCCAACCAAAAAAAAAACACAAATTAAGTAAAGAAAAACACACGCATGCAGCTGGACGTGCACATATTAAGTTTTTCACTTGTGTCCACATTTTGGATGGGATTTTGTGGGGCATGGAATTATATGTAGTCAACACAATTTGAATGGTATTTTGTGTTGGTATGTATTTGGGGATAAGGGTATGAATGTTTCTTCGGTCAACATCATTTGAATAGGGTCTTGTATTGGTATATATTTAGAGATAGGGGCATGGAGATCTACGCTCAATATTATAAATAAATACTTCTATAATAGATATCTTTTATAAAATAATTTTCTTAAAAAAGATTAGAGGAGTGGAGTGTTGCAGATAATACTTTCAATATACTCTGAGAAATTGTTCTACATTGGCGTGCTCATGGATTAGAAATCTACTGGCTCGTTGATTAAGGCAATGTCAGCCTTTTCCCGTCCACTGCGGCGTCCCAACCGCGCCACAATCTGCTGCGGAGGAGTTCGACGTCAGGTGCTTACGCCGCCCACAGTAACGGCATTTTAGCCCCCCACGTCCAACTTGGTCACGTAGCCGGGCCTGTACCGCTGTACGTCTGGTCTAACTACACATGCACGTCACAGCCGAGCGAGCGCGTGAAACTTGAACCCGATCGCTCGAGGTCTAGGACCGAGGCGTGCGCTGGTCCAGCCGATTGCCCGGATCGATGTGAAGTCGCGGCCCATGTCGGGCTTTGCGTGCGCCATGATGTGGAGGTCCGCGTTTGGCAGAAATACCCGTTGACTACCTACTGCAGCCAGGAACAGCGCGCAAGCAGACAGGACCGTCATTGCCCAATTGCACCTGTCCCGCGCCGTTTGACCAGTTAGTTTGAGCATATGGGCCGGCTCGGCTGCTTCTGCCTGCATGGATATTTGCGACGGGTGACTTCACGGCCAAAAAGGACGGAGGACCGTAGCCGCGGGAGCCGGAGAAGTACGCTCGCGTCAAATCACGTTGTCTGGCACGGGTTTCTATGCCCCGGTCATACTGTGCCGTGAACCGGCCGCCACGGCCACACTAGAATTTCTTAATTAACTTTTCAAAAGACCTCTTTTCTAAAATATCGGACATATTGATTCATTTTGATCACAAACAAAAAAATTAAGAAGATTATAAATTTTCTTAAAAAAGAAAGTGTCTAAATGATTAAAAGAATGTTAATGTGTGAGATTAATCATAAATATTAAAGAGAGTGGAGATAATAAATTGGGTATAATAGAAAAATATGAATAAATTTACATATATATCTTATATTTTACAATAAGATTAAATAAATTATATATTTCATAGTTTAACGATAGAATTTAAGGAATGTATAATTTATAGTAAGAGGGTACTAGAGCAACCCCTCCAATTTCCCATTTATTTTTTTACATCCACATCAAATCAAAAATGTTTTTCTTCTTTTACACATTGAAATCCCAAGACAACAACAATTCCTCTTCCAATTACAACCGTTTATATAGATAGCATGATCCAACATTCCTCTCTTTTCTCGATTTTCTACCTCCTTAATTCATGTGTTCACGGTCTCTTGGGCCCTATGGTGCAAACCACAGGGATTATTTTTTAAGCAATATACCTGTGTCTCTGAAGGTATTACATATAAGATTATTTTATAATTTACAGTGATTTATATAATTGTTTGATTAATTATAATATAAATAGGTCTAGTGTAATGGTTGTTAGACTCAAAAATATTAGAATAATGAGTTCAAAATCATTCTTCTCTCTCTTTATATAAAGAAATGAATATGTGTGATTGTGTGCTTATGTGTGAAAAGATGTTTGTGTATAAACATTCTCATAATCTAAAAGTTGTCATACAACTATTAAATTGACACAAGAAAAGAAAAAAGTCTAATGTGAACAATCATGTGAAAACATTTTTTTCAAGAGAGCATCAAGCACTATAATTAGTATGACACTATTCTTTAGTTGACATATACAAAGATATTTTTTAATTCTCTCACCATCAAAGAGAACTTGAAAAGAAATGCTGAGAGAAGAAGAAATAACTTAGTGAAGGCCAAAACTATCAAGAATAAAATATTATGGGCCAAGATACACAAATTTTAACTATTAAGGTTGAATTATATAGTGCTAAATGTTTTAAAATAAAGTTTCTGCTTTCATTACAATGTTATTATAATGTTATTAGAGATTACGTTATGAACAGTTTATCAAATTTTTGTGACTCAAAAGTTCTTTTTTTGGAAAATTTTATTAACACTCATATAAATTGCTCCCATTTTCAAAAACCTTTCTATCAGAAATTTTACAGTACTCTGCCTCCTACAAGTATTATTCTAGTTAAAAAATTCACCTACCATTAACTGACATATGAAGCCTACAAATCATTGACTAAATTTAAATATTTTTTATAAAATCACCATGCAATTGCTCAGTTTATTGGCTAGTTAATATATAAACGAAGAAATATATAGCTCAAATAAGTAAACTTTCATACAAAAACGATCGAAGTATGTATATAACTATGAATTTAAAAAGTTTAACACAATACTTGCATCAATCAAACGGAACAAGAGTCGTATACAACATTTCTCAGAACAAAATAACAATAGTTATTCAATAATCAGTAAGTGCTTCTTAATAAAATGTTCGAAATTAATTTTACGTGGAAGCACACGCACTTGCTACTTATTTCTTCTTGTAGTGTTACGCGTGCTCCACTAGATATATATGTGACGAACGAACGATGTTTATTTCATGGTGCCATACGCGCATGCACGCGTGTGCACATGCACACGTGGATGACCAATACGCGATTTACGAGGCCAAGGCGACACCCCCGGCACCGTCGCGGTGGAACCTGGAGACGGCGCAATCCGTCGAAAAGAGGCTCGACGACAGGTACTTCGGTGCGCCGCCCATGACCGGCATCTTGGCCTTGACGTCCAGCTTGTTCACGTAGTCCGGCCTGTATGTCTGGCCGAGCACCCCGTGCACGTTCTTGGTGAGAGAATGGAATTTGAACCCTAGGTCAAGGTGCACGAGGCTGTCGTTCTCGGTCTTCCCGTAATTGTGGATCCGGGAGTCCTCGTCGGTGATCGGCACGGCGTTGGCCGTGATCCTGAACACTCCGTCGAGCTCTACCATGACGGTGTTGACCGTGTCGGTGCGAGTGACCGACAGTGTAGGCACGGCTTTGGACGCCCACCTGGCGTTCTTCACGGCCTCCAAGTCGGTGGGCTCACCGTCGAAGACGATCTCTATGTGGTCTTCGTCCTCGTCCCACTCGGCCGCCTTGCGAGCGCCGATGTAAAGGCGGTGGTCGCTGAAGGTCACGCCGAGGGCCTGAACCCAAGTGAAGTCACGGCTCTTGTCGGGGTTGTGCTTGCCGATGAAGTGGGCGTTGATGTGGAGGTTGGTGTCGGAGACGATGCAGAACTCCTGGTCCTTCTTCCCGTGGAAGTAGAAGGTGTTGCCGTCGCCGCCGGTGAAGCGTGGATCGCCGCACGAAGTGCCCGGGAAGAAGTCACACACTACATAACACTCGTACGGATCAAATTAAACACGCCAAAATATTTGTTGGACGTCATCAACTTACGTACGCAAGATGAATGCATGGAGTTCAGAAACCTAAATGCCAGAATTAAGCAAGTTTAAGGATCTCATGTAATTCAATCAAGTCAAGGATCCAGTCGTGCATGCATGTAAAAAAAGTTTATGCGCGCACTTACTGCAAAAGGTCAGGCAGTAGGGGCAGAGGACGAGGCACTGGTTGGGACAGCGGGAAGGGCAGGTTGCGTTGCAGGGCGCGGCTTTGGTTTCGGGGTCGTCGCAAGCGAGCTCGTAGGTGCGCTTGTGGAGCCTTCCTGGGTTAATAATCTGGTACCTGGTGCCCTGTAAGGGATTCCCGGGCGGCTTGTTCGGCGACACGGACGTCTTGGGAGGCGCACCCTTGCTGGGCCCCGTCGACGGGGGACCGGGGTTCTTGACAGCGGCAGACGAGGCGGCGGAGGCGATGCCACAGACGAGCGCGAGGACCAGGAGGCCTAGCAGTGCCACGCCGTGCCTCGCCATTGCCATGACGAGGGTGAGCTAGCTTAATTGA
This sequence comes from Pharus latifolius, assembly GCA_019359835.1. Classification (NCBI taxonomy): domain Eukaryota; kingdom Viridiplantae; phylum Streptophyta; class Magnoliopsida; order Poales; family Poaceae; genus Pharus; species Pharus latifolius. The sequence goes on from CM033319.1 coordinate 1,595,823, forward strand.
TAGAAGTGTTGTTGCTCTAATTAAGTGCTTGTGATTGTTCTGTGTGTGTGTGTGTGTGTTTCATCATACGTGCATGGAGAAGGATTCTTATGGGAGACGGAGGCTTGTGACTTTGAGGAACTTGAGGTGGAAGTGGCTTATTGGAGAAGTGGAGTAGAACAGGACAAAGTGACAATACGCGCGTTTGCAGGAATTAAGGGTGGAGAGGGAGGCTTTAGGGATTGCATGTTACCATGCATTCGTTTTTACGTATCCTTAATTACGTTGACCTACATACATGTAGATGTACCTATTCTAAGATCCGTGTTCTGTGTGAAGTTTTCGAGCTGTCAAGAACAGAGCTGCATATATATTCTTTGCTTACTGATCACTACCCGACAAGCTCGCCGGCGGTCAACTACATTCGAGCGTAGCACTCTTTTCAGGCACTACTCTATCTCAGTATTACAGCATAGGCCGCGGCCTTCTTCACACAATTCGACCATCAAAACTGTGTAAAACTTGAAAGTACACCTGTGGCCAAGATACTTTTATGATATCATGTTTTTATATTCGCTATTATGTACTGTGATATGAATGAATTGGATCTCGACGTCAACAGGCTTTCGAAACGGAGCGAGTAGTGTCGAAACTTTGCAAATAACTGGCCCACCATGGGCCGAAGCTATGCTGGATCAGGACTTGGACCTGAGACCCACCCCTCATAAGACTCCAAACAAAACGAAGGCCGTGCTGAACCAGGCCCGAACACGATTCAGAATAAAGAAAAGCGCAGTGCGTTTGGTACAACGTATCCTTATTTTGATTCTCAGTAATCTCAAATTCTCTGTAATCTTTTTCTATAAAATAAAATAGCATGTAATTTAGTATTATTGTATTTTGTAGAATTGGTAATTTTATTGTATCATTACTAGAAATGTTATGCTATTATGTTTGATGTCATATGATAAGGTTTTCCATAATCATCATTTGCTAGTTAAAATCTATATATTGTAGTATATGTAAGCCATGTATTGGAGTATAATGGTCTCATTATCAAAATTTGTTGCATAACTATATATTGGTGATATTTGGAATGATACAAAAAACCAAATTAATAACAGTCACATATTAAGATTTTGGGGAGTTCGTAATACAAGATACACACCTATAAGTATGTAATCTTTTTTTCCAACAAACTACTATAATCTCATATTATAATTTTAGATTATATGATCTTTTAGTCAAACATGTGAATTATTTAAAATTACAGCAAGATTCCTTGTAATCCTCAAACAAAACGATGTACCAAATGCACTTTAAAAGGTTAGACTCTCCAACCTCGATGTGAAGCTGCAAACTATAGCAGCTAAACCAGAGGTGGCGTTTGGTTTGGAATAGTAACCAAACGGTAATCTACAGAGGTGGCATTTGAAATATAATTGGGTGGCATGGTTTTGATATACATTACACCTAGTTGTATTTGAACGATATGTTGGGATGTATTCTAAATATCAGTATTGTGATTATGGAGTGATCCAATCAAATAACAAATAATAGAATTTTTTTAAATAATCCATACTAAAACAAAAATTTCAAAAATGGGCCATATCAAAAAAATATTGCTAAATTGGCCTTCAATCACAGGCTCAATCCAGCGACAAATTTTCAATCGTTGACTCATTCAACGACTGAATTACATGGCACACACACACCTACGCTGAGGTGGCATCCAACAAAACCCATTTCATTCGTTGAACAGTTCAATGACTGAAAATCCTGCATTTTTTAGTTGTTGAACTGTCCAACGATTGAAATGCCTATTTAAGCGGTTTGCAGCGGCTCTTTGAGCCTTTCCACACCAAAGAAAGAAAAGAGAAGAGAGCAGAGGCAGGGAGAGGAGAAGAAAAGAAGAGAAGAGAAGAGAGAAGAGGAAGGGAGAGGAGAATAATAGAGAGAAGAAAAAAAATGGTGAGGAAGAAAGAATGGATAGGAAGGAGGAAGAATTTTATTTTAAAATAATTCAGATTAAAAAATTAATTTCAAAACTAACCTACGGAAGAGCGAAATTACAATTTTGACCCACTACGTCAGTTCATCGTGGCTTGGAGCCGCGACAAGTCGTCTGTCGCAACTTAGCGAGCCAGTCATGGCTTCGAGCTGTGATAGGCGGCTTGTCGCGGCTACAAACCGCGATGATAGCTCTAAGTCGAGCTTAGCCGAGCCAATAAGTTTTTTGGTTTTCGAACATTTTCCTAAGATAAGTTTACTTACAATTTCAATTTATTTTTTAACACACTTTACAATTTTGCACTTATAAATGTTTTTCTCATTCGTCCATCAATACTTATCTACTCACTTTCAAATTGTATTTAATATAACCATTATATTTTATTACCATTTCTTTTTCACTTATTTTATGCATCTTAATTCCTGTACAAACAATAAATAGATTTATATTATGAAATGGAGAAAGAATGGAGAAGATGAGCTGTATGATTACCGACACAACTTTAGTAAATGACTACAAGTGTCATGGTACACCAAGGAAATAACACCAAGGACACTTTAGTAAATGACTACAAGTGTCATGGTACACCAAGGAAATAACACCAAGGACACTTTAGTAAATGACTACAAGTGTCATGGTACACCAAGGATATGTTGGGTTGTATTCTAAATATCAGTATTGTGATTATGGAGTGATCCAATCAAATAACAAATAATAGAATTTTTTTAAATAATCCATACTAAAACAAAAATTTCAAAAATGGGCCATATCAAAAAAATATTGCTAAATTGGCCTTCAATCACAGGCTCGATCCAGCGACAAATTTTCAATCGTTGACTCATTCAACGACTGAATTACATGGCACACACACACCTACGCTGAGGTGGCATCCAACAAAACCCATTTCATTCGTTGAACAGTTCAATGACTGAAAATCCTGCATTTTTTAGTTGTTGAACTGTCCAACGATTGAAATGCCTATTTAAGCGGTTTGCAACGGCTCTTTGAGCCTTTCCACACCAAAGAAAGAAAAGAGAAGAGAGCAGAGGCAGGGAGAGGAGAAGAAAAGAAGAGAAGAGAAGAGAGAAGAGGAAGGGAGAGGAGAATAACAGAGAGAAGAAAAAAAATGGTGAGGAAGAAAGAACGGATAGGAAGGAGGAAGAATTTTATTTTAAAATAATTCAGATTAAAAAATAAATTTCAAAACTAACCTACGGAAGAGCGAAATTACAATTTTGACCCACTACGTCAGTTCATCGTGGCTTGGAGCCGCGACAAGTCGTCTGTCGCAACTTAGCGAGCCAGTCATGGCTTCGAGCTGTGATAGGCGGCTTGTTGCGGCTACAAACCGCGATGATAGCTCTAAGTCGAGCTTAGCCGAGCCAATAAGTTTTTTGGTTTTCGAACATTTTCCTAAGATAAGTTTACTTACAATTTCAATGTATTTTTTAACACACTTTACAAGTTTGCACTTATAAATGTTTTTCTCATTCGTCCATCAATACTTATCTACTCACTTTCAAATTGTATTTAATATAACCATTATATTTTATTACCATTTCTTTTTCACTTATTTTATGCATCTTAATTCCTGTACAAACAATAAATAGATTTATATTATGAAATGGAGAAAGAATGGAGAAGATGAGCTGTATGATTACCGACACAACTTTAGTAAATGACTACAAGTGTCATGGTACACCAAGGACAAATGCAAATTTTTTTTAAATAGCCTAGATTAAAAGATGAGCCACTTAGTCTCACTCCCTAGTGCAAAAATGTTTGCAAGTTGGCCAACACATGCGGTGGCTCGGTTGCAAACAAAAATACAATATGAACCGTCCATGACCTGCAAACAATACAGCTTAGAAAGATGTTTGAAAACAGTGGATGGCTCGGCTCAGAGCTACTATCACGGTTTGGAGTCGCGACTGGCACGCTAAGCCGCAACAGGTGGCTTGTCATTAGGGCTGGAAACGAGCCGAGCTCGAGCGAGCCCAGGCAGGCTCGGCTCGAGCTCGATACTGTATTGGGCTCGGCTCGAAATCTTAACGAGCTTCGAACTGGGCTCGGGCTCGAATCGAAGCAAGCTCGATAAAGCTTGAGCTCGGCTCGACAAGAGCGCGACCACTGCCGTGAACGTTGGAGCCGCCGCCGCCGCCGGTGCCGGTGCCTCCTCGTCGTCATCCTCGTCCTCGTCGTCCACCGCCGCCTCCTCCCCTTTTCCCTGTCGCCGCCTCTCCTCCACGCGCACGGCGCACCTCCGCCTCCTCTCCACGCGCTGCCGCCGCCACCTCCTCTCCTCCCCACGCCGCCGCCGCCTCCTCTCCTCCTCCTCCTCTCCTCCCCGCGTCGCAGCACCGGCGCTGCCTCCTCCTCTCCTTCCCGCTCCCCGCCGCCGCCGCCTCCTCTCCTCCCCGCGCCGCAGCGCCGCCACCACCTCTCCTACCCACACCGCTGCGCCGCTCCGCGTGGAGAAGAGGAGGCGGCGCCGAGCGGGGAGGAGAGGCGGCCGCGGTGGCGCGGGGGGAAGAGAGGAGGCGGCGGCGACGCGGGGAGGAGAGGAGGCGGCGGTGGCGTTGTGGCGTGGGGAGGAGAGGAGGAATGGTGATTTGCTTGGCAGGGGAATGGTGAATTGGTGATTTGATTTTTATCGAGCCGAGCTCGAGCGAGCTCGGGAAGGCTCGGGCTCGGCTCGAGTTCGCTCTTGAGCTTCACCTCAGGCTCGAGCTCGGCTCGTTAAGGGCTCGAGCCAATCTCGAACCGAGCCGATCTTCGATCCGATCCCGAATAGCTCGCGAGCCTCGATCTTTTTGTCCAGCCCTACTTGTCATGGCTCCAAGCTGTGAAGAGCTGACGTGGCGGATCAAAATTACAATTTCGCTCCATTGTGGGTCAGTTTTGAAATTAATTTTTTAATCTGGGTTATTTAAAAAGAAAATTCAAAGGAGGACAGACAAATTCACAACAATTTTGGGTTCCGCTTATTGTATTTGGAGGTAAAATTTCAAAAAACACCTAGACTGTAGGAAAATTTATTTTTTTTTTGTATCACACTAGAGTTTATAAAGGCAAAAAAATATAAAAATTCTCAATACTTTAGGTTTCTGTAACAATTATATCTATGGGTAAGAACTAATTAATGGTGTTCTTAGGCTTATTTTCTATTTAGTATGAGAATTTTGGATGACATGTAATTTGTGGTAGATGTAGACCTAAGGTTTAGGGTTTATGATGATATCTTGTAATCCATAAGTCCGATCGACAATATGTTTGAAGTAGTATAATTCTTAGATCAAAACGAACCGATCGACGCATACGATTGTGAATCGCTACATTTTTGTGACAAAATATAATGGAAAATTAAAAGTTTTGCATAACTGTTTGCGTAAGGAAAGGTAGAAATATTTAAAGTTGCACTTTAATATAGGGTTTAAAGTTATATGGTTAGTTCAGGTATCTACATATTATTTTATCATTCTGTACTCATAACTCGCAAAATTTTGTGGAATAGGTCATAGAACAAGTTAACAGGGTCTGTGTGTACTATGAAGATGGTATAGCTCGTGATGGTCTGTATGGTGATGATTTGAGTGGTTGTTCGAATGTTTATGGCCATATATTTGATCCATTATTAATGTCTTTCAAGAACTTAGAAATATGGGTGGTAGACTTGTTACAACTGAATCCTACAACACACATTGTTCGATTGGAGGGTCTTTTGCTTGGAGGAAATGGGTGGATTCTTAGGAGATTGAAAGGTGATAAGTCATCATGTTTATTTGTGAGAATAGTAATAGCGCCAGCAATGAAATAAAAATATTCATGCTTTATGTGCAAGTATCTTTCATAGTGAGTTCGGAAGTTAGTCATTCAATTGGAAGGGAAAGCAATACTGCAATTGCTGTTGTAGTGCCGGGTAAATACTATAGCTGGGCCTATTAATAGAGGAGTCGTTCATATCGTTGACAGTGTTACCTCAAATGTAGCAATGTGTTCATTTCCCTCCCACATTGGCTATCCGAATCGACGAGCATATCTAACTGATAATCTACTTAAGATGATCATTTAATTCGCAGACCGTATAATTTGGACAGCTATTCAAGACCAAAAAAGATGTAAAAAAAGCCATTGAATGGTTCAACAGTTGAAGTTCTGTTGCTGGGTTGAGCTTGCGAGTGAAGACTAATTTTGCAATATTCTTTTGATACATCTTATTTTTGAAATTTCTATTTCAGTACATGTAACCAAAATACTGAGTACAATTCATGAACTAAACACCTTCTCCACAGCGAATCCATGCAACCAAGGAAGCACACGAATTCTTTTTGAGAAAAAAGAAGACACATAATATTGAAAAAAAGTTTGACATAATTACTAGTCTATCATATGTTAACGCCTTCCCCTTTCTGATAAACCTATATCAAATAACTCTCATAATTCTCTATTCTAATAAGTCCGTGCATAAATCAAGCACAAGATCTGATTTTGCAAAATAGATTCTTATTTTCTTTTGAGTAAACGACACCATTCTAACACTAGTCGTTTCAAAATTAAGTTTCACTTACATAAGGACCACCTGAAATACATTATTTCTTATTTGAGAACGTAGAAAAAGTTTGCTGGGAATAAGAGCACCAAATTGGCCTGCAGCGTGAGTTTTTTAAGAGATGCTAAAATTATTTTATTTTTCTAATGTACTATCGAAGTATGAATGAAAATGTAGTAGATATTTAAAAAGAGAAGTCATTACCAATATCTATAACAAAATGATATTTTGGATCATAATCCCTATGAGTTTTCTTTAGTGGAGCCTCGTGGACTTCACATGATCTTGAGAGTTTAGTTTCGATTGAGCGGCCATGATCAAATTCAGCCAACTTGTACTTCTCTACTTTAAAATTCTTCATCCAACAATAGATTTATCTTTAACATTATATATGTAAATCGAAGTCCATGGGGTCAATTAAGCCCCTCTTATTGAAAGGTCAACACAAAGCCCATCTGAACCGCGCCTATGGATGGACTGAGTGTCCTAATTCTCCGTTGGAAACAAAGTCACGGATTCTTCAAATTTTATTTCATTATTTTTTACTTAGTCTCTTAAACCGGCCAGTTTATTCCGGCAGGTACAACAACAACAAATCATACATTTATATTTTGCCTTCAGTATTCCTTTTACTGACAAATTTATTCGTAGCTCGCATACTGGCCGGCGCTTGCACTAGTATATATGTGTCGACGAGACCACACTGTTGACGCCATCTTAACTGGCTTCGCCTGTGACCATGGAAATGCCTGTGTTTCTGCCAAACCTTGCGACATTGCAGTCGGTGGAGAAGATGTCGGAGGAGACGTAGTTGGGCGCGCCGCCCATCACCGGCATGTTGGCGCTCACGCTCAGCTTGTTCACGTAGTCGGGCCGGTAGGTCTGCCCGAGCACGCCGTGCACGTTGTCGGTGAGGTCGTAGAACTTGAACCCGAGGTCGAGGTGCGCGAGGCTGTCGTCCTCCGTCACGCCGTAGTTGTGGATGCGGGAGTCCTCCTCGGTGATCGGGACGACATTGGCCATGATGTCGAACACGCCCTTGAGCTCCACTTTCACGCCGTTTGTGGTCGCGGTCCTCGTGACGGACAGCCCTGGCACGACGGCAGACTCCCACCTCGCGTTGAGCTCGGCCGGGATGTCGATGGGCTCGCCGTCGAAGACCATGGTGAGGCGGTCGACGTCGTTGTCCCATTTTACGGTCTTCTCAGCGCCAACGTAAAGGCGGTGGTGGGCGAAGCGGATGCCGAGAGCCTGGATCCATGTGAAGTCGCGGCTCATGGTGGGGTTACGCTTGCCGATGAAGTGTGCATTGATGTGGAGGTTGGCGTCGGAGAGGATGCAGAAATCCTGGTCCTTTTTCCCGTGGAAGTAGAAGTTGTTGCCGTCCCCGCCGGTGAAGCGTGGGTCACCGCAAGACACACCAGGGTAGAGATCACACACTACACAGAACTCAGTTCATAAGGTCTGTAAAGAAGCAGTGTTATTTAAGACGGCACAAGGATACGTATATGTGTTTTCTTACTGCAGAAGGTCTTGCAGCTGGGGCAGAGTACAATGCACTTGTTGGGGCAGCGCTTGTCACACTTGGCCATGCAACCGGGCTTCTTGTTCACCTTATCCTCGCACGACAGCTGCATGTCTTTCTTGCCCAACCCCCTTGTATTGATCGTTTGGTAGTTTGGCGGCAGCGGCGGGTGCGGAGGCGGCTGGTCGGCCGCACATACAACAACAAAGGCTACGACTGCACAGACGGCCACAAAGGCGCTATTAACACACACACAAAGCCGAGCCATTGGTGCTGCGTTGGTACGTGCGTAGCTATGTTATGTTGCAATTTGGAGATGTGGTGGGGAGCGGGAGAGTGGGAGGGGTCCTTTTAAACCGAGATTTAGAAGAGGTTTGCTTGAAGTGATTGGATCAAGCGCATGCGTGGCGTCGTGGCGAAGCGAGACAAAGTGGATCGGATGCGTGGAGATCCGCGGGCCGTTTCTTCGGTCCAGCCCAAAAGGAAAAGGCCCAGAAGGTAAAACACTCGGATGACATAAACGCCCACACATGTTTGTTGCCATGGAACGTTCTCCATGCAAATACTGTCACTTTCTCCGTTGCAAAACTATAGGAACATGTATTTCGACGGAAAATATTTACTTGTCGATCATCGTAATCAAACTTTGATTTCGAAGAGATTTAGAAGAGGTTTGCTTGAATGCTTCAATTTTTTTAACTCTCCAATTTTACCAATCTAACAATTGAGATTTACATATATCTTTTCATCTTCATACTTTTTCTATGAAACATCATTTTTTTTCGAAGAGAGGCATAGTTTTTAAATAGGTAGAAAATTTCATCATATATTATTGATTTTAGTTGAGTAGTTTAGTCTAGATTTTAAATCTTTTCTAATTTAATTAATATATAAAATGTCTATCATATCTCTTCTCAATCAATAATTACATAGTTATTTATACCTCCTTATCTATTTAAAATATACTTTTACCTCTTCGTATCTCCGGGGACCATATAAAATCCCCTCCAATAATCATCTACTATCAATCTTAAACTAATTAATTCCACTACATGAGTACCTAGGCTGCTGGGTATGAGTTACATTAATTAGCATTTTTAAGAACCACTAGTGCATAAATATGGTTTTTTGTATGCGTGTGTAGCAAATTAATCCAACGCACCTGACTAATTGATCACTATATGTGCCTGCATGATTATTTTCTATGTTATTACAAAGTTTTAAATTATTATTTATGAGATTGATAAAATATGATCATATCAAATATATGAGACTAACATCTAATAGTAAATGCAAAATAAGATTTGCTAATGAATAAGTTCATGTATTTTATTTATCTTGTATATACATCTCTCCACTCTTGAATAAAACTATTTTTTTTAATTCTAATCTCTCTATGATTCGTTTCATCCTCTCCTTAATTTTTTTGACAATATCGAAGAGGCAGTAGTGGCTTCGCCAACTGCAGGTAGAGACGATAAGATGTAGCATGCGTAGGGGAGACACATGATGGGAAGGAGCGGTGGTTGTGATGGTCATCACAACTGACCATTATCAACGGCGGTGGCAAGGGAGAAGAAAATGGTGCAAGAGCGAAGAGGAGGAGAAGTTTGAGGAGAAAAAGATAGTGGAGTTTAAATCAAATTTAGACATGTGATATAGGTGATGTAAATTTTTTTGAAAAAAATAGGCACTATTCTCTAAACATTCCCATACAAAATATTCAAACTCTGTAGCATAAAGAAATTTTCCCCCGTCAATATAGATGACCAGGCTAATTGTGTTGTGTGCGTGGCGTGGTATACACATCACAATGGTGGGTGATACCCCTGCGCATGCGTGCACTTGTTTCAAGCGACGGTAGCCACTTTACGTGCCTGGAGCACCTGAAATGCACGCTTATTGTGGCAATCTACATGCATGCATGTGACGATAGAGTGTGAGGCGAGAAAGATTTTGGTGAGGATGGTATTCACAGGAGGATCTAATCTAAAACTCTTCGATAAGAATTTTTGATACGATCAAACGGTTAAGAATCGTGATAACTATAAGGACGGCTCTTACCAAAATTACTTGAGTGAAGCATGCTTGAAAGTTGATTATTAGGCAATATGCTTGAAAGTTGATCAAAGATCCTCTGAGCAAGCAGATGGGTAGATGTTGGTGACTGGCTTCTTTGCAGGGTGTGCGAATCAGATATCCTCTAGTTTGGCAGTTTCTTGAACTATGTTGTGCATCAATTTGTCACACCGGGCAACGGGCGCTGCTTTCCTTTTGCCGTGTCCAAGGAATCTCGGCGCGGATCTCCATGCAAGCCCATCCAGATGAATCCTCCCATAGGCCGCCGAAACGTACGCACGTCTTCGAATTAGCATCCAGGCACGAGGTGTTGGCCTCACCGCGACGCCATGCAGTCGCTTGCTACAAACATCGTGTCTTTATATTAAGGGCACTTCCCATTCACCAGCTCCTCACCACATCTCAAAGTAGCAACATAGCACAGCATAGTTACGCACCAACGCGGCACCAATGACTCGGCCTTGTGCGAGTGTGACTAGTGCCTTTGTGGCCGTATGTGCGGTCCTGGCCTTCGCGGTTGTTTGTGCGGACGATAAGCCGTCGCCGCCACCGGAGCTGCCGCCGAACTACAAAATAATCAAGACTAAGGGGTTCGGCAAGAGGGACATGCAGCTGTCGTGCGAGGACAAGGTGAACAAGAAGCCCGGTTGCATGGTCAAGTGCGACAAGCGCTGCCCCAACACGTGCATCGTCCTCTGCCCCAGCTGCAAGACCTTCTGCAGTAAGGAAACACTGCCGCCTTAAACAACACTGCTTATTTACAAACTTTATGTACTGAGTTTTTGTGTGAAGTGTGTGATTTCTACCCTGGCGTGTCCTGCGGTGACCCGCGCTTCACCGGCGGCGACGGCAATAACTTCTACTTCCACGGGAAGAAGGACCAGGATTTCTGCATCCTCTCCGACGCCAACCTCCACATCAACGCCCACTTTATCGGTAAGCGCAACCCCACAATGAGCCGTGACTTCACCTGGATTCAGGCCCTCGGCATCCGCTTCGCCGACCACCGCTTCTACATCGGCGCACAAAAAACCGTCAAATGGGACAACGATGTCGACCGCCTCACCGTGGCCTTCGACGGCGAGCCTATCGATATCCCGGGCGAGCCCAATGCGCGGTGGGAGTCTGCCGTCGTGCCTGGGCTGTCCGCGACGAGGACCGCGTCCACCAACGGCGTGAAAGTGGAGCTCAAGGGCGTGTTCGACATCATGGCCAATGTCTGCCCGATCACCGAGGAGGACTCCCACATCCACAACTACGGCGTGACGAAGGACGACAGCCTCGCGCACCTCGACCTCGGGTTCAAGTTCTACGACCTCACCGACAACGTGCACGGCGTGCTCGGGCAGACCTACCGGCCCGACTACGTGAACAAGCTGAGCGTGAGCGCCAACATGCCGGTGATGGGCGGCGAGCCCAACTACGTCTCCTCCGACATCTTCTCCACTGACTGCAACGTCGCCAGGTTCGGCCGTAATGCCGGCATTTCCATGGTCACAGCCGAAGCCAATTAAGATTGCGTCGCTGTATACGTTGGTGAAATATACATATCATTTGCACCACCTGTGATGGGACCTAGAAATAAATTTATCATCGTGACAAAAATTGAAGACAAAGTAATTGTATACTTGTTATTGTGCCAGAGTTTACTGGCCGACTTAAGTGTGTTGAGGAATAAAATTTAAGTTTATATAATTAGTTGCTTTTTTACTATTTTGTGGGGGAAAAAAAAGGAAGATGCAAAAAAAGCCACTCCCCAGAGCTGGCTCCCTGGTAATAGGGCTCCACATATGTCTCTGCCCCCATCAGCTGAGCGGGGGGAGTTAACTCTTGGACCCGCTCCACGTCTCCGTGGGCGCATCACTGCGCAAAGGGGCCGGGGACTTTCCAGGGCTTGATTGGCCCGCTCACTTCATCCTGTGGCAAGTTTTGGTTTTTCCCTGTGCTAGTTTATAAATCGTTATTTCTATTTTCAATATACGATGTGGGACTAAATGAAGTTGATACCCGCGATTTCTTCTCGAACTTTTTTTTTTTTACGATGTAAACCCCAATCATATAATATAAACGTTTCATCCAACGGCATGTATATGCGTACAATCGACGGAGTCTGTCTCCTAGGATCTTGTCCAACAGAATACCTAAAAAATTGATAGTCTAAAATTTAGATATCAGTAATACCTTTCTTACTCCAACAGAACAACTATCAGAATTGGTATTCTCTCTCTTTTATCTATATATTTTTGGGTTTAGAGATTCTGTTGGAGAGAGTAAAAATATATATATAAAATATTTTTAAAAAGATATGTATATAAAGATATAAAGATCCAATTCTATAGAAAGTACATTGGTTCTCCTAACCAGTAGGAGTATGATAGAACCTTTCTTTCCCCTCATAGGTCATGGCCGCCACTGAGCATCTAAAAACCCGGCGTAATTAGGGTTCTCCCTCTCCTACCATGGCCGGCCCCACCACCACCACCTCCCCCACCCGCCGCCGCCTGCGCCGCGGCTCCAAGGGCCCCAACTCCGACCTCTCCAGGACCCTCACCGCCTGCACCCGCCACGGCGACGCCGCCGCCGCCATGGCTGCCTTCGACGCCGCCGTATCCGACACCGCCTCCGCCCCCAGCCTTGCCGCCCACCAGTATAACCAGCTGCTTCACCTCCTCGCCACCGCCGACCCCTCCTCATTCCCTAACCCCGCCGCCGCGGCCCACCGCGTCTTCTACCACATGCTCGCCTCCGCCGCCTCCCCTTCAGAGGCCACCATCACCTCCCTCGCCCGTGTCACCGTCTCGGACGCTTCTAGCCCCACAGGAGCCGATGACGCCTTCGAGCTCGTCGCGACCATGAAACAGAAGTACGGTCTCGCCCCGCGCCTCCGCTCCTACAGCCCCGTGCTCGCCGCGTTCAGACGCGCTGGGGAGGCAGACAAGGCCTACGCCGTCGAGGCCCAAATGGAGGCCTCCGGCATCGCGCCCGAGGAGCCCGAGCTTGCCGCGTTCCTTGACGTCAGTGCGAAGGTAGGGGAAGCGGCCAAGGTGTATGAGTATATGCACAAGCTGAGGCGCGCCGTGGACTGCATAGGCATGGAGACAGCCGAGGTGCTGGAGGGGTGGTTTAGGACAGAGAAGGCGGCAGCTGCAGGTAAGGTGGAGTGGGATGCTCATCAGGTGAAGGATGCCATTGTGGCCAACGGTGGGGGGTGCCATCAGCTTGGATGGCTCGGGAGTGGGCCGTGGATGGTGCAGCAGGTGAGAGTGAGGGCAAGTGGGGAGTGCGGCGGGTGTGGCTGCCGGTTGGCCTGTGTTGATATTGACAGGAAGGAGACACAGAAGTTCGGCAACTCTGTTGTCGGGTTGGCACTTGAGAGGGAGACCAAAATAAATTTCAGCCGCTTTCAGGTTGACATTCTCTGTTCCTTTGCTGTATTAGCTAATGTTTTGGTAGCTAACTTGGTATTTGGTCTCCATTGTCATAGATTTATGTAAAGAGTAGTTAGTTCAGTGGTAAACATGATAATGATAGCACTTATGTTGTTTGTTTCTCTTAGCAATTCAATCAGCGGCATGCATTTGTGTCATTTGTAAGTAGAAAAATTAGAAGGGAGCTAGTGGGTTTTGTTCAGATGGCTACTTATAGTGGTATGCTGCATTGGTGTGGCCTAATTTAGTGATCTAGTGTTAAATTTCTTTCATCTACATCTGATGCATATTATCTCGGTCAGTTCCTCTTAGAGAAAGTGAACATTTGGTGTGTTAATACATTTGAGTCATCCTTAAGAACCTTATGGTCGCTCTTCACACATGTGCAACAGTTGCTTGCTCAAGTAAGTAGTTTCCTAATGGTTAAACAAATCCATTATTTGTTGTGTTTTTCAGTTTCTGCTTTAAAACTTTCTCTGAACCCTAAAGCATTGCATTCACCTGTGTAGAAAACTAGCTAGCTGAGGAGAAACTGGGTGTGTATTAAATAAAAGTCGGGTACTTTCCTGTATTACTATGTCCAAATGATAGCACCTACATTTCATTGAAAAGAAGCCTATTTAACGAATATGAAACATGTAGATTTTCTTATTGAGTTTAATTAATATGGTTTTTATAGGAGTGGCTGGCAGAACATAACAGATATGAGGCTATAGTTGATGGTGCAAACATTGCACTGTATCAACAAAATTTTGCAGAGGGTGGTTTCAGTATGACTCAGGTCCGTGTATCATCTTGAACTGAATTTTGACATGTTGACTATGAAGTAATATATACTAACTCATGATTTGCTTAATATAGAGCAGCTGGATGCTGTTGTAACAGAGCTGCGGAATAGAAACAATGGCAAATGGCCACTTGTTATACTACATAATAAGCGCATCACAAAACTCATGGAGAATGCATCGAATAGACACCTGATTGAAACTTGGAGAGCAAATGGGGCACTGTACACATCACCAAGTGGGTCAAACGACGACTGGTAATGGTCCTTTTTTTTTTCAATCTGTGTGTTATTGGAGATTCTGTTTTGTTTAGTACCTTTTTTAAGATATTAGAAGTATAATTCTTGAAGAAAATAGAAACATCCTGTGATTCTTTTTTTTTTTGGTTCGTCAGGAAATGTATCTTTTACCCGAGTGTATTGTAACTCACCATAGATTAACTAATATGTACATCGAGACATCAAATGTCTTCATTGTTAGATAATCTGTCGACCTTCTATGCCCCCATTTTGTATGATCTGTTTCATTTCTTGAATGTTACTCAAATCATGTCAGTTGCCACTTTCAGGTATTGGCTATATGCAACAATTAGATTGAACTGTTTACTTGTGACTAATGATGAAATGAGAGATCATATATTTGAGCTCCTAGGATCATCTTTTTTCCCCAAATGGAAGCAACGCCATCAGGTATTTTTCATGTTTCCTGACCACAACAAAGAATTTTAAAATTTCCATTCTTTGTGCCTAGTTTACTAGTGCAGAACCCTGGTAAGAAGTTTAGAGCCTTAATTTGACTGAAAACCATGTAGAGAGTTGTTTGGTCCTTGATATTTTGTGTTTTGTTTAGTAAAGCAAAAAATATGGTAACTCTGTTTCATGTATTGGACCTCATTTGTCCTAATTAATCGCTTATCTCATTAAAATCGTGCAGGTTAAGTACACTTTTAACAAAGGAAAAGCAGTGATTATGATGCCGCCCCCTTATTCTTCAGATATTCAAGTAGGTAGCCAAATTTCAGGCATTTCTAGAGCTTACTGTTTCCATTACTTATGGAATATTCATCACAGGAGTCAGAGACAGGATCATGGCATGTACCAATGGAGGAAATGTCCGGTGATGAGAGACTTAGGATTTGGCTTTGTATCAGTAGAGCAGGGCATTCCAAAGGCCCCCATGAAGTTCCTGTGACTGATGCAGATGTCCAGCAAATACATCACATTGAGGCTCTTAATGGAGCTCAGCAGAATTCATCGGAAGATAAACCTAGGTCGGTAATTGGTAAAAGAAAAGATAGAGATTAGCCACCTCCCTCGCAGCTGGATCTATCGGGAGGTTGTTATTTGTGCAATTGAAGCATAAATTATTTCTGAGATAGACACCAATCTGCTTGGTCGCGCATGCTACTGGGGTGCTTTAGTAACTAGAATGCCATGTTAATGTCACCTGACTCTGCATGTTTGTTGAATAGTAAACATTGTAAACTTACCTAGACTTATGTGCAGTTATTCGAGTGCACCAAGCGGGTTTAAATTTTTTTTTCGAGAATTTTGTGAAAAAAAAAAACCTGTATCGCCATGACTTATGTAACATTTGAAAATTTTAGCATGGTTATACCAATTTTTGTTAATGAAAAGTTGGATTGCGTTCTGAATGTATGTGTGATAAGTATGGAAAACACTTGAATTTGAACGTTCTACTAGCTGATGTCATTTAATTTCTTGTTTATTGCATTATTGGTGTCATTTTTGACCGAATGAAGCAAACTAAAGGGAAATTTGCTTTATTGTTGAACCTGGTTGTGGTTAGATTATACCATCAGTTTACTGTTTGAAATTGGAGAAGCCTGACGATACATTTCTCAAATATCTAGTAAGACTAGATAAAAAATAAAAAAAGGTCATAAGTTGTATTCTCAGGAAAGAACCTTATATTTGTATGAAAAACTTTTCCAACCAGAGGTCATACCTTGAACCAGATTCGACGTTGAGTATATGATTGAAATTATGCCAAACAGCCATGATTAGGAATTTCGGAGTGCCAGGTATTATTCAATACATTGAGCAATGAGAAGAACTAACACCTAAAAATCTACACTTAGCTTTCGATCAATGTCGGAGAACGTCTGGAAGAACGCTTTGAAGTGTTTGTACGCAGTATCTATATCTTCTTTGCCACACATTTCTCGCACACTGCAACCAATGCAAATGCCAGTTAAAGTTCCGCTAACGCAATGTTCCTGAATTGAAAGAATAAATGTGGGGGAAGAATCTGTGAAATCCAGATAATTCTACAAACTTTTGAGTTCAATTTTCTATATCAATTCAATTACAAACGATGTTCTTCACCTTATCTGTTACAAATTTCTACCAAAAAAAAAATGCCAGTCTGGGAGGCAAAGTTGGATGTGTGTTAATTTTGAGCAACCATATTAAGCAATCATATCTTGCTACAACTCTCATTTTGAAAACAAGGATACATCATGGCATAAATTCCAAGTAATACCTAAGAATATCATCATGTACCCAATTATTTCAGTGTGTTAGGGACTACATAAGGAAGGTGGGCACACCTGTGCATAGAAAGCTGAGGAATACCACAGTCAACAGTCCGTATGCCAACACCAGAAGCAAGTATGGGCCCAATAGTAGAGCCACACCCCATATCATTCCTCACAACAAATTCCTACATGGGGTTTAAACCATTGTCATTCTTGAGCTCATTTCATGTATTATAAATGATAAATAAAGCTTGCATATGGAAATTAAATACATAAAATAAAATTTTTAACTAACACAGATTATTTAACAGATATTACTTTTCTAGAATCCAACATTCTCTAATAGTATATTATCAATATTAGACAACAAAACGTAGTTGTTCAACATTACTGTTGTGTAGCTATAGTAGAGCCCAATCATACATTTAAAATTCAAACAGCACTTAGGTCTTGTATAAAAAAAAATGCTACAAGATGCAAGATCTTGAGAAATACCTGAATAGGAAGGTTATGAATTCTTGCTACTTCTTTGAAGAGAAAAGCGGTTACAGCACTTGTGGCATAACGTTGGTTAGCATTGTGCTTGATAACAAGCCCTTTCTGCATTTCTGGTCTATGGCACTCTTCATACTTGTCCAGATAGTTTGGGTGCAGGGCATGAGCCATGTCCGCAGAAACTGAAAGGGAGAATAAATTAAATTAGAGCAACTATTTTTTCCTACAATACTAAGGGCATGCATAATCCTTAGATACACAAATAATACCAAGGAAAGAAGAATGTATTGCACGTTCCAAAGCTCCCTCCCCAATAGACTGATGCATCAAGGAATCGACAATCCGTCTCATTGCCTGGAACATCGTAGGTGCACCTGCTCCTTGCATTGAGTTTGATCCCACCTGAAAAGTGTTGATTTTATGATATGCATAGATAGATTTATACTAATTAACCAAGTGAAGGAAACAAATCATGAACATTGAAGTTAAATATACTAAAAGAATATACTTTTCGTACAATGACTATGACTACTGCTTTCATTTGTTCTGCACAGCATCACTCCTTGTGCAGGCCAAAAAGCGGCATTATTACTTTATTACTAGTCATAGAGTCTGTTTGGAGGGGGGCTTAGCTTCTCCTAAAAGCCTTGAAAATGTGGTTCTCCGAAAAACCAGGGAAAGGGGCTAAAGCTTCAAAGTACAAGTGACTTCAACTTAAGCAAAAAGTGTTCCAATAGCATCTCGCTTGGGATTAAGCTTAAGCCCTCCAAAACGGCCCAAGCAGGGTAAAACCTGGTGTGATATTGCTTACCTCTTCATTATCAAATAAAGCAACCATTCTGATAGCCTTCTCATTTGACAATTCTCCTGGCATCTTGGAGGAGTCCATAAGAGATCTGAGAGCACAATAACATGAAGCAAGATTATCCAGTCTACCAGAATAAATGAACTCGTTATTTCCCCCGCCAAGGCAGCTAGGCTGGGTATCACACACGTTCAACTCCAAACCAATTATTTCATCTTCACCACAACCAATTTCCTCTGAAAGAACCTGTGAAGTAGACAGAGAAAAAGGAAGATATAATTGCAACTTGGAGCCACTAGTAGCAATTACATCAAACTAGATTTTTATGTAAACGAAGGAATCAGTCGAAAGGGAAAAAAAAACATAAAACTACCTGCAAAAGCAGTGGATGATGGGCAATCTTTGGAGAACTGGACAAGTTAGTTTGATCATCAGAATTCATGGTTGCTTCTTTGTGTTTTGTTGCAAGAAGTGGAACAATATGAGTCTCTAGGTTAGGCTTGAACCCATCAGAATTCACTGTACTAAAAGGTAAAAGAATTCACTCAGCTGAGTAGGGGAAGGGTTATTTTCAAATTTTGACAGATAAAATAAGATAGCAACAGCCAAGAGGCTCCTTAGCTGCATGTCTAAAATATAAAGCACAATGGTATTGGGTAGAATAACTACCAAATACTAAAATGAGGCTGCAGTAATAAAAGAGATAAATAAAAAACTGGCAGTATTTGTTTGGTGAGACAGTTAAAAATATAAGACAAAATGTTGTCTATTTCTTTATATAGCTGCAAAATAGAGCAGTAATAAGAAGAGAATGAGAAATAACCGGTTAAGATGTATAGCCAGTGTTGGTACACGTATCAAGGGTCTGCTCACTTTCACAAGCTTATGCTTAAATGAGCCATCAGCAGCCTTGAGGATGACTCTCCCAGCCAAAGTTAGGTCCCTATCAAACCATGTATGCCACAACCCACTTCCATACGTCTGTACATTTACCATTTGATGGCCAGATTTGAAGGAGGCAGACTTTGGTTTTAACTTTAGACATGGACTGTCAGTGTGAGCTGCAATAATATTGAAACCATGGCCAACTCTATATCTGCAAAAACAAAAGTGACAACGATTAATCATCCAGAATTAATCAAGTCATAAAAAGACTATGGTTCATCATGTCCAAATCTGTTCGACCACAGCATAGTCAAAAAAACGTTTACAAGCATCCTGCAAGCAACCACGACCAGTTGGTCACGATCAAGTGATGCAAGACCCCTTCGACTATGACCAACAGGTTGTTACCAAGCAGTGCAAGATCCTTTTGACCTTGATCAAGAAACTCTTAAAGCTGGTCAAGGATCCACTAGTCCTGGTTGAAGGCCCGTTTTGGTCAAACCATGTCACTTCATAACAGTTTGAAGCACGATCCCCAAGAACCGCCGGGATAACCGCGAGTAGTGGAGTTAGTCGGCAATAATTGCCTAAAGCTAAGCAGTTTCCATGTATATAAATACCATATTTTCTGTAATTGTAAGTAGAGAAGAAAAATAGACAACACATACAACAAAAACAAGGAGATTGGATACAATCACACAGGACGTAGAGTTATTACTCATCTTTGAGAGCCTGAACCTGTATAAAAATTCTTTGTGCCCCCTCGTCGTTCCGACACTCTTTGTTGATTTTTTTCATAAGTTCGACGGTCAGATCTCTTGATCGTCGACAGCTGGCGCCGACCGTGGGGACAATGATGGGGTTGTCTCCTTGTTATGATGAGGAAAACGACTTCGATTTAGATTCCGACGGCCTTGGAGATGAATTCGCCCTTCATTTCGATGACGATGGCGATATGTCAAATTTGATTTTGAAGTTAACCAATCCTTGCCGGTTGCTGGTGATTTTGATCGCCAGACAACTAAGACGGTGTGTGAACAATCACCAACCCAAGATGATTCTAATCATCAAAGAGACCAAACCTCTCAGCCGTGATGATGTTTGTTCAGAACCCGAGTTAGACTCGGGGGCTGACGAAATATTATCAACTTCCAACTATGGTCATAACAGAGAAGTGGGCGTGGGGAAGACAATAATCTACCTCCCCTTAATGATCCAATGTGTCATTTGTCTCAATCCAATTCACAAACGAATGATGCACCTAGTGGCAATGTTGGTGCACAGGAAGTTAGGGTTGGTCCATTACCACCTCCAAACCTAAACACAGTAATCATCGGTGGAGGAGGAGAACGAGTGACCCTACCTTCACCAACACGTGGGGAACGACCTACGCAACCACATGAATCTACATCCTAGCAACTCCGAGTTGCTGTGCAACAATTGCGCGAATCTCCTCCCAACTTAAACAACATTATGGATTTGCTCAATTTGCTGCGAACTTGGCGGGGACTTTAAGTTAGGCCGCCAAGGAGATTTCTGCTCATTCGAGCAGAACCCAACGCCGAACAGGACTCTACCCCACAGGGAGCACACCACGACCTGCTCGTAACTCAAATAACAAGCATGATCAGCGTGATGATCGTTTCCCTTTAGAGCGTAGAAAACCTGTCAGGTGCAACGTCCACGAGCATATGGGCCCTCGTAACGTTCATGATTGCCTTGGCCCTCGACAAAATGTGGGGTACACGCGACCGCGATTACCAAACTCTACATCGGAGCCAAATGCTTAGCGACGCTGCCATGAGGTTATCACTGGATGCAAAGAATTCTCAGCAAACCTTAGAGTAGTGAGATGGCCTTCCAAATTTCGACTTGTCTCTATAGAATGTTTTGATGGGACTAAGAACCCATCAGAGTTTCTACAGATTTATAGTACAGCGATTCAAGCTGCTGGGAGATAATGGACAATTATCTCCCCATAGTTTTGCAAGGATCGACTCGATCGTGGTTACTCAACCAACGAGCAGAGTCCATTTATTCTTGAGAGCACCTTTGCGATCTCTTGATCGCTAACTTTTAAGAAACCTATGTGCAACCAGGAAAAGAGGATGATCTCCATTGACTTCGTCAAAAACCGGATGAGACGCTACGCCAGTTTGTAGTGTTTTGTCTAAGTTCGAAACACAATCCCTGAGATATCAGATTCATCTGTGATCCAAGCGTTCAAACAGGTGGTTCAATACACAAGATTTACAAAAGACCTAAATATCTACCCGCCAAAGGACGTCGAGGAACTGTTCGATATGGCTGATCGCTACGCCACGGCAAGCAAAACAATCCAATGGAACAAGATGGAAGATAAGGGAAACCTATCTCTGCAACCCAGATTGAAGAAAAAATCGTCCAAAGCTGAAAAGAACAAGACGAAACTGGGCTCGAAGAAGAAGGGGAATAATTCCTTGCAAGAGGTCACGGCTCTTCCACGTGCCCTAGGAAATTTTAAGTTCCTGTTCATTGCTATTGACACGTTCACGAAATGGATCGAAGCGGAACCAGTGATCTCAATAACCGCTCAGGCAGCAAAGAAGTTCCTCACAAAGAATACTATCACGCGTTTTGGTATCCCAAATCGTCTCATTGTAGACAATGGGAAACAGTTCGTAAGCGACATTTTTCAACAATACTATGAGGATATGGGCATAAAAATCCATTTCACGTCTGTAGCTCAAAGCAACAGGGCGGTCGAACGAGTAAACGGTCAAATAATCCAATGCATTAAAAAGTAGGTATTTGATCGACTGCACAATCGTTCGGGGGCTTGGGTCGATGAGCTAAGCTCAGTTCTGTGGGCCATTCGTACTACAGAAAGTCAAGCGACTAATCGAACACTATTCTATTTGGTCTATGGTGTAGAAGTTATGTTACCAACAGAACTGAAAATTGGCTCGGCACGAACAGATGCTTGCAACGAGTAGTTACAAAGTTCAAGACGAGAGAACGACATCAACTACTAGAGGAACAAAGAAATCATACTCTCAGGCGATCAGCAGCTTACCAACAAGCGCTAAGAAGGCATTACGACAAAAGAGTTAACAAGTGCACTTTCCAAACAAGCAACTTTGTCCTACGGAAAGTACAAGATAGCTCTAATCGAACAAAACTATGCCCTAAGTGGGAAGGGCCCTATAAGGTGGTTGCGACCACCAGATTTTGTTCAGTTCGAATAGCTTTGTTAGATGGTCGTGTGCTGACCAATTCTTCGAACGTTGATCAATTGAGAATGTTTTTTGTGTAAAGTATTTTCCTTAAAGCAATAAAGATAAGTTTATCTTCGTTCTTATTTGCTTTAACATTTTCGCAAGTTCAACGATTATCTACTGATCTCAAAACTTGTTCGCTTTAACACTTTACTGCTGTTGTATATTTTCGTGCTGCAAAGTATTTGAAATACCAAAACCGACCAAATTGTCTAGTATATACGAACTCATCAGTTACCCAATCGAAGTCTTTCCTTCCCTTGCGACCCGCAATCGTAGAAGGAACTTTCTGCGGTCAACCATGCCTTAGCATTTTCACTTTTTTGAAGAGCTATAAACTAGGCTGAACAAAGTCTAGGTTACAAGCAACAAAACTCCTGTTAAACCAAATGCTTGTAAGCAGATGCATCATTTGTCTTAACTTTTTGATCTTTATAACATTTCTCTATTATGTGCGAATTTTCTAATCTGGATAGGAAAAAATTGCCTAGTCAAAGACTTACCTTTGCACGTAGTCTCACCCACTAAAGGACTTTCTGGTGTCGATACAATTTTCTCCAACTGTTAGTCAGAATGATCACATAATTACTGAAAGTTTCATATTGATCAGCTTTTTTCTGTCGACTTCAAACTTACTCAAGTTTAAAGTCCACAAACGAGGGCTAAGATAAGTTAACAATAAGATCGCAATCGCACACGCATCAATAAAAGACAATTTCCCAAATTTTTTTCATGTTTCTTCAAAAGATGTTCTTAAAAGGCTTTCTATTTTATAGGACTTTACGAGGATTATACACATTATTTTGTTGGTGCAAGCATGTTTGTCCACGAACAGCTCTGGTCAATGGTACACAAACTACGTTCAGGCGCAATGGAACATATTTGACCACAACCTGCTTTGGTCGAAATACGCAACCTAAGCCATCCCTGGTTGGGAATACTGAGATCCTTGATTGAAGTACCAATTATTTTTGGCCAGAGACACATCAACACTCCACAGCAGTCCCAAAAAGATAAATTTCCCCTTTTAATCTCTTTTTATCAATTTCTTTTTTACCTCTTGTCTTTCACAAGCCTCTTTAAATTAACACCATGATCCAGATAGTTCCCCGATGTATACAAATTTGCCAATTGAAATATTAGGGGGTTACACAGTCGAAGTCTTGTCCTTCCCTTGTGACACACAATCGTAGAACAAGTCATCCACTTCACCCTATTATATTTCACTATTGATTAGCAAAAGCTATAAATCGGCTAGAATAAGTTTAGATCATGGGAAACAAACATACAAAAGTCTTGCATCAAAATTCTCTTTATATTTTTTCAAAAGAAATATTTGTTCTTACAAAATGTTTTATTTCAGAGTTTGTACATTCGGCTCTTCGGAGGTCTGGTCAGCTGCAGCCTGATCACCTCTAGCCTCTCTATCCCCTTGGTCGAAAGCACCCAAAGAGGCCTCTGGCTCAATTGCGGCCTCCTGTTTTTCGTCTTCCTCCTTGCTGGATGCAAGTTCTAGTCCGCCCAAAATCTTCTCAAATAATGAGCCAACTTGCTCGAACAACCTAGGGGACTCCTCTAAAGAGTCACACTGAAGTTCTTCCACAGCAAAAGTGAGGTTGAGATCAGGGTATTTGGCCTTCAGCTTCGCAAAGATGGTTAAGACCACACATTCGACAGCACTGGTTACAGATCTTTGGTACTCCCTCTTCAAGGTGATAGCCCGTTTGGCCAGGAGAGACAAGAACTGGGCCACAGCCCAACCACGGTAGAAGAAGAAATCTTTCTTAAGCTCGTGGTTGGTGGGCAGCCCCAGACCCCTCATAGTAGCACCAAGTTGCGAGAAGGTGACTTGGAGTTTATTGTCCAACTTATCAAGGTTAAGCTTCAGCTTGTCATGCAGCTCCTTGTATGCGCTCTTTCCGCTCTCACCTTTGAGAAAAAACAGCATGAAGATGAGACAGCTAGTATGGACAATGGTCATGCCAGGCCATTGAATCCTTACTGAACAGTTGTTCCTCGAGACCCTTTATACAGTTGTCTTGGTCATTATTCATTATTGGTCCTAACCCAGGACCTGAGGTCACTTTGGGTTCTCTCAATCTCCTAAGAACGGTAGTCGAGACCTCTCTCCAAGATCTGGGCCAGTTTTTTGGAATTGTCGCGTTCAATCACGACCGCATCATAAGCCCACTCTTTGTCAACAAGAACAGACTTCAACCTCTCGACCTCTCGGAGTAAGGCCGAGGTTGCCTTCTCTCCAGCCAATTCCTTCTCAACAGCCTCTTTGACCTGAGATTGAGTGGTTACGGAGTCTACCAGGTCGGTTAAAGTTTTCGTAAGCTTTTCGACCTCTTCCATGGGAGCCCTGCAAAGCACATGTTGAGATAACTGATACATGAATAAAAAAAATCAGGAGGCTCTTGAAAAACTTACTGATTCTTCACCTCCCGAAGCCTGGCGACCGCCCTATCCTGTTCGCCCTCAATCTCGTTCAAGTAGTGGCCATGCTCCTGATACCATGCTGGATTACGGTGAAGAAAAAACACTCCTGACGTCTTTTCCATAAGAATCTCTTGGGATTATCAATAATCTCAAATCCAACGGATAGATTTTTTAAGCTCCCAACCCATTAATTGAGAAAATTAAATGGCGTAAAATCTCAAAAATGATCCGTTCGATTGAGATTAGGGGGCTACTTGACAACGATTAATCAACCAGAATTAATCGTCATAAAAAGACTATGGTCCGTCTTGGTCAAATTTGTTCGACCATAGCGTGGTCGAAGAAACGTTCACAAGCATTCTGCGAGTGACCACGACAAGCTGGTCGCGATCAAGTGATGCAAGACTCCTTCGATCGAGACCAGCAGGTCGCAACCAAGCAGTGCAAGATCCTTTCAACCTTAAATCTGGTTGAGGATCCACTTGTCCTGGTCGGAAGCCTGTTTTGGTCAAGTCACGTCGCTTTGTAACAGTCAGTCTAAAGCACAATCCCCAAGAACCGTCAAGACAACCGCGAATAATGGAGTTAGTCGACAATAACTAGCTCAAGCTAAGTAGTTTTCCTGTATATAAATACTACATTGTTTTATAATTGTGAGGAGAGAAGAAAAACAGACAACACATACAACAGAAACAAGGAGATTGAATACAATCATACATGACATAGGATTATTACTTATCTTTGAGGGTCTGAACCTATATAAAAATTCTCTGTGCTCCTTTGTTGTTCCGACACTCTTTGCTAATTCTTTTTCATAAATTCGATGGTCAAATATCTTGATCGTCGACAAAAGGCATATCCATGTCTTTTACTAAAACAGTAGAATACTAGACAGAAAACAATGATAAACTGCATTCAAACAATCCGTGCCACTGGGAGCCATCTTGGGCACTGAGTGATAAATAAGTCAAGTCACATTTTAAGCTAAGAAACGTCCTAGTTCCTCCAGGTAACTTGAAGCATATAAAGACCAGATTCACCACAATTCTAAGGAGAAGGAAAGCTCACTCACTTTTCCCCAATGGCAAAGGCAACCAAGCAGGACATGTTACGTGTGAAGAAGTAGCGCCCACCAGGCTGCAGGTCCCAGTCATCATTCTCATTAAGCAGGCTGAAACCAGCAGCAAGTAGTTGCCTCTTTGCCTCCGCTGAAAGCATGACCAAACAGAGAGAGTTACTCACAATGCCTCAATACCAAGGGGTCAGGCATTAGCATTTATAGTTTTCCTACTATGAAGTATAAAACAATATCATCGCACAGGTTTATCAGATACGTACCACAAATGCTAAGAACCGGCAATTCTACCGCTAAGGAATAACATCAAACAGTTTCCGGACATGTGCAATGGTCTGGGGGTGTCATCCCTTCCACTAAGGAATTTAGACCGAACAGATCCAGTGCAAATGCATATGCACTATAGCATGCCTCCCGCTGAGGTATAAGACCGAACAGGTCCGTTACATGCGGATTGCTAGCATCGAACAGGGAGCGGGCGTTGTGGTACTCACCGGTGGCGTGGAACTGCGTCCAGGATTCGTTGAGGTAGTCGAGGAGGTCGCCGACGATGGAGGCGATCGGGGAGGTTGGGTGGTGGGAGCAGAGGAGGCGGGAGGAGGTGGTGGTAGACAGGCGGCGCCACGAGGAGAGGCGAGACAAAGGAGAAGAGAGGACGGGGGGCGGAGGGGACGGCCTCGGGAGGTGGAGACGGAGCAGAGCCATCGGAACGAACGGAGGAGAGCACGATAGTGCAGTGGTTTTTGTAATTGCGATTTGTAGGTGGACAGATCCAGCTTTAAAACTCAACTAGTATTATGAGTCACTGACAGCATTGGTGATAACAGGAGTAGGATGTATAAAACTTAGCCCATTGGTTCCTCTCCAGCGTTACATCAAAAATTCAACGCTGTAGTGTTAGAACATGTTAGGCATAAGGCATGGCCTCTCCGAGAAACCAAACTTATGAGCACAGTGTGTACAAGCATCTACACAAGTAATTAATCTGTGCCACTAATGCCTTGATGCTTTAATTAAACTGACAGAGTTGTTTCTCAGACAAACTTGAGGGATGCTCTAATCTGCGACGCTTCTATAACTTCCTGAAAAAAAAATTAACTAGTACTAAATTAAACTCTTTTGTACGTTTACCCCAACACAAGGGCAGTATAGCTGTAAAGAATCTTCTTCAAAACACATTCATAGGACCAAGAATAAGATCCTGTTCTTAAAACACAAAGAATGTGACAGCAGCTGGATCAGCTATCAGTTCGAAGTTCTGCCCTCACTAGTTACTTCATGTCAGCCTCATGAAGAAGGGTTGTAGGTTGTAGCCTCCGATCTAGTTTAGCATTAGCTCCATCCACAATAACCATGCCAGCAATCGCAATGCTCTAGCCTTGCATTGTATAGTCTTGGGCTCGTTGCCCGAAAAAGAAGCCAAAAGAATGATATAGAACCAGCTACAAATGCTACTGATGCTACTCCTGCAACACAAGAAAACACACAGAAACAACGATATAAATTGAGCATATTTACCTATATAGGATTTGAAAAGGGTTTTTGATTTTATTTAAAGAAAACAGGAAACGTACCTCTTGTCCGTGGGGAAGAGAAAATGGGCAAACCCATTATGTTACAAAATATATGAGCAATAATAGGTGCCAAGAGATGCCCTGCAATTTTTTTAAAGAAATGAAAATTATCAGCATCACTCTGTCATGGAAAACATAACAAGCTCACTTTCAGTCAAACATTTGAAGCATTTGGTGAGTAATGAAAAGGGTTAACACTAGATTGTATAGTTGAACATTTATCATGTGAACAACTAAATGACAGTATTAGTAAAAGTCCAAGTAGGACAGAAAAGCACAGTAGTAAAACAAGTAGATCACTGCAATCAGAAGCTCAGATTTACACATTTTCGGTGTCGGAGACTTATAATGACAGGTGTCAATTTTTTTTTTTTTACAAATTATCATGACAAATATTTGATCCAGCATGCACCTGGATCAATCACAAACAAAGATGGCTCTCCAAATGTAGAAAGTTGGAATGTATGATTAGAAAAAAGCAACTCCAGTCAACAACATTGCTGGAAGCTACAAAATGTCCAAGCTCTAAAAATCAAAACAAAGGGATGAGTAAGACCTGTTCGAATGAATAAAAATGCTGCATACCACCCAAAAATTACGGTGTAGCCTAGCTGGACACCTGAGAGCAAAGAAGTGAAAAGTCAGTATGGTCCAATGAAATGATTAAAACACG
The DNA here is from genome assembly GCA_019359835.1 of Pharus latifolius. NCBI lineage: Eukaryota > Viridiplantae > Streptophyta > Magnoliopsida > Poales > Poaceae > Pharus > Pharus latifolius. The sequence continues at coordinate 1,623,885 of CM033319.1, forward strand.
GGCAAGACCAGAGAGTGATGCAAAACGTGTTCACAACGGGTGAAGCCAAAGTAATCAAATAATTTATGATGATAAAAAAGTTAATAAAAAGATGCACCAACCAACATAAGATTAATTTACTTGATACAAAATATGTTGGAGAGAAAATGGAAAAGTCAAAGCACATGATTATAGCTTAAGAATGTATATAGTACCTAGTAATAAAGATACCCTAAAGTTTGAAATGATGCCAGGTAGAACTTAATAGCATATCAGAACAAAGATATCGAACTAACTAGTGAATTAACATTTTATCAATACTTGTGTTGACCAGAGTGGGCATATGCAGGTGTTAACTGCCAACACTATCTATTGCAAAACCACATAGCATGCACTAAACAGGTATGATAGCGAACAGTTGAGACATAACATGTACAGTATTACTGTACATCACTCATTAATCTACAACACAAGCAGAATAGGCAAAAAGGTAAATTTGTATCACTCAAGGAAACAACTTTCTACTACAATATGAGAATTCTTCTTAATTCCACATAGTAGCAACAAAGTAAGTTTAATCTAGCACATATTTGTTCATGCAACACTGCAGGAGCAAAGTGGTTGATGTGAAGAAAAATACCTACAATCAGGAGAGACCTCATAAAATTGCATCCCTGTTGGTAATATAGTTCCAGTAAATGGTTCAAGTGTGCTGTCAAAAGAATAAAGATGTGGTTAATGACGTAAAAGAGTTACAAAACACCAAGGGCAAAAATGATATACATAGAACTGAATGTAGTCATGCCACATTTCTTAATAGATACACCAATGGTAAATGAGAACAAAGATGGAGAGCATTTTATTTAAGGTTACGGTACATGACGGTGCATTTATGTTAGGTTATGTCTGTTGAAATGAAAATTGAGAAGAATTCTGAAACAGTAGAAGTAAAGCATCTAATGGCTCTAAAACTTTAGCATCCAGGATGTATAGAATCAACTGCAGCTAATTTGAGCCCAACTGTGTGTCCTGAATGGTGTATATAAAAGTACCATATCCGCATCAAGTTGACACATTCAATAAATTCTGGAAACTAATAAGAAAGAAGCATATTAGGAATCATGAAAGGAGAATTTAGTTAGCTACCAAACATTAATCTTACACATCTGTCAAGCTGAGCACAGGCACATAGTATACTAGTTTCTCAGATCAACAAATGATATCCATGTTTTCTGTCCCAAAAATCATAATTGGCTAGTATAGCTCTCATTCAGACAATTTTGGGTTAAGTGTTTGTGAAGAAGAGGGACAGACTGTTCTTCCATCAGAAACTAATGTTGGCTAACAAAAAGAACAATATATACATCATTATAAATAATTCGGTTGGGCCGAGGGAGGGTTACTGAGTCCATGTCCACTGGTTAACCAATAATGCACACTTGACAGTACAAGAAGCAAAATATAGACAAAATGCTATTTACAGAATGTTATACCTAATTACCTAGGCTGAAGAAGATTGGACTCAGAAATATAATGTTGTAAGTTCTGAATCCTCCACACAGAAGAAGAGGTATCATGCATGCCCTGAAAACCAGCTCCTCTGTAAACGGTGCCTGATCAAAATATGATTATAAAGAAGTGACATCATTAAAATCAAATAAGAAAATAAAGTGTTCTTGGCAGTAACACCAACCAATAGCATCCTAAAGGCTACAACTTGAAGCTTGCTACGTACCACATATCTGTTAACTCCTCATTGATCTCAATGCTACAATGAGACATTCAACTAACTATTCCTCATTCATCCCAATACTAATTTCCATCACTCAAACCGTCCATTGTAACAACATCTAACGCACAATATAAAACAATGGTATCAGAAGGTAATAGAACGAACCACTACATAGTTCCGCCACACCAACACATCGTTCACTGAGGCCTGGATCCAATGAGCAAGCTTCTGTGTGCAACCAGTCCCCACCTCACTACCATCTCTGTCCCACGAGCTCACCAGCATCCACAACATCGACACAAACGACCCGGCATACACTAAGGATGTAAGAAGCAACGGGAGCAAAACTGCCTCGAGCTGCATCAGCACCAACATTTCACTCCAAACCCTCGAAAATTTGAAAATTCACAAAACTGTTACTAAAAATAAGTTGTTTACCAGATGATCGCTCCGAAGGCCAAACACGGCGAGCATTGCAGACAAGTCGCGGAGGCTCCAGACCTGGGAAGGTTAGAGGAGAAGCTAGGGATTTGAGATTGTGGATGGAGAACTAGAGCTAGGGTTTTTTGGGAGGTTTGGGCGGGAGGGGGCTTACGCGGAGGAGGGCGGCGACGGCTAGGGCGGAGGCGGCGGAGGAGACGGCGGCGCAGGCGAAGCGGCGGAGGAAGAAGGCGCGAAGGGAGGTGGGTGGCGGGAGGCGGAGGAGGAAAGTGGGAGCGTAGAGGATGGCGACGTAGGAGACAGCCATGGCGGCGCACGTGGCCACCGCCGATGCGCCAGAGATTGCCGGTGGCGAGGTGGGGTGGAGGCTCGCCGGCGTCGCCATTAACATTTAACTCCGGCGAGTAGCCGTGGCTTAAACTTAACTTGTTGGTCGTTGTGTTATTGCTGATTTGTATTATCTTGTTTGTTCTTCCTTTTTTAGACTCTGCATCTCTTGATTTTTCCTGACGGGATGGATATAAATAACATTGCGCTCTATGATTGTCGTGGTCAAACTTTTATTCTCTAAAAAAAAAAGTAGTTTACTAATTGCTTATTTAGCATTTTTTTTAATATTTCATGTGTCTTGCTAAAAGAATTATAGTTATTTCATAGATTTACTATAGATTTATTAGATCTAACCTTTAACCCTTGGATCTAATCTATATAGAGTTCATCAGTCACATAATCTTCTCTTTAACATCTCTTTTAATGAAAATTTCATCTTTGAATTTAACTTATAGAGTTCATTGTGTCCCTAATCTTCTCTTTATCATTTTACCATTAGATTAAAATTCCTACACTTCTTTCTCAAAGAAAAAAAAACCACCCTTACTTCTAATCTATATAAGGTTCATCATTCATCTAATCTTCTTTTTAACATCACCGAGAGTAAACAGTAACAGAGTAAAGAAACTATCACTAATTACAAATAGTGGTAAGCAAGAAACGAAATGATGGATGGCGACTGGAGGTAAGGGTGCAACAGCGGTGAACATGAGGCAATGTTGGCTGTGAGTAGTGATGGCGAGCAGATAGTATGTGAGAAGACGAGAAGAAGAGGTAAGTGACATTAAGAATACTGGTAGTTACAATGGAGATGGTGAATGACACAACATGATAAATAATCACTATGAATTGACAGTCAATGAATGGGGATTGAGTAGTGGTGATAAGATGGGGAATACAATAGTTGAATTGGAAAAGATATATATTGAATAGAGTTATAAATAAATAATATATATACTTAAGTTTTTTAAAAAAAGAAAACACCTACCTCTAATCAGTCTAATATTTTATGTGTTGTAATGTTTTATCAAAAATTTAGAAATGATAAGAAATGCATGATTTGTTTTCGAAGAACCAAATATAATTTCAGAAAATCTAGAAAAGATTAAAAAACTATAGTTAGACTATAGCCGTCACGCCATTTGGCATGCACGGACGGCAGATCCAAAACGTGGCCGGCGTAGGCTGTCTGTGGCTGCTCTCTTTTTGTTTTTTTAAGAATTAATCAAAATCTTACATAATTGCATGTTAATTTTTATATGAATTAAAATTTTATGTATATTTTATAGATATATTTTTTAATACTATAATAGACATAGAATTTATTTTGAATATAATTTTTTAGATAAATATATATCACAATAAAATTAATTTTAGACATGATTTTTATGATGATAAATCTATATCGTTATAAATAACATGAGTAGAATAGATTTTTTTATTAGTGTGGGAATTTTTAATATATTTTTAAAATTAATATGAAAATTTTGAATATTTTTTATGTAGAGTAAGAATTAATATGATTATTCTGGAATTTATTAAGCGAACCGGCTCGCGGGAGGTGAGGCGTCCGTTGCTTCCACGAGATCCACATTGCCGTGCCTGCCTGTGCTCCTCTCCTAGGAACCACCAATAGTACCACCAACTCTATAAATTAAGCACCCTTCCCACGAAGCTAGAGAATAGTATACAACCCTCTCTCTAGCTGGTTTGCAGGCGTGCGTCGAGGAGGCAAGAAAGGGATGACGGCGTTGGGGAAGAAACCTGTTCCGACGGCGAGGGCGCGCACGCGGCCGGCGGCCAAGCCAAGATCTCTCCCTGGTAAGTCCGACACCTACAACTGATGCATTGGTGCCTTGTTGTTGTGCGTTCGGATCTAGAACTGTCTTAGGTGAATTGACTGATTGCTATACAAACTCGTGCTGTTCTGGAACAGCATGCAGGTGCATTCATTGCTCCTAGCTGTTCAGACGTTCGGGTCATCTTGGCACGTGCATGTGCATTACTTTTGGGGTTCTAGTTTATGATTCAAGCATCTACTGTAATATCCTTGGAGCTATCTAGAGGATGTTTAGTCTATGACCTGTATGAAATTTGTTTGAAGCTTGTTTGGCCATCGCCTTGTATATTCATTGTGTTTGGACGAGTTATGCCCATCTAAAACTATGTCTGTCATACTTAAGTCCCAAGTACCCAAAGTTGAGGGTCTGAGCCTAGATAGCCCCATCACCACCGGGTCAGTCTCGTACTATCATGCATGTTTCTCAAGATTTTAGATAAATCTAAGACATACTTAAAAGTAAGATATACTAAAGATCAAATAGCCTCCTAGCTAGTGCATGGCCCCTAGTCTGGTTCACTCCAACACTTACATGGCGTAGCAAATGCTGCTCCATCAGCCACGTCGCTGCGGGCGGAGCGGAGTCACCAAAGACGCATCAGAATTCAGAAAGACATAGGAAACAACAAAAACACCAAAGACGCATCCGATCTGGTGTCAAAGGCACGTGAAGCTATCAGTTTGGCATTTGGAGTTTGGACACTCTGCTTAATCTCTCAACTTGCAGTTCTTGAATCCGTAAAAGCTGTGTATATAGAGACTTCCTAGCTGGATAACTCAAATAGCGTACGGACTCTGCAGCAGTTTTTATGTTCTGAACTCCAGGTTCTCCCATAGCTTTTAAAACTAGTTTAGAAACGGAAGTACTGCAAATAATCTAAAAACTTCTATAGCAGATGGCTAATTTTAAGACAAATCATCAGAATTTTGGGTATGCAAGTGCAACGCAAGAACACACACAGTTATCTGACTTACCTTGTAACTTGTAAGAACACAGCCCTGTTTCTTAACCACTAACTAAACTTCCGTCTGCAATGCCATTTTTCTAGGATTGGCCAAGAGTGTTCTGGTGCTTCTGTTCGGAGCTTTAATAGCATTCTCATACCAAGCAATCCAGCCTCCGGCACCGAAGATCTGCGGAAGCCCGGGAGGCCCTCCGGTTACATCAACAAGAATCAAGCTCAGAGACGGCAGGCACTTGGCCTACCTCGAGTCCGGCGTCCCGAAGGAAACGGCGAAGCACAAGATCATCTTTGTCCATGGCTTCGATTCTTGCAGATACGACACACTCCCTGTTTCCCAGGTACAAATGCTATAAGACGAGCCCAGTTGTATCTTCTTCTCATAGTTGCTGTGTGTAGTGTAACATTGTTGTTTCTTTGGTTTCAGGAACTTCTGAAGGAGCTGGATGTGTGCTTGATTTCATATGATAGACCTGGCTACGGGGAGAGCGACCCTGACCCGTCGAAAACGGAGAAAAGCAATGCTTTGGATATCGAGGAACTCGCCGATCAGCTCGGGCTAGGAGACAATTTCTACGTTGTTGGCTTCTCAATGGGAGGTGAAATTGTCTGGAGCTGCCTGAAACATATCCCACACAGGTATGCATAGGCGTGTGGATATCATGTTACTGTAGTTGTACATTTGCTCAATCAGGAAATTTAAAAATCTAAAACTACATTACATCTTTTTAATTTGCAAAAATAGTCCAAAAATCACTTAGCTGGATGATGATTTGACACCACTTCATCGTTCAAACCAAAGTCACTAGACAAGATGACAACTATGAGACAAAATGGTACATAAATTGGTAATTGTTCGTCATTTAAGATATTGATTTTGGTCCGAGCCGATCAGATTTGATATAGAAATAGCTAGTCCAATATTCAAGTTGTCAACTTGGGTCTGGATGTTCAGATGGCACCCAAATCACCATTTAACTTAGTGACTGTAATATAATTTTAAAATTATAATTTTTATTGGATTATTTAGAGAGAAAAAAAGTCAAGAACAAGAGTTAATCACATTGATAAGAGAGTTTACATAAACGGTGCTCTGCCCAGGCTTGCAGGGGCCGCGCTGCTCGCACCGGTGGCGAACTTCTGGTGGCGCGGGTTCCCAGCCAACCTGACGAAACAGGCCTACGAGGCGCAGCCGCAGCAAGACCAGTGGGCGGTCCGCGTCGCGCACTACGTGCCGTGGCTGACGTACTGGTGGAACACGCAGAAGTGGTTCCCTGCTTCTAGCGTCATAGCTCACAACGCCAACATCTTGTCAGCTCCAGACATGAAGATCGTGATGAAACTCGCAGCCGCAGGACCCCCACCAACATACAAGGTATCCTACTACTATACTTGCACGCTGTATTATTATATGCTTCTATCAAAAATCGCAATTCCTGATATTAGCCACCCCGCCAGGTGAGTTTATAAAAAAAATTTACTAATTCCATCTTCTTAACGAGATATATATGCCATGAGACGTACAATATGATTGGTGATGTCGCAACGAATTTCTTGACTAAAAAAATACATAATATTAAATAAGTCAACCCAAATCACTTCTTCGTCTCGGAGAACCGGTAAGATATTTTTTCATCATCAATCGGTATATTCTAATATCCGAGCCTGTTTAGAGAACTTGGAGTTTTTTTTTTTCCAAAATCTAGTTTTTTTAGAGAAGTGGGGAGAAGAGTTTCAACTTCTCAATACATTAGAACCATCAATTTACCTAAAAAGTCACTTAAATTGTATTCTGTTTGAGAGAATTTAAATTTCTAATAGTTTTAAATTGAGATTTGAGCTCTCTAGCAGAAATTTTTTTAAATAATACAACAGAAAAAAAACAATCGAAAAAATAACAAACATTGTAAAATTTTTGCAAACTAACATCCAATCGCCATATGTCCTCACAACTGAATCTTTTCTCAATTTCAGTCACCAAATGTCTTGGTGATTGAAACCTACATAGATTTCAATAGGTTTCAATCGCCAGAGTGTATGATGACTGAAACTGTTCTTTCAACCCAACTCGCCCAATCGCCTACAGGTTTCAATCGCCAGGAGCCCAGGACTATGGTGACTAAAACTGAGAAATGCCTCAGTCGTTAGGACGTATGACGATTTGACGTTAGATCTGTAAAAATTTTATAATATTTGTTATTTGTGTAATTGTGTTTTTAATGTATTATTTAAAAAAAAAACTGCCTCCTTGCAAGTCGCAACCTATATGTCTGACCCTTGGACCTTTTTTCTTGGCTGGTGTTTCATGTGTGCATAGACTCAGATAAGGCAGCAAGGGGAGTATGAGACGCTGCACCGGGACATGATGGTTGGATTCGGCAGATGCGACTACAGCCCACTGGAGCTGCGGAATCCGATCCCCGGTAAGGGAGGCGCGGTGCAGCTGTGGCACGGCGCGGAGGACCGCATCGTGCCGCCGTTCATGTCGCGGCACATCGCACAGGAGTTGCCATGGATCCAATACCACGAGCTCCCCGACGCCGGGCACTTGTTCCCCCTGGCGGACGGGATGGGCGACGCCGTCGTGAAGTCGCTTCTGCAGGGAGAGTAGGAGGGTCATGCTTTTCGCTTGTCTTTCACATCGTCCCTTTCTTAACTGTTCATAATTAGAGGGTTATTAAAGAGCCTTTGGAGGTCGGTCTATCCTTGGCTGCACTCTACCATGCAAAGCAATTGATATGCAGAACAATCTTGAAGACGTTATTGTTGGATCTGAGTCCTTTGACTCAAGACACTGATTCGGACTTCGTACAGAGTGGATACTTCAAATCTCTCCTTAAGCATGTAATTTCTCAAAAACCAAGAGGAAAAAAAAATTTGAGCAGAAAATAATACACATATATACATTAGGTTATGGAGTAACATAATTAAATTAACTCATGAGCCTGCCTAAGGCTGGCTTCAACGCCGGTGCCTCCAAGGTCTGCACACGGGCCCCACGATTAAAATATTATTTTTCCGGTGGAGAGAGAAGGCCGGTGACGCCTGCTGAGGCGGTGGAAAATTAAGCTCTGCAAGTGGGCCTGTCTCGGGATTCGTGCAAATCAAATTATATATATTCTTTATTTCTTAATTTATGATTAATCTAGTTCAAATTAGATGTTGATTATATTAAGAAAGTTGTAGATCTTTAAATTATCTTCATATAGAGACCAAATATGGCATATATTTGATTTTTAAATTAAAAGTTATTGATGTTTTACTCGTGGCATATTTTTAATTTACCCGTGGGCCCGTATGAAGCGTCTCGCGAAGCGCTGATGGGTTGGAGAAGGGTGGTGCTTCAGATAGTGCTTCGCATACGTGGTACAGAATATGCTGAAGAATATTCTGTTGAAGCGCCAAGCGAAGCGCCGGTGGGTTGGAGATAGCCTAAGAGAAGAAAAGATGATACCCCAATAATTCAATAAATGATCCATAGTTAACCGCTAACATGCGGTAGTGATAGGGACGCGTGTACCATTTGCATTGATGCAATTCTACAAAAAAAAATATATACTACTACAAGCAAAAATAAAATTTGACTGAGTTATGAACATAATAGGTATTATGTTTTCACCTTGAAGTATGGTAAAAATCGTGAGTGTGATGTTATCTTCAAGTGAGTATGACCTCATGAACCATGACAAATTTGTAAATAGAGTAAGAATTATATTAAAAATCACCCTAAAGTGCTTATGGATGGTTTCACCACTATGTTAAAATATCTCTAATAAATCTTGATTACTTGTATTATGTGAGATCATATACATGAAAATTTGAAGTTGTTGCTCAATCGCAACACCTCTAGTGTCACACAATAGATGCTCCATTCTTAAAAAACTTGAAATAATTCTAAGTAATTCTGGTTCCATACGAAACTTAATTTGACACCATAGTTCATGCCCATTAAGAATTTCATCAACACATTTAGCGCCAATCAAAACCAATATGTGAATTGGCCTTTTTTTTCCCTATAATCACATGACATTAAAGCGGGCATGATTACAAAAATCATCTCATCACCATCTTCTTCCTCCATATTCATAAATCTCAAAAGTCATTTTCTTTTAAAAACCCATTTCACTACTAATTGCAAACACAATATTAAATAGCTCATTTAATACAACACGAATTAGTCAACACTAATTATAAATAATGGAAGAGATGAGGGGCTGACCAACCGCACAAAATCCTAATTATTTAGCAAGATAATAAACTGTAAATGTAATTCCATCAAATGCAAAAAGCCTAACTTAGTGCTAAAGGGACCACATTTACATATAGTTTGGCAACTTGCTGCTGCTTGACATTACCATGCCTGTCAAAACGGATCCTCACACAATTGCACTCACCTAAACCTCCATTGACATTGGATTTATGTTCCTACATGTTGTCGCATTGTAACTATCAACTATTAACTGAATGTAACTGGTGCATTTCTAAAATCTTCTGCTTGCTTGGTACTTGGTACTTACAGATTGTTGGACTTTGCCAAGCCGAACAACATCCTTGATAGCATGACAAGCAAGGGCATGGCTATACCTTCGTGAAGAAGTCTTTCATCCTATTGCTCTGCTGCGTGATTAACTGAGTACTTGAGGGAGCTGTGTTTAAGGTTCCCTATTTAACATTTTGAACAGATGGTTTCTGCTGCAAGTACTTGTCATGTGCTTTCTGAATCAATTTTGTCATATTATATGATGTGAAATTCGCGGGAAAAAATCTTGTGCAAGCTAGAAGTAGGTTGATTTTTTTTGTTGACGGATTTAGGAACCTGTGTATTGTTGCACGAATTGGAAGCGCAACCCAATGATGGCTACGGAGTATTAGCTGAAAAAGAGTTATGGATACGATCTAATATTAAATTCACTTTTTCTATATCTTTGTGTTTTGTAACCACATATATAATTTTTTTTGCTGGCCATTTGTTGTGTGCCCAAAACCCAACAATTCTTAGCGATCACTGTATTTTTAGCCTTGGCTAGAGAAACAGTGCAAACGACAATCTTTAGGCTGTGTCCATCGTCCTCAACGCACTGACAAGCGGGACTCGCATTAAAATAATATTTTTTGACCGCACGAAGAGAGAGGACGTCTCACGAGGCTTCGACCACGAAGCTCTGACAAACAGACCCCACCGACGCCTGAGTGGTCGAAGCGGCAGCATTGGAGTGGCCGACGACGCCCGGAGGACGCGTTTTGTGGGGCCCACTTGCGACCGTCCGTCACTCCCGTACTCGCCCAATAAACCAAACTGATGGTTGGGCTTAAAAGAAACTCCGACCCATATGTCAGCGATAGAGTGTGCAGTGAAGTACGGCACGCGAAGCGACGGCCTCACAGAACACGCGAACCGTTGTGAGTGCACTCGTTTCGCGTGTCGCGTGCACTCGAGACGTTTCGACCACTTTCGCTGACAGGTGAGCCTGACCTTGGAGAGGGGCCACATGTAAGTCAGTACAGCGTGTGGTGCTCCGAAAAATAGTCGTTGTAATATAGCAGTTAAAATTAGTCGTTGGAACTATTTTATTGATTTCTGGGGTTAAAAATTCAGAAAAATTATGAAAAATTCAAAAAATTGTGTGATCCTCTCCCTATAAATATGACCATGGTTCACCTCATTTTCACTCAAACACAACCACAAACCATTCAATTTCAATTCTCTTAGTCCTCAAATATTTCCAGAAAATTTTTTCGATGGCCAACAATCTTCCGGTGGTTTTGCTAATTGGTTTGACAAGCCTAGTTTAGATGAGTAGAACACCAGCAGTCAAAATCCCGCCAGCTTTCAACCCCCTCCCCAACCATACCCGATGTGCTATCCACCATTAGCTCCACCCTCTCCATATAACCAACCACATCCGTATGCACACCCTAAACCGTATGCACCGACTCATTCGTACACACAGCCTCCTACAGTCCTTACAGCCATAATCCTCATTTACTGGAGTTCCGGCCATCCCTGCAGAAATGTCGCATCTCTTACGCCGACCAAAAATTCCCGCTCTACGTCTGCATAATACTTGAAGCGGTCACCTCCAAAGACCTGTGGATATGGCATCCATTTTTGGTGTCATCGGATCCAACAACAACATTAATGTGTTGAACCAATCCCCCTTTTTACTGATGTGTTGAGCGGCCAAGCTTCTATTATTCAGTACTCTGTAAATGGGACAAAGTAAAATATGGGGTACTACCAGGCCGACGGTATTTACCTCGAATGGGCTATATTCGTGAAAATCATACCCTTGCCTCAAACGGAGAAACTGAGGTTGTTCACACAATATCAAGAAGATGCAAGAAAAGATGTAGAGCGAGTTTTTGAGGTCTTGCAAAGTCGATTTGTTATTATCCACGGCCCTAGTCGATTTTGGCGACGGTCAAGTCTTGCCAATATTATGAAAGAGTGTGTCATTCTTCACAACATGATAATCAAGGATGAGCAACACTCGCATGACTCGATCACCCATTTGTACGATAGTCAAGAGACATTTACCGTAGCACTGATTACTTTCCACAGTAGTGTTCCGCCAATTTTCCAAGAGATGTTAACTCGAAATGATGCGATCCATACTTGCCCAACGCATTTGCAACTCAAACGAGATCTTGTCGACCACATTTGGCAGCATTTCGGAGGCGGTACCGAGTAGTTGTGTACTTATTTCTTGATCCGCAAGTTTGTGCGGTCGTTAACGGTCGAATGTATCTGAATTTTATTTAGTATGTTTCATGTTGTTTTCTATGTGCGATTTAAATCTGATAATTTTCAAAGAATTTCTATGTTATTTACAATTTTTATCTTATATCTTGTTGTGTTCGAATTATCTGAATTTTATTTTAATAATTTTTTAATCTGTAATAAAAATTAGATATGTGGGCCCACACGAAATGACACTCAAACGTCAATGCATTGGAATGATTGGTGCTTAAGAAGGTGCTTCGTAGGTAGGACTGTGCGAAGCGCCTCCCGAAATATTTTTATATTGGAATACGAAGCACCTCCCGAAATATTTTTATATTGGAATACAGAGTGTTTTGGATAACACTTCACACATATGATATAGAATATATTGAGAATATTTTTCTAAAACACCGAGACACCGTAGTATTGGACTTAGAGTTAGTACTTGCATGGTGCGCTCATCATTGTGCGCTTGTACGGGAGTTGGGAAAGCACTGTGCAACAACTAGGGAAAAGCAGTGTGTAACATTAAGGAAAGAAGCTGCAGAAAGATGGGTAGTAGTGCATGATCAGTTTATCTCAACTCTTGTAATACCAGTCCATTATATACTACGAATTTCATACATGTTGAGGCAAGCAAGGAAAGCTATGCTTATACAATACTTATCAACCACGACAACATACTAGAGACAAAACTACTACAAGCAGCTCAACCCCTTGACAAGTGAGGCCGACATTATTTATATGCAAGATCGACCAGAACATTAAGCATGATACAATAGTAACTAACGAGAACAACTCAGGCTTTATTGAATGTGGCCTTGCCTCCATGTGAATGCCTCTTCATATTTTTGGACAACTAATGCTGCCCTTCTCCCCAGTCTCCACCTTCCTCTTCCTCCCATGGTCGCCCTTTCTCCTCTTTCCTCCATGGTTCCTCTTCTCCTCCACCCTCTTCCTCTCTTCTCCTCCTTTCTTCCTCCTTTCTTCTTTCTTTTTCCTCTTGCTCTTTCCTTGTTCTTTCTTCCTCCTCTCTCCTCCTTTCCTCTTCTTCCTTCCTCCTTTCTTCCTCCTCTTGCTCTTTCCTAGCTCTTTCTTCCTCCTCCCTCCTTTTTTCTTGCTCCTCTTTCTCTCTCCTTGCACGTTCTTCCTCCTCTCTCTTCTTCTCTTCCTTCTCTTTCTCTCTCCTTTCCCTCTCTTCCTCCTCTTTCTCTCTCTTTTCCCTTTCTTCCTCCTCTCTCTTCCGTTCTTGCTCCTCTCGCCTTTTCTTTTCCCTCTCCTCCTCCTCCTTCCTCCTCGTCTCTTCCTCGGTCCGACGTCCCCTCTCTTGCTCCTTAGCCTTCTTCTCCAAGTCCTCCGCACATGAGGTACACGCCAGTATCACTGCATCGCGCTGTGCAGACAACAACTTTTGGACGGCGATAGAGTTATTTTGGCCCAAAGACAGAGCCAATATCTCCTTATCAATGACCTGCAGCACTGACTGTTTCCCAACCAAGAACTGGGGGTGGTTCTGTCCCATGTCGGTGCTGAACCCGACAAACACAAACGAGTCATTGTTGAACGATATCTGCACCATCGGATGAAACCTCGGCACGACAAAGATGTCACCTTCCTTCACCCGAAACACTGAGTTCTTGCACTTGATGCCTTCTACTTCGCCGCCTTCCTTTTGGTGCCCTCTCCTACCCTCACCGGAGGGGCCGCTCGGGCAAACTATATGCACAATACCCTGCCCGTGCGTGACAATGGCGATCTCCGTCGCCTTCGGGTTCCAGTGAGGCCCCATCATACAGCCCTGCATGCAAACGAGAAGCTTCCATTCTTAGTACAAGAACTAGTAAACTAACGAATGCAATTAAGTAGATAAATAGCTTACCGTGGTCAGGTTCACCATGAACATGCCAATATTGGACCCCTGCAGGGTCTCAAGGTCCTCGTTGGTCATTGCTCGGCTCCATCCGTAGCAGTTCTCGACGTCGGGTTTGCCGGAGTAGAAGTTGAACGTCTTGCTCTTAGATTGCTTATCCTTATCCTTCTTCTTCTTCTTATTCATGAAATGTGGGTCTCGAACTCCCAAGAGTGCCTCAACGATGTCTTTTCTCCAATTCGACTTCTTCTCTTCCTCTGGGGTGTAAGGTATGATCAATGGTGGGCTCTTTGCCAATTTGATGTGCTCGATTACTTCTCGAGGAACCTTATGAAGAACGAGCAAGTCAATAAAATTTGTAAATTGCAAGATAAGGCATACACTAACATTAAATACACATTCATATCAATTTACTTACCCCAAATGCAAGTCGAAGGACTTCTACTTCAAATCCTTGGAGTAAGTCACTAACATTTGAATAAGCTTCCGATATTGGCCTCTACATTGAGGCAAAATAGGTGTCACCAAACATGAACGATGCGATGAGTCACCAAACATGAACGATGCGATGAACTAATAAGGATTTAGGAGTACTATCAATGAAGCAAAAGATTGTACCAAGGGGTCCCCGGCCTTGATGCCATCACTAGTGAAGATGGTGTAAATTCGAAGCCGTTCTCTCATGCCAGATGGGTAGCTATGGATGTAGAAGATAGTGCCCTGCTCCAAGTTGTACACATCTCCTCGCTCCACTTCAATGGAACTAGTTTTACTGCTCCCTTCGTCTAAGTAAGTCACCTTACCACGCCCTGTCACACAACATTACCCACGTACATGTGCTATTAGAAAACTACTACTCCTATGTTTATGTGTTGCATTTCTTTAGCTGAAATTATTCTTGTAAGAAAGAAAAAATAATGAGCACTATGATACAAATATGCACATATGTTTTTTTAATATACTAATGTACCTACCAGTGTGCACATAGAACACCATGTCCGCATGCAACTGCACAGGCAAGAACAACGTGCTGGGGTCCATCTTGATGAATTGTAGTTGGTACGTCGTGCCCGCCCCATCAGCCACATCGGCGGCAGTGACCACACCAGCCTCACTTGTCGCCACCACTCTCTGCATCTCTTTCTCCACCACTTGGCCGCCAACACCGCTCAACTTCCCTTTTTCGTCTCTTGCCACCGCCACTGACGAGGTTGAGACGGCCAACAGCAGAACCAACCACCTAGTCATTACCACCGCCATTGTCTTATCTTTGTGTGGTTCTCTTCTCTGTTTGATACTAGGGGCTTCTATGTAGACAGGGGTTGGTGATGAGTGGCGTGAGTGACGTGGGAGGCTGTGGCGCGGTGTGTGTGCATGGGCGCAACGTGGCCTGGTTAGGACGTAGAGGTGTGGCGTTGCTGTGTGTCTTGTGGGGTCATGAGGTGTGTCCGTGTGTGTGCATGGTTTAGAGGGGCGGTCGTGCAGGATATATCCAGATATCCTTTAGATAACATATGTCTTTCTAACCAGAAATGTTATGGAAAATATGTATTTGCCATTATTTTCAGGCATGAACACCATACATGTGAAGAGAACTTTGTACACCGAGGTAGAACATCGTCACTACTGAGCAACAAGCACTATTAAAGCCCATTTTAAGTTCCAGATCGGCAAATATGTACTTGGCGTCTACATGCCAACTAGCGAAATGAGTACGAAGAGTGTGCACTGGTGTGACGAGAAAAGATTATTTCTATCCTTTGTTGATGGACATGCGCCTTTTGCCTTTTATTTTTAGAAAGCTCTCTTTATAAATGATAGCATATAGTATGTTGATAATATACACCCCCTCTACCTCTCTACGTATACTTGAGCTTTTTAGAAATGGGACCAGTGGGTTATATATAGTGCTATGGTAATGTAAAGTTAGGATTTAGCAAAATGGGATCAACAAGCCAAACATAGTTTAGCAACTTGTCACTGCTTGTCATTACCATATCTGTCAAAACAGATCCTTACACAATTGCACTCACCTGAACCTTCATTGGCATTAGATTTGTGTTCCTACATGTTGATGCATTGGAATTATCAACTATTACCAGAATGTATCTAGTGTATTGCTAAAATCTTGTGCTTGCTTGGTGCTTGAAGATTGTTGGACTTTGCCAAGCCTTGAACGACATCCTTAATAGCATGACAAGCAATGGCATGGTTATATCTGTTGAGGGATAAGACTCCCCCAACAATAGAGATCTATGTGTCGCAAACACTTTTATGACTTAGGGTGATTGAGTGATGGGTCACTCCAAATTTGACAAAAGAGGATGAAAACACAGAGAATTTATACAGATTAGAGTCTCTAGAGAGATATCTTAATTCTGTTAGAGCGCCCTTGACCTTGAGTCAATTGAAAATCGTCTCTGAGGGGAGAAGATCTTAAGGCATTCCAAAAAGTTAAGTAGTTGTACTGATTTTTCTTAATAACGAAATCATCCTACAAATAGGGAGTACAAGAAATATTTATAACACCAAAAAAAAACTAAAAATTTATAGCGCCCTCTAAGGAGACCGTTGGATATAGGGCGAGATTGTGTTTTCATCGCCTAGAGTTTAAGGGGGCTGGGCTCCCAAACAGGCGACGACCACTAGCGATACAGTCCCCTGAGATAAAAGGACCCACTAGGGGCTCAAGACTCCTGGATGAGCAATGACTATCGGGGATACGAAAACCCTCAAGAAATAAGGACCTGCCTAGGACTTAGGACCTAGGCAAATAGCGACCACCTAGGACACGAAAACTCTCCAGTAACAAGGGAACCACAGAGGCTTGGGAGTCCCCGGGCGAGCGATGACCCAGGGTCCCAAAGAAAAGAAGACCCGCCGGGGGCACCGGGTCCCCCCGGGCAGTACATGGTCCTTCGGGACGCTAGCTCAGTGTTCCCCCAACGATACCTACGTGAAGAAGTCTTTCTTCCTGTTGCTCTGATCCATGTTTAAATGAGTAATTGCAAGAGCTGTTTTTAAGGCTGCCTAATTAACATTTTGTATTGATGGTTTCTGCTGCAAGTACTCAGGTGCCTTTTGAATCAATTTTGCCATATTTTATGTGAAATATGTGGGAAAAAAATTTCTGCAAGCTACGAGAAGTTGGTTGATTTTTTCCCAATGTTGCGTACCTACGAATGATGTGCTCATGCATGTTTCTTGCTTTCTCTCAACTAGTTAGGACCAGTGCATTTGTAACTAAAATAGTACAATCTTTTGTTCAGTTTTGATGTACTTTTGTTCAATTTTGATGTACTTCTGACAAGTATGGTACGTATAGTTTTCTTTGCTAGTTCTTCAATGCATTGCTCAATTAATTCTTGTATGTTAATGTGAGATGTTATTTAATTAAGGTGGTTAAATTTTCTTGCCTACACCATTTGTTACTACCTTTCTTTATAGCAGTCATATGTAATTTCGTAAGAGTCTTGCCAAATCATGAACTTGGATTAAGCCTATAGTTAGTGTGTGCATGAAATTGAGGACATGTCTGACGGGAAAGTTTCTTCTTTTTAGGTTATCTTTAACCCTCTCAATTTTATCTTAACTCTTAAACAGAATATTTACTATCACATGTACGAAAATCATCCCAGAGAAACAAGTAAGAGTCAAACCTTCAACAGTTTGATTTTTACTGGGCTCTTAAATCAAACAAATAAAATATTACAATTTTATTAAATAATTCGTTTCACTGACACCCGGGACCTACCAAATTTTTTTTTACACTAACACCCGGGAAAACATTTTATGTTACACTGACATGTAGGGTCAACCGTAACTGGACCCACACGTTAGTGAGAGTAGCTTGAACCGCACGCGTACGGGAAAAAAATCTGTTGGCGCACTCACGCGAAAACCGCATCAGGTGGGGCCCACGTGATTCGCTCGTGTGTGTACAGGATTAGATCTGACCCACCGACTGACATATAGGGCCGTTTGTTTCGTAGACCCACTGGTCAATGACAGTGGCTAACGTGTTGATTGGTATAGCACTTTTTGACAAAGCGTACTGCGATAGTGGTGGCCCCACACGTCCGATTTCTTTTCATGTGTGTACCGTCAACACTTCTCGATGACATGTGGGGCCGTTTGTTTCGTGGACTCACATGTCAGTTTTATTTTTTAACAGGTGCGATTTGCTGCTTTATTACTCGGTGGGGCCCACAGCGCAGGCGACGAAACGTCGTCTTCCTTCTCTAACGGCGACTCCGCACTCGTCGCATGCTGAACTCCCACTTGCCTCCACCCGTAGCACGCGGCCGTCCTATTGCGCTGAGCAAGCGCCGAGCAGTCCTCCGCCGTCGTCGACGTGAGCCGCCTCTGCCGTCGCCGTTGGAGATAGCTTTATATTGCTTTTGTCTATTTAATATTGAAGGGTGCTTAATACCAATGTGAAGCTGTTGATTAAGATGCCAACTCTGTTTGATAGTTTTTGGCTTTACTTATAAAGTTGTGCGGGGTGTTATATTAAGAGCCGACATTATTTTTAGTCGTTGTTTTGAGATTTGGAAGCATAAAAGATGTCTGTGATTTGTGATACTTGATTACTCGATTTTTCATAAATAAAATATGGTTTTATACTTAACAACTCAATGTCTTATTATAATGGATGTGATGATTATGTGCTCAGAATCTTTTGTTAAGCATCTTCTTTGTGGAAAATCTACTGACATTTCTTATGCAAATTTCAGTTTTTGATATTTGCAACTCTTTTTTCGATGGGAGATTTGATTTGGCTATTGTGAGTCAGATGGTGATTACTACTACTACAAGTGTTTAGTGAAACAAGAGTTAATACTTCTATTACATGTTTCTTATCTGAAACTATTTTTAACATTACATAAGATAGGACTACTTGAATATCTTAACATAACATAACCTAAGATATGACTACTTAATTATCTTTGGCACTTAATGTACCTAAAGATAGGTCTCTGGAGTTAACAAATTTTAGGCCATATCAAATTTATAGCTTACGGGGCACATTATTATAGATTTATTTCTGAGGTTGTTAATTGTTGATGCTTGTAGGTCGAGATGTGTTTATTTGTTTGAATTATTGTAATTTGTCTAGGTGCTACGTAGCTGTTTCTTTTTCTTTTTCTTTTTTTTTTTGCAAAATTTCTGGATTTTTTTTATTTTTTTGGATATTTTTGTAATTTATATATTTTAAATCCCTCCAAATTTTACTGATTAAGTTTTCTATTTGTCTAATTTTCTCGTATTTTTCTGATTTTTTTTGGAATTTTTTAATTATATTTTTAGTTTTAATTGATTTTTTGAATAGATGATATTTTTTTCCATTTTGCAAATGATGCAAAGTATTTTTTGTTTTTGTTGGTGGAGTTTTTTTCGGTAGGATTAGAGTGGAATGCAAATATAATATCTAATCACTATTGAGATTTTTTTCTGGGAGTTTTTCCCCAAATATCCAGACGAAGCCTAATAGAAAAAATAATGCATTCTGGCAAGATCATTTTGTGTACATCTGAGATTTGTTTAGAGTCTAAAATTTTTGCATATCTAAATATATATAAAATTGATTTGTTTGATTAGTGATAAATTAACCACACATGCTCCATTTTAAGTGCATGGCATTTGTAGGCATACAGCATACTCTAAGCGTGCCTTCCCCAATCACGATAAGCCACTAATCAAACCACAAATCGAAAACGCTCCACTTAGGCTCGATCCAAAATCGTCAGCCACAAACGGTTAACAGCATAACATGACACGAATACAATCACTATTCAACAGATCACACAAAATTACCTAATCGCTGCAAAGTACGCCAAAAATATTGCACAAAGGCATGGGTATTGGGTATGGGTTGTAGTTCCCAGTTATTTTATTCACGTATCATTCAGGCGTGTACCGCATGGTGATTAGTTGTATATATACACAATGTAAAGACACGCTGTAATTCATGTATAGTTGTATATATACCAGGATGGGGTGACATATATACGAGTCAATCAATAGCTATCTTCCTCTGTTTCAGGCCGTCCAAGGTAGAACCGCAGGCAATTTGTCAAGAACTGCAGCAAATGCATTCCACATAAAGTTTTGTAAAAAGCCCAGTGATCAGATAAACAATAGCAATAAGAAGTACTATTTTAGTAATTGAGCAGAGTTTTGTTACAATAATTAACTAAAGGCATGTTTTGAATTCGGTCAAAAATTATAACAGTTCTTTTTCTCCCCCACAAAGGTAAGGGGTTAACTTATGCATGATCTCAATGTTTAAGGGCCAAATGACATACCTCCCTATATCTAACCACTAATCTAACTTGATGATCTGAAGGTGGTAGAAGTGGTAGATGAGCAATTTTCACCATTATTGATTTTTTATGTATATCTCAAATCAGAACAGTAAATCTAAGCATTGCCATTTTTAACATTTCTAAAGTTCTGTTTTGCTACGAATTACTAGAGTTACTTTACCAGAGACAATGCCCCGTCCAGTGCTGCACCTTTGTAGCTAACATGGAATTTATCCTTTGCCACCAAACCCTACAAGATACAGATTATGCTGCACAGCTTAGTATGTTACATGTATTGGGATTCCCTGAGAGGTGGTGCCGAATTGAGGGATTGCATACTTCAGTGTCAATTTCTGCAGACTCCACGTCGATATTTATGTAGGTTATGATTTTGATAATGTCCAAAAGTAAGCCAGCTCGGTCAGCAGACACGATGTATAGTATGCTGGAAAATGTTGAAAAAAAATATTAGGAGAAAGTAAGAGCAACTTTCCTGGATATCATGTCAACATAAAGCGGGAAAATAAAGTTTGGACTTCTGTAATGTGTTTTCCTATTTAAGGCAACAACACGCGTGCACACACACAGAGTAATGTTAGTTTGCTTCATCATGCTACCACTGTGACATGACCAGTACTTATGTTCTTGGAAAATAGAGGTGCTTGAGTGAAAAATTAACCTTTTCAAGCAGAATCAGAAAGCTGCTGTCATGAAATTTTGCAATGTGATAACATTTGGTGAATTGAGTTAAAATGGTACTTCAATAAGAATACCTCACCTTCTCTTTGGTCCATCATCACAGAGAAAAACTTGTGTTGTAATGTCCGCATCAAGCTGCAAGAGTACTTTTGAGAATTGATTTACAACTGAAGCAAAAACTTCAATAGTATCTAGTAATTTAGAGATGAGCATTGACAAGTGAAGTGGTTAATACAATGTTTCATTTAAGACACATACCTGGAACCGTAAGATAGGTCAACATAAAATTCGAAAAGAAACTTTTTAAATTGAAAAATTCCAGTAGTTTGAAGAGAACTTTTTGCAATGACAGAGGCATAGTGCTCCAAATTTGCATCTTTATGCTCATGGATGGGAATATAACTTGTGTTGAAGTCAAGTTTCACAATTTCAGTAATCTAATCCAGTTGAGAAACCAGATTCAGCTTTGCTATTAATTGAGAGCATTTGAAACGCAAAAAAGATGGATCGATCAATTATCCTGTGATTAATAGCTTCACGCACAGATGCCTGCTCAGGAGACTCGGGTACAAAATTGAAACTTCAGATGTGATTACCTTGTTTGGAGGTTTCACTCCAAAGAACTCTCCCATTGCTAGCCTCTCACTAGATTCCTGCAGAAGCACTTGCATCATGAAACGTGCCAAGCAGAAAAATACAAATTTTGGTCTGCAGGGAGAGTCATACTGTAACATACCGGGTGGTACTTTAGAAGGTTGTTAATAACAGTAAGCCGAATATTCTCTAAAGTTGCAGGATCCTCAACTTTTCGTCCCCTATAACAGCGCTAATGCATTACATTATAAACCAACCAAAAAAATAATGAGTTCATGTAACCATCTTTTCATGATATGTAACCAACAAAGAGAAAAAAAAGGGAACATGCAGAACTCATATAACCACCTTTTCATAATGACTAACATAGATTCCTCATCAGATACAGTACCCTTGGCAACATCAAGACCCAAGTCTTTCAGTGCTTGCATCTGCAGATAACTAAGCAAGTCACCAGAATTCTTTTTTTAAAAAAAAAAAAATTGCACTTTGTAATAGCCAGAAAAAAACTGTATTCATCAGTAGAAAAATAGAGTACAAGTTGACTATTGGGTTACTCCAAGAACACCATCAGGCAATAACTAACAGGGGTAGAGATTCTCTTACCAATGCCTTAATTAATAGCACTAGAAACTACACATATTAGAGATGAATGGGATCAAAACAGCAGCTCTTTTTATCAGTTGTCATTTGAGCTGTATATTTACAAGAAAAAATCTTTAGAAATGAACAAAGTGACAGGCCACTACTGCATAACATTCATGTATGAGCTTCTTTTCACAAGAGAAGGGTTCTCCATTTGCGAAGAACAAAAGTGAAAGAAGCGCAAACCGTTCAAGGTCCACACTTCCCTTGTTACAATCATGCTGTAGAACAATCATTTTTTTAAAAAAATCAAATAAGAAAAATATAGTAATTTACCATGCCCAGTAGAGGGCCTAGACGATCCCCGAAACTGATCCGCAGAACTGTTGCATCCGAGTCACAATCCTGATCGATCACAACCACCGGCATCGGGATAGAATCATTCTCCTAATAAGCGAATTAAAAAGGCATAACAGAATCAGTCTCCACACTGCCCACTTGTCAAACATATATAGTTGATCGTAATCGTAGCATCATGTAATGAATGCTTATATCAAGTCTCAATACTCTGAAAAAGCTAGCCAGAATAAAAATATGCAACTTGACTTCATGTCGTAAGCTAGTGTTTATCAAGTTGCTTACACTTGTTCTTCAAGCTGCCTTCTTTTTCAAGTTTTTTTCAAGTGCAACAATTATAGCTATTTTGACCACATTGACAGAACAGTGCTTGACCTGAAGCATCAACTAGAAAAGATGATAAATTGGAACATGATGGATACAATTGGTGTGTACCATTGGAGATGGCCCCAGTGTGTTTGCTGCATGTGGAGATGACAAGGAGGTAATCCTACAACACACAGGAAGAATTGATCAAAACTCCATCGAAAATTATTTCCATCAGAACCAGATGTTTGCACTTAAAAAAAATTAACAAGAAACGCCATCATATCCAATTCCCAAGAAACAAGCTTTGGATATGATATGCGCAGATATAGATAAAGTCAAATTCAAACTCAACCCAGAAAAAGGAAAAAAACATTTTTTTAAAACAAAAAAAAAAGAAGAAGCGATCGGGACAGCTCCCTCACCTGCTCGCGTCCTGCAGGCGGAGCCCACCGCTGGACGAGGCCCGAAACTCGATGGCACAGGCCGCGGCTCGCGGCCGCGTGCCGTGGCAATGGGTCCATGCGGCGGAGGCGGAGAAGGCACCGGCGGGCGCGGAGAGAGCCATCGGGCGCATGGAGGAAGCGAAGGAGATGGAACGGTGGCGTCGTGTTACTCGGTTCGGTGTATGTGCGCAGTGAGCATATTGTATGAGCCCTTTAAAAAGCGGTGCAGGGCATAGTTGGAAATGTGCAAACAAGAATAAAAAACTGGCACTCTTCTGAGTAAAGCTAGAAACTCCAGCTGACACGTTAGGACCACGTACTTCCTGGCCCGTATGTCAATGGGAGTAAATTATGACTCGCTGGTGAACATGTCCTCTTCAAATGGGATTCCACCTAGAGTGACAGTGCTCCCTTTATTTTAGTCATTATTTTTCAGTGTATATTTCAGTCATGACTGCTTTTAGTTTACCCTCTACTTCATTATATATCATCGTTTTTCCAATATAAATCTATGATTTTTATTATTTTCCCCGTTTTATCTTTTATAATATAATATGAATATTTTTGTTATTAATATTGTGTTATACTTTAATTAGTGCTAGTATTGTTAAATTTATATTTCTCTTTACTCAATTTTATAATTTTGTGATTTGTAGATATAGTGAGTTTTGGTTAATATTGTGAGAAGATGAAATAATTTTTATCTATTAAAATTTGAATTGGTCAGATTTAAAATTTTCTCATTTTTATCGAGCTGAAATCAAGACAAATTTGAGGGGCTTAATCTTTTCTCTCACAACTACAAGCTATTTTGAGGCCAGGCAGTGCATGGTATATTGTAGTCGTAACTTCTTTAGAGTTGATATATTAGTCGTAGTTGTTTTCGGAATGATATGGATTGCAACGCTTATTATACATGAAAAAGTGTACCAGTTGGATTTCTCGAGTTACAAAGATCAAGTTGACTCTTTGTTGTTTAAACAACATGCACATCGACATGACGACAAGTGGCTATCTTTGTTTTGTCTCGGTGTAATTGGATATTATTAGGCATCTTTATTAGTAGAGTGACGTGACTTGATGGAGCTTTGGTGATTAGTATCGCCATAAACTGCAAGAAAAGTATAACAAATTAAGCGGCCAGTTCGACAGAACTTGTCCATTGAAAACAAACATTCGACATCTACTGATGTACCCCGGAACGAGATGCCGGCCGGACTTGTTGTGTGGCTTGCGTCAAATGGCATTTTCGGTATAATAATAATCTTTTGTTCAATTTGTTCACTTTTTTAGCTTTGAGTGGTTTGGCAAATATCGTATACTTGTCATGCATGTTAGGACGTGAGCATAGAGATTTTTTGAAAAAAAAAAACCATGCTTTTTTTATTTATATATGTAGAGCTTGAAAGACAAGCCTGACCCATTTCGTTTTACAAATGTGGCTTAAGTTTATGTGAGTAGTTGATCTAATAGTATCTTATTTAGTATTATGGATAATGCTGGAAAATTCTGTATAACAAAAGAAACCATATTATTCTTGAGTCAACTTTTGGGTTTGGATGGTCTTAAATTCTAAATTGTTTTAAGTTACTATTTTGATCCATAGCTTGTCAATGATTTGGAGATTGGAATGAGCTATAAAATTAATGAACCAAAATGGTGTTGTCGAAATTGTTTTTTTTATCCCAAAACAAATCCAACCTTAAACTGAGCGTCAAAAAATATCCACATCAGCAAATAATGCTTGAATATATAGTCATTTGCTCACTGACTTTTAAAAATAATAGTGAACATGCCTATACGTTGCTACAGAATAAAAAAACCCAAAAAAACAAATTATACCTCTGTTTTGACAAAAAAAATGTCATATAAGAACGAGCCAACAATGATATATTCATTTGTAAGTTATAAGACAAGACAACTTGTTTTTTTGTTATTGATGGAAGAGTTTTCTTATTATCTCTTCTTAGACTGAGTCTAATGGAAGTATCAGGAGAGGAGATGTTTTATAAAAATATTCTATGTCACGTGTAAAACATCACTTGAGGTGTCAACTACTCTGTTTCATTGGACTTTTCGAGTGGGTTCACGTGTAAATTAAATATATATTAGAAATTTGGGTAATTTTAGTAAAACCTACATAATTTTTAATTTCAAAATCAAATTTAAGTGATTTTTGGACTCTATATAAAGATAATTCAAAAAGTTACAACTTTCGCAATCAAGATTTATTTGAACTAAATTATTGCATAAATCGTGGAACAAATATTGTGTACAATATTGTTAGCATGAAAACTAAGAGAAAACAAATAAAAAATAAAATCAATTCCAGGTGCCACTGCCTCCAGATGCACTAGATGACCTCAATTTTTGCACCCAACAGATAAAAAATAAAATTTTCTTCCCCAGGTATTAGTTGGAGTTGCATGTTGGACTCTATCTTACTACACCTAATTACAACATGATAATTTTAATGAGGTGAGTGATTAATTGTTGTTTGTCTCAAAAGTTATTAATATATTAGTGATATTTATTTTGTTCAATATCAACACGTGCATTAATCCCCTCAAATCTCTGACAAGTCAAGGGACAAAAAGAACACAAATGCCTTCGTATAATCGCAGTCACCAAAAGGCAAAAAGCCTATCCAAATTTCCTCCCGTGCGGGAATAACCCAGCACTTATAATATATACCAACCTACCCGCAACCCGTCCAAACTCTGCGCCCCGTTTTAGCATCTCCGCCGACTTCCCCCACCCCCTCCCCCGCCATTACGCGCTCCCACACCTCGCCGCCGGCAACCTCAACCTAGGGTTTTTGCTTCCGCCCCACCCTACACCCGCGCATCCCCAATTCACCAAATCCGCGAAGGTTGCCGTCCCAATCAGCCATCTCCGATCGAATTGGCCCTTTCGATCGGTGGAATTCTCCGGCCTTCATGTAGTCCTGGAGGCGCGAGCGGACTTCGTAGCCGGCTACCATGGCTGGGAGCTCGAGACCCGACCTCTCAGCAAGCTTCCGCGAGGGCCTCCCGCTCGCCGCAGGGGGCGCGCCGAGGGCGCTGGCAGAGGCGTCCCCATTGGCGCAATACCTCTCGCTGGAGCTGATCGCCCTGGGCGACAAGCACTCGCGCTCCGTCGAGCTGAGGCGGGTGCTCGGCGTCGCCGTGGAGGCGGAGCAGTCATTTGGGCTGTTGCAGACCAAGCCGCTCCCCTCCATAGCCTCTGAGGAGCTCAAGCGGGTCCGTGCGAGCATTGTTGACTCGTCCGCTAGAGCCAGGTACTTCCTTGTACGCACGCCCATCTATGCATTGTTCAGTAGCTAATAAGTGCGGATGAAGTGTAGGGAGAGGGTCAAGTCGTTGCAAGAGTGTATTCAGAAGCTGGATAAGTACCGGAACATAGTGACGCGGAGGCGTCAGAGGAGCGAGGGGGTGACCGAGAAGTCGTCTGCAGGTGGGTCTGGTGCTTTGAGGATAGGGGCTCAGAACGGCATGGAGAATCCTGGCCATAGGCTGGAGGAGAGGGCCAAGAGTGTAGGCACGAGCAAGCGTGTCCGCTCATCACTAGTGGATGCACGGGTTTGTACCTCTGCAGCCAAGACTGTTGGTTTACTAGTTCTATTTTGATTAGGGTGAATTGTACAAGTTTTTGGTGAGTTTGTGGTTTTAACATTGACCTGTGGTATAGTTTTAGTTTGGAGTTGTTGTCTGCACCATACCTATGCCATTTGACCGTACCCTGATCATTGTAATTAGTTGAGTAGTCATTATGAAATTATGACATTAGGAATAGAACTTTTAACGATACTCAAAATCAAATTTGTTGGTGTATGCTAGCAAATTTAATTTGCATGAAGTGAGAGACAACAATTTATTACAAAGTGATCAGAGCATGAATGATTTTCTTTGTAAAATTTCATAATGCTTGCTGATGAGTGGATCTGGTGTGTGCTTGGGGTCCACTTGTCAATGGCGGTTATGAAAGAAGACATTCGCGAAGCTCATGGGCTTGGTTAGTATTAGATGAAAATATTCCCTTTTCCCTATAGCTATTTTAGGGTTAGTGAATATTTTGTGTCCTTCTGTCTCTCCCTGATTTTCCTTCTGTTAAGCGGATGATTCCATAGGTTCTTAGAACTTTTTTGTGATATGCACCCATTTATCTCATAACAGGTACCCTAGAGTGGTGTCATGAAAGGGTACTTTTTTATAAGTAACCTGAATTTTTAGCGATAGAGCTACAAAGCAAGGTTTTCCCCCTCTAGAATTGGCAGTGTCCACATTTTTCTTTAACTTGCATATGTTATTTTACATTTCTTTCTTTCATCTTGCAAATATGTTCTATCTTACTACGCTAGATATGCCATCCCTTTTGACTTGTTTCCGTGGCTGTTTATTTCAGTTGGAAGGACGTGGTAATGTTCCTATAAGACAAGGTCCCCTCGTTGATAATGATAAAAACTCACCTTTGGAGAAGGAAAAAAGTGCTGCAAGAACTATCGGGCCTGCATCTGGGCTTTCTGAAGACAAACTTCGAGGTCTGTCTCCTGGAGGTGATGGGTGGGAGAAAAAATTGAAACGCAAGCGCTCTGTTGGAACAATGCTCAACAGGCCCACTGATGCTGACCGTGATGTTAAACTGGTTGATGTTAAACCGGTGGTTCAACATAGATTGAATAATGAAGCACGTGGACGATCTAGTGATGGCCTTCCATTTAGGTAAATCTTACATCATCAACTTTGTTATTTGTGGTTGTGCGTGGGTATGTGTTTTCGTGGATCACAATAGACCCTCCTTTGTGTACTTACCTTTTACTTGCATGTTGCTCCATAGTATGGGAATATTGGATTTCGTGCTAAACCTAGTATTTCATAATCTATAATCAAATCCACAAACTTGATCTTGAAAATAAAGGCTTTACAAGGCGTGAATATGAGAGTCAAACATCAGATATCAGTGGGAGAGCCAAGTGAACTTTGATATATATGGCCTTAGTGGGTCGGTGAGTGCTTGACATTTTGTTGTTGCTTGATTGAGCTGTGAGCTGGAACCTGTTTGGTAAGTGTGACAAGCTACAGTCCATAGTGTTTGAAGGTGCAGCCTATGAGGATTCGTGGTCAAGAAAGTCCAATAACATGAATTGGATAAGTTTTTGGTGGACAATGTTTAGCTTTTTTTTTTTTTTTTTTTTTTTTTTTTTTTTTTGCATTCTGATGTCATTCAAAAATCCAGCGAAAGAAAATGATGGTCATGTGACATCGAGGTCAATAAAACCATCAATTGGTCAACTAAAGTAGTGTTGCTTAATTTAAAACTACTATATCTCAATTCTCTTTTTGATGTCTAAATGCTGAT
Organism: Pharus latifolius; assembly: GCA_019359835.1. NCBI lineage: Eukaryota > Viridiplantae > Streptophyta > Magnoliopsida > Poales > Poaceae > Pharus > Pharus latifolius. Next base: position 1,652,416 of record CM033319.1, read on the forward strand.
CAACTTTTGCCAGCGGACCATTGTTGTTCTCTTCATTTTATTATCAAGACCGCAAGGTTGCAACTTTGTGGTTGCTGATATGTCAATACAGCAACATATTGTTTACTGACAATACACCTTAATTTGCTGTGTTTTCCTTGAAAAAATTTTACTTAATTTGCACATATTTCCTGATAGGTTGCAATGGGATGAAGTATGCTAATTATTATTCCACTTGAATTCTTTTTCATCACTAAACATGCCTCATACAGTTATGGGCAAAAAAATCTTGGGCGCAACCCTATGGAAAAGCACTATAGGAGTAGGACATTGATGCAATTATGCATGCAAAATGAAATAAAATAAAATAAATGCACATGCATAATGTTAGATCCAAGTTTGTCTCAACATCTTGTCTATTGCAATTATTAGAAGATACAGCATGAAAAATAAAATTGATCTTGCATCTCATGCCCAGTTTGGAGGATCAATCCCATCCAGCCCATCCTCAGTGTTTGGCTGTTTGCAAATATATAAACCACAGCAGAAGTAAAAGCTAAAAAGGAAGAATATGTGAGCTCAATGTGCTGGTTTGTTGTGGCTTGATGGGCCACTAATGCATCACGGTCACCTAGTTCTTTCCCAGAACATTTTGAGATGAAAAATTTGATTGTCTTGGAGAATATAGAATCATGTTCTTAAGTTCTCACTATCAATCTTCATATTTTCTAAGTAGGCAAGTGTTGAACACTATTATTAAAGAATTTGCATACTAATTCTCCTCATCTTGCATATTCACATGTATTTAAGATCAAGGATATGTGCTTTGGGCAATGATAATTTGATTTTGTTGACCAAATATAGCACTGAAACAGAAATTATAAACCATGCCTCAGCGTGAGATGGATCATTAGTTCTTTTTTAAATCTGTTTTACCTGAGCTATTTGGTCTTATGGGTTTCACTTGTTTAGTTCATTTCTCCTGAGAGCTTTTTCTGTAGGCTGCTCTCAATGTACTTGGAACATTTTCTTTGGGCCGCCCTGCTTTGTTATGCATGTTCCTCAACATTTAGGAGAAGTCACCCCTTTAATTATTGTGTCACAGACATGGAGCTTCAGCTGGATCAGTAGGAGGTAGCAAGATGGATGGAAGTTCCCAGCAGAGTAATGCTGGTTCCCGCTATCTACCTAAGACAGACGTGGATTGTACCTCTCTTCCAAATGAAAGAAGAGAACGACATTCTGGGCTAGATAAAGAACGAGTTATGGCTAAAGGGAACAAGTAAGTATAATTTGTGGCTTTATTTTAGCAATGCATGCTGTATCACAAAAGCACACTCTGATAGGAGCTGCTGGCACATTCTTGTGCAGCAAATCACCATGCAAGAATGTGCACAGTTGGAAGCAGCTTTTCTTCTAATTTTTACAGTACACAACTTCATATTATATTTATCATTGCTGGACATTTAAGTGAGTGTTCATGTAATGTATCATTTTTTTATGGTCTGGCACTATCACATATCCAGGGGGCATGCTTCTGAGGATATGCAAGCTGGAAGCTTAAGTCCCATGACCAAGGGAAAAGCATGCAGGGCTCCGAGAACCAGTTCACTCGTTGTCATGAATTCATCTTCCACTTTCCAGCGCTCATCTGGAGGCAGTGATGAATGGGAAGAAACACCATGCACAAACAAAGCCTCACCTTTGGGAGGCACAACAAATCGCAAGCGTCCCATGCCTTCGGGTGCCTCCTCACCTCCCATTGCTTGGGGAGGTCAACGTCCTCAGAAAATGTCACGGACAAGAAGAGCAAATGTTGTTTCTCCAGTATCAAATTTTGATGAAGTACTATCCGAAGGATCACCACTTGAAGTTGCTGCCAGATCAGCTGTAGAATCCCCTGGTCTCTTACTACCAAGAGGTGTCACTAGCAACAATACACAAACTGCATCCAAAGTGGACAATATATCTTCTCCTGTTGGACTGTCGGAAAGTGAAGGATCTGCTGCTACTGAAAACAGGATTAAGGAGAAATTCACCAGCAATGGTGACATTGAGAATGATGGCACAAATACTGTCCAGAATGTAACAGATTTAATTTTCTCGTCCAAGAAAAGTAGGGTTCCTCTTAAAGAAGAACTTGAAGATGGTGGTGTTCGTCGTCAAGGAAGGAGTGGAAGAGGTACAGTGCATGTTCAAGGGTGTACTTCCTTATCAAGAGAAAAGTTGGACTCTGTAGAAACAAAAAAGCCACTAAAGAGTGGGAGACCTGGATCTGAAAAGAATGAAAGGTGCTTAATGTTTTCAATCTTGTAAGGAATGGTTATGGGTTTGCTTTCTGTGAATCTAATTTGATCCTGATAACATCGGTGCAGTAAGGTGGGTCGTCCTCCAACAAAGAAAGGTTCTGACCGCAAAGCATCATCTCGGCACACACAATTTCTTAATTGTGGATCAATAGATATAACAGGTTTTCCAAGAGACGTTTCACTTTTCCATTCTGGCCTTTTGAATTCCTTTTCGTTTCCAGAGTTACTTTCCTGCTCATCAAGTTTGGAATATCTAAGATAGCTATTCATTGTAGGTGAATCGGAAGATGACCGGGAAGAACTTTTAGCTGCTGCTAATGCTGCCCGCAATGCAATTGGTGCACATACCATCTTATCTATTTTAGCTATGAAAAACTTTATCTTTTTTATTGTGAATTGTGATTGATGACTTCCTTATTCTTCTGCAGTTGGTGCTTATTGTGGTCCTTTTTGGAAGAAAATGGAATCAATGCTTACTTTTATTAGCCCAGAAGATTTATCTTTCTTAAAAAATCAGGTGGGAGTTTATTTTGCTTTGTATATCATCAGATTGATTGTACTTGTTGCCTTGTGGCATGAATTTCACCTGCTTGAATTTCCGGTCAGATTAGCTTTTTGGAAGAGCTTGAGAAGGGAATGTCTTGTATGCCTAATGGTGAAAATAATACAACTGTATCTACTAACTGCACTGATCCATTATTAATGGTACTCTCTTTTTTACCTTTATAAGGAGATTTCTCAAAAAATTTGCCCATTCTTAGGGAGTTTTACAGACCTGGCCTGAACTACCAATACATTGATTTGATATCCTCGCTTCATGTATTTGCCATCTGCAGGGGGGGCTTTCGTCTCAGGTGCTGCCTCCATCCTCATCTCTGCTATTGGAGCAAAGTGAAACCAATGGTGCCGGACCAAGAGAGCCTATTGGTATTTTGTCTCCTAATGAGGAAAATCACAGTGTTGCCTCTCGAAACAAAGAGACTGATGGATGGTTTGGTGAAATGCCACCATTGTCTCATAGGCTTCTTTCAGCTTTAATTGTAGAAGATGGCAATGACCTCTCTGAATGCAATGGTGTACAAAAAGAGATACTTTTTGAACTTTCAAATGACTATCTTCCTTATATTACTAACAGGCACTTAGAAAATGAATTTGAAGCTAGTGCCACAAAATCTAATTTTGGGTTGAGCTTGGAATTCAAGCATTCGAACAACAATTCAGTGCATAACAATCTATCCAACGGGTTCACAGCTTCCAGCAATTTCAGGAGCTCAAATAGTCAAAATTCATTATGTAGTGAGGATCTATCAGATGGAATCAGTTTTGCTGTGTATCCAGAAAATGGCCCTTTGCATGGATTCATTCCACACATTTTACAGCAACACCGAAATCCTGGACAGAATTTGTCTTTACCTTCATATGGATATCAGTATGGACAGATGTCATTGGATGACAAGATTTTGATTGAATTGCACAGTATGGACATTTATCCGGAGATAGTGGTATGATCCCTTGAACACTGCATTCATGTTCAGTTGGTAAATTTGCAACTTAAATTCTGTTCTGTTGTGTTGCTGATCTTTGTAATTTTGTATGCTTATTCAACATCGCAAATAGCATCAAACATGAAATTGCACTATGAGCTATCTGATGCTGTTTTTGGGTGCCATTCACCACATTGTTCTTTAATAGTATTCTGCTGCAAAGGAGGTTTATTTTTCTTCTTGAACTCAAAATAATGTTTTGTTAACACAATTGAGCCTGGTACATGAAAGGAACATGAGATATTGTGAACTAGAGTTTGCACCTGATGAGCTGCATAAGCATAACAATGTACTGCAATCATTTATATTTCTATTCAACTTAAAATTCTTGGAAAGGATTATCAATACCTTTCTTTCACATGACACCCAATGCATGGTGATCACTTATGAGATAAGTGCCAAATGCATGTGCATGTGAGGGGTGAATACTTGATTCAGATTGTTTACTGGTCATACCAAATCCTTTTCCATATTTTTGAAAGCATATGGATCAAATTTGGTTTTACTCAATTGAATCCAGATTAGATGATTGATGAATATGGAAACAGAAACAGACTGGATTCCAAATTGTGCAAAAATAAAAACCTTTGAGCATTCTTATCTAGTTTAGGAGTATTTTTTTGCCTAATGAAGTGTTATGGCAGGTAATATTGAAATTACAACACCCCCCCCCCCCCCCCCCCCCCCCCCCCCCGTGTGTGTGTGTATTTGTGGGAGGAGATGGGTTGACTTGTTCAGTCCTTTTTTTTTTCTGTCTAATTTGTTTACTGTTGGGGCGAGGGAAGTGGTGTTTTTGTGGAGCAGGGAGGGAGGGGATCTATCATGAAAAGATAAGGGTGAGAGGGAGTGTAATGGGCCCCTTTATTGATAGTGGGCCTTGGGACCTCATTTAGGTCCTAGATCTTCTTGTTCTCATTCTAAAATAATGGCCGGTATTGAGGAGAAATAATAAGAACAGTTTGCTGGATACTCCTATTATTCTTTACCCTAGCCAAACAGCCCAAACCTTTTCTTGTTGTCATTTTAGCTGTGATTCTTATGTTTCTTCTGAGTGTCATGTGTTTTGACAATATGCTTTTTTGCAGCCAAAGCTGGATGAGGATGAGGACGAGGACATTACTAAAGTTATTTTGGAGCTGCAGAAAAGACTCTCTGAACAGGTTAAATTAGTAATTGTTCCTATAGAATGTGGGTGCTAATGAATTTTGATCAAGCATGGCTAATTTCTGTGATTTTTTCTTGAGTTCACCTGAAGTTGATTTCCATCTCTCTGTTTTGGCCAACATGTTACTGTGAGCATCCTTATGAACTAGTATAATGTTAATGAATAGTTTCAAACCTGGGTTTTAGCATAAGGAAGGAGGACGGTTCAGACATTTTATTGTGAGCACATATAAATTTAGCATGTCCCATGTGGCATCATTATAGATATTTTTTATTAAATAGTTCAAACTTTTTCCCCCAATAATGGATATAGTTTTGGTGCAGGAGTTAACACCATTGGTTATGGCATTAGCCCCCTAGTTATGATTTGGAAGTCAACAGATGTGAATTATTCCATTCAATTTTATGTTATTTCCTATCTTGAATGCTGCCTTCACTTTATCTTTGTGCACATTCTGGGAAATGGATTTATTTTATCTTTAGTTCTTTACTGTGTTTACATCATTACATGTAAACATTTTGAGAGAGATGCCTTTCTTTACTTATTTGGCAGGTGAAGCAAAAGAAATGCCAATTACATAAGTTAGACAAAGCAATTCAAGATACAAAAAGCTTGGAGGAGAGGTCTGTGGTTCTATAGTTTTGGTTTTTCTTTTGAAAGTGAATATTGAAAGTTATTCCAGTGACTGACTTTGCAAACTTGTTCAGCAGGAGCATGGAGCGACATGCAATGAACAAACTAGTTGAGATGGCGTACAAAAGACTAATGGTAGTTGGAAATTTCTTTAGTTACATTATAACCTTTCTTGTTTAGAATACCTTATGAGGTTCTTGTTATCGTCCTTTTTCTTTTTACATAAAGGTTCTAGTTATCTTGAAATTATGTTTTTGCAAAGAGGATTTACTGAGTCAGGCCACAAGGATTGTTCATTATTCAACTGTGACTCTTTGTAGCTCTGTAATGGTTTTAGTAATTTCATTACAGAAAAAGAACAAAAGTAGCTGAACACTGAGTAATTTTGGCTGGGGCTTCTGATCACACTTCTTCATGGCTTTCTATTTCCACAGGGTGGCCGAGGTAGTTCTAGTCACAAGGGTGGTGTCAGTAAGGTTGCCAGTAAACTTGCAAAACAGCTTGCCTTGGCTTTTGCAAAGCGTACTGTAACCAGATGCCAGAAATTTGAAGAAACTGGGAAAAGCTGCTTCAGTGAGCCCTTCCTTTGGAGTGTGCTATCTGCACCTTTGCCAAAGAGTGATGCAATAGACGGTAATACATGTGCAGTTGTTAATAGAGTTAGAACAAGTCACACCCCAGCTATTGTTACCTTCTGCATTATTATATACTAGAAATTTTGATGAAAGCTGTGTCACTTTTCATTTTCTCTTGGTTGACTTCAGGAAAGAACCTAGTATGTATTTATTTCTGCATTAAGTTTGGCCATATCTCATTGATACATCCACATCGCTTTTGCCTTATATGCTTCAGGTGCCACCCAAGGAAATGTGGAGAGGCCAAAATTTTTGAAGCTTGACAGAAGTCCACTAAATCAAGGTAACTCTTTCACGCTTGAACAAATCCTAGGTAAACATGATTTGTACTGCAAGTAGGGAGAAATTGGGGAAGGGTTTAATGATGTTGTTAGAAGTCCTGTTTCAAGAGTAGCATCAACAAATGCTAAAATTGTTATTCCTTTTGTAGGTGGTGCAAAACTGAAAAAGAGTGATAGAGAAAGGGATCAAAACAGAGATGCATCTGCAAAGAGTTCAAGTTCAAAATCAGGGCGTCAATCATCAGGCAGTGGGAGGAGTGAACGTAAAACTAAGATAAAACCAAAGCAAAAGCTAGCACGGTTATCAACGTCCGGAAATGTTCTTGGTAGGGTTGTGGAGTCATCTAACTCTCCAGCACCGTCACTGCGAGAATCACAAGAGTGGACAAATACTTCAGGTGTGAAACCTACCCAACAAGTGAGAAACGGTTCGGCCAACATTGCCCAGGAATCTTCAGATGCTGCTTTGACAAACTTGGCTGGAATAGATTCTATTGATATACTAGATGTGCCTGAAGGACTTGATGGTCAGGGTAATGATATCAGTTCCTGGTTTATTGAAGGTCTGGATGATTCATTACAAGATATTGATTTCTCGGGAGGCCTTGAAATTCCTGATGATGATCTTAGCCAGCTAGGATTTATGTAATGAATCATTATATATATATATATATATATATATATATATATATATATATATATATATATCTTGTGCATATTTTGGAGTGTAGATCCTATTTTAGGGTTCTTGATTATAGAACTAACTGATTAAATTCTACCTCAAACAGGTAGAGCTTGTAACTAGGTCAATTAATTCTTTCATATGCCCTAATGCTTCTAGTAGTTGCTAGTTATCTTATTGCAGATGAGGAAAGCAGTTCTTGTCACCAATGACCAGCAGTCTTGATGGCATTTGGTTTGTATTTTGTCACCTCACTTCTGTATCCATTTCTGAATTCTTGTACAGAAAATTCTTGTGTTACATAAATAATTTTCCTATGAGCTTCATGTCAAACTTGTTGGAGTGTTCGTGAAATTCATGTCAAGCTTGTTAGCGCGTGTTTGTCGAAACAGCGATCCAGAAATTTGCTTCTTCAGGTTGTAGGTGCTGGTTTAGGCTGGTATTTGAAATTTATAGATGTTTCGCTTGTTCTCAAATAATCCTAGTTGGAGACCGTGGCTTCTATAAAACTGGTTAAAATTTAATCATTAATTATTTAAATACAAATAAAATATTTATTATATTAGTTACAAGTATTAATTAAATAGAATTGTAATCTTATTTCCCAAATATTAGTTAAATAAAACTGTAATGTTATTTCACTTCTTAAAAACAATGCATTGAAATGACATGTAAAAAAAAATAAAGAAAGTATTACTTTAGTTTTATGCATAATTTTAAGAAGTGAAATGAGATTATATATCAATTTTTGATATTTGTGGTTAATATGGTAAGTATGTTGTTTATATTCAAATAATTAATGGTTTAACATAATAATGATTATAAGAATATTTTTGAAAGATAAAATTATATTTTATTTTAAAAATGTAGAACAACATTATTTTTTATACAATTTTTTTCTTCTAAAATGATATTAAAAAAGAATGGAGGAAGTACGTTAAAAAGAAAGAAGTAATTTTTTTCTTGTCTTTTTTTTTTTAAAAAAATAGTAGTTGAATGACATCTTTAATTGCAATTGCAAATTATTTTTTGCTACCTTATGTTGATGATTACAGCTTGTTTGCTTGCTTCTACAGTTTGCGAAAAGGTTGATCGGATAGCAGTCATAGCCCGCCGCGCGTCATATTACAGTTGTACATGCGATTCCGATATGGGGCCAACTAGTGGCTAAATGTGCCATGGTACCGCACTCGTCTGTTGAAGAAGTGCACATTATGCAAGGACATCATCCGCCTTCCGCTATTAATCTACCGTTCCTACCAGTCAGCCCATATAACTTTGTTTTCCCAAATTTTTATGGGAAACTTAGTCGCTCTGTATTTGATCTGCCAAATTAGCAAAACTTGATTCCATACTACAAGTAAAACAAAAGAAAAAATTTTGTGGAAGTTAAGTCAGACAGGTAATCTCTTTCTTATGCTATATTCTATATTATTAAATAAATTTGATGTGTCATGTTAGGTACTAATTTAATATTATTTTACTGTAAAAGATGATGAGGAGGAATTATTTAAAATAATTATATGATCGCCAAAATTTTAAAAAAAAAGCTATACGGAGCATTTGAAACAAAAAAAATTCACTGCGAAAATTACTCATAAAAATTAAGCAAGAAAGTTGCATCTGTCTTTGAAAACAGTAAAAAGACAAAAACAACCAATAAATAGAAGCCTTCGCTGAAAAAAGATTCAAGAACAGGGCTGGACTTGGCTCATCAATCAATATACGCCTCTTGCGCGGCTGCGGCGGCGGCGGCGGCGAAATGGCGGACGACGACGAGTGGCTCCCTTTTAACTACATAGAGGAGGACGAGGAGGATGCGGAGGCTGTGGCTGCGGCGGCAGCAGAGCATTCGGAAGAAGCCAATCGAGCCAGAGAGGACGTGGGAGGTCCTGCAGGTGGATGAGGCCAAGCGTAAACTTGAGATGGCAAAGCTTCAGGAAATCGAAGAGTACGACCCTAAGATTGGAGAATATGTTCCTTACCACTACTACTACAGCGATTTGTCTGTCTTCGACCTCGACCAAGAGAATGAGTAATAAATTTACATTACATTCTACTATACTGTTTCTTCTTAAATTTCTTTCTTGTTCCTGGGGAAAGTACACATGCTCCATTTACAGTTTACACCTTCAAAGTAGGAACAAAACTTGTTTATTGCTGGAGATATAAGCCGCTTAATTGGTGAGGTTTTGAGTTACAAAAAATATCAATACGTGCAAAGACGAAAAAATACCGACAAAAAAGTAGTGAGAAAATAGGGTTGGAATGGAGGCCACCCTCTGCCTTAGGATCCCAATCATCGGTTACCCTATCAATCTCTATGGCACCGTGCTTGTGGGAGACGAGTTGGATCACAAACGCGTCTACCTCTTCCGACGTGATCGGGATAACTGCCAACTAATTAACTCTGAGGTGTGAATTAATCAACTCCCAAGTACCTAAAAGATATCCTCACTCCATTGCATAAAATAGAACAGACTTAGTTTTCCATCAACAGGTTCTTTCAACCAAGTCTTCTTTTTCAAAAATGTAGATGAGACTTAGTTTGCTTTTTTGGTCTTGTTGCAAAGTTAATTGAGAGCATAGCTGACATGCTTTTTGTACCCTTCTACAATAGGATGAGTCATTGACCCTGACGGGCCCGTCTCGTGGACTTCTCGTATTTCGTAATCTTTATTTTGAGATTAACTTGAAGATCAGGGGTGACCAACAGATTAATGACAGAGAGTTTAGCGAAGGGTTCCTAATAGACAGTGCCGTCATCTCTCTCTGCACCCAAAATCGTCAGAAATAAGCTTACTAGAATGCTGAGTACAATGGAATTGACATTCACCCGTTCAAAGAACTGTGGAAGTGACCATTCAAATTAAGATTCTCGAGCAAGCTTCTGTCAGATGTGGGTATTACCCAGTAATAGAAAAAAAAGATCTGATTTTTTTTTTTTTGGAAAAATCACTGCTTGCGCTAGCAGAATTCCAAATGATATCATTCTTTATGACAGTGAAGCAGCAGGCACTGTTATCACCGTTGGTGATGGTGGACTTATTGCTCAGATGTTATTCCTCAGCATTGGTGCCCGTGATGGTGATGGCAAAGCTAACCTCTCCACAAAAATCTTTGAATTTGTTCCACAAATCTGTGGTTCTGATTGTGTGACTGTTTATGTTGGTTCTTATGAGACGGAAGTGAAGATTGCCTGGTCGGCCCTGTGCCATCCTCATTTGGATAATCCGCCCCTCTCATTTGGGGGTTTAGTACGTTTTGACGAAGCCATAAATATTTGTGGCAAGCATGCCGGTTCTACTATATGCCGCAGCTGAAGCTGTTGGATTGCAGTTGTATGATGAAGACTTTGTCTTAGTGAACTGGTGGTATCGTAACTTATATTTATGAGCTTTCTTTTTTGTTCCTGAACTGTGTTTGAGCTAGTAACTTGGTTGACGAAGGGTAGTATCTTGCCTTTTGCTAGAGGCTAGACTATCCCTTTTCTTCTATCTCTATTTTGTGTTGTTGCAGAATCATGCTAGGCGTAATGCCGAATTTTTTGTAATCATAGTCAAAGCAACTGTTGTAAACACAACTATTTTAAGATTTGCGTACTTTTTTTAATGAAAAGATAGATGCATTAAAGTTCACTTCATATGGAACTTAGCATGGAGACATGAACCATTTTGCAATATTGCTACAAAACAAGGTTGGATGTGGAGGGAGAACCGCCAGTGGGAATAAAACAATTTCTTTTCTTTGATTGGAGGACTAGCCTAAGCAAGTGTCATTAGTTTTACATTACTCTCACATCATGAACATAGGAGAAAGTCTTCTCATCTCATTTCTTCCTCACATGGCTCCCCCCACACTTCAGCCATGGCCTCACTGGGCTCTTCTCCTCTTGCTTGTGCTCTTCTCCTATGAATCTTCTCTTTTGTGTAGGATTAATGGAGTGGAGGCCACTAAAAGAGTCTTCCTGTATCCACAGTCTCCAAACGTCTCCTCTATTGTGAGCAAGCAATATAGGACTGCCTACCATTTCCAGCCTCCCAAGAGTTGGATCAATGGTATGTATGTATGTATGGATGGATCTCTATCTCTTCTTTGATTCTTCTTTTGTTAATCTTTTGACATTTGTCAATGTTAAGCAAGAAATGTAATCTCCAATTTTAGTTGCTTTCCTTGGATCAAGTAAGATCACAGATCTGATAGAATAAAATCAATTTAATTAGTAGGTGATCCTTTCCTATTGTGTGTTCAAATCCCCGAAAGTGTGGGAGAGAAAAAGTAGGCGGCCAGCTCGCTACAAGTGCAATTCTATTGACTATAGCTAAAAGATGCATATGATAGCTGGTAATGTGGTTTGGCCATGTGTAGTTATTATTTTTTCTGTATGCTCAGATAGACTTGAGTTTGGCAATCCAGGAGGTTTCTCCTTATAGATCAAACTAAAAAAAAGACAGGTTCTGTACTGAAAAATATTTTATCATTATGCAAGCACAAAAGTACTGAATCATGTTCTGAACTATCTAGCATCTGGGTATATTGGGACAAAGTCACAAAACCACCAACTTAAGTTTATGTCACTCAATTTGATGTTATTTTTCGAAGAATTTCGGGTAAACTGCTGAAACTTCAACTGAATATCTCTGAAACTTCTACAGCTCTACATCTTGTTGTCATGTAAAATCCACTTTACATACCTCATAAGCTTCTAACATCGTATTTTTACTCTTCAACTTTCCCATGACTTGGCAATCCTTGTAAATCTGCAACAACTTTAAAGATCCTAATGGTATGCATCTCTCTCTCTTACAAAGTACTTGCAAACAACAAAAAGAAGAAGAAGAAGATGAAGTATTCAGCAGCTTACAATCTTAAATTTCAGGACCAATGTACTACAATGGCATCTACCACCACTTCTACCAGTACAATCCAGACGGTGCAATGTGGGGAAACATAAGTTGGGGCCACTTGGTCTCAACAGACCTGATCAACTGGATTGCGCTTGAACCAGCAATAGAACGGACCACCCCACAGGACACAATCGGGTGCTGGACGGGCTCAGCCACCATACTTACTGGTGACCAACCCGTCATCATATATACAGGTGCGGACATCGAGAAGCGCCAGGTTCAAAACATTGTATTTCCAAAGAACCAGTTGGACCTGTATCTAAGGGAATGGACCAAACCAGACAACAACCCCCGGTCCAACCGGTTGGACCAGACTTGAACCCAGGGCAGTTTAGGGATCCGACAACTGGTTGGATCGGACCGGATGGACTATGGAGGATTGCCCTTGGGGCTGAGTTGAATGGCCACAGTGCAGCAATGTTGTACAAGAGCGCGGATTTTGTGAATTGACTAGGCTAGATCACCCCTTGTATTCTTCCAATGCCTCCAATATGTGGGAGTGTCCGGATTTCTATGCAGTGTCGCCCGGCGAAAACCGTGGGTTGGACCTCTCAGCAGCCATCCCAAATGGCAACAAGCATGTGCTCAAAATGAGCCTAGATTACCACGACTTTTACATGGTTGGGGTTTATGATCGAAAACGTGATATATTTGTTCCAGATACCATCTTAGACGACAAACGGTTATGGTCGAGGATTGATCATGGTAATTACTATGCCTCAAAGTCATTCTTCAATTCGAAAAAGGGTAGGAGGGTTATCTGGGGTTGGACTAATGAGACAGATGCCCAATCCGATGATGTTGCCAAAGGTTGGGCTGGAATCCATGTAGGTCAATCTTTCTCCTGTTGCCTGCACTCGGAACTTTTGAAATGATGACCTTATTTTGCATATCAATGCAACTTACCTTCGTTTGTCAAATCTAGGCAATCCCCAGGACAATTTGGTTAGATAGCAATGGCAAACAATTGCTGCAATGGCCAGTTGAAGAGATTGAGTCCCTTAGAAGAAATGAAGTCAGTCATGAAAGCATTGAGCTCATGAGATCAAGGGGACTGATACTTTACAGGCCAGTTTGTTTCTCACACATGTTTATTTGACCTTCGAATGTGATGTTTCTCACTCAAGTCTATTGTGTCTTATGGTGATTAATTACATAAATTAGACCAATTTAAGCACAGAAAGTTGACATATACCTAGGTCTTGATACATTTTTTTTTTTTGACATCTACTGGGAGTTAATCTGGTACATCATTTCCTGTGACAGGCAGATGTTGAGATAGATTTTGAGCTGACAGCCGTAGAGAGTGCTGATCCTTTTGATCCTTCGTGGCTTTTGGACACCGAGAAGCTTTGCCGGGAGGCAGATGCATCAGTTCATGGTGGTGTGGGGCCGTTTGGACTGCTTGTTCTGGCCTCTGAAAACCTGGAGGAGCACACTGCTGTGTTCTTCAGAGTCTACAAATTACAGAAGAACTACATGACTCTTATGTGCTCTGATCTTAGAAGGTTAATGCCTGCATAACTTAAGTTATTGTTTCTAAGTTTTCCAAAACTTTCAGGAACTCTTTTGATCTTTGAAAGGACAAACTTTTCAAAATGATACATACTATTTTACATAAATTTGCAAGATGAACAGTTAACATTTATTTCTCATCTCACTTTGGAGCAGGTCATCATTGAGGCCAGGTATGTATACACCAGCATATGGAGGCTTCTTTGAGATTGACCTTGACAAGGAGAAGAAGATATCTTTGAGAACATTGGTGAGTTGAGGGCTGTACATTTCCTGTGCTTCGTACACGATTGCAAGGGCAAAGGACACATCTGACTGAACCTCTTGAACAGATCGATCGTTCTGCGGTAGAGAGCTTCGGCGGGGGTGGGAGGGCTTGCATCATAGCCAGAGCTTATCCTGTTGCTCTAGTCAATAAGGGTACTCACATCTATGCGTTTAACAACGGCACTAACACAGTCAATGTCTCGCAATTGAAGGCATGGAGCATGAGGAAAGCACAAGTGAATGTGAAAGGATGAACAATAACCGCAGTTACTAATTGACCTGTGAAGAACTGAGCTACTTAATGTCTTCCAAGTTTACATTTTTTTTTCCTTGTGTTTTTTCCACTCTCATTCATCACAATTGGTACAAAGAAGAGGAAATCAAAATCATTGATTCTTGGACCTCCAGACTTGTATGCCTTACTGTCTAGAAAGGAAACAGGAAGTATTGTATAGTACTGGTGAAGATAGTTCGTAAAAATTTCATCAGTACACATAACGGTGCTCTTTCATAAAATACCATATCAAACTATCCTGCTGTGAAACAAACTAAGTTGGAAGAGAAAAGGTAAAGGCACTATTTCAATTTGTGCTGTCTTGCTGCCATAAGCACAAAATATCGTCTACTTGCTTTCCTACCGCCAGTCCATGTATCAGTTGTGTTTGAGCCATCCTACATCTGCCCAAATATATATATATATATATATATATATAGCAAAAAAAAAAAAAAAAGACACATCCGATTAATATAGCCAAAAAAAAAAAAAGAAAAAAGAAAAAAAAAAGACTATCTGATTTAGAACCGCAGATGCTCTACCACTAAACTATAGACCCAACCTGTGAATACCCTCAATGTATGGAGTTAAGTCTATCTTATATGAAACAAATTGTAGAGATGAAATGATGTTTAGTTGGTTACATTAATGGTTAAGATGAGATGTTATTTAGTTAGTCATATGGATGATGTAAATAAAAAATATGTAAAATAGAAAAAATATTATCAAAATCTATGTAATATTCTAATATAATAATCTTATTATGTCTTAATAGTCTTTAATTAAATTTAATCTATACTAAAAATCATTAATATATGTTAATCACACTTTAATTATATAATTAGATGGGATAGACTCAAAATTTGCGTTTCCAGTAGTTTGATTTAAAAAAGAATATTGTATTTCATGAGTCTAATGTCTTTTTGCATACAAACAATCAAACAACTGAAATTGCATCTCATAAATCAAGTTGGAGATTAGATAATGACATCCAAACATATCCTATATGATCCTAGGTATTATCACTGGTAGCCAAAAAAAAAAACTGCAGATAGCACATTGTTTAATAATATTTATTTTGAGCTGTGGAAACTTGTAGGAAGACAGTGTGAAGTTTCCCCAAAAAACCAGGTTGGAAGCGATCAATCCTTGGCAGTTGGCATATCTTCCGTTTTTCAAATAGCATTACAAATTCTTACCTTCCCTGCTTAATCTAGGAATTTAGCTGGTCTCTGTTTTCGGCACAGTTATGTATAAGATTAAATTAGGGAAGAATGGTCTGGTTGCTCTTTTTAAGTCTTAATATTGTATGGATACCCATCCTAATTTAATAATATCAAAAACACACATCTTCAAAACTTTAATTGCACCTTGAGCACCGGTAATAATTTGTTACGGAGTGTGTGGGATGAAAAATTATGTTTGTACCCTGGTACTAATCCTTTTGTGCGGGATAAAAAAAAAAAATCTTTGCCCAATCGCCGTCCTGGTGCGCCCCCGCCGCTGTTTTCCACGCAATTTGTGCTAGCATGCAGCACCGATTCAAGCCATTTGCACCGGCCCTAACACGCTTCCAAGCCATCTCCGTCCATGCAAGCTACGCTACCAATCGCCGGTCGCCGTGCTTTGTAGAATTGTAGTCCGCTGTCGCCGATGGCCGCGAAAGGTAGACCTCAAGTCTGCATAGACGCACTACAAAACTTTGAACAGTTTGGGACATTAGGATAAAGAAGGGTACTTTATAAAAAAAAAATCAACAATCCAAGATTATAATATAGATTTACACCCCTGAACACTATTTTGATCCTCTTAATAATATAGAAGGGCATGAAAGGCCCATAAAACTCTTTTAGATGGGCAATTTTTATTGGTGGTCATCCATACAATATTGGGATTTTGGGAGGGCATGTATGTAGTTCCCTCTTAAATCTCTGAAATTAGCAGTTTCCTAGTTGTTATTAAATCAGCCATCATCCCGGCCCACATATTGGTATTAAGAAACTGCAGCATATTGCTGTGTAGCCAAAACTTCAAAAGATGGGTAAGAAATGACTTAACATGGTCTACATCACAATCTCATGATTCTCATTAGAGCCTTCGAGATTCGGTGCTTAACATGGAATTCGCCTGATTTCTCGGCTCAAGTATGTGTGAGATTGATACAGCCTTAACAAATCCATAAATGACAGATGCATGATACAACTAAAAATTACCACGCCTTGAAGAGATGCGCAATGACATGCTCCAATGCCCTGACAATTCTCAAATTGAAAAGAAATCATTAAACATACTGAACTTTTAAAATGTCTTGAGCTGATATATTGATGATCCAATACAGAAACTACCAGTGCTAATTAGCTACAAGAGAAGTTAAATTCATAACATAATAATCCAACTACAACGGAACCATCAACATTACTAACTCTGGCTCAAGAATCGTCTCTTACGCTCCCTGGTTTACAGTATTAGGCAATACAGACTAACTTGCAACATAGCAACACACTGTTCCTGAGAAACATGTCCTTGTTCCTGATAAATAGTTTAGACTCATTTTGGGTTCCTGAGAACAATGATGACTGAATCCCCACGGAGGAACATCTTGCTGATAAATCTGTCCTTGTTCACCGGAAGAGCCTTTTTCTTGCCTTTACCAGTCTTTGGTATCTGCAACAAGAGCCACAAGTATTACTGATTGCAGCACTGCAAGAAAATGAAATAACACCACAATGCGAGAAAAGCAAAATGACACATACTTCAGTCCACATCTCCCTAACATTCTCAAGAACCATATTACAATGCCGATCAAATGCCCTCACACGGCCAAGCAACTTCTTGTTGTTCCTGCAATTGATAAGCACCTGAGGCAGAACAGACAATACATAAATCAGAACAATCCACTAGAAAGGCGAAAAATCAAGAGCAAATTTGTAACATTGTACAGAGACTAGACAACACATGCGCTTAAGATGGAGCACCTAAAGTTTCATGAGGGGATAACTACAAGTTTGGTCCCTCTAGTTTGGCTTGAGCCCAATTTTGGTCTTGTACTTTAAAATTGTCCAAATATCATCGTCCTACTATCAAAAACATGCACATTTTATCAGCCGCTTAGTTTTTGTGGGTGGTATTTCATGTTTGAGAATTTTTTTAGTTTCGTGGACTATATATATGGCAAGAATAAGTGATAGATGGGGGAAAAGAGAAATCGGAACAAATTAATGTATGCTAAATACCTAGTGATTGTGCTGGTTAGAGATGTTTTAGAGGAAACGATTTCTTCTTTCCCTCTTATATTGCTTATTTTTGTCATCTATGTAATCTAGGAAACTCAAAAAAGCTGAAGAGTATGGAATAACACCCACAAAAATAACGTGACATATGAAAGTGTACAGTTTTGATAGTGGACGAATGATTTTTGGACAGTTTCAAAATACAAATGATTTTTGGAGTTTCAAAATACAAGACCACAAATGGACTCGGGACAAACTAGAGAGACCAAACTTGGACTTATCCCTTTCGTGAGCTGGCATAGTCGCATAGAGATAAGTAGGTGACAATTAGCCATCTAAAGAACTGCTTCTATGAATGTGTTGGTTATAGAGTATCATACTATAACTAGCACCTTTGCATTTGCAATCAAAGGTTCATAGTTAGAGAACATGCTTGGCTCAGCATACAAACAGCAGGTAATCAAGCGAATGTTGGCAGCCAATAGCACAATTTTCCAATTCAAAAAAGAAATCAAAATTCATGATGGACTGGGCCATCCATAGGTCCATGATTTTAGACGAAAAGGCGGGAAGAGCTGCATTTTCATTTATATTAGGGGTAGAATTTCCATTAGTGTATGATCAGTGACAGGTTATTGTGAAAGAGGAACTCATATATCATAGATTAGGTCCAGATCAAAGGACATAACATTGACTGAATAAATTCAACTGCCAATATATCATCTTGTCATGAAATTAATCAATCGCAAGATAGCCCTTTAAAAAGAACTACTAAATTGATCCAACAACCGATAAGTTTCAACTCCAAAATGTTCAATTTAGATACCCGTTCCTATAATATCTGTGATCATAACACTCGTAAAGGTAGCAGCATTGTTAACCTGAACTAGACACAATCTTTACAATATACCCATACTTGACAAATATGACACACACTACAGACTACTGTATCACTTCCAAGTACAAAACTTGTAAAAGGTAAAGCTATCAAAACCTATTTAGCAGACTAACCTAGGACACTAGCAGACCAAAATTGAACTTTACTGAAACATAAAACTCCTAGGATAATTGAAATTTTAGCAAATATAAGGCCATATGTCACAAAGAAACCACAAATAGCACATCCATGGAGACAAGCAGACAGGAATCGAAAAATATCAGTAGTCTTTGAAAAATTGACATCTCAATCAGACGAATTCGACAAACCTGTGTGTTGTTCTTGACGCTCATCATCAGCACCGACAGAGGGCCAGTGCTGAATTCCTCCTCCTCTTTCTTTCCCTGCAACAAGAAGAATGCCTCTAAGCAACCAGAAGAAAATGGAGTAAAAAAAAAAAGGCAGGAACTTGCGGAGTTTGGAAACTTACGTTGGTTTCTTCCGCCATTGATTCGAAGGCTCACGAAGCAAAGAAGGCGATCTGGGTGGCGGCGTTGTGGGAGATGAGCTCACGCCTCGCGTCCAACTCGTGGTTTTGGTTTCTAAGCTTCGGTGGAGGCGGCTGTGGAAAGAACACACGGGGGAATAGAGATAGAGAGATGGGTGTTTGCCCTATAATCCATCGGTCCGCATTACAGAGGAGAGGAACGGACGGATCGGATTAGTTTGGTCCGTCATATTTTTTAGGTTGGTCATATTGCTGTTTTGAAATATAAATTTGAAATTTTGAACGCCAGTTGATAAAAGATAGATCAAATCTTTAGGTTTTTTCCTTCTTTATCTTCAAAAATTCTAAAAAATGTTATATAGATAGTTTTTAGAGTAATCTATGATTACATAACATTTTAAATTCAGATTGAATCGGTGCTATGGAAAAAATATCTATAAAATTAAAAATTAAAAATAAGAAAAGTCATTATCCCAAATTTTTTATTAGAAAAAAAAAGAAAAATAAAAAATTAGGAAAGTAAACAAGATAGAGCGGATTTACAAAACTGATCAGGACACAAAAGGAGGTAGCGTCCACGTTGCACGCTACCGCTCACAATGTCCACAATAGGAGATGAAATTGTGCATACTTTTAGTTTTGCGCAATTTTGGACTTCAGTTTTTAAACAAGAAATTTGTATATAAGGTTCTAACTATTGTTTACCTACAAACATGTAAACCCACACTCAACCCATTTATTAAACATGTTTATTATCTTGCGGCGACCTGACATACCGCCCACTTGAAAGTATGTTCGGTGTTTGAATATTTCTCGAATAAAACAAGTATTATCTGACAAATGTTCATGATAGAGTAGTAAAACAGAAACATGTGATTAGTTATATAGAGTTTAACATAACAAAGTACGTAATTATATATAAATATAAGTTTATTAGAACAAAATATCGTGACAGTTTTGGTGTGATCAAAGCGATCAATCTTCATCGTCAGTATCAAAGTAGGTTGGATCGAAATTACAAATGTCCACTTCAAACCCTCTGGGTTATTTTCCTCTTCATCATCAATCGGCATCGCGTCACCGATGGAGTATTCGAGGTCTAAACAAGGATGTACAAATAGCAAGAATGAATGCCAAAGCACTCGATAAGTAATAAAAATTTAAATGCATCGTACAGACTTTAACTATTCAAAGGAATAGTAGATTTTATTAAGTAAGGATGGAGTTTTTTTTTTTACCAAAATTTACTTGTGATTGTAAGAAATTCAATTTGTTAAATAAAACTCTACTTGACACTTATATCACAAGGTGACGGCACATGTAGACCTCTTTTTCTGCTGTGATGCAACTTTCAATATGGAAGTAAAGAGTGAATATTTACGTTTTACTCTGCAGAAGGGTATCATTTTACCCACAGAAACTCTTGATTTTCATGTCGGTGTTTATCAATATCATCCCGCATTTCTGAAAATACGTGATACGATCAAGAGAATATAGTCTTTTCAAATTCTCACACTAGATTTCTCCACTAACATGGCGTCACCTTGCTTTTGTAAACAAACACATCCGCTACACCACCATTGGAGCCTATAGCTTGGGGCTCGCTTTCGGATCATGACTTTCATTCAATCATAAATATTTATATATACGTTCCCATGTGGAGGTGCGCTAGTTTATGGATAAGATATTTGACTAAATCTGTCCCATATCAGGTATGTGGTTGATACGGTTAATATAATGCTAGATAAAAGTGATAGTTGGTTATATCTTTGTCTTTATGAAAATCTTCACATTTATTCTTCATCACGGAATACGAGCCATCCCTTGGCTCTTAACAAAATTATTCAACTATTGTTTGCAGCACCTTCACCAGGACCGACATTTAATTCCATAAAATATTCTTTTTGATGTAATATTATTTAGATTATCAACTAAATGGAAATGAAATAACTTCAACCAAGCAACTCAACATGGTCGGGGAATAAAACCTGCCTAGGTCAACAAGTTCAGGATCCGAGATGTGCAAGTTGTTTTGGGGCTCTTCGCTCAGATCCGCTTCTAGAATTAAAATAATTAAGTATATAATTTTTTAGAAGAACATTGACGGTCATAATGCAAGAATGTAGCGTTTAAGCGCTAAACATTCTTGACTCTCTCGCGGTGCTGACACTCAGCCCCGAACTAGCTCATAACGTCTTCTAACGTATTTGAAGAATAGAAAAGATTACCCTCCAAGTTAAGTTGAAAATTCAAGTTGAGTTTACTTGAATTGTATAATAAAATTGCTCAAAAACTATAGGTTGAATAGTTTTCTAGAAGGTATAATATTATTGTATTAATCTTTGGTCATTGAAATATTAGTTTATGATAATTAAATTAGGTGAGGTTGGTTTAGAAACAAATTAATTGAATCAACTTAAATAATTCATAGAAGTGCATCATAATTTTAAAATTTAATTTATTTATTATATTGGAAAAATAATTTAAGTTGTATTTATGGAAGGTTATAATATATAGTTTAGTTAACAAAGTCATTAAACAAGTTAATGTGTGAATTGAGGAAATAGTGTTCCTAAATGAATTAGTTAATAATAAATATTTAATAGTCAATTTACTAAATTAAACAAATTAAATAAAAAAACATTAGTTAAACATATAGTAATTTAGTAAGTAAAATAGAAAAAGAAAAAGAAAAACTTTGGTTGGTCCTGAATCGGCCCAACTCCCCTCTGCTCGGGTTGGTCCGGCCCTGGCCCAACCATCCTCTTTATTTCCACACGCGTGCACACACACACGCTTGAATGTCTACAATTGTCAGCTTGTTGTTGGTGTTGGATTCCTTCTTCTTGCTCTTGTGTTGCTCCTGCCACTGTTCCTATGAATCAACAAAGTAGAAAAGAATGAAAATTACTAGAACTGGCTTGCTGTTTCTTCCTTCTTCTCCTCATGTTCTACAGATCTTATTATTCTGTCTGAAGTCTAATTGAGGATTGTGATGTATAGATTGGTTTTATCCTGTGCATTGTGTGTAAACCGCCTTACTTTGGGTTGAGCTAGCTGAATTACTATTCCGGCGAATAGGTGGTGATGTCTAGAGCATGTTGGGTGTATTTTGGACTAAATTGTAAATTCAGATAACATCAGGGGGTTCTATGAAAAAATGCAGGGTGTGGCTAAGAAAAGAAAATTCTAGGGGTTAATTTGCCAAGTTGTGTAAATGGGCCTTGGGCCTAAGGCCTAGTAGCTGAGGCTTAAGAGAAGGTTTTTTTATTTTTTTTTTACCCAGAACCTTCTGAGACTCGGAACTGTCTCAAAATCGATCGAAACGACCCGAATTTTCAAACGCTGGATGATGACAAGAAAATATAAGGGCGAGCAGCGGCATTCGCTTAGGTTGAGAGGCGGCTGCAAGGACATCTCTGACATATATTACACAATCTGACAGCACCTCTCTTAAAACAAAAATCAAATGCGTAGATCTAAATTTTGATTTCATCAGCAGTATGACTCCTCTGCCAGCAATGTAGCCTTCAACTAGCCGATCAGTTTCGTCATCCTCACACATCTCAACCCATTTATGACCTAAACTCTTTTATAATATAATCTAAATTTATATAAATCATGTTGCGAAGTTGTGTTATATTAAATTTAACTAGTTTTGTTTCCCTTACAAAACATAAATTATTTAATAGAAAATTAGCTGAAAGACATCATAAAAATAAGATATAGCTATAAAACATTGATTGTAAAGATGATTTTTGGGTTTTAGACCCACATGTCATTGAGACACTAGTGTCATATGATTAAATATATAATTTTTTAGTGTCTTATAGCAAATTGCCTTATTATTTAATCCAAAATGGCTAATTATGTTATGTTATGTTCTAAAAAATTGTTGCGGTAAATTTTAGTAGCTCCATATATTAGATAAATTACAAGTTATTCAAATCAATACGAAGATAATTGTGTCATTTAAATTGAATTAGCTTGACCGATTACAACCCAACCCATTATAGTAAACTCAAACTCATATAGTCGCATAAGTGTGATGTTTATGTTAAAGTTTGATAACTCTTACATAAGTACTAGACTATGAATTTTCTTAAACATAAAAGAAACTATCATAAACTGTGTACGTTGATGTGTGTATAATTGACAAAAATTCATTGTTGTATGACAAAAAAAAAAGATATTGTCATAGATGAATATGAAAAAATAGTTAATATTTAGTTGAAAATAAAAATTTGTGATATTGGGGAAATAAAAAGATCTCAATATTTAATTGTTTGAACAGGAGTTCTTGGGAGAAACAAAAAATATCTCCATAATAAATTATTTGGATTGAAGTTTAAATGATGAATTTAATAAAAAGAAAAAAAAATGAATCGAGCAATCTAATGATTACAGAGAAAAAAAAGATGATGCTACCATTAAGAGCGACCAATAGAGTTCAATAGGAAGTGTGATTAGCTTATAACGCTGCAAAAAGTTGGGGTAGCACCTAATACCACCTGAGTGTCTCTGTGGTATATAGGTTCAAACTATATTTAAGTCTTATAGTTGATGGTATTTTGATAATTTGGTATTTTTGTAGTATACAATTAAAATTTCTAGAAAGAAACATAGCTAGGGATTTTTTTTTAAAAAAAATGAGAGAGAACATAGATATAAAAGGTAAGTCCTAGACGTGAACATTTCAGTGTTATTAATAGCCACGCATGCAGTAATAAAATATTATAGGAAGGAGCACTGTGGACGCGAGCGCACCGTAAATCCCTCTCTGCCTTGTGGACGCTGCCTCCTCTAGCGTCCTGCTCAATTTTCTAAATACTTCTCTACCTTGCTTACTTTCCTAATTTTTATTTTTATTTGTTTATTAATAAAAAAAATTTGGGTCATTATCCATCACAAATTTCTCTTTTTTGCTTGTCTAAAATTTTATATGAAGGTAGATTTCTCTATAAAGGCTAACTACATAACTTTTTGAAAAAATGTTTAACGATGATTCGGTAGCTGGTATGATTAGCATGTCAATGCCTAAATGGTGTTCTGACGTCTACAAGCAGCTTTGTAAAATTTGAATTTGTTCACAAGGAATTACAGTCAAAATTAGCACTTACCGATTACAGTTGGAACCAGAATTAAACAAAAAAAAATCGAATGGATAGAATTATACCAGATGCAGGCATGACATTCAAACTTCACTTTAACTAGGCAGTACAAATATTCGAGATAAAAATACAATGCTGATTTGTTCGATCGATACTACGGTCAGATACAAGTCAGCTTGGTAACATGAAATTAAACAAAGCATGATAAAAGGCACCTCGAATCTGCAGTACTGTTAAATTCTACATAATTTTAGAACCATTAGTATATTTTATTGATTCCACTGTCACGTTAATAGCCATTTGTTCAAGTGTTGGAGTTGTTTTTAGAGTGAAGTGCTTCCTATGCACAATCATCAGATACATGAGATTTTTGTCTATCTTTAAGAGCACTCTCTATCAGCATGTTGAGAAAGTTCATCATTTGCACTGCATACTTCAATGCAGTCAATGGATCTACTGCCTGCAATTAGTACCATTAAGATCACAAAGTTAATCTTCTTTTGTTATAGAAAGGGCAAGAATTAGAGCACACATATAAACTAATAAAAAAAAAGGACGCGGGGGGCGGGGTTCGGTCGGTTTGGGGGGCTGGCTCTAATTTTTCCAGGTTTTGAGCAATGTTGCTTCATCACCCGTCGGCATCTTAGCCCACCACGTGTCTAGGAACTGAACACAAACTCCCGCGATGTCTGTGTGGGAGGCGGGGCTCCCCGAACAGGTCGTCGTTTTTGTTGAGCCAAATATGCCAGAGGATGAGAGCCACATCCATATTCCACACCACCTCAGTTGATTTATTTGTATGATAGGCTCCCCAAGCTACAGTGTGCGGCTCCTAGCCTCTGTCGGGAAAGACGAAGCCCAGAGGGGTTTCACTTTCACACAGTCCTACAAGATGTGTATTGTAGCCTCGTCGTATGTGCCACAGTAGAATTTTTTTTAAGAACCCAACAAAAAAAATATTTACTGAAATAACCCAAATATTTTTAAAATTACAAAAATAATGTTCAGTTGCGAGCTAGCCTTCATGACTGATCTTCAGTCGCAAGTCTGGCCCGTGACTAAAGACGTGGCACGACCCATATGCACCGCTAACTCAGAACCACACCACATCATTGCCAGTTCCATATATACATACACTTATATACTATATTTTATTTATAATAGAAATCAAAGTCTGTTGTAGTCTAACTGATTCATATGAGAGACTAGGATTTGAATCACAATCTCAAAAATTTGTGTGGGATTTTTCAATAAACTAGATCCGCATTTAAACGGTTCTGGGTTAGCGGTACATATGGGTTATGTCACGTCTTTAGTCTCGGTCGAGCTCACAACTAAAGATCAATTACGAAGATTAGCTCGCGACTGAACGTCACTTTTATGATTTTAAAAAGTTTTACGTTATTTCTATACTTTTTATACTATTTTTTTTGTTGGGTTATCCTTAAAAAAAATTCGCCACAGTAGGCACAACTTGCTTCTTCCAAAAGTTCTTTTTTTTCAGCATCACTCCCGTATTTAGGCTGCCTCTATTTAGGAGCCAGACAAAGGTTCTCGAGAATGCGAGTGAGGGTACTGACGTCTGGGCGCTTGTCCGAAGTTAGAACCAATGGCTCTGGGGGACTCCATTTTTGTTCTGGAGCTTCTACTGGACTCCTGGTGCTGAAGAAGATCTTCGTCCCTCCATGGCACAGGGGGTGCTTGCTTTGATCAAATTAGCAATGTTTTTGTTGGCAACCCTAGTGGTAAAAATGAAAGAGGACGCTTCCCAGACAACAAAGCGATCATTTGTGGAACCAAACCAGAAGTTTAGTGCATTCTTGACAAAGAAAGAGTTTTTGGAATGGCGGTTGATTACGCCCACAGTGACCCAAATGGTTTTAGGACGAAAGGGTGTATTTTTTTTGCAATTGCCTTGCAGAAAAGGGAGGAGTATAGGGAGAGGGTGAGGCTCTGGAACAATTGGCTAGCACAAGGCACAGATTGGTGCCTCTCCGCTCCCCAACTCTGTTGTCCTTGCTTACAAGATTCTGCCTTGCTTCCGTGAGCTCACCAAGAGATTTGTGGTGGACGTGAGGGGAGTATTTTTGTGGCTGTTTTGGGTGTGGGTGGGGGTGGAGGGATGGGAGATTTCATCCTAACCCAAAAGGGTGGAAATTTACACCACAGAGACAGTCAAAACACATAGAAATCTAGATGGGACGGGGCAGGAGTGAGTTTTGATATCACCTATATTCACTCAGTCTAGATCAGAGCGGAGTGAGTTAAGATTGACTGATCTATGGATATCTATTCGAATAAGATAGGTTTTAAAGTTTGACTAATAAAATAATTTTTAAAATAAAAAATAATATTTTAATAAGTATTTTTATGAAAATTTTATTAAAAACATAGATATTTAGAGGTTAACTAATAAAAATTATATGATACTAATAATAATTGAATATAAAACATCATAAAACTAGTTAAATTGATATATTTATAATTAAAAAATATATCTATACATTAAAAAATACATGATTTTATATAATCGAAGAAAATCTAAAACCTGTATTCACCCACCGCCCTTGCCTCAGGCTGGGTGGGGCGTTCCCAAGTTGAGTCGAGGTTGAGACAAAATCTAAGACTATAAAAATACATAAATCATAAGTTTAAAAAATTGGCTTGTTTGTTAACTCTAAGCTCGTTACCTGTGCCATATTTGGAGCAAAGACCATCGCGACGTTACGTGCACTCATCTTATTATTCTTCTCTTCTTGGGTGACATCGGCCATCAGGTTGATGGCCCAATCTAGTAAAGCAGACTTTGCTGCTGGCAGCTTACAACGCAGTTGTGCACAGTCGTCCTCTGATTTGCACTGCATCACCTCTTCTGATGGGAGCGAGTCCAGCAGCCCTCCAGGGAGTTCTCTAAACCATGCCTACAAACACAGGATTCCAATTAAAGGCATGTGGCATGTACAGGTATTGTAAATAGCAACAGCATAATCTATGTATGTAACAAGTCACAACAATGTAAACCCTATCTCATGGAGTGCATAAAGCACCTAAAAGAGAGGTCCAAGTATTGTATTGAAGTGGGCTCTAGCTTCCCTATAACTTGATTGGAGTAGCGCTTGGAACTATCATATATGGCCAAATAGTTCCAACTCCATCGAGGAAGCTGGACTGCTGGAGCGAACCTGTAGCCCGGCCAAACAACTTATTGGTTTTATTTAAGCAAGAAAAAAAAATCTTTAGCCAATAAGCATAAAAATGGTGAAAAGCCACATTCTATGTGTTTGGGCGAGAATTCAGAATTTCATATCCTAGATATGTCATCTTGAAGTGATGGCACGGGTTATGCAAAGCATGTGGATCGTTTGTTTTGGAAGTCACTGTCCAAGATGAAGAGAGCTGAGGAATTCAGAATTTCTCACAAGACAGGCTGTGCTTCCCAATTTCTCTCTCACCCACCTCCGATGACCAGCATTCATTCTGATAATGTGAAGAAGATTATAGAGGAAAAAGATAATTGATGAGTACCTTCATCAAACCTGCCAAGCAGTGCACATCAATACCCTCTGGTACAACACCACAGTTCAGCTGGTCCCTCACGTACTGCTCTTGGCTACCTTCTGCAGTAATTCTAAAAATACCTTCAACCTATATATAACAACATCAACAATACATACATATGTATTAATGCAGAATTTAATCAATCAAACCTCAAAAAATCAAATGTACAAGGTTTTGGAAAGTTTTGAAAAGTACCTTGAGGCCACCTTGTTCATAGAGACGTTGCTGCATCAGCAAGAGGATCGTTGGGATGCTGTTTCCTCTGGAATCGTAGGAGCACTGCATGGATTCCGTCGAAACGCCGAACACCGTCTTGCTGCACGAGATGATGAAAGCAATCTGAAATGTAAATCTGTTTAATTTTTGTTTTCCTTTAATGTAAAGTAGTCAATTCACATAGGTTACTAACAACAAGAAATGCATCTCTAGTCTAGTAGCATCAATTTGACCTTGCACTAGGCAAGGAGGCAGGCAGGCATGCAAGAACGTGCAGTGCTCAAAACAAAAGCCTGCAAGAACGTTCAATGCAGTGCTCAAAGCAAAAGAATTATAAGACCTTGCACTAGGCGCCTTGCCGGAGACCTCGGGCTGGAGCTCGACGGGGAGGCCGAGGAAACCATGGAACCTGTCGAACGTGACGTGCGCGACGTGCCGGACGTCGGTAGGCCATCCGATCTCCATCGGCGGCAACCCCTCTTCCCCCTCCTCGCAGCCGTCGATGATGTCCGTCATGAAGCACACCAGCTTTCTTCTCCCTGGCCTCCCGTGAACCCAGAAATTGCTCGCCACAAACAATGGCGTATGAAGGAAAATTGACGAATTAAATGGGAGTGAACGAGACCAAGGAGGGAATGGGACTTCTTGTAGTGTAGGAGACTAGAGGTGGTTGGTCCAAAGGGAGTACAGTTGTAGCCTGGTGGTGGTAGGACGTGGGTTGCACAACTCCCAAGGTGCTTGAATGTTTTTTTAAAAAATAAACTATTTAAAAAATGTAAAATTTTGTCATATCACTGAAAACATATATATTTTTTCTTATATAAAAACAAATTGTTGTTTGTTTTTTACTACTATCACACCAACTTTTATTATGTTTTACTATCGTCATTAATTTGGAGTTATTAAGACCTAACAGAATGAGCAAATGATAAAATTACATTTGTTCAACTTTTTCTTTTCTCTGCTTTGTTTTAGTCACCCTTTCCGCCGCATTTCGATGCCGTTGTTGCCGCCGTCGTTCATTGTTCATCAGAGACGCATCCCCAAAGTGCCCAACTTGTTCCCACCTATTCCTCGATAAAATCGTCGAAAACTCGTTTGTTTCGTTAATTGATCTCTTCTCCAGTCGTCGCTTCTACCTCACTATCAAATTGGCCACATCGGCCAATTTCTCATCAGACCCACTACTACAATCATCTTTGCTGACCAAGATTTGCTTCCTACCATTTGCCTCCAGCCAATTTAGCTAGAGATGGCCTACCATTATGCGCCTCTTTCTGCTGCTTGTACCTCACTGTTGCCAGCCGTCTTGTCGTCGGTGCCACCTACACCAATGGCACCCCCTCACCACAGAGGTGCTCACAAATTGATGTCATTACTCAAAACGATGGTGATCACCATCACCATAATTCTCGCTTGCCGCCATGTGCCATCGCCACTAGCAACACCTTGCCATCACCGCCACTGAGGAGTTGATTGAAACAAAAATGAAAAATTGCTCGAAGTCGTTAGCATGGATGAGCAAACGGTGGCTGTCAGTGATCGAGCTGCGGATGTTGTACCAATCCAAGAGGCAGTGGCCAAGCTCGCGGATTGCGTTTGTGGCCAAATAGGTAGAACATGAGGCGCTAATTTGAACAGAGACATAGTGTCTCTCATTTATTGACAAGGGTATACTTGTCTTTTCTGTAATGTTATGAATGAATTAATGTTAATTTGAATCTCTAACAACCTCTAACAGTGACGGATTTGATGGCGATGTGGTGTGGTAAAAAAAAAGAAAGAGTGATATTTTTGGCAGAAACAAAAATATGCATTTTTGAAATGGTACGGGCAAAATTTTCCCTTAAAAATAATTACAGTAAAAATCTACAGTTAGTAAAATGTACAAACAAACTCATAATCACTAGACAAATTGGTGTTAGATCTGAAAAAGTAGAGGTATCCGCGGTGTCAGCACACATGTAATACATATTGTACACCTGAATTTCACAAATTTTTATAAATCAATATCTTATAATCTATTATTTTGATTAATAATTTGTTTGAACCAGTAAAAATAATCAGATCTATACAAATAGATCATTAATTAGAGTTATAGACATAAAATATTATTTTTAGATATTACAGAGGGCAATATCTCGTGATGAGTAACTCTAATTAAACTAGTAGCATGTGCTGAAAGTGAGCCTAGATGAGCATGACTACTACATGGTCGGTGTGTATTATTGGAAACGTGAAATCTTTGTGCCTGATACAGTTTGAGAGGACAAAAGGTTGTGGTTTGATCACGGAAATGACTACTTCGATTGGAAAAGGCGTCAGAGAGTTGAATTGGGCTGGGCTGACGAGTCGGATAGTTCATCGGACGATGTCGCAAATGGTTTGGCTGCCATAGTTGATGGAAACACTCACTCGAATGCTGTCAAGGTCTCAAAACTGAAGGCATGGACTTAGAGCATGAGCAAAGCACGAGTCATTATTGGTCTTCAATTGTCAAAAAAGACTCAAAAAGGCAAAAGCCGTAGCTGAAGGCGTAACAAATGTCAACAACTACGTCATACGTCTTCCGCACTTGAAAGGTGCCACAAAGAAAAAGCTAAAAAAACACGTTGACAGCTGTGGGATTTGAACCCACGCCCTTTCGGACCAGAGCCTAAATCTGGCGCCTTAGACCACTCGGCCAAACTGTCTTATTATTTGATTATGCGTTATTATATTTTATTCTTCGTATATCATATTAGGTCACAATTGTCTACCTTTTCCTATATTTTTTTTTATAAACCTAAAAAATTTACTTGACTTGATTTCATTTATGGGTTACAACAGGTGTCAGGAAGATCTTGGCAAACAAAACCAACGAACTATAACGTTTTTGTTCAATCAAACGCATTGGCATTGCCACTTTGATCATGAAAAATTTGAGAATATGTATTGTAATATAGACATTACAGTAGCCAGGCAGAATTTGTAATCATTCGTAACTTTCAAAGAAATTGCGTTTGCCTAAACTAAATTTGCACAATCTATTCTCCACTAATTCGCATATAACAACCATGTTCCCATTAACGATCTAGTGTTGCAAAAAAAGTTCCTGACGTCGTCTATTGGTTGGTTTTCACAAGCCCTATCAATCTAAAACCGGATATTCTAAAATACAATAGTTATTGCATTACTATGGTATGTATTTTTGTCTATTAAATTAATCAAGAATGGCTATGATAAATTTGTTTTATAATAAATTAATATATTTTTAATATATTTTTCATTTTTGTCCCCTCAAACTGAGTTATGTGTTGTATAATGTTTTTGAAGTAATCGATCTATTTATGATGTGTTTAGTTGTCTGTTGGCGTTGGTCTGGTTTTGGAAGTGCAATAGTCTCATGTTTGATTGTCTGTATATGAAATTGAGCTAGCCTCAAGTCATTAAAGAAGTGCTCATGAGTCTGGCCCAAGAGAAACGAAATCTCTTAGCGTTTCTGATAGTCAGGTTTGTTTGATTAGAGAATGATTAGTATATATTAATGATTTTTAATATAAATTAATGTGAATTAAGAATAATTAAGATCACATAAGAGTTATTAAAGTGAAATAAAACATCTACTAATTTTAATAATATTTTTTTTATTTACACCAATTATATAACCAACCACACAACATCTCATCTCAGTTTACATTATCTCATACACTAATTAAACACTATCCAATTATTTCATACACTAATTAAACACTATCGAATTACATCTCCATAGTCTGTCTCACTCAACTTATTCTACATATACAAAACAAACTCAATATCATACAAACAATTAGATGAACGTGTGTAAAAACCCCATAACCCGTGCTCCACTTGTAAGTAGTAGTATATTTGGTGTGGCTTTAGCAATATTAGGGGTTTGGTGCTCCCTCAGCCACCATTTCGAGCCTCCAACCCTCCCCGGCGGCGGCGGCGGCCATGGCGCGGCTCACTGTGGAGCAGGCCGCCCGCGAAGCGGGCGACGACCGCGGCTGCGCCACTTCTCTCCACCTCTCACACCGCGCCCTCTCCGACGTAAGTAGATCCCTCCATCCCTGCCCCTCTCTCCTCTTCCTCCTCCTAATCCATATTATTCGAGTGCTGCAGGTCACGTGCTTGAGCAGCTTCAAGAACTTGGAGCGCCTCGACCTCAGCTACAATTGCCTCCTCACCCTTGAGGTAACTAATGTACTGAAGTTTCATAGTTATGTTAGAATTATTGAAGCAAATTAACTTCATTTCATCTTACACTACCATGATCCCTCAAAAAGGTTTATGTTATTATGAGGTTCCGTGTTACTCGTGCTTGATTGCTTTTTAGTTTGATCCTAAAGCCACACATGGAGTTCGATAGTCGATACTGTAAGATACTGCTAAGCTGTTCTGCAAAAGCATAGCGGCTGTCCTTCAAGCCTGGAAATGTTGTATTTTTCTCCTTTTCTTTTAACTTCTGGCTTTTACATGTTGAAGGGTTTGTCTTCCTGCGTCAATTTGAAGTGGCTATCGGTTATTGAAAATAAGCTTGAGAGCTTAAAAGGTGTTGAAGGCCTCTCAAAGCTGCAAGTGAGATACTTTCTGCTCTTGTATTTGATGTGGCTGAATTCAGGATAGAAGCTTAGCTCACTGTTAAGACTTACATTGCTATGTAATATTCTGGTCCCTGGTTGTACAGGTATTGAATGCCGGCAAAAACAAACTTACAAAAATGGATGAGGTTAAATCTTTGACAAGCTTAGGAGCTTTGATTCTAAATGGTAAGGCAATGCATGAACGCTATGCACTGCCAATTACTCTCTTTTCCCTGTTGGTATCTTACTTGATTTCATTGTGATGGATCTTGGTAATTTCTCGTGCAGATAACAACATTTCTTCTATCTGCAAATTTGACCATCTCCATCAACTAAATACACTTGGTATGCATATCAAACTCATCCTCATATAATAGAATTAACTGTATCACTTTATTCACTGGACCGAGTCCTGTTTACCATTGACAATATCAAGAAATCAAAAGGTCCATAAATATGGTGATGACGAATATGTTTGAAAATAACTTTGTCAACTGCAATATGTAACTCTATCAGTAAGTTTACTGTCAGTACTAAAAGAAAAACTTCATCGCAAATACTAATTTTTGTATATGGCATTAATATTACTATTTCCGTATGTTTAATTCAAACCAATCACCCAAGAAAAAATATTTTGCATTGAATTGCTGAGAAACAACAAACGACCGTGCTTCCTTCTCTTAGTTAATTGTGAATATTTGTTCTTCTACAGTTCAACGAATAGCCATGTTTCCCTTCTCATACTTAATTGTGAAAATTTGTTCTGCTACAGTTCTCTCTAGGAATCCTGTTATTGCCATTGGTGATGCTTTGGTGAAGGCGAAGTCTATGAAAAAGGTTGTTGTTTTCTTTGTTCTAAATAAATTTGTTCTGGCGGATTTTGTGTTTTCAATTGTAAATGACTAACACATTTTTGTTACCACTTCCCTCAGCTATCCTTGTCCCACTGCCAAATAGAAAATATTGGATCTGCTCTTGTTGCGTGCATGGAATTGAAGGAACTTAGGCTTGCTCATAACAAGATAACTGTATGTATAACTGAGAGCAATTTTATTGCTTATGTTCCTTTTAGTTATTAGGGTTATTTGTCAATATTTTTTTGAGACTCATCTGTTAAATATTACTGACCACAAATTGTGGAGCATCTGATTTTCTTGTCAGTACGTAACACTTCTTTTGCTCATTTCGTTTTAATCAAAGTTCTTGAACAAAAAATTCCTTATGTCATTTCAAAAAGGTCCTCTTGAACGTAAGTTTAGGTGGCTGAATATTAAAAATAATTATTCATACAAACCTTGAATTCAGTGTATCAAGCTGTTATATCATTGTACTAGAAATTAGCTGCCTTGGCAGAATGGTGTCTTATACTTGCTTGTTTCTACATGTTTTTTTTTGTGGTCTTTTTGCACCTTGGTTACTACTATTAACATGGCCTTTTGCACTTGATCACCGCGTGACATCTTATTTGGACACTGATTTACAGACAATTCCATCAGAATTGGCTAAAAATGTCAAACTCCTGAACCTTGATTTAGGGAATAACTTGATTGAAAGGCGGTCAGATTTGAAGGTTTGCATGTGATCAATTTCTCTTGACTTTTGATGTATCATGATTTATATAGACTCTTTCAATGATTTATTTGGTTACTAGGTCCTTTCGGGATTGCACTACTTGAGGAACCTAAATTTGCAGGGAAATCCTATTGCTGAGAAAGATAGTCTAGCCAAAAAGGTAATTTCCCTATCTTTTCTGCCTTTCGGTGTGGAGCCTTTCTGCCAATTAACTTCTAAACTGGTGTCTTAGGTTAAAAACATTATACCGACCTTGCGTATATTCAATGCAAAGCCCATGGAGGCCAGCTCCAAGAGTGAGAAGTCTTATAAAAATGAGGATCTTCCACACAAGGATGAAGGTATATCTCATCATGATTCCAATGAATTTAATATGAAAAGGAAAGATAAAGAGAAACGGTCAAAACAACAAAGGAAAAGCACTGAAGTGTCTGTGGACCAAGACACTACCCCAGATATTGCCAGTGCTGCACCTAGCAAACCTGAGGTTGTAGATGGTAAGAAAAGGAAAAAGAAATCTTCTCTTGATGACACTGATAGAAAGGCCAAGAAGGAAGCAGATAAGAAGAAATCTGTCGACAGAGAAGATAAAGATGCTGAAGGAATTGATGACACAGAAACATCATTTGCAGATTTAGTGTTTTCCCAAAAGGACAGTCCAGAGCATGAGTTAAAGGGCAAAATCCATGGAGCAGTCCCTGATGCAAAGTTTGTTGGTGGCTTGGTAATCGATCACACCAAGAAGAGGAAGAAGTCCAAAGGTGCGGTTGTTGGCCCCTCAGCACTTCAGCTGCTATCCTCCGTGCCGGAGGTGGGGGCAGGCGGACTATCAGGATGGGATGAGTAGTGGGTCCGGTGACTTGAGTAGTTTTCTGTGGAATTCTTTTCTAGGCTCTTGTGACAAGCAGAACTTCATACAGGTCATGTGGTTTCTATTGAGTATTGACAGCACTTTGGGATCCGAACATGTAACATCTGGCTTAGAAATGTCGTAGGATGGAAGTTTGTGAAAAGACTTGATTGACGAAAGTCGAGTGTTTGTATCAACATTATGCGGGCTTTATTTTTCTACTAAGCAAAACAAACTTTGCTGCAAGTGCTTTACACCGAAAATGTAATACGTTAGAACTGGATGAGCATGTGATTCTTTTTGGCTAATGAGGATTGTTTTGTTATTGTTGTAACTTGCAATGGTGTATCTAGTACAAATTCTCAATTGGGTGTTAGCATATTAACACTCTAGTTAATCCACTAATTTATCATAAAAATTCTCAAATAAATTGTGTAGATAATCCTACAATTCATCTACTTTCTTACAAAATTTTAAATCAAAATTTGAGTGGTGCTATGAAAAACAAAAAAAGAGAATTTTAACATATAAGAAATAAAAATAGAAGAGGAAAATAAAAAAACAAAAATTACTATTCACAACAATTTTTTTTCTCTCAAATTTGACCAAGTTTGGATTTGAAATTTAATAAGATACTAGATTGCTCCGAGTATTATCTGTACAATTTTGTTGAGAATTTTTCATAATAATTTGATTATCTAATCAGCATAATTAATTAACATATTAGCACCCAAGTAGAAAATTTACACTTATACATCCCCGTAACTTACTATCTTTTGATCCAGTGTGAATGTTCAGGCAAACATTTAAGTTCATGTTACTTGAATCTGTACGAGTATACTGTTCGCGTAGCGACAAAATTAGAGGACCTGGGAATTATATGGAGCTAATTATGCCTATAAATTAGAGGCCAGGGGATGACAGGAGCGAGGTCAAATCCAATCACCTACATAAAACTAATGAAACTGTGACGACCCGTCCGGGAAATGGAGTTGGCCATTAACCAGGAAAAACTTGTGACGATGTGTAACATGAGACCCAAGTCAAAAAGTTGTCCAATCATGACCTGTCTGTGATCATGATCACGATAGAGTAACTCTCAGATTGGATCTCACATGTGACGAGTCCTTGCAGAAGTTACTTCCATCAGTTTGCCAGTTTTTCAACATGGTTAGAAGCAGAACAGCTTGGCATCATCGCCCAGATATAAATAATTTGACACTCGGCATAAAGAACATCACATCATATAGTTCACCAGCAACCACATAATTTACCACGCGATTGTATTGTCTAAGTTTAATGCAAACAAGCTTTGCAATTTCATTTTTGCCTACCTCAATCGTCTTATCTGCATTAGGCTCATTGAGCATTGTTGCTGAAAACTTAACCTTGTTAACTTATACATGTAACCGAAAGTTTTGCGAGCTAGGCATGCCGAGATATGGTGGCAATTGAATTTTACAGCATCAAAAATAAAATTTCACAAAAAATGATTCTTAACATCCACTATAGATGGTTGTGGAGGGGTGTTACCGAACCGCTTGCAAACAAATTCATAGGGAGGAACCTTATCAACTGCAAAAAAGGACAGCAAAAGAAAAGCGCATTAGTTTCAACTCATTCAATTTGGTACCGTCAATTATATTTCAACCCTAGAGAGAAGATTAAGAAGCAAACCATCTCCCCAGCTAGCCATGGTGGGTTGTGAAGATAAAATCTTCTGGGCAAACACTGTAATATCATTGAGTGTCATTTCATCCATACATTGTAGAAAATAGTCGATAGGCTTCCTGTTATGATGTCAAACAATATAAATGAAAATTAAAATGTCAATGACTTTCTCAGTAATAGGCTTGTGAAAAAAAAAAAATAGCTACTAAGCAAGGCTTGTGAAAATTTACCTGCAACCATAAGTCAAAATTTGCCTTCCAATATCTTCTGTAACAATAGCCTGCAAGGATAAAAAGGGCATATCAGGTTAGTGAACAACACATTTCAAGAAAAGAGAACAAATTGGACTGTGATTCCCAAATTACCCTGGATTCTAGGTTCATTAAAACAGATGAAACAGTCGAGTTTTTTGCTCGTCTCAGCTCAACCTCCTTCACTGAATACATACAAATTAATTCAAGTTTTAGAACAGGCAGCTTCAATAAATATCTAAGTTTTATCTAGTAGGGCATGTTGAACTCATACCTTGTCCAGGTGTTGCAATTGCTACCAATTCTTTTATCGCGATATCAACAGCCTTTGCAACAAAATCTGAGGGCTGGACTAAATCAAAATAGAAAGGAAGTACATCAAACCTCCAAAACAAAATATAGCAAAAGCCTGTAATTTCTAGCTAATACAGGAAGTTCCATGTATTCATGAAAAAAAAAAGGAGGATAGTGCCAGCATGAGCGGAACCCCTGTGGTCCTGCTAGAATTAAATTCTATACCATAGCAGAAATAGTTTTAGTGTTAGCAACCACAGCACATAATGCAGAGATACTAGGGTTCAGAACTGAATGTGCAAGACCCTGTATAAATAACCAGCTTTGTGAAAAACGGTACATACATTAGTAGATCATCTGAAAATGAACCAGAATTACTTTGTGAAATCAAAATAGGTGTGTCCATCATACTAAAGTAGTATCAGGACAACAGAAACTGAGAATCTGCCAGAAGCAAGAGGCCATCATGCTAACCAGGTTCAACCATTAGTCCAGTTATTCATATAGGACCCTTCCTATGGGCTGGATTAGCCGACATACCACCAGCAAGCAGTCACTGGAAGTCCTAATGGGGGGGTTAAAGCTATATACCACAAATAGGCTGTCAGTGCAAATCCGACGAGTTGAAGTTGGTATACTAGCATCAATAGGGAAGACCTCTTCAACCACACCTTTCTTTATCATTACATTTTGAGTCAGTCTAAAGTCCTAACTATAGAATATGATTGAATGGCAAATTTACAAGAAACCTAGAGAAAAGCTGCAACAACCTTAATTGAATCAAATATTCATTAGCTCACAGAACAATGCAGACAGATTAGCTCACCGTGGTCATATAGATACCAAAGAGACCAGTATCATTGTACACATTACTAAATGCTGAAAATGCTTGGACCGGGTGGTACTTATTTAGGACTCGGAGATCTGCAAAGAAACAATGCTTCACCTTAGCCTCATCCAACAAGTTTCATTTTCTCCTCAAAAATTGAAAGCACTAAAAATGCAATAACAACAAGACGATACAGAGCTGGCATGCAGAATTGCAAAATTGTACAGAGTTAAATGACAGCAATCTAATAACAAAATCTAAAAATCAATATTATGGCAACCCCCTCTAGAGTTCAACAATTGTACTGGGTTCATGACTTACAAAGCCGTGAATGCATTCCTTTTCCAGGACCACCAGAAGAGAATGAACCACCACCCCCCATCAAAGTCTGCAAATATTATGTTTGTAAAAGAACATCCTGAATTTTTTTTAACAAATATGGCATACTAGTTAGAAAGTCAAGACATAAATGTCTGCATATCCCAAATCATTACTGAACCTGTAAGACAGTCATGATTGTAGCATCTCTCTCTTGATGCCAACCCCCTGGGACTTCAAAACCCAACGCAACATGTGTCATCTGCATGAGGAAGGGAGATGAGCATGATTAAAATCTTTTAAAAAAAAAAAAAAAAAACCTACACAGCAAATGGTCTTACATCTGAGTCTGTTCTGTGTCTGAAATCACCACCAACATATGTAGACTTTGGCATTTCCACAGAGGAGCTCTTGTGCAAATCAGACAACAAAGGTTCTGCAATATCTAACAAATACTGATGCTCCACACCTGATCCCGCTAGAACCAAACGATCAGCGGTGAAGTTTTCCTGTTACAGTAACACTGTTCATTTCTTTTGTTTACATAATACTTTTCATTGAGTTGTGCAAAAGAAAAAAATATCTTATGAAAGTAAAGCTGTGCAGATTGATTCACATGTAAGTAACTTTTTGCAGTCTAAAGGCCTCGCAAGACAATAGCATCACTATGGTTGTAAAGGTTTAGAATAATAGTCACAATTTTAGTCCATGCATAATGCTGTAAATTATAGAATCACTCAATCCATTGTCATCTTAACACCTCTCACTGTGGCTGCCATTGACTTATGTTATCTTTTATTCAATTGAATCACATGAGCTGGTTGCTGTTACATTTGCATTGTAGCATTGATCCCTGATCCCTGATACAAACACCCAATACCAACACAAGTTGTAGGAAGCTGAATGACAAAGCATCATTAGCAGAAAAAGAAGTTCCACAGTAAGTCAGCGACCAGTATGCTGATTTATTGCTGTACATATAAGTCCAAGCTACCCACAACTAGGCATTTACAACACTAAGTTGTCTACACGAGGAACATAAAAATCAAATATGACACAGAAGCAAGACACAACAAACAGAACCTTACATGATAGAACTTGCTAATGATGGCGCCATTGATTCTCCCAAGAGCCTCCTCAGTAGCTACTAGCGGATTTGCAAGAGCACCTGAAAATCCGACAAGGTTAAGTGCTTCTTGAAGAAACTTCTCAGGGTTCTTCTGCAGTTCCTGAACCTCTTCCCGAGCAATACCTAGCTGACAAGCAACACAACTACCAGAATCAACACACAACAAAAGTTCACTTTCAACAGATCATCCAACATCCACACCTGATGCTCAACTTCATCCTGCAGAAACACCGGATTCCGAACACAGTCAACAAGCAGTTCGACCGCCTTTGGCAGGTAGGCCTTGAGCGTCTCGTAGCTATACACCATCTGCTCCCTGGAAGCCGACGCGCCGACATTCCCCCCGGTCTCCTCCACGTCGCGCACGATCTGCAGGTGGCTGCGATGCTTGGTGTCCTTGAATGCCAGCTTCTCAAGCAAGTGCGACACCCCAGCCGATTCCTCCGTCTCGTAAATCGAGCCCGAGTCCACAAACACCCCTACACAAGCAGCCGGCCCCTGTGCAGCACAATCCAGAGATTACTAAAGAGAAAGCACAAACACAACTAACTACCGCAATGTTTAAACAAGCCTCGCGTCGTGTCG
Source organism: Pharus latifolius (assembly GCA_019359835.1). NCBI lineage: Eukaryota > Viridiplantae > Streptophyta > Magnoliopsida > Poales > Poaceae > Pharus > Pharus latifolius. The sequence goes on from CM033319.1 coordinate 1,692,192, forward strand.
TACCGGAAGGTCCTCGGAGGCGACGCGTACGCCGTTGGGGAGCGTGGTGATTTGGGTGGGGTGGCGCTCGTGCAGGTCGGGAAGGCACGGGGGAAGCTTCAGGTCTGGCAAAGGATGCAACAGAGGCAGCATGCGCGCGGCGTAGGCCGCATCGGAGAGCCGCCGCGACGCGGAGGTGGCTCCGTGTTGCCCGCGTGCTTTCTCACAGAGCTGCAAGGCCAAGGAATGGTCGTGAGTGGTGACAATAAGTAACAGCAACAAAACCCTAAGCGGGGAGGGTGGGCGGAGACTACCTTTCTGAGCAGGCGGTTGGAGGAGCGCAGCCGAAACATCTCGGCAACGGAAGCCGGCGACGAGAGGGAGAGACCAAGAGGGAGGCTGGAGCAGTGGGGTTTATTTCATTGGGCCATAGGGTTTATGCAGTACTATTAGGCCGTGCGTTGGAGGCCCATTAAAAAAACACAAGTGTGTGAGACTCGCTCGAGTCTCTTATCCAAACACAAGGCCGAAGGCCAATTAATGCCTCCTCCTGAGCCTCCCATGGTGGCTTCCTTGCTCGTTGCTCCCGACCCTGCCATGTCCAAGGCCGTGCCATGGTTCTTCTCCGTAAGGGGCTCCACGAGGAGGTGCCTCATAGCCAGCTCCGTGAGCCATAGCAAGGTCACGCTTCTTGAACTCCTAGAACCTTTCCATCCTTTTCAAGTTACCTATAAAAGCATACCAACCAAGCATTAGTACATCTAAAAGCTGCCTTTTTATGTTGTGGGATAGAGTTTCCAGTAACACAATTATTACATCTTTTCTTGAACCTTCACTCTATTGTTCAAAATGTTTTTATCAAACAGGAGATACCGAGAAGCCCAAGAAGAGGCACCAGCATGCAGCAATTAGCAAGCAAGCTGAAGGCTTGCAGCGTGTTTGGCACTGCAGCAATAGCCTGCAGCACTGCCTTCACATTACCATTTCGCGCTTCAGCTGCTTCGATTGAACCATCAGAGGAACTGTACAGAACGCTGATGGTGCTGGGAGACCTGGACCCTGCGACGGCGAAGATCGCCATCGGGATCACCGGCCCGGCGCTGTCGGCGTTCGGGTTTCTGTTCATCTTGAGGATCGTCATGTCGTGGTACCCCAAGCTCCCTGTGACGAAGTTCCCTTATGTCATCGCGTATGCCCCGACGGAGCCGTTCCTCGACGTGACGAGGAAGGTCATACCGCCTCTCGGCGGCGTCGACGTCACTCCGGTCGTCTGGTTCGGCCTGGTTAGCTTCTTGAATGAGATACTTGTTGGTCCTCAAGGACTGCTTGTACTTTTATCTCAACAGGTTTAATGCATGACCCTTTTTTCCTTCCCTCTCGTCATTGACCCACTGTAAATCTAAAAGCTATAACATCGCAGGAAAAGAAGTTTTATAAAACCTGGTCTGATAAAAGAGTATAAAATCACTTCATTACAAGTTAAACCGAGTTATGGCTTATTCACCAATTCTAACGGAACAGTAAAAAAAAACCCTCAAAACTTCATATTTCAAACGATTTTATGTCAAAAACTAGCCAGTTTCTAACCAATTTATACTTTAATAGCAGAGCGAATGGGGTTGTGGAAAACACTTCCTGGTCCAAAACCGCTGAAAACAAGCCAAAAACCAATACCGACGTCTTTGCGAAAACCCGATCAAGATGGGGTTTAGAACCCTGCTCCCAACAATACAGAGAGGACCAAATCAGTCAAATAAATCCAAGACAACTGTAACCCTAATAAAACCACATGCAAACAGCATGTAAATTACACTTGTAAAACACATTGCTGGCTGCATCACGATGCAAAAACACTGGTATCATGGCAAAGCACAGCTCAACTGTTTCCTTCTCAATAAGCTGTAGACATCGCATTGAAATACCGCATCAAAAATACATATGGCTTAAAGTAGCTCTGCATCGTTGCAGACTGATTGCGTTACATAGGGCAGTCACTCCAATCAAAGAATATAACAGATACAAAACATGCACACCAAGCATATGAAAATGGCCCACTTCATATATTATTACATACAGAATCGATATTCTAAAATTCTTTGAATTGCAATCAGGGGCCAAACACATCATATTTCAAATTTTGACCAATAGAAAGTTACAGATGCAGCAGAAAAAGGAGCTGCTGAAATGAAATCAGACTGTATACAATTTGTAAAAAAAAATCATCAAAAGAAACTTTACAAATTAGTTGCAATTTACAGGAGCACACCCATGTTTTTACACGTAATTGCTACATGCCATCATTCAATTTGGATGGCCACTGTCAACTTATTGTGTATGTTTATTAAACGTTGGAATAGCGGGTGCGCATGTGTATGTACTATGCTATCCTATTTAAGTCTACAGCTCCAAAGCTTTCCCTCTGATCAGTCCTACCGTATAAACTAAAATAAAATTGATCTAAAATCTCTAAGTAAAAGAAAACAGTCTAGAATAACATGATCTCAAGTGCATAATCCACATGCAAGTAGAAAAGTATCTTCATATGCATTGTTTTGTCTCCTGAACTTGTAGACAGCCTCCTACAAAGAAGAAACAACCACACCTCGCAGCTGACAGTGTTTTAATGCCAATGAAATTCAAAAGGGAAACATCAATCACTGGTGTATGGCACATAACTCCCAATTGCCTTCACCATCTTTGAGTTTCAGTTCCAAGGAATGGAAGGGTATGAGCGCGGGCCTCTGTAAAGAAATAGAGGAAGGCTTAGCAACACTATTATTTCATGTCCTTGAGCAAGATGTAAATTTAAACTGTGGAGCCAAAACACAACAGTTAACAAGAAAAAGACCAGCTCATCGAACCGAAACAAATTTTGTTGATTAAATTCAAGGTTGCTTAGGCCTCAGAGTAAGGACAATATGTAAAATTTTGGCCAGGACTACCCTACAATGACTGCACTGCTACCAGTATGTTGAGATCCAGAATCATAAACCTTGAATTTGATTAAATTGCAGCAAATGAATAGATGAAATTGAAATCAGGAACAGAAACTGCCCACTCAGATCCAATTTCCAATTACTTATCAGGATTGAACTTGAGAATATACAGACAATTGGATGAGTACTTACTTGTGAGGAAGTGACAACTGTTATGCCCATATTGGTAGCTAGCCTGTACAAATGCTCCTCGACATCAACACTTGTGGCACTGCAATGAATATGACTTTAAGCACCCACAGTGATTGATCAACAAACAAAAATAAAAATACCAAAAACATTATGGAAAAACACATACTTGGTGCACTCATCGAGGATACCAAATTTAGGATGGTGAAAGAACAAACGGGCCTGGAAAGAAAGCAATTACTCCCATTAAACAAAAAGTTCTAAAATTGTAGAAAATCAAATACGCGAAGTTGTTGGACAGTAAATACAGAATGAAGCAAAATCAGTCATAATCACTGACCATGCCTAGCCTCTGCTGCTCTCCCAAGGACAAAATATCCTCCCAATTAGGAGTAGCATCCCAACCTTCTCTTTCTAAAAGATAGACCAACCGAACATTCTCCAGAATTGTCTTCAGGTGATCATCCAGCAGCCCAGAAGCAGCAGACTTGTCACCTACAATAGCATAGTTATGCCATGTCACTACAATTCATTAAATAAACGAAAAACTCCTAGGCTATCTAGGCTTTATTACCGTACTTGCCATAAATCTAGTACACAAACCTGTATACACCAATACAAGACCAGGTCATTGGACCAAAACTTTGCCCAAAATTTAGACTATATACCAGTGCAACGACTTAGAATTTACTACTTCCTCTTGGAATTCAAGTTGACTATATATGCCTCCTTCTAAATTCTAATTCAGCAGATGGTGTTCTATAAACAAAAACATATCAAAGGTATAAATAGAAAGCAGGTAATTCAATGGCACTTACTTGTTTTGTATAATGAAAGCATTTTTGACTCTGCTTCTTCACGTGAGACGGGGTAGATGATCTGATCTCTCAAGGTTCCAAGACTAGTATATGGACGTTGAGGAACATGAAACATTCCTTCGGCAGGCTTGGTAAGTCCCCCAGAAACAATAGGCCATAGACCTCGGAGCACCCTAAAAATGGAACTCTTCCCACTACCGTTGGGACCTTCAGAAGACAACAGTATAAAGAAACAGTATCAGCATAGTTCCACTGCTAAGTAAGATGTATACAAAAGCTGCCCAATGGCATACCAGTCACAAGAAGGCTTTTCCCTTGAACCACATCACAAGACAACTTGCTAGCCAATAGCTTCTGTGATGGTGTTGCAATGTCCACTTCACGGAAAGAAATGATTTCTTCAGAAGCCGCACTAATAGAATTAGAGGGCACGACGGCATCTAGTAAAACAACAGTTCCGTATTCAGGTTGAATTGATGGCATAAAGATAGCAATTAGCAAAGGGTAAACTTCAAATTGAGCATTTTGTCAATCAAGTAGGAAAATTTCTAAATATTCAGCTGGCAATCAAGTTGATGCTCAAAATTTCCAATTTTGGGTAGGGTGATCAACAACCAAAGTTCCTAGGATGCAGCAAACACCAGATGCTGCTCAGTAGCCAGTATCACCACCTGGCTGGTTTATAGGCAGTAACCGGCCCCATACCAGCTGCGAGGAATGTGGGCAGCCCAGCAACCCTGCTGAAAACTGAACAGTTTTGGTGGGTTTCTGGCAAAACTCAGTAGACATGGTGGCTTTAGTTCTAGTTTTTTTTTTTCCTTTTATAAATATCCTGAAACATAAAGCTTATCCCTTAATAGTGAAAAGCTCGGCCACAATAGGCATAAATCATCATAAATATCCCTAACTTGAAACAAACCCAAATCTTAACCTCTAATCACCTTGTTTTCATGAAACCATCTAGTCTTGGAAAATTCTGATTTCAAGGTAACCATCCAGTTAACAATAGTTTTCCAAACCTTCACTACTACTGCAGATGCGTAAATATTGACAACATAATATTAAGAATTTTGCAAGTATTTTCGACCTGGCTTTATAGCATTACATTTCAAAAGTGGCATCATGAAGAGGTAACTGCTTCACCGAGAATGTTGAAGCAGTGGTACTGGGCCAGTTTAAAGTCGGAGACAGGTATTTGTTTCCAGCCAGTACCATCCAAGACACTATACATAGGTATTGGGGTGACTGGCAATGGGGTGTAAACTGATCAAGCCTACCTTTGAAAAAACTTGTTACATTTTCTGGGTGCTAAAGTTTTTATTTTTATTTTTATTTTCTAAGAATACTCCAATATTTTTAAATCCAAGAACAATACAAAATGGACCTGAATCGCCACAAATTGTTCATAACTCAAGTTAATTCAGTGCAAATAGTCCTAGCATTGATGCCCTAACCAGCCGGCTTCCTAGAAACCAGGTCCAGTCCAGGATTTCGACTTACCAGCTTTAACATTACAGCCAGGAAACCAAAGCTTGTGTTGAAGTTCTTGGCTTTTATAACAACCTTAGCTTTTTAAATGGCAGAATCCTTTTTTTACTAAAAAAATAAGGACATGACACCCTTGTGGTACAATAAATTTTGCAATGAGATCCTTGTACGAGTTAAGCAAAATCAGTCCATGAAAAATGTATATATGAATCTGAATCTGCAACACAGGACCCTATATTGTTTCAAAATCTACATTATAAGGACTATGCAACTTTGACATTGTACCAGGATTTCATAAACTTAATACTTATAGTACCAGACAGAATGTGCTCGAGTATATCTTACCATTTTTTTAGTACAGGAACTTCATTGCAGATTTCAAGATAGTACAAGGACCAAAGTGTCATTCTGCCTTTTATAGATGACATAGCATTTAAATGTCAGCTTTATGAAACAAGCATGTTGTGTGTGTACTATAGATTAGCACTAAGTTCGATCATTGAACCTGTCATCCTACTGGTGCTAAACACAACTACCATTACCCTACTATCAAGGTGCTATTGCAATCAACATGAAAGACACAATATTGTTGTGGGTTAACTCATAATCAACAGAAACTTACCGCTTTGAGCTGCCCGGAGAAGCTCCTCAAGTTCAAAGATTCTATTGATGCCACCAGAAAGTTCAAGGAATTTTTTGTGTAACTCAAGAATGTCACCAAAAGCTATGAAGCTTTGTGACACCACAGATGCCAAGAATCGAAGAGCATGTGCCAACTCTCCTGTTATAAAGAAATAGAAACTTTTGGTAAAACTTATATATGAAAAGAACATGATTTAGAAAATGGATGGGTTTTCATGATTAATCTAACCTTGAGTTGAAGTCGAAGCTCGGTCACCCTTGTGCTCCAAAGCATATAACAAACTCAGCCCCCATGTCACATTGTGAGGGAGTTGCTTTGTCACAAAATCATCAAAAATTCCATATAGCCATTTTTTTCTTAACAGAAGCTTTGAGTGGTTAAGCCATGACGTGAATTTAGCCTCAACCATCTGATTTACAAAAAAATAATCATAATGAGACAGGCTATAATTCTACAAGCTATATATCATGTAACAGAAGGGCAGACGCTACAGGAAACAAATAACATCACTATTCAATACACATTTGACAAGGAAAACAGACAGGACACAGTTGTACTTGCATAAAAGATGGCTATATCGGAAAATATGATTTGATGATTTAATATATAAAAATAACCAACAGATAAATAGTGTCATCAATGACTCAATTCAGAACAACAAATTATAAACAAACGACAAATATTGTGCCATGTGCTATCAACATGGAGTCCAATAGCAAACATAATTTATGAATGATTAGCTTAGGGTGCACTCGGATATGATTTAGCTTCTACAGAAGGTAGCCTCTGGAGCTTTACAAAAGAGTTGCCTCCAGAAAAGCTAAATAGAAAGGTAACCACGTATCTATGGCTCCCAGTGAAGAAATAATGAAAATCAAAACAGCAGCAGTGGTAAATGCAAGAACTTCTAAGAAAGCTCCAACATTATACTGGGAAATGAAGCTTTCGATGCACTTCATAAACCCAATTTTTCTTAAAGTTAGTTCTCCAAAGCTGCATTTAGACGCTGAGAAGTCAGCCCCAAAATGGAATAATTTGCTAAACATGCTAATCTAATAATCTGGAAATATAATCTCAACAAGGTAAATAGTCAAAAAAGAAAAATGTCGAGACTTTGCAGTAGACATTCAGCAAAGTTCTAAGTCAAAAACAAACAAGTAGCTCTATATCACTCAGTATTCGGCATTTCAATTAAACTATGAAACTGTGATTAAGATAGCTCTAGAAAACAGCAAATATGATAGACAATGACAGACAACATGGACATATACAAATCTTAAGCAGAATTAATGTAACATAGAGAAACTCACAGCTTTTTCCCTTGAACCACCACCAAAGAAAGCAATTGATTCAGCATGCGTCCGCAGCCTTGAGTGCATGAACCTTGTACAAAGGTTACCAGGTTAACACTTGGAAATTTCCATGCAATAAGAAAGTTAAACTTTGAAAAGACCCAACAAAGCATATGGTGCTAACCTGAATGTTCCTTCAAGTTCTTGTTCTTGGCTTGCAAGATCACCAAAGTCAGGGGACACAGCTCTCAGAAAACCCAAACCTAGCAGCATATATGCATACAATATAGCAACACCTCTTCGTCCAGACAAAAGCTTCATTCTCCATGTAAACCTGGTGAGTTCCAGTAGCATTACTATAAATATATCTATGGATGTGAACCTGGTTAACCAAGGAACAACTGATCAATGATCCAACACTCAAGACTCCAAATAGCTCACCAAAGAATGTCGACAAGTGGTTTCACCATTCCAGTAACTAAGCCAGCCAGATCAGTGGTCAATTTGTCCACATCATGTGTTATCCTTTGGTCTGCATCAATACTTATGCCTGACACGTTAAACACCTGCAAAAATAAGCTCAAACTTTTTAGTTTTTATGAAAATGAACAGGCATCCTTATTGAAGCATTTAACAAGAACTTAAAATTCCACTGTAACAGCTATAGATGAGATGCCAAGAACTAAATAATAGTTCTCAGACCAAGGAAGCAAATTCAGATTTCATCCCAAGACTTGAAGCAGTAATATTCAGAATGCCAATCATGGCAAGTGTTTGCCCTCCCGAGTCAATAAACACCATACTGAAAATCAAATATATGATTTGCATGGGTCTTCACATAATGAAGCACTAATAAAAAAACTAACAAGGAGAGGAGGAAAAAACATTGCTATAGATCATAACAAAGTAACTAGGAGATATTCTATTGACAATTTACCTTGTAAAAGGCATTTCTTTTCAAATAATATTGAAGTAGATGGTTGGTCATCCGAATTCGCCATCCAAGGGCAAGTCTTGCAGTAAGATTTCTGTAAAGATTTATTCAGACCATGAAATCAATTATATAAATTAGTTATGAGTCAATGTACAGCAACTAAATGTGCATGCACAGAAAAATAGTACTTTGATTATAGAAACAAATATAGTAGTATTCTCCGATGAAAAGCACAGACCAAAACAGAGCAGTGTTATGGAACTACAGCTCCCTTAAAGAAAGGAAATGAAGTATCCAGTACTAATTCATGCTTCCTAAATCCTGAGTATAAGAAGATCTTTCAAATGCATGAAACCACAAGTTACCTCAGGGATGGTGCCACGACAGAATTTGCAGCGCTTTGCAGAATACTGATCCCAGTCAAATGAATGAAGGCAGCTTTGTCCTGCTCCAAGACAAACTTGACACTTGTCCCTGCCAAGATTATGCATATTAACGAAGCCATTCACTTGAAGTTAAGAAGGGAATATGTAGAAAAGACCCAACCATTCAGTGAAGCTATACGATCTGATATCCAAGTACGAGAGAACACAAGGAGCGCAACTGCAAGCAACTGTCCTCCCTGCTTATCAAACAGTTTAGGAACCTGAAGAACAAAGAGACAAGAACATAATTAGACTTCAAGAACATATAAAGCACACAAATGGACTTCCTTGTGAAAATTTTGTATGCTTTGCAACATCTATATCTTTGGTTTATATCGCATTAGTATAACTATAATTCAAGATCTACATTTCTAACCTCTGCAGCTATATTTGTTTCCAAGAGAAAGAAGCTAGCAAATATTAATTAACAAAAATAACTGAAGAACTTGCTGAATATCAAGGAGCAAAACACACCCAAAGAGTGTTAATGAATTATGACATAGAATTGCATACCAGTATTTTAGACATCGCAGCAGCTCGGACAGGTAAAGGCCTTTGGGAGCATTGCAATTGTGGGACTAGAGGTTGCCATACTGTATGCTCTATTTCCATGTTGGGGGAAGTGGCTATAACCTCTGTTGAATAACAATGGTCTTTAGGCCTTGATGAAGCATTGCCCTGGTAAAGAAAATCCATTAAACAGTGATAAAACTGAAGGCTAGTCGATAATAACAGAAAAGACCCAACTAGAAATCACATATGCCTTTGTGCTGGCAAAAAATGCCCTTTGAACAGCAAGTGCATCAGATTTACGATCAGTTTCTGATGACTTTAAAACATCAGAGTCTGCTTCAGTAGAAAAGGAAGAGCCATTCCTACAAAAACAGTAGAGATTTCAAATTATTAGTAACTTCATTTGGAAGAAGAAACAATAACAAATATATTGGAGCTATAACCTTTTATCCTGAACATCCCACCCTCCTTCACCATCCAAGGACAAAACAATATCATGAAATGCAACTAAAGCTGGGCGGTGAGATATTGTTATGCATGATGTACCCATTGCTCGAACCATTTTGCAGAAACGTTCTTCCATATCAATTGTCACAGCACTAGTACACTCATCCAAGATGGCAAACTTTGGCTTATGGTAGAACAACCTGGCCATTCCCAATCTTTGTTGTTCACCAAGAGACAATTCATCACCCCAGTTGATTTCCTTATCAAGAGGGTAGCGTTCTAGCAAGTATTCCAGATCAACCTGCAAAAAAGCAATGTAAGGAGTTCCAGCAAAATTCATGTAAACAAAAGAACAAGGCATAGCTGAAGAGGCCAATGCATCAAACACACAATTGATATTGATGTATTACATTCTTTAGAAGATCCACCATGCCATCATAGCTAAGTGGTTCTGTCTCCTGATCTGCTGTAAGAGGATAGATCAGCTGGTCGCAAAGTGTTCCAACAGCTGTGTATGGTCGTTGTGGAACATAAAAGATCTCCTTGTTAAGATCAGAACCAACACCAGGTTTGACAATGTGGCCGGATACTAGTGGCCATAGACCACCTAGAACACGGAAAAGGGAGCTTTTTCCACTACCATTGGGACCTGAAGTAGGAGTGAAGACACACCACAAGATTAATTTCCCATGACTGAAATTTTCATGCAAAGTGCAAGCACAGAGGCATATGTAGAACAAGGAAGACAAAATCTATGCCAACAAAGAATTTCTAGTTCAAGAATTAACCTAACCTAAAGAGATGGCGCCCAGACAATAAATGCTCCAAGGCAGTCACCTATTTAAAATGTACTGAACAACTTGTATAGTGATAACTTTCCACTCTGGTTCCGTAATTTTAAAGGTTGCCTGGAAGATCCAAGGCTGTTTAAATTGAAGGTCAGGATATTAAGCATATTCCAAGAAAACCTAAAATGAAAAAGTATACACTCTAATGTCACTCAAGTGTTTTTCCAAAGTAATGGAGAGGTGATTGAAGTTTTTCAGACAACCGATTGCTTCCAGATTAATGCAGAGGAACAGAGAAGCCAATAGACTAGCATGCCAACTGACAACATATATTAATCCAAAATCACAACATCCAAAGTTCCAAACAACTGAAGATGATTTGTACAGCATGTCTGGGAGACTTAAAGCATTGCTAGTTTGCTACAGGTAATTACTGAAAGCACTGCAGTACCCAAATCATGCACTTAAATTCACAGTGGCTAATATTTGATAGAAACGATTACCAGTGATTAAAAGATTAGAACCCGATTCTACCCGGAGACTCAAATCATCAACCAAGGTGTTCCCTGCAGGTGTCACCACCTGTAACCAACCACCATCAGAACCTTGGTAACAAATAAACAGATAAAATCATCATGATACTCTTCCCAGCATGATATTACCTTGACACCTGAAAATTCTATATGGTTTGCCTCACTGATATAGTTTCCAGAAGAAGAATTTTGACTCTTCGATCTATCATGAGCCCCAGATAACTCACGTGAAACATCCAGTAACTCACGAATCCGATCTGCATAGCCACTGGATAATCGCAAGAGAAAGTTCATCAGCTTCAAATCTTTATCAAAATAAAATTGCACTAATATACTAGCAACATGAAACAAGCTTCGAAACAGGAAGCACACACAATTTCAGCTTCTATCCCAGCACACTACTTGAGAACATCATATCTTTAAATCATTTCTAAACAGCAAACAATCAGATTGATTCTTCTTGATGAAGCATGATGAGGGAACAATTAGCTCCATACCATTGTCAAAATTGCGAATTTAGTAAAATATCATTAAGTGTCTCATTGACATATGGATCCAGACCCCACATGTTATACTCACAACTAATGATATTTTACTAATTCGACTTTTCTGCAATGGTAGTGGAGCTAATTATTCCAATGAATAAAATAAGAAGCATCAAGGAATCAAATTTACAATGGAACCCACAAAATTACAATCAAGTAATATATCATATCCTATTATGATATTGGAAATCAAACAATGTAAGATTTTATATATTTGTACTGGACCTAGTGGTAGTGTCAACATTTCATAGAATGGTTAGAGCATTTACCTAAGAATATTTAAACGCCTTGAACTGATAGAAAGGGTCCCAAGAGACTGAAATAGTGATATTATCACACTTGTGTGATATCGGAGATTGCTCAACATTTCTGCCCGTCCTAAAGTAGACGAATCAGGTCTAAGATTTCCAGCGAAGAAAGGTTCGATAATCAAGATAACTCCAACAGTGGCACCAAGATACTTCAAAAGAAAATCTTGAATCATGCCAAACCACCAGTTTTCATGAAGAACAACATTCAAGTGACTAACAAGAGCCTGAAACTGCTGCTTAATATGAGATGCCTCTCTTTGCTCGCCACCATAAAATGCCACACTCTCAGCATGGGTTCTTAATCGTGCATGGAGTTGACGATAGTCCCCTTCTAGCTGCTGTTCCATGGACTTCAGTTTTCCAAAGGCAGGAGAAAATTTTCTGATTGCTCCCCCTGCGCCTAATACATATGCCTGAAAGCAATTAATTATTAATAATCTATCAAAATAAGAAGAAAAATAAGTGACATCAACATTGAGGAAGCCCAGTTTTATGGAACTTCAGCAGCATTCTTCTTTGATATTGGCAATCACTACATCATATAGTAATTCATAAAGGGCTACAAATAATATCTTCTTAAAAAATTACCAGAATCCATAAGACATATTTTGGACTTGCATAAGAACAGAGGCGCCAGGTGTATATTAGCCCCTCTGCGACTGCAGTCAGATCATCCTGCACAAGGTCACTTAGTTCTGAGCAGAATTTTGGAATATCGCTAGCAATCCTTTGCTCCGGGTTCGAGATTCGATGATCCACATGTGAGATCTTGTAGTAAACCATATTCTGGATATAAAGCAGAAAAATCAACAACACATTTTAGTAAGTATGCAGTTCAAAAAGGAAACATTAAGCAACTGACCAAAACACTGGCTAATATGCCCCCTAAAAGTACCATGAACTAAATTTCACAGAATAAACTTTGGAAGAAAATAGAATGAACAGCTCTGGCTATTACTTAAAAATCGAGTTAAACACATCGTCACATGGAAAGATGGAAGTCAACAATTTGACAAACTTGTAACGTGATTACATAATTACTGCCCCATCCAATGGATTGATATTGATTCCACAGGGGCTGCAAATTCAACTGGTATAGAAATTTTCCACTAGACAAAAAGTGAGAAATTGCAATCTTCATAAGCAAACAGAATGACAACACCAACTAGATGAAATGATCAGATGTTCTGTTTCATAAAGCAACCAAGTAATAATATTACAACAGCACATTGCAGCAACGTAAGTCAAGATAATTTAAACTCTAGGGAATCAGTGTGCAAGTTATCCAGCCCTCGCCATGTTTTCACCACTTTCTTATTTCTATAATCAGGTATAAAGACCTATCAGACTTTCTTTTTCCTTCGGCCATCATCTTTGCAGCACTAAGTTACTGGTTTCAAGTATACTATTTTATCATCATTATCTATATATAGCACTTCCAACCTTAAAGTATACCAACTTAATCATATTGGTCAACTAATCATTAGAGACTAGCGAAGAACTTACAATAAATTCTAAGACAGAAAAATAAAGGCAAACAATATGTGAAATCAAAAGAAATATGTCAAAGGTATCAGTACATGTAATGCATCCAGCAGAGAGATTTCAAATTAATCATCAGCTGTACCTCAAAATAATCAGCATGAACAAGATCTGTCAAAATTTTCTTGAAGCGCAGACCTAAGGACCCTGTTAAGTACTTTGAGGTCTGATATATTGTGGATTGGAGAAAGCATAAGAGTAGATTCTCAATAATTAGACGCGCAAAGGTTGGAACACGCCGAAGAAATGCAGCTCTAAACAAATACCCTTGAACTTTTGCTAATCTATGCCCCACAGCAGTACGTAACACCTGCAAATAGATCCAAATATCATGAATTAAAAGAACGTTAAAAGCAAAGTTTCTAGTGTTTACATCTAGTTGAAAAAGCAAACGTAAATGTTCAAATGAGGTATCCCTCGGTCTGGTCAAATGTTTCCCAAGAATAAATTGGCCCACCAATGGCCTTATGCAATAAAAGCATTCAGACTAAACAGATATGATCCAAAAAGGAGAAAAACCAATTGATTGTCGTATTGAGCTCACCAAATTCATCAATCAAGATCAGTCAGTTCCATATTCAGAGAAACCCTGGAATTAAAAATGGGCAATCCTGAGCCAAATCCATGTTTTGAGAAAACAATCACCTAATAAGATGAGATCCTAAAATCATTATTGTTTCATTTTTACATTACACCAGAGCACTAAGCAACTGCAAGGTACCTTTAGATGGTATCATACTTCAGAGTGATCATAGTCTAAACTTTTGGTTCATTTCGAACTCCCCAAAAGAAATATATGTCAAACTCTGCTGTCAACAAAGTTGTATCCGTAAGAAGAAACATTTTTGTTCAAACTTGCTACAAGCTAGATGATTATACCAGTTTGCTTACCTCTATCTTAACAATGTAAAATCAACACTTCAGATTCAGAGTGACTATGGTGCATTTATGGGCCAGCAGTAGTATCATGTTAGTAGGCTGAATAGTTAGAAAGCCCCCATTACTGTCAACAAATCAGAACTATATCCAATCTGTATAAAATTCAAGGTTATCTAGTCAAATGAATATTTTTGAAAAAACATCTTTAGAACCAAGCAAGTTCTGATGCTCAGATTTCAGAACAATATCATGAATATGCCAAACAAATGAAAAGTGTACACTAAAGAAAATGGTGTAACTTACTGCTGTTATTATCAAGCCAAGAAGATAATTCGTCCCATTTGGCCCAATCTTCTTAAGTAAAATAGCAGCCAGAAAATGTATAGATTTTAATCCACTTTTCCTTTTCCTTGTTTTGACCAATTTATCATGAACACCATTTTGACTCAAAATCTCTCCGTTTCCGGTAGGCGCATCGGCATCACTAGAAGAATTTGCTTTTGAATATTTTTTCCGTCTACCTGCCTGGGCATATGCTAAAGTTCCACCCGCCAGTAGTGCACCAGAAACAATTGCAAGTGTTTTCCTGTTTGCATACAAAAAGGATAAGAACTAAAGTTGCAATGGAATAAATTAAAAGAGAAGCTGTTTGGCTCAGCACACCTCCTTGAAGCCAAAAGGCTCCGCCCATGCTCTGTTAATTGCAATAACTGTAGAGATGGCATCATTCCTAAATTGGCCTCTCTGGGAAGATATATACAACTAAAACAGGGAGTTTAGCCGTATTGATACACAAAGACTCAAGGAATCACCAATATTGCCAAGAAAGAGCCTCTCCTGTCGCAACAAAGCATCATGCATTTAATTTCAAATAAACAAAGAAAAGAAATTGAGACAGATAATCAAATATTGACCTGGCAGACTCAGGTCAAATGAGTTCTATGTACTAACACCTGAGAATTACAACATGTTGTCAAACATATCAATGAAATAAACAACAAAAAGTAATTTGAGTGCAATGCATTAAGCAGTGCAATGCACTAAGCAGACACACAATCAAGTTATTTGAGTGGAACCAATTCCCGCATCCTCAATGGGTGTATATAAGATTATCCTCCCAATCATAAACTATTTTCCTACAGTGGCACATCCTACATGAAAGCATATCCATGGCGGTCTGATATGAAAGCTGCAGCCCTGTATGTAAAAAGGTAATAGCAAAAGGGTGAGCCCCTGATAAAATCAACATAGCGCTACAGTTAACATTGTCAACAATGAGGTCCATGGATATACAAACGCTCAAGCACACATGGCTTGACTTCCAACTTGCCCAATCTCACTTCTATCTCTTAGCAACCCTAAGCAAAGCTGCAAAACCACATTTGCAGCGGCAGCAATGGCACAAAGGCACCTTGCATACCTCCATTTAGAACCTTGCAGATACAGAGCTAACCAGGTATAACAGTTTTGCCTACCTCAATTCAGCATATGCTCAAATATAAAGTTTAACTATTCATTGCACCGTGCCCCCACTCCAATTGCCTAAAAGCTACAAAAACTACAGCAGTTTAGTTTCGGCATATGGCAATGGCGACTCAACAAGCTACCATCCACATCCTTCTCAGGGTTAAAAAAATCATCCCCTAAACAAAAGCCGCCTTTTCGCAACAAAGTGGATACGGAAAGCAATCAGTAAAGCGAAACACTAGCCAAGCTCCATACTTACGGGAACCTTACGACTCCCAACGCCGCCCAAACCACACGCGAATCGATCGAATCCTACGCCGACCGAGCCAGCGGGAAGCCGCGAGAGCGGCGGGGCGGCTACCTCGATCTCGCCGGCGCGAACCGATCGGAGACCGCCGGCGACGGGAGGAGACGACCGTGCAGAGGCGAAGAGAGGAAGAGACAGAGCGAGACGGAAGCAGAGACGGTAAAAATTAAAAAAAAAAGATTCGAGAGCTGGATAAATAAATCACAACGACGGGAGGGGAGAACAGACGGGGAGGAAACCAACTCTGTGTGTGAACTAAATCGAACTAAATTGGTCACGGTCTCAGTCTGCTGCTTAAGCAAAACACTTGCTTGCACGTGATCTATCATCAGAAACTTGTGCTGCATTTTGTTCCGTGCGCGCGTGCGGCGTGCCTAGTATTTTTTTTTCATATAACTCCTCGTGGGTTACCGTGAGGAGTGGATCCAGCCCGTCCGATTTAATAATTAATTGCCGATATAAGTCCGGGAGTTTGGGTTAATTTATTGTAACAAATTGTTAGGTCGTATTCATGTTTTTTTGAGTTGTTGATTTTTTTTTTGGACAGTCAGAAATACGCCATCTTTAAGATGAGTTTTTTTAAGAATACATTAGTGTTAAAGAATGATGGAATATGATAGAAGTTTTCAAGATTTGGAGTAAATGATATGAAAAATTATAGAAAAGAAATGATCATTTTTCTCGATTCTGATAGTATAGAGAGTCATCGATTGTGGTATATGACAGCGACAGTAGCTCAGCATAGGCAGTGGTGCTCTCACACTAAAACTCCTCAAAAATTCGTTGATCATTGATCTTAGATCTCGAGAGGTAAAATAGATAGCAATGGATTGTGACAGGACAATGAGGTGTCGATGACGTCATTAATCGCAGTAGGAGATGATAGGATGTCACATCCCATTTTTCAATTATACCCCCTTTGAACCTTTCTACCAATTTTGATTCCTACAAAATCTGTCAAAAACTCCGAAAAATGACGTTTTTAATGGGTTGAATGGTCCGTTCTCTAGTTGGCCCAAAAGATATCACTCTAAAATTGTAAAACAATTGCATCTTGTTTGGCCGTTGCTTCTAACACTGCCTTCTTTTTTTTTTTTTACATATTGAGTTATGATGAGAATGCTATTTGATTTGCACATACTACGAGTCTAAAATACATTGGCCGTAACAGTTGAATTTGAGATATTAGAAAAAATAATGATTAAAATATTTCAGGAGAAGTCATGGAAAATCAAATCCTTGGAAAGACAATGGTGTGACAGTCACTATTTCATTACTAGTGTAGAAACACAAAAGAACTTTTCTTAGGTCAAAAACAGAAGAATTTTGAAGGACTCAAAACCAATGAAAGTCTAACTTGCGTGGTTCGATCTTTCTTTGATGCATTTCCCTTATTTTCATGAGTTGAGTTTGCAGAGTTTGCGTGCCAGCCCACTTAAACTAAACCCGAATTATTGTTGGGTTGTGCCATGCCAAATACTTGGGATCTCACTAACATCATACAAATGATTTCTGACTTGGGTCATGTTTTGTGTCTAATAAAAGTAACTTATAGTTTTGGCTCTGTACAACTTCTGAACTCTTCTTTTTTGTTTCTGCAAAGCGAACAATTTCAACTTATGTCAAAATTAATAAGTTTGTATTTTAACAAAATGAGTGTCGGTGTGCACTAAAACACAGACTAATCTGTCATGTTTTCTTCCTATATGATATTTCTCTTTCTATGCTAGATAGATCAATATACTTGATGCAGATAAAAAAACTTGTATGTTATATGAGTGAAGTACTAATAGACGCAATCATAAAAGAAACTAGCATGTTCTAAGAAAAAGTCCTAGTGAAGAAACATGTAAAACTAGTTAAAAGTCCCATGCATTTCTACTTGAAATAAAAATGTTGAACGGAATAACTAAGAAAAAAAATGTTTTTTTAACTTTTTCATTTATGTTTTTGATATCAACAACTAAATCTTGATCTAATAGTCATCACTTGATATAATTGATTTTAGGTTATCGTATTTTTTCTATTTTTTTTATTTTGTCACATTTTATTATTTTAACTTGTCGCATTTTTTTATTTTAAATTATTGTATTTTTTTACATTGTCGAATTTTTTTAGGTTATCGTATGTTCTTATTTTAAGTCGTCGCATTTTTTTATGTTATCGTATTTTTTTCTTAGAAAATTTTTTGTATATAAAAATTATAAGTACCATTATCATGCCCAATTTTGAAACAATAATCGGAGAATCTATACAAATTTTAAGAAGAGAGTTGCACAATTGTCTATTAATATAGATACATCTTCCTAGCTTCATGCAAAAGAATAAGTGTAGAAACAATAATTATGAAGAGAGCAAGTGATTAGATGGTTTTAGGGTGTGTTTAGTATGCTATTTCTGGTAATTTTGCCAAATTTTGTCATGATTCATGATCAAATTTTGATAAAAAAATGAAGTTGTTTGGTTTGTAGTTAATATTAGTCAGATTTTGATAATTGGTATGTCAAATTTTAGAAGTCAAAAAATTCACTCTCAAATTGATCTGTAAAATCAACACATGTCGACAAAACAAAAAAAAATTAATCAAATTTTGACTATAATCTAAACGACAGTCAAATGTTGATAGTATAATCAAAATGTGACAAGATAAAATATTGAAACAAACTAAAAACACTCTTAATAACACTTCAAACAATGTGAGAAAATAGATAAAAAAAGACGAAGACATATTTGAAAATAAATAATAGAGCCAATTAGGATGAGTCGTATTCTAGAATTTCTTGGGGAAGTAAACTGTAAACATGGAGCAATGAAAGGAGCAGCACTAAAACCGAACATATGTGCGCACGGATGAAACTGGTCAAATAACGGCGGCCTCGTGGAGCAAGCCCGGCCACATCGCCCAGGTTTGCCTACGTACGTAGCGCCATCCTCCGCCACGCGACTATGGAATTGGTACAGCTCTTTCTTCTCCTATTTGTCTTCCCTTAATTTTGCCTCTCTCTCATGCCATCTCCTCTTCCGTGCTTCACCGCTTCCACCATCCCCGCTGCGGGGTTGTCGGCTCCGTTGACGTCTCCGTTTCTCCTCTCATCAGTTGCCCTCGCACACTTCTCGTTGGTGAAGACATTTTTCTCGACGACGGCGGCTAGGAGTGGCATGCCGCAGTCGCAAGAGAAGGCGTCGATGGCCGGGGCCATCTCCGAGCGCATCATGCCGCATCTCCTCAACATGTATGTCTGGTTCTGATCTCTTAGCTTCCTTAGTTATTTCATTTCATAAACATACATGATGTAAAGAGGCGATGTAGGCTGTGTATACTAGGAGTAGAGGCCTCTTCGGCCTTGGCTATCTGGGCTGCAGTTTTTAAATGAGTTAAAGTCGGAATAAATCGGACTTTAAATTTCGGATTTGCGTTTTAAATTGAAACTCTCTTGAATTAGAAACAGCAAATAAGTTTAAATTCTTTTCACTAGTTTATCAGGTTTACAAACTTAATTTGACCAATTTGGCCCTATGTATAGTGAAAGTTTTTAGTATTTGCAAGTTCCATATTGAAATGTTGAAATAAGATCATGCATGTTTTATGTTCTTCAAGTTCAGATCAGTTTAAGGATAGATGGCTAATATGTATGTGAAGGAAGTATTTTTGCTAACTCGATTACATGCCTGAATTAATTAAGGTTTTCTTTTTTGGCATTTTTATCTCGTTGGTGGAACACTGGAACTATGAAGATACGGATCTAGTGCGACTGCTAAGGACTTCGAGATTTACGCGCCACATGCGACATTTGAGGACCCGCTTATGCGTGCTCATGGGTACGTACGATCGTAGGAAGTAGATTTAAGGTCAAATTATGTTTTTTTTAATCTTCATTCGGTGCTATTTCCGAATTGCATGTGCTCTTGTTTATTTACCGTTCCATGTTCTAATATTGTGCTTTTTTTTATATTTTTGCAGTGTAGAACAGATCAAATCCGCTTTCTACACACTTCCTAAGGTGTGCAGCTCAATTCAAACTCATACACTTGAGATGTACAGAGATTTCTAGAAATTTTCATATAGGATTTTGCCCCATTTATTGTTCTCCCAACTCCTACAAGTTGTTTAAAAATCACAATTCAAGGCTAAAAGTTCCATTGCACACATGATCAGGTGTTCGGTGAGTCCAAAATTGTAGAGCACACAATACAAGAGAATGCAACTGGACCCGGAAAAGTTGAGGTAAACATGTAATCCGAAAATTTCCGCTCACAAGCGGATTTAGTGAAGAATCAACGAATTGTTTATCTGACATATAGGTCTCATGTATTAGTTGGCCAGACGGTCGATTCTTCATATAACCCATTTGAGTCGACATGACAGTATCTGCTTTTAGCTTCATACTGATCTCAGTTTGGCCATGCTTGCATGTTAGTCCTAATTACTGTGAATGTTTCAGATAGTAATTGACAACAAGCAACATTACAAGCTCCTCGGCAAGCCCTTCGATTTGACATCACTTATCAGGTTGAACGTGGAGCAGGGGAAGGTGGTCAAACATGAAGACTGGTAATTGTTAAATTCTAGTAGTTCATATAAATGCCCTCTCATTTCGTATATAAGCAAAAAGTTAGTGGACTGCATAACTTTTAAAGAAAATTGAGTTTTTATATGTAATTAACAACTTATTTCTTACTAGCTGCATTGATATTTTTGGAGCACCAACTAGATTTTGTACAGGAAACAACAATTTGTGCGATCATTACCAGCTCCTTTTGTTATACGTTTCTATTGCAGGTGGGACAAGAAGCCTCTGAAGAACAGGGAGACGGTGAGCTTTCCATTGGTGGGGCGCCTCGCGGAGGTGAGCCGCAGGGGAGCCATGCTGCTAACGCATGCCGTCATGGGCTTCGGCAAGGATCCCACTACTTGATATACATTAATATTTAATACATAATTAAATGCATAAACATCAGACAATAGTGATTTTGCACGTGTTTAGTTTGGTTCTTACTATTGCATTGTCAGATCTCTCTTGACTGTTGCTGAACAGTGAACAGAAACTTTCTTGTTAATTTGAACTGTAAAGACACATGCATGCGTCGGTCATCGATAGAGTGAAGAAACTTGATTAGAGTGGTCTGTTAATGTCTAGTCTTTCGTGCAAGCATGGTACGGACCAATTTATCGTGATTAATCTGTGATATTAGATCGCATCTTGTTGTTAGACAGGAAGGGAGAACGTGATTAAAGTGAAATGATTTCTAGAAAGGACATGGGAAGGTGATGTAGGATATACTTTGTCGGAGCCAAGAAACAAAAGCAACAGTACATGTATGCTGTTTAAAAACTCAAAAGGCCGCAAAGTGGGCCGTGTATGTGTCTCGTATCTAACTCCATTACTCTTTCCATTTCATCCAATTGTCTTGTATACAAAGATTAAGGAGCGGTTGATGACACTAATAATGTAATTTAGATTTTACATGATAGAGGTGGAAAAAAACTCGTTAGATACAACCTTAATTTGTGTAAGAACTTTATTGTAATATTGTGAATCAAGATTAAAGTAGATAAGAGTCCACTTTACTTGTTTTCTCACCGGAACAAATTAAACGAGATTAAAGCCTCCACCGCTGTGTTTAAAGGCAACCACTGCGAGTTAAAGTCCGTGCCTTTTACTTTACTGCCAGTGTAGGGATGGTAAAAACGTGAAAAAAGAAAAGGCGACCTCGCAAGTCGCATGACAGAAATAATAGTTTCAGCAGGAAAAAAAAACACATTTGCCACTGATTTTTAGGCTGTTGGATGAGCAATGATTTTAGGAAGAAATATACATGTTGGCTTATACATAAAACTGCAGCAAGAATTACTTTAGTTGGTTATTGTTCTGAATTTGTGATGCTACAGAGATGACCATTTTACTTGTGAAGCATTGAAGTTTTTATCAATTAATACAGGTTCTAAATAGAGTAAACAATTTTATCACCGGAAAAGTGAACTGTAAATCTAGAAAAAAACAAGTGTGAATAGCAAACAGTGAATGCTACTCATCGGCCTCCGGCACTACTGCCGCCCTAAAATATTCAATTTAAAGGCTAAAGGCTTAAAGCCCCCCGTTGCATAAACAAAAAGATGCACTCGTCTCCCTCCAAACACTCCATTTGTCCATGGACACCTACGGTGGCCGTCTCCTCCACACTCCAAAGCCCCCCTTAACTACTAGCGAATCACCCACCGCCCACTAGTCTGTCTCCATGAGACGCCTTCCCAAGCGCCTCCTCCTCGCCGCCACCGCCGTCTCAGCCCTTGCCGTCGGCCTCCTCGCCGCCACGCTCCTCCTCCTCCTCCTCCTCCGCCATCGCAGAAAGCGACCGCCGTCTCGCCCTCTCACCGACCCTCCGCTCTCCAAGCACCGTTTTCTCCTCCGTCACCTCCTCCTTCTCATCTACTCCCGCCGCCGCCGCACCCGCGTCGAGCCCACCGCCCCCGCCGCAGAGGCAGCGGAGGCGTCTCCGGCGCCGGGCTCGGAAGAGGACATGGTGGAGTGGCGGGAGCTGCTGTTCGGGCCCATCTCGCGGGCGCTCTACACCATCGAAGAGGAGACGGACGCCGAAAGCGACGACGAGCCCGAGACACCGTTCTACACGCCGCCCGCCTCGCCGGCTGGGCCCGGTGGCGACTCGCTGGAGATCGACGTGGAAGCCAGGGCCGGAAACAATTAATTTGCGACATTTTTTAGTGTGCATTTTTTTTTTGGTTAGAGTTCTTTTAGTAGAGGATGGTATATTTTGTGGTTCTTTTTTTTTTTTTTTTTTTTTTTTTTTTGAAACAGGATTGCAGACTTGCAGTATTGCTAGTAGCTGCACGTACGGTTGGAGATTTTCTTTACAGTTAGCACGGATGATTTCCAAGTGACCGTAGTACAGTATCAACATTCTGTGCTTTGTATTGGTAGTATTTAATTTACATTTCTTAGTGACGGTGTGTCGGTAGTCTGGACCGTCGATACCATGCTCAAACTAATAGTTGTGTGTGTTCAAATGAAGTAATTAAGTGGCTAACTGGAGGTAATCTAACCACTATGGCATCTCAAATGCTTGGCTAAATGACATCATATTAGGATTTAATTCTCACCATTTATATGTTGTATGAAACTGTCTGCCAATCCTGATGATCTTATGTGCCTTATATGTTGCATGCAAAATAATGTTGAGTTGAGTATTTAACACTCGTGGAATATCTTTACCCGACATGATAGAGAGAGAGACTGAGAGTAAAGTCAAAGTAGAATTACCAGGTGTGAAGTGTGACTGTTGTCAACCGATTCAAGCAGCTTCAGTTGCTAGCTTGCACACTAAAAAATCGGCAAGTTACAGTCGGTTTAGATAACACAACTTTTGCTTCCGTCAAAAAACTTCACAAACTTTTTCGTGGCACCATACAATCTCCTTATCATATATGACCAAATACATTGTTCCACTACTTTGCAGTATCCCATCCTTTTTTGTTACTGCTTACCAAATTGTTTAGAGACAAAAGGGAAGCAAAATTGTCCAACAGTATTCTCAGTAACTTCTAATTGGAAAACACTGTTCCACATAACATTTAACTAAACAAAAGTACCCAGCTTTACTGTCTTGCAACACGATGATGAAACTTGTAACCATCCACTACATGCTCACTACTGTCTCCCTTTAATCACAGCTTATCCACGCCTGTTCAATGGCGCCTATAGGTGCATCCGGTCCGGCTGTTCGTTGTCGCATGCCCTGCCAATGCTACGCGACGTGTGTACTTCACATGCTAAGGGACTCTCCTCCCTGTGAGATGAATAGATGAATTAAGAATATGTAAGAGATAGAAACAGGTACACTTAAACTATGGAAACATTTATTTACAATTTTGTAACCACGAATTATTAGTTTGTTTCTTTAAAAGATCATCAATCAGACGGACAAAATTCTACGAACATTTGGACAACTTTCATAGATGTTGATGGAACAACAGTGCAGCAGGAAAAATTCGACAATATTCTAAAGATATTAAGCACATATCACTACAAATTAACAAATAATTAAGGCAGTGTAGTTTATTACCTAGGGAAATTTTGTAATTTTGATTATTTAGAACCACCAAAGAATTGTAGCTAGCAAGCTAATGCAGCAAGAGCAAAGTGAGAAATCTGCATGAAAATGTGATTTAGGCGATCAATATTGCTGTAGCCTAAGCAAATGGAATTAACTGCAGAAAAATGGTAAGAAAATATCATTAGAAGATTTTTTTTTATTATTTTTGCATTCTGTTTCCTAGTTTTGAAGAGCAGCAAACCGAACAAATGTAAAGCAAGCTGGTAAACTTGAGACCTTCACTGGATCATTCTTCGAACTTGAGACCAGTAATTCCTTAGGAACTTAGTGAAAAACAATGCCATAACCAGCAATGACATGAAACACTATAACTTAAAACTTAAAAGTAACCCGAACAGAGATGCTAACCAAAAGAATTGCATATATTTACACAATTATGCCATACAATGCTCAAACACTAAGTCATGTTCAGACTTACACCTGTCTTTTGAATGGACCCCGTAAATAATCATGCCAAAAATACACTAGTTTTTTTGGTGTAGGCAGGAAGTTTGTACCTGAAAACTGTCTTTAATTTTGTGAAATAAATGAACAAATCATGATTGCAACAAATATTAAAGATTAAATGTATATGGCATAGCATTTGGATCTATGTTTTAGCCCAAGCTGGTCCTTCTATGGGGAATTTTTTCCTGTCATGCTCGTGGCATTCCTCAAACAAATCAGTGTTCTATACAAACTTAAAATTCTAATAGCTAAAGAGCACCTTTGGTATCCCAAGTACAAATAGCACTTGTTAAATAACAGTACCTTTTCCTTGACCTCACCAACAATCAAAACACATGCGAATGGGATGCACCATTTCACTTATTAAATAAAAATGCCTGCTTGGTTAGCAGTTTTCAACAGTTAGATTGATTAGCATTTCTCAACAGTATTGCATATCGAGTGCAGCGGTTGCAGTGCTCATCATGATCTTTATCCAAGCGAGTGCATTCCCAAGTGCAGCATAAAGAAAAAATTATCTGCTACAACAAAATCTGTAAATTCGAAATCTAACCACATAGGGCAAAATTTGGAGTTCTAGAATTTGATTAAAAGGATAAAACATCTACAGATGTGCATTGTGATCACAGAATCAAACTATCAAACCAGGTACTTTAAAGATTCGATCGCGAGAAATTGAAAGGGGGTAGAGGCTGATGTGAAGGGGTGCGGGGTGGCACAGGAGAGAGGAGGCAATGGTGGGCCAAGCAGCCGGTCTGCAAGCAGGACAACGAGGACGCAGAGAGGTGAGAGTCAGCCCAAGTGACGGCGGGGAGTGTGGGCATCAGGCAGGGGTGTTGATGATGAGGAGAGGCCGTCAGTGTAGGACAGAGGCTACGAGTGGAGTGCAGGTGGCTGGTTAGGGTATTGATTTGTGTTTGGCCTTGTCCTATGGACAGTTTGGAGGCTCAAATTTCCTATTTACTCAATCCAACAGCTGAGGAGGTAATATGCAGACGAATGGAACAGATGCAACCAAACAGCTGCATCTGACAACCGAATAATTAAAGCTGACATAGCTCAACCAAGGAACAAGAAACAAACAGTAGCCCAAAATATGAGGACCAATATATTGAGAATATTGGTTCGGTGATCCAACATTTGGTCAGGAATGTCTTATTCTCACAAAGGATGTGTGTAACATGTTATTGACATACTTGGTGGGATAGTAATTAATGAATAAATCTTATAGAAGAAAATGGGATATGGTTTGCACTTGATCAACTATCTTAGGAAGGCCTTGAAGCGTACCCACAAAAGGCATTTTTGCTAGTTTTGTGTCATGGAACCTCTAAAGAAACAAAAGATGTTTATCCAAATAAACGCAAAAAACAGTAGTAACCTAGTTGGCACCAGGGTTTGGGCAGCTAGTTGTGCGACAAGATAAAGAGCAGCAATAAGTCACTGCCAAGCAAGATTCTTAAAACATATAAGTATCAGAATATTATTGCTTGCCATGATTAAGGAAACATGCTTTAGCACAAAAAAAGATTTAAGAAACATTTCAATCCATTCTTTCAGGTCAGAATTATGCTTTTGAATACTTTATCCATAAGCTTGATGACTTCATGGCATATTGTTGCCCTTTATGGGGATGCTCTCTAGGAAAGATTAGAAAATGCAGATCTTTTATCCTTTCACAGTCCCTACTCCCTAGCCTTTAACTTGCTTCTCTTATGTTTTATACAAGTACTTTTCATAGCATTTTATTTAATCTTTTTGTACAACAAGCTTAAGAGATGCTGGTACTAACTGGCACAGCATGTCTAAACAATGCAACAGTGTTGCACTGGAAAGGGAAAGAATGAAGTAAAGGTCTTATAATATATTCTTGCTGAGATCTTGGTTAATGCATTGATAGCATACATTCTTGACAAATCCATTTACTACAACAATGTAAGGCATTTCATCAATGTAGCTAGGCTTTGCAAAGATTAAACATCATATTTACATATTCCATATATGAGAGTAATACAGGTGTTATGTTGGTAAGAGCAGACACCTTTGTATGACCTCTACAAGAAGGTGACAATTAAAAGTGGAATACAAATTGCATTACAGATTTTTATCATTTCCATTCTCCGAAGTTGTAAGTGTGCATAGAGACTCTCTATGTGATCAAGCAAAAAAAGGACAAAAAACCCAGCCCATCATAACCAAAGTTGATTAGTCTAAGCACATTCTCTTCCTCAAGATTAAGGGCATGAGCTAAGTTGGTCCAAGTAAAACATAGACAGGTGAGAACAACAAAATAGTACAACATAGTACATTGCAAGATTTTTTACGAGGGGCAAAACAAATAATGTCCATCCACATTACAAGGACTTTGCAAAGAGACAATATTTTAGAACTCTTAACAAACACTCAACCGGCCCTATGAATTTCACCTATTGGTAGGGCCAGAAGTCAGTTCAGATTTGTAAAAGAGTTTGTAAAAGAAATTATTTGTATGCACAACATCCTCCTTGCACATTGTTACTTTATATAAAATAAAGCACATAAAAAGAAATGAAAGCTATAAGATGTGTCGTAAATCCAAACCTCAGTGACTGCTGAAATGAATTCTTCACCCTTATGCAACACCATGGTATAGAACCTTCCTAGTATAACTGTTTAAAAATGATCTGTTCAAGCATGAGCATGTCCAACACTACAACAATCCAAAAGCTGGATCCATTATATCAATTACTTACCAAAAATGTGATAAGCAATAACATGTCCTTATATGCATGGAATCTCTAATTTTAGTGTATAATATCATGACGGTATCGCAAAATTTCAAATGAAGTGTAATAGTTACTCTATCCATTTTCAAATACATGCCGTTTTAACATTCTAGTTTTCTTTTTAAATGCATGTTGTTCTATAATTTTAAGACATATTTGTACATAATTTTTCCTATATATACTTCATTTAATATTCTTAATAGACATGAAGAGTTAAGTGGAGCACTAATAAAGTATATTAAATAAGACTACTATGATCTTTTCCCCTCATGCCTTGTTCCCTGTACTATATGCCAAAACAAAATGTCTTTTGTAATAGAGTATAAAAATGACACAATACAAGAATAATGTTATATAAAAGAATTAGTAAAACACAAACTAGTAGCAACTTGCAAATACAAAAAAAAGGCGAGTAATTATTTTTAACTCAAAAATGAAATATTTAAATTAACATAATGCGATGTTTTTAATTAACTATTTTAGATGAATTAGATCAACTATCATAGCACTTGACTTACATTCTAAATCATGGTCTTGACAAAGGAATCATATTCCAGCGCACAAAAATATGATTGGCATAGATTGACAAATAGTTCATCCTAAGATAGTAGCCCACACTCACTTTTAGTAAATACTATTGACTGAACTCACCCAGGCAATAAAACTTACTGAAATATATCAACATTAGTGCATCGATTTTTTAGAGGAAGAACGCAATTGTTTAGCACAGCAATAACTACTTCCAAGTTACATATTACACTCAAGAAAAGACCGGTTCTCCTAAAAATTCAGCATTTTCAAGAGAAACCCATGAGAAACTATCTTCAACACAATTCTTGACTCCTACCATATCCGGCAGTGAGCAGCCATCTTAAATATGAAGGGCAGGATTAAGATTAGATTCAACCAAAATACCGTGTCGTAGGGGGGCCATCAAAACAACAGTAAATTTTCCCATTAATTATAAAGACAATCATGATTGAGACTTGTAAAGAAAGTTTTTGTGAATTCATGACACAACTTAGTACTTCCCAATGGAAACTAGAATTGCCATAACATAGAAAATTAACCAAACATTGAGACCAATTGATACAATGGGAACAAGCACGAACAAATCTCAGAATCCTCTATTTCTCAAAAGAGAACTACAACACTTATGATCTGTAGAGATGTTAGTGTTTACATTGTTGATAGCACCTTTGCAGATAGAATTACACTAACATCTCTATAGACCATATAAGAGTTGTAGTCGTCCTTTCAGGAATAGAGGATTCGAGATTAGTTTATACTATAGTGAAAGTTGAGAAGAAGTTCCCAATATTTCAACTGGTCGCAGTATTGGTTAATTTTATATGTTCCGGGAATTCTAGTGTCCATAGATAACAAAGTATTAAGACCTGCCATGAATTTACAAAAACTTTGTTTTCTTGCCACACAATCATGTCTTCGTAATTGGTGGGAGAACTTTGTTTTGTTTTGTTTTCATACCCTTCAACAATATGGTCATTCTAATTAAAACTAAACTTAAGTCTACTCTTCATATTTCAGAAGGTTGTTGGAGTGTTGAATATGGTAGGAGTCATGAATTCCATTAAAGATGGTTTTTAGTAGGTTCTCTTGAAAATTTAGAATTCCTCTTAGAACCGTTTTCTTGTTCTTGAATGCAATTTGATAACTGAAATAGTTATTGTTATGCTAAACGATTGCTTTCTTTCGCTAAAAGATGAAGGACCGGTATTGATAAGCTTTGTCAAGATATTTGTAGCCAAGGTGAGTTTTGTCCTTCGTATTTGTTAGCATCGAGATGTATGGACTGCTATGTTAGGATGTCTATCAATCTATGTTAGTAATATATGTGTACTTGAATACATCCTAATACTAGAAGATACTTATAGATTGACAAATAATTCATCCTAAGAGAGTAGCCCACACTCACTTTTAGTAAATACTATTGACTAAACTCACCCTAGCAATAAACAACTTGCCAAAGTATATCAACATCAGTGCATCGATTTTTTAGAGGAAGAACGCAATTGTTTAGCACATCAATAACTACTTCCAAGTTACATATTACACTCAAGAAAAGACCGGTTCTCCTAAAAATTCAGCATTTTCAAGAGAAACCCATGAGAAACTATCTTCATCACAATTCTTGACTCCTACTATATCCGACAGTGAGCAGCCATCTTAAATCTTAAATATGAAGAGCAGAATTAAGATTAGATTCAACCAGAATATCATGTTGTAGGGGGGCACCAAAGCAAAAGTAAATTTTCCCATTAATTATAAAGACAATCATGATTGAGACTTGTAAAGAAAATCTCTGTGAATTCATGACACAACTTAGTGCTTCCGAATGGAAACTAGAATTGCCATAACATAGAAAATTAACCAACGTTGAGACCAATTGATACAATGGGAACAAGCACGAACAAATCTCAGAATCCTCTATTTCTCAAAAGAGAACTACAACACTTATGATCTGCAGAGATGTTAG
This sequence comes from Pharus latifolius, assembly GCA_019359835.1. Lineage (NCBI taxonomy): Eukaryota > Viridiplantae > Streptophyta > Magnoliopsida > Poales > Poaceae > Pharus > Pharus latifolius. The sequence goes on from CM033319.1 coordinate 1,722,067, forward strand.
TGCTTACATTGTTGATAGTACCTTTGTAGATAGAATTACACTAACATCTCTATAGACCATATAAGAGTTGTAGTCGTCCTTTCAGAAATAGAGGATTTGAGATTAGTTTATACTACAGTGAAACTTGAGAAGAGGTTCCCACTATTTCAACTGGTCGCAGTATTGGTTAATTTTATATGTTCCGGGAATTCTAGTGTCCATAGATAACAAAGTATTAAGATCTGCCATGAATTTACAAAAACTTTGTTTTCTTGCCACACAATCATGTCTTCGTAATTGGTGGGAGAACTTTGTTTTGTTTTGATACCCTTCAACAACATGGTCATTCCAATTAAAACTAAACTTAAGTCTACTCTTCATATTTCAGAAGGTTGTTGGACTGTTGAATATTGTAGGAGACATTAATTCCATTGAAGATGGTTTCTAGTAGGTTCTCTTGAAAATTTAGAATTCCACATAGAACTGTTTTCTTGTTCTTGAATGCAATTTGATAATTGGAATAGTTATCGTTGTGCTAAACGATTGCTTTCTTTCGCTAAAAGATGAAGGACCGATATTGATATGTTTTGTCAAGATATTTGTAGCTAAGGTGAGTTTTGTCCTTCGTATTTGTTAGCATCGAGGTGTATGGACTGCTATGTTAGGATGTCTATCAATCTATGTTAGTAATATATGTGTACTTGAATACATCCTAATACTAGACGATACTTTAGGACATAACTGAAGTACTAAGATAGTTGCACTAATTAAACAAAATGGTTATTTAAAAACATTGCATTATATTAGCTAGATTGTACATGTTTTGACTAAAAAATGTTTCATTGACTGATAAATAGTTCATCATAAGATACTTTAGAACATTACAAAAATATGATTGGCATAGATTGACAAACAGCTCATCCTAAAAGAGTAGCCCACACTCACTTTTAGTAAATACTATTCACTAAACTCACCCTGGTAATAAACAACTTGCCAAAGTATATCAACATTAGTGCATCGATTTTTTAGAGGAATATCAACATTAGTGCATCGATTTTTTAGAGGAAGAACGCAATTGTTTAGTACAGTAATAACTATTTCCAAGTTACATATTACACTCAAGAAAAGACCGGTCTCCAAAAAAATCAGAATTTTCAAGAGAAACCCATGAGAAACTATCTTCATCACAATTCTTGACTCCTACCACATCCAACATTGAGCAGGCATCTTAAATATGAAGAGCAAGATTAAGATTAGATTCAACCAGAATACCGTGTTGTAGGGGGACCATAAAAACAAAAGTAAATTTTCCCATTAATTATAAAGACAATCATGATTGAGACTTGTAAAGAAAGTTTCAATGAATTCATGACACAACTTGGTGCTTCCGAATGGAAACTAGAATTGCCATAACATAGAAAATTAACCAACGTTGAGACCAATTGATACAATGGGAACAAGCACGAACAAATCTGAATCCTCTATTTCTCAAAGGAGAACTACAACACTTATGATTTGCAGAGATGTTAGTGTTTACATTGTTGATAGCACCTTTGTAGATAGAATTACACTAACATCTCTATTGATCATATGAGTTGTAGTCGTCCTTTCAGAAATAGAGGATTTGTGATTAGTTTATACTACAATAAAACTTGAGAAGAGGTTCCCACTATTTCAACTGGTCTCAGTATTGGTTAATTTTATATGTTATGGGAATTCTAGTGTCCATAGATAACAAAGTATTAAGACTTGCCATGAATTTACATAAACTTTGTTTTCTTGCCACACAATCATGTCTTCGTAATTGGTGGGAGAACTTTGTTTTGTTTTGATAGCGTTCAACAACATGGTCATTCTAATTAAAACTAAACTTTAAGTCTACTCTTCATATTTCAGAAGGTTGTTGGATTGTTGAATATGGTAGGAGTCATGAATTCCATTTAAGATGGTTTCTAGTGGGTTTTCTTGAAAATTTAGAATTCCACATAGAACCGCTTTCTTGTTCTTGAATGCAATTTAATACCTGGAATAGTTATTATTGTGCTAACGATTGCTTTCTTTCGCTAAAAGATGAAGAAACGATATTGATGTGCTTTGTCAAGATATTTGTAGTCAAGTTTCGTCCTTCGTATTTGTTAGCATCGAGAAGTATGGAGTCCTATGTTAGGATGTCTATCAATCTATGTTAGTAATATATGTGTACTTGAATACATCCTAATAGGACATATCTGAAGTACTAAGATAATTGCACTAATTCAACAAAATAGTTATTTAAAAACATTGCATTATATTAGCTAAGATTTTACATGCTTTGACTAAAAAAATATTTTGCCACTTTTTTGTTGTTCTATTGGCTACTTGTACTTGTGCGTGTTTTACTAATTCTTTTGTAAAACGTTATACTTATATTGTAACACTCTTTTGTAATTATCACAACACTTCTTTTGTAAAACATTATACTTATATTGTTACACTCTTTTGTAATTATCACATCACTTCATTTGTATTGTTGCAATACTGTGCTGGTGTCATGTCCTAAAATTAACAATACACATAAGGACATGGTATTGCTTGGTACATATTCTGCTAGTAATTGACATAATAGATATAGCTTTTGAATTGCTATAGCATTAAACAAAAAAAATATAAAACAAATTATGGTCTACAGTGACCATGGTGCTACATAAGGACGAAAAAATCATTTCAAAAACCGTGTTAAGGTTTGAATTTACAACACTTTAGATAACTTTGTTCTCTTTTCTTGTGCATGAGGTAATATGAAGATACACTGTACAAGGGCTACTATGCATACAAAAAATTTCTTTTATCAACTCTTTACGAATACCATCTTATACACATGTAATTGAATGTATAAAGAGTTCATTAAAAACTTGTCATGGAGTCGTTGCAATGTGGATGGGTCTTACTTTGTTGTGCCCTCCTTAAGAAATATTGCAAAATAGCATGTTGTACTATTGTTGTCCATGCCACTACAAAAGTTGCAAATTTAGCAAAATGTCATTGACTCGATTCACATGTGAGCCCCAATCCCAAATGGCATACCCATAACCAGTCGTATTTTACTGAAGTGTCACTTTTACAATGATATGGATCGATTACTCTATTATTCCTGGAACAATACCTTCTTGTGACTGATCTGCATATGCCAAAAATAACCAAAACTTTCCTCTCTGATCACTCAAACCCAACATAGACAAACCATTTCCATGTCAAAAGTACCAAAGATAACCACCAAAATAATCTAAACAAATAGAAATTTGTAGAAGTTCATAGAATAACCTTGTACTTCTATCCTAGAATTGTTTTTATGTAAAAACAGTAACAAAAAGATAGAAAAATATGCTTGCATTACTATTAGTTACATCTAGTAGAAACACAATTCACAAAAAGGAGTATAGCTAGAGACAACCCAAAATTAGAATAGACAACTTTCATTTATGCAAAAACATCAAATTAAAATCTTACTAGGCAAACTATACTCACATTGTATTATATCATGTTTGAAAGAAGATAAAACCATATCTATTAGAAAAGAACCTCCAAATTAAATTTATTTACTACATACTCACCCATGTATAATTCACTATCCACGAGACCTATGTCATTAAACTACAATTACATAGCAAAATCTTATCCAACACAATATCATGAATCCAGACATCAAGAATAATTCTACATCAAAAACTTGACCAAACATGTCTCAAAAGCCTAAAGAGAAAGTTGTATTTTGGTTCCTCAACTTTAGGACTAGGTTCATTGTATGCCTTGAACTTGTCAAGATCACCATTTTAGTCCCTCGACTTTGTTGATAGCTCCAAATCAAGTCCTCTAAGTCACTCATGAGTGAGGACCACTAATAAGTGGACCCACAGGCCAATGACTCAGGGACTTCTATATTTTTTAATGAGGTGGGACCGAAATGGTACCCACCCTTGGAATTAAGAGGACCCAAATGGTAATTTTCCAAAGTCTCCAATTTGGTCACATGGCATGTTATGCACGAACATTGCTACACACTTCCCAGCATGCTGAAGCTCGTTGAGATCTTGCCAAAAATAAAGGAAGTTTTGCAATGGACTTTAATATAATCACATGAAAATACTATAAACTCTGTTGCATTATTAAAAAAGAACTCTTTTTTCCAAATTTTGTACATGAAATGAAATATAATGTAGAATAGTCTAACTATACCGGGGGACACATATCCTTTATGTACACACACCCTTACCCCCATCGCCACCTGCAAACCAAATCAAAACTTTCCCTTACAACATTGTGTGGAACATTGACAACAGATCCAAAAGAAAGCCTAACCGCTCCCCTAATCTCTATTCTTGGGTCCAAATTTAGTCTTGCCGTCACAACCGCTTGCCTCATTGTTGAAGTATGGTGCAACATATACTTTTTTTAATTTGCTTTCAGTGAGATTCGAGAATTTTATTTGGGGTTTTATTGTGGAAATGTATGTAGCCGTAGCGCAAAGCTTTTAGAGGTTGTGTGGTACCTGATTTGTGTGGCATGTTTATTTCTTTGCTGGGTTATGAGGGATTGGTAAGCTGAGATTGATGTTATTTTGGGATTTAGTCATGGAACCTTGAGCAAATCAAGATAAAATTTCCTATTTGTTTACTTCATTTTAGATTTCTTTTGTTAACTCTAGTGTTTTTGATATGGAGGGGGATGGTTTACATTGGGTTTTTGAGCAAAGGAAGAGAAAAGTTTTTATCACTTTTGGATTGTAAAGAAATAAGGATGATTCCATATCTACTACTTGTTCTGCTATTTTGTGTTTTTTAGTGGAGACGATGTCCTTCTAAAATTTTCTTTTGGGTGTAGTTGAACTACAAAGTAAACCTAGCATTTCATGGGCATTGCCGGGCTGCCATTCGGCCTGGTCCTTTTAGTTTGATTTTCCTAGGCATGGGTTAGCCCTAAATAGTTGGTCAGGTCAACCAAGCTTGCTTAGTCATGCCAAATGATGACACGCAAGTCCTTCTAAAATTTTTTATCACTTTTGGATTGTAACGAAATAAGGATGATTTAATATCTACTAATTTTTCTGCTATTTTGTGGTTTTTAGTGGAGACGATGTCCAAAAATTTTCTTTTGGGTGTAGTTGGACTACAAAGTAAACCTAGCATTTGATGGGCATTGTCGGGCTGCCATTCGGCCCGGTCCTTTTAGGCTGATTTTCTTAGGCATGGGTTAACCCTAAATAGTTGGTCAGGTCGACCGAACTTGCTCAGTCATGCCAAATGATGACACGCAAGTGCACACTAATTTGAAGAGAGCCTTTGTAACCTCTCCTAGTCCCCACTCTTAGCATTGTCGGGCTGCCATTCGGCCCGGTTCTTTTAGGCTGATTTTCGTAGGCATGGGTTAGCCGTAAATAGTTGGTCAGGTCGACTGAGCGTGCTCAGTCATGCCAAATGATGACAAGCAAGTGCACACTAATTTGAAGAGAGAGCCTTTGTAACCTCTCCTAGTCCCCACTCTTGGCTCTCAACCCAGCCTTGATGCCTCCGCTGCTTGCCTCATCGTTGTATGTATAGTACATCATATATTGAGTGATTTGTTTTGTGTGATTTGAGAAATTAGTTGGGGTGTTTTGTTGTGTGGAACTGTGTGTGAGGGCAAAGCATTTTCAAAAGTTTTTGGTGGTTCTCAAGTATTTCTGTGGTGTTTTTCTCGGCGTTATACAGGGGATTGGTAGGTGAAGGTTGATGTCATTTTGGGATTTAGTCATAGAACTTTGGGGAAATGTGGCTAAAAGCTTCTGATTGTTTTCTTTGTTTTGGACTTCTTTTGTTATCTTTGGTGGTTTCTTTATACTGGGTTTATGAGTGAACGAAAAGGAAAGTTGGATTTTATAGAAATATGGAAGAATGTTGGACATCTATCTTACTTTTTCTCTTTGTATTTTTGGAGGGGAGATGATGTCATCCTGAAATTTTCTTTTGGATGTGGCTGGACTCTAAAGTAGACCTGGCATTGAGCGTAGAATGGCCTTCCATTTGCCCCAGTTTTTTCAAACTTATTTTTCCATGCCCAGTCTATCCCTAGGGGAGGCTATTTGGATCGAGTTTCGAGAAATGCAATTTTGTTACATGAGATCTAGAGTTTTATGCCAAACAACACATTTGATAAACTTGCCTTTAACAAAATAACAATCTAAAAATCAATTTTGTTAAAATATCTATCAAAACTTGATTTCACAAGACATCCCCTAGAACCACTAATCCAAAGAGGTCCCTATGTAGCTAGTCGAGTGAAGATATTGATCAAGCATGCCTCGCATGTGCATTTGTTGGACCCACTATGCTAATGACCTAACATGCCTAGCCCAACCCAACCCCAAATATTTGAGTATTTTCCCACATTAAGACATCTCTAATGCAAGGAGCCCTCAAATGGGGTGCCTGAGGGGTGAATGTTGCTGCATCAACAAGCATCTATCTAATTTATTCCCTCTGATGCAAACACCTCTTTGTGGGTGCTTAGATGATCCCAAAGTTCTTAGATGGTCCAATGAGTAGATGGGGCCCACCACAGTTGCATACAAGCACCAAGCACTTCTATGTAAATGCCTCGCAATTTCCTCACTTCCCTCTCCCATGTGGCAAGAAAAACAATATTTATTGCTAAACGCCTATCCCAACTAGTGCATTGGAGATGCTCTTAGTGCCCAATTATTAGGCAACATTAGTATTTAATGCGTGGTGGGATCTGATTAAATATTTTTAAAAAAAGCTAACTAATTTTCAAATTATGCATCTAAATTGTATGCATGTGGAGTGTAAATCCTAACATATGGTAGATGTAAGTTCTAATGTCAACCTTTGCCTATCAGTCCCTCATACCCACCCCACAAAGAAAAAGAAAAACCATAAAAATGCTCGGGAAAGACCCAAAACCTTAAAAAAAACACAATTCCACAACATAATTACAAAAGGTATATGTTGCAGCACCCATAAGATGATGCGGCAAGCAGTGACAGCGACAAGGCTAAGTTAGGAGCCAAGGATAGGGTTTACGAGAGAGGCTACAAAAGGCTTCCTTTTAGATCTATGTGTTGGTCGCACAGAACCTACAATGTCGAAAGGGAAGGTTTTGACTGTAATTGCATGTTGCAACGAGTAGAATGCATGCATGTAATAGCCATATGCTCCCACAAGTATTGGCAGAACTATTATGCACTACAGTCTATTACACATACAGATTTAGAATAAAATCTTTTCTTCATACTACAACAAAGCCCTTTGTGCTTCCATGCAACTACCGTGCATTTTCATCTAAAGCCCTTCATTGCAAAACTTCATTGGGCCCACAGGATCCCACATTCTTTTGCATGCTTATAGGCATATGTAGTAACAAATTGTCCATAACTAGCAAACTAAACTCCGCTGAGCTTAGCTCATTTTAAAACCACGTGAGCTCAGGTTGAATCGAGTTAGAAACCAAGCTGGAAATTGGGCTCATGCCCGGCTAATACCAATCCCAAGCCGAATATAGACAATGAAAATTCTAATATTTATTTTGTTGCATCAAAAAAATACTTACTGATCACATCACGAACACAACAAATATTTATATAGTATTTTCTATCATAATAATAAAACTATATTTCACCAATAAGGACTAAAAAAACACTACAGATTTCTAGCATAACATTGGATTACTTGGCAAAGTTTTTGGTGAACTATTATTGATAGTAAAATCATGATGTTGGCTTGAATAAGATTTGAGAAATTTTCACAAATAATCCAACTTTTCCTATAATTAAGAAAATTAGATCCCACTTGAATCAATTCAGTCACACACTCATTAAATACTAACTAAAGAGGCAAACACGCCCTTGGCGCATACGAGAACAAAAACATGGAGAAAATATAATGTGCGCTTAGCATAGTCTACAGTATTAGTGCCAATGTAATTGCTTCATGCACTATTATGTGTATTAAATTGGGGCCCCAAAAATATTTGGCCTAGTTGCTATTGGGTGTCATACCTTTAAGAGGTGGGTTTTATAGTAGATTGATTTCTTGTTTCAGTTTTTTGATCCTGATCACAGGATTAATTTTGAACTAATAAGGAAACAATAAATATTCTCATTTACAAATATATGTGCAACCTATACACCACCAGATGTCTGTTGCCAAGAGAGTAGAAATAGAGAAAAGGACAAAAAGAGAAAATAAAGATCTGAAATTTGCCCTATATTCCTACCATGAATAGATCAAAAAAGTCACCTCGTGTTAGAACAACACAATAATTTCCAATCCTGCACAAACACAATAATTTCCGAACCTGCACAAACACAACATGCAATGGAAGTAAACGACAGACAATTACCTTTTTTTAACCTTCCTTTGGTGTTTCCATTCTATCTTATTAGCAACCCTTACAATCTCATTTTTTGTTGCCAAGCCTGCACAATGCTGAGATTTCAAAATCTGGAGAATATTCCATCAATTTTACTTTACTATACATCATTGCCCAAAAAACATAAAGTTTGAATCAACCCCTCTAATATTTATCCATAGTAATTGCTTGATTTGAGAATAAGAAACCACACTTAATTGATAGGCACTTTTCCAAATAAAGGAACATAAGTGGGTTGAACCAATGGGTGGACAACATCAATGGCTTTCATGCATTACTGAAATTTTCAAAATTAATTAGATTGCTTTGAATATAGATATTTTCTTGCTTCTTTCATGAAAGCTATGACACTAAATATCAAAAGGTACATTATGAACTCTCGGGATATGTATTGCAGATTTTCATTCTTCCAAGTTTCATAGTAGAAGACTGTACTCTGTTCATGGGAAATATCTTGCTTGAGTTAGCAACTTAGCAAAAACTTCATAAACACATACAAGGCAAAAGGAAAATTGTAATGTTCCAGCTGGTATGGAAATTTGCCTGAGCTATTATATAAAAAAACATTATGAAGCCAACCTATTTGTACACGCATGGCCTCTTTTATGAGGCTATGCGAGTATTACCAGAAAGGGGAAGGAACAAAAAGAAAAATGATAGATTTACTAAAGTGTGTGTCCACTAACCTGGAAGGTTGTTATGAATCAAGAAGCTGATCCTAGAACTAAAATGAGAATTTGCCGAATTCTACCTATCAGAACGTAAATCTGGATGTGAACTTTTCAGAATATAGATGCTTCATGAGCTCTCTTTTAATAACTCTGAAGTTGGTATAACATAAGGACATGCAAATTGTTTGAGAACACTATATTCAAGCATTCTAGTTAGAGCACCCTCACAATACAAGCCACGTGGCAGCATGAAGAGGAGGACTGTATGAATGGGATACTAAAAACCCATCCAATTCTACGTGTTTCTGAAGACAAGCAACAAAAGACAGAGGTGGAAGAAATAATGAGCATCAAATTGTAGTTATTTAAAAGCACAGGTAGGGAAGTACTGGTGACAGGTGATAGATAAGTATTTCCAATACATGGCCCAATTATGATTAAATTACTGCAAATTCAGCACACCGTCCAGAGTGGGGATTCCCATTGTAAATGCAGAATTAACAATGTGCATCAAGCAGTAATTGTCTACAGAAAGAAGCAAGAAGCTATTGACCATATGTAATAGACAAGTAATTACCTATAGTGCTTAAGTACCTGGAACGACTATAATAAAACTCAAAAAACTTACACACCACTTGGCTTGATGGTTCTTATTGTGCATCCCACCTACATAAGTTGGCATGCACAAGCACAACAATGAAAATATAGTAAGAAAAGAATGAAATTCTATTAAGCGAGTGGGGAATAAACCAAAAGGAAACAAACTGAACCTAAAATGTGAGAGGGAATAGGCAGGATTCAAGTAAAATCTCAAATCGAGAAGAAACTAAAACAAAATCAAGTAAGGACAGTCCCAATCAAAGTGAGCTGCAGCCACCCAAGAAGTAAAATTCCCCAATAATAAAACAAGCGAAGCGCATAGTGGTATAGAGGACAGGCAAAGAAAGAACTACTACACAATGATAAGCGCGTAGTGGAATAGAGGACAGCAAAAGAAAGAACTACTACACAATGATAAGCACATAAGTGGAATGGTACCTAGAAACAAGGCGAGATCACGCCATGATAAAGATGGGGAAAGCACCCAGAAGAGCCCCGAGATGCCATAGTACCTAGAAAAGCGACGTGATATCAATATCAAGCACAGAAATGGAATAGACAGAGTGCGCCTGACTTGTGAGTTTGGTTGTGGGCAGATTCGTTTTGCGCAACTCGAGTACAATACACATAGCATTCCAATTTAACATCACAATTCCATCTATCACAAATCCATCAAATATATTGTGCAGTGAACCAAATAAAGAAACTATTACTAGCTTAATTCTTTGCAAGAAATTGCAACATCCACCGGTAGCATTTGCACCACCTTGACGGCTCTAGCGCGATTCACCCCGCTCATCATAAACCTGATGTTTGTATAAACACCGGCGGTGACATACCCATCAAGGGCGGCGACGTAGGATCAGGCCTCTGGGCTGTAGTCGCTGCCGGAGGCAAAAGGGACCATCCATAGAACAACACATGGCGGGCGTCTCGGATTGAGCGAGGTGTCCGGCGTGGAAGCCGTGGCAGCTGGGTGGACAAGGGATGGCATTCGCCTGAGGAGGCGGAGGATTAGGGCCTTGGTGGTGGCGGCGAGGGCTAGCAGAGAGAGGAGGAGGCGGGCCAGGGTTTGGTCGGGAGGTTTGTATAGGCCTGGCAGTGAGAGAGTCAAATTGTGGGCTGTGTAATGGTTAGTGGGCTGAGCTCCCGTATTATCTCCAAACAGGATGTGCAGATTCATCCGTAGCTTAAAATTTGCACATTCACCTCTCATCATGTTATTTTACGTATTACTGTATAAAATTGGTAAATCTAGTATTTTCTCTGCTTTATCTATATAGTTTTGAGATGTTGTTAAAGATGATAGGAATATAGAGAGGGAATCTTTTTAAGAAAATATGTATATGAGGATATAGAGATCTGATTTTAAGTATTATTGTTGGAGAATGTCTAAGAAAACAGTAATATCTAAAATTAGATCTCTATATTCTCATATATATATATATATATATCTCCTTAAAAAGATTATATACCTATATTTGTATCCTGTCCAAATTCTAGTTGGAGTGTTGGAGCAAGAAGGGGTTAGTGATATCTAAATTTTAGGCTTTAATCATTTTAGTCTCTTATTGGGGGACGGTCAGTTTATAAGTTGAATTAAGGTTATAAATCCAATAAATAAATAGAAAAGAGAGTATTTAGTAAAATTTATTTAAGATTTTAGTTTCTTAAAAAAAGAACCATTGAACACCTGATTTATTTAAAAGTTAATAAGTCAACACAACTTAAATAGTCGATAAATTATAACCAGTTTCTCCTGACTTCTTCAGCTTATTTGAGATTTATCCTCATCTCCCACTCCCTTCCTCGAAGGTTATAAACTCAAAATTTTTATCAAACAACTTTTGAATTTATCAAATAAATCAATTTTTTGAACTTATATGTCAATAAGCTCAAAAAACCATCTTATTGGATAAACTAAGTTTCATCAAACACTCTTGAGTTTATTTGAAGTTTCTAGTTCATATAAGATTTTTAGTTCAAAAGGTAAATTTGAAATTTAAACTCTTTGTTCAACCTCCAACTTATCTAAAAAATAAAACTCAAATAAACTAGGTTAAACGGAACCGATTGTCAGGGATCGCCATTCTAATGAATGAAAAATCATTGAAATTTCCCATTTTGCTCAAAAAAGAGAAAGGAGACTGATTTTGACATGGGCGTTGCGTTTTTTTTTTTTTTTTGGGAAGCGTTTGTTTTTCCAACGAATTTTCACGAATAATCTTGACAAAGTTGCCTTGTAACGCATACACAGGAGTGCTTCTCTCATCGACGAGGGCCATGAGATAACTATTCGTATTTTCTGAGGAGCAGCATTATCCTAGAATTTATTGAATTTTCTTTTTGTTTTCTAATTCTCAAATCCATTTGTCTAATGGAATAGAGTATATTCCTATTTCTATATTGAATTCAATTTCATGTATTTTCAATTTGATATCGCCATCTAGAACTTCTTCCCCAACCCTACCCAAATCCAGAGTAGCTAAGTACAAAAGTAAAATTAATCTTTGTTTATACGTGGGTTTTTTCTACAAAATGGACCACTTCAAATAAGTTAATTGCTCTAGTCCAGAATACAATTAATCTTATTTAAGTTTCTAGCTCAAAATATTTTAGTTTAACAGATAAGTCTAAAATTTAAGCCTTCTATTTGTCCAACTTTTACTTATATAAAAAAACTGAAGTTTGAATAAGTCAAGGCAAACACGCTTTGAGAGCAAGCTTAAATTTATAAGTCAGATTAAATTTATAAACCCAACAAACCAAAAAAAAAGATTAAGACGTATTTAGACTAGTTTATCCGAACTTCAACTTATTATTAGATAAGTTGAAGCTAGACATAATGAGGACTTAAATTTCAAGTTTATTCACCAAATTGAAGTCTCTTTAAATTAGAAACCCAGATAAGGCATATTTGGCCAAGGTGATGTTTATCAAATAAATTGGCTTGTGGATTTATTAATATATAAGCTCAAAAACTAACTTATTTAATAAACTTAGAAAATGTTTGACAAATTTTTAAGTTTATAAACGGGATAGTAAAAAATATTTTTATACTTTAGAAATTGTAAAAAAAAGTAACTTATCAAAATATTTCTAGATTCTTTTTTTAATTCTCTTAAATACCCTTTCATTCCCAATTTGCCTGCGATCCCGATCCAATTTTGTCCAGATGTGGACAGATCCAATTTGCGTTGCGTTTTGATCCCATTTGTCTTCATGTGGTCAACGCGATCCAAATTTCCTTTGATCCAATTATCAGGACAACAGGGACGGCATGGCCCATGACGAGTTGCTACGGCGATGGCGAGCGCGACGAGTGGCTACAGCTACAGCTAGGGCTACCGAGATGCCGGCAACGACGGCCTGCAGCGAAGGTGACGACCAATGGAGCTGCAATAAAGATTTGCAACAACAACAACAACATATGGATACCAAAAGAAAGCGGATTTGGAAAGTGAGAAGTCTGAGAGGTTAGAATATAATAGCTACAACTTAATCGGTCAAATAATCTAAAGTTGTTAGATTATCAAGAGAAGTGGTGTATTTGACGAGGGTTTTAGTTGATCATATTAATAAGTTGTAGTTGAAATCCGATCAAACATGTCACGAGTTTAAACTCCTCTCTACTGATCTATCGGGCTTATAAGGTTAAGCTAAGCACTTAAAAATTGTCAATTTTTTGCCTCTAACTAAACAAAATCAAATTAGTATGACATGACCAGATATTGTTGAGGTAACAAATCAAACATGTCCTTGGTTCTAAATTGACTTACCAATTTTCCTTTCTTCCTCTCTATGACATGCAGGCCACAATTGATTTGTCAATTTTTTGTTAACCAAATATTGACCGATATTTGGTTTATGACGACAAATATTTTGGTTATGCCCCATATATTAATCATGGCAGATGGGATTTTTTTTGCAATCCTTCTTAAGGTATCAGGAGGTACAGATATATTTAGTAGATAAAAAAGTATTAGTTGTCATCTAATAGTTATTTTATAAGGGCTATGATCAATATTTTACATATTAATTAAATCACATTAAAAAAGGTAAAGATCTAAAATCCAAACATAATTACTTGGCTAAATCTAACATTTTTGATGGATTATGCATGTGCCAAGGCGACATCTTGGAGACCAGAGGTGAGTTCATCTCAACACCAATTAATTATATGAATACAATTCAAAGACTCCAACTCGTCTCAAATAAATTTCAAACAGAAATATTGAATACTATCCCAAACTTGTATTATCACCTTCGAGTCCACGGTGCCTTTTTTTGCTAGTGTCCCTCGTGTTGCCGATGTCTGCCCCTCCGACGCCCCCCAACCACAATATCGTCTCCAAGTGCTATGCTTGACACAAAAATTTCTTTGTCCTTTTCACTTTCTCAATCCAATCACCGATACTAGAATGTCCTAATACATGTTCTTATGTTGTTTGAATAATAATTTTCAATGTCTTCATGATTGCAAAATTGAATGAACATGTACAATAGTGTAATAAGATGGGATAGTGTTGTAAAACTAGTGGATCTTAAGAGATTTTTTTAAGATGTGATTAATCTAAGAAAATTTTTAATAAAAATATATAGTGAAAATTATATTTCTACTCATTCAAAATATATATCTTCTATATAAAAATAATACTTATGAGGAGAGATATGAGAAGATATATATAAATCTCAACTTAGTTAAATCATATGGTTGAAAAAATACTGACGGACAGTAAAGAAAATAAAAAAGGCACCAGCATCACCATGTCAGTAGTCACAGGTCACCCACACACAGCAAGGAGCAAACAAAAGGAATAAAAAGGAAAGCGAAAGTATCAAAGTATTGAAACCTTCTTCAGCCAGGGCGGCCAATCAATCGTACGGACGGAGACAGCCCTGCCCGATCTAGATAACAACCATATCAATCCTAGCCGTCCGATCAGGCCGGCCGTTCGTACAGGCCAACTCGCAGTGACCGTTCGGAATCTTTCGCTGCACCAGCGTCACGCTGTCACGTCAAAGAAATACTCCTTGGCCCACATGTCAGTTGATGCTTTCCATGCTGTGTGGTGGCATATTTAAAATAGAGTTTTACAAATAGGTGTATATTGTTTTTTATATTGTATATACTTGTTTTTCACTCTTAGATCAAATCTTTTTTATTAACACTATAGAGTTCATCTGATTTTATTTTAATTCTTACAGTTGGGGGATGCAATAAGTAGTGATGATCGGGGGATAGGGATAGAAAGGCAATAGACACGACTGCAGTGTGGCGAGGTTGGGAGGCAGTGGTCAACATGAGAGAAGAGTATGTGGCAGCAAGAAATCAAGAGAAGAGGGGGAGAAGAAGGGTTGAAGAGAATGAATTATGGAGATTAAATTTATATTTTAATGTATGATGTGGATGGTACAATTTTTTAAGAAAAATAACTACTTGCACTCTAGACAACCCTTTTAGAATATTAGGTTTGCCATATATTTTCAAAAAATGCAAACTTTCCTAATTTTGTATTTTAATTTTCCAGAATAAACGGTATTAATTTATGAGGCACCATGCTCTCTCTGTGAAATGAATAAGAATTCATTTAATTCTTAGAAAACAGAAAAAAAATCCTAACTCATTAATTGTTTGGATTTTCTTTGGCCTACCTTCTTTCTGCAATAAAAAATTTTCTGGTCCATAAATTCTGACGAGATAAAAGACCTTATTCATCAATCTAATGGCAGACCCTAACATAACCATGAAAGTAATAGATCCATTACAATGTAATTAAGACCTAGACCAGAGGACATAAAGTCCAATTCGAGCTAATTCAGTCGAACTAGGATTTAGGACCAGCCCAAGCTGGGGAGTTTAGGCTCAATAGCTATATTCCGCTCGATCATATCTACTTAGGTAGCAATTTTACTATTAGAATGCACAGAACTGATTTGACCTGATCAACTCAGCTAGTTACACAAAATTGGAGCTGATATGTCAGCCGTTGTTATTATGCATAACATTTTTGTAAAACAAAAGAAAATTCTTTAGTACCATTGTCTATAGGATTTTATTTTGTATGTATTAGATTTATGTAAACCTTAGACCGAGTTGAATTTAGACCGCACCACCGAAAAATCAAGAGTTATCTAGGATAGGTGAGATTTGTTGAAATCTAGTTCTATAGGCACTTGGATTAGACTGATTTGATTTATTTTGCAATTCAAAATATAATTGAATTGAAATTGAGTTTGACACGATATAATTTAGTTCTCTGAACTCAATTTCAAACCCCAATATGATATTATAGTGAGTGTATTCAACTCGAAATCAAGCTTGACCGAATTTCCCGAGTATTTAACAATTCATCCGTTGGTCTTCTGGGAATAAGGAAGGGGACAAAGGAGTTAATGTTGGATGGGAGTCCAAACTCCCAATGTCAAATCGGGGTGAGATTTTAGTTGGAAGTGTGAGTTGCATCAAATCCACAGCGATCATTGCGGGGGGATCGCAATCCGCCGCCTCCCGAGACGATTGAGTTGTGGTCACGTCCAATGTCATGCATGCATCAATACATATATCACTCACTCCCTTTCGGAGCAACCTAATCATATTTACCCACGTCATGCTCCCAGTTTTGTCCCTCTTCTTATTACGTACGTACACGCCATGTCATCCCTCTCATCAACAAGCTCAGAACAGCTGTTCAAGATACCACTAGATCACTGGATCTCCTACTCGACCAAAAAAGAAAATATTAAGATCCTATTTGGAAACACAGTATTTAAAAACTACAGTATTTGAAAATTATGGTTTTGAAATTGTAATGCAACTAAAACCACAGTATTACGTAATATTTCAAAACCACAGTTTTTTAAGGTGTTTGGATACACAGTTTTTTTTCAAAGTTTTCAGTTTGATGTTTAAATGAACTGATTGTTATTAGTTTAAAAAAACTAACTATTGGACAATTTCTACAGTGTTTGGATATCAAAATTTTCAAATTCTTTAGACATGAAGCATTAGAAGTTCAGAATCCAATTCCTTGCAACGTCAAACTTTTCAAATTCACAGTTCAACACTGAAGATGCAACTTCAAATTTTGTTTTATATCTAAGAAATTGCAACTTTTCAAATTCAACTTTAATTGCAACTTCAACTTCAACACATGAATTTGAAAAGTTGAATTTTAGAGAATAACAGAGAAATTCAAATCCAAAACATTCTAAATAGCCAACGTCAAACTTATAAAGCCAAAAATAAATTGTTTTCATATTTATTATTAAGTTTTATTCTCATTTATAATTTTTAAAATTTGTTTGCAATTTTTTACTCTCATGTGTCAATTGTCATGTCCTCATGTATAATTTATTTTAAATTTGTAAGAATATGTTTGAATTTTCTATGATATTTTAATCTATGTTTTTTGTAATTTTTAGTTACTATTAAATTGTTAATCTGTTATACACCAAATATTTTTCTCAATTTTTAAAATACTTTTCCTTTTTACTATTTTCTAATATTTAATTAATTATTTAGTTTTATAATAAATTTAATACGTTTAAAATTTAAAATTGAAATTATTGAATTTTTAATTCTAAATAGCCGTGCCCGTGCCGGCCCGGCACGCAATACGGCCGTGGTGGCGGCGCGGTGGCGTGGAGCGGCAGGCGTGCGACGGTGAATTCCAACACAACATGGTGAGTGTGGGTGCGCCATAAGGGAGGAGAGACGGTGCGGTCAAAGTTTTGGAGAAAACTTTGTACCAGAGCAAAGTTTATAAAACTCCAAAAAAACCATGGTTTTGAAGAAACCACGGTTTTAAAAACCATAAAATACTTTGTAACCAAACAGCACCTTAGTTTTCAATACCACAGTTTCTTTCAAAACCATAGTATTGAATAAAAACTCCAAAAAAACTTTGTTTCCAAACAGGGCCTAATTAGTTTTGTGTTATTTGTAAAAATATTACAATTTTAATTTATGTAAAGTGGAGGTAGCGAAAAAAATTATAGATACAAAAAAACAATATATATAATAAATTTTACTGATAACCATAGATCCATTGGCTACTACTTAAAAAAAAATAATTAGTTGACAACTAGTTTACCTATCTCGATTTAGGACCAGATCCTTTAAATAGAGGAGTTATTACACAACTAATATATATATATTTCTATCTATTGTATTAAACATAAAGACTATAATTAATTTTTTATAATAAATTATTTTTTGTGTTTTCTAATTTTCTTACTCACTTAGTCTTCATTGTGTGCTGTACAAGGGGACGGTAAAAAAAAACATGGTCTCATCTGGTAATTACTCCATAAGAGGACCAAGAATTAATACTCCAGTAGCGAGTAGTACTTTTACTTACACCAACTTGTAACAGATCACCGGTGTGTGTGTGTCGCACTCTGTCGCACTCACACGTCAGAGTGAGCAAAAGATGCAATCATTTTTCCGGTTTTGTACTGGATTCGGAGGATCTCCAGTTCTCCACACAATCTTTGCTCCCTTTTCCCATAAAAATGTTTTGACAAGAAAGCCTGCATCTTATCAACCCTTAACTACTACTGTAACTCTCCAAGTAATCCTCCGAAACAACATTTTAATTTTTTTTTTAACCCTTCTGCTCTCTCTATAAGTAGCCTTTTTTCTATCGATCTAAACACACAGATTTCTAAGCCTATGTTCATATTGTAGTTTTTACAGTTCTAAGTTGCTGGCTATGGGCAAGATGATGTGTTTGGTGGTTTGTTGGTGTTACATTGCACTCCTTGTCTGTAGTTGTCATCTTGTTGCAGTGCAGGGGCGCCTAGGTATGGTCCATTAAAAGATTTGATAACTTATCCTTTTTGTGCATTCATATGTAGAGTATTTGGTGATCCTAAGTGCTTCAATTTTGGACTTTCTTAGGTTTTGTTGCTGAGTTGGATGGTCAAAAGCCAGTCCCAGTACCGTATCTTCAGGTTACAGAGGTATATGTATGTGCAGCTTATGCACTTTCTTCTATTGATACTTCAGTATACTCCAGTATACTCCTACTTCTTTGTCATGCTTTTTGGGGAGCAGTAGAACTATAATCATAGTACTATAGGAAAAGAAAAAATATATCACAGTACATCCCCTATAGAAATTTACAGTACATGAGGCAGTGTCATTTTTATTTACACATAGTGCTGCATGAAATTTTAACGTAGCTAACATTCTGCTGCTGCTGCCACTACTGCTGTTTAAGGAGGAGGATGGAAAGACGGCCAGTGGGAGGTCATCGACGTTGCCGCTGCCGGCGCGAGGGGTGTCGGTCAGGCCGGAGCTGCGGTCGGTGCCGTCCGGGCCGGACCCAATGCACCACCATGGCAGTCCAAAGCGGCCTGAACACATTCCATGATCAGAGAATAAGCTTCTAATATTATTACAAGCTCGGCTGGAAATTATACGCTCGACGGTGCATTCCTTTGGTAGATTAGTGTGTGTCAACTCTCGCAGTTCTAGAGCTAAGGTTGATTTGTTTCTATGTACAGGAGTGTTGTGTACTGTGAATCTGTGATGCAACTATAAGTGAGCTTCCATGTTGCCATGGCACCTGCCAAGTACTGTTGTTTTAAAATTTATTGGAAAGTAGTTAGGGCGAAATGGTCAGTCTAATTTCAATGATTTTGGGGATTTTGCAAGGCATTTTTCAAGTATTGTGCTTAAGTTTTCGGTGTTACTTCAGCCAAGATGTTTCAAATTCTCTGTGATTGTAGTCAACCTGAAAAATGAAAATATGACATGCCATGCAGGCAAGTGGCAACATGCCACTATAAAATTATACTTTTGTGGATACAATAGACTTAGTTGATTCAATCGATTCATTATAAATATTGAAACAATCCTCTTCATGTTAGGAGACATGATTTTTTGGAAAGAAAAACAGCAGGAGAGAGTTCCCTGGGAACCATATGATCATGAATATAAGAATTTTATTTCCTAATAAAAAAAAAATAAATTCGAAAAATAATCTAGACCTTTTAAATTTTACAAAAATGACCCCTTGTCGCGAACTGGGCCGTGCGACTGATCTTCAGTTGCTAGCCCAGCTAACAACTGAAGACGTGGCACGGCGCTACCCGGGCTAGCGACTGAAAAGATATAAAACTATGTCATAACAATAAATTATAAAAACTGATTGTAGTCTAGTTGGTTAAAAGACTCTCTCTCCGGAGAGACCACAGTTTGAATCTCACTCCCGCAAATATTTATACAGGGTCATTTTTGTAAAATTTAAAAGCTCTGCATTATTTTTCGAATTTGTTTTTTTTTGAGCTATTAGAAAAAAAAATTCTGAATATAAGATGGGGATAGCAATAAAGTCTTACATATAAGCAGGGTCCTTAAAATGCAAGTTGCCGCTTCTCGTCTTCACTGTCGTGCGTTGCGCATGTTGCATCAATTTGATTTGTAGGGTCAAGATTGTAAAGGCAAATTGGTTTATCTCCATTGAGCAGCAAAATTCTACCAGCATATATCTGCAATTAATTGAAATTTTGATTAAAATAAATAACTATTTAGTGAGATGTAAAGGCTGGAACCTGTAATGGAATGGCAAATTTGCAATTTTTCACTGAAGTATACCCCCACCCCCCACCCCGCGCCGCTAATAAACAAATAAAGGAGAGAATTAGCCCAGTGGTGCTTGGTACCGTACTCATCATACACGCGCAAGAATATCAGACGAAACAAGCAACCACCCATGGACGCGGCCGCCGGCTGCGAGCGGTGGACGGAGGAGGTGGACGACCTGGTCGACGCCGGTGACGTAGACGGCGCCATCTCCCTCCTCGAATCTGTCGTCTCCAACCTCTCCACCTCCTCCCCCTCGCAGGGCGCCGACCTCCGTCTGGCCGCAGCGCTCGGCGACCTTGCCGGGCTCCACGCCTCCCGCGGCCACACTCTCCGTGCCGACGAGTTCCGCTCCCGCGCCATCGCCCTCCGCTCCCACGCCGCACGCCACGGGGCCTTAGGGTTTGCTTCCCTGCTTGTTCTTGCTTTAACTGAACCTTTACATGCTTTCGAGGTTCTTGATTGGGGTTGGGGGTGTGCAATTCTTGACACGACTTGGAGTTCCGTTGGTTAGTTGCGATTCATTGGGTGTAAATGATTAATTGTAATGTGACTGAAGACAAGGGAGTAGATTGATTGATCAGTTCTTGTTTAGGCATCAGCTGTTAATTCTTGTTCCGATCTCATCAGTTAGTTGTCTATTTAATGGCTTCCACTGTGATTAAGTTGGATTTTGGTTGCTACTTGTAAAATTGTATTCCCAAGTCTCAATAGCAAAATATAATGTGTCTAAGAAGCGTCTAGACTCGACCCCCTTTAACCTTTCAAAAAAGATTAAATAAACTTCTGACTACGAACTTATGTCCTAATCTGGCACTCTCATTTAGTTGGCCTGCTGTAAATTTACACATTTGGTAAATGGATGGAGCAGTTCTTTGATTGTAGTTTTATTGCCGAACTGTTGTTTGATTCTAACTAGTTTTGCATTTCGAGTTTGCTTCCTTATGGAAAATTAGGCAGTTTTGGTTGTTTGTCACCTTGCTGTAATCTGCAGTTCTGCACATCCATTAGCTTGTGATGTTTGTGGGAAGGGGAGAACTGTTGGATGGAGTTCCATCTCAAGCTGCCTGATTTTTGTATTGGGATGTAACTCATTCTCATTCTCATTCTCCGGTCATGGTTTTGTTCTGAACTCATGGTTAGCTTCCCTTGCAGGTTTCTTCACTGGTATATGTAATAGGCGTAACCCACTTTACACACTTTGTTTGACTTTTTATATCCAAACTATATATATATACACGCTTAGATGCATGTACTCGCAGCATTGAAATACATTATATATATATATATATATATTTCTAGTTATGTATAACTATTATCTTTTTTCATTGTTTATTTTTTGAGCTTCTGGAGTCCAAATTCTTGGCCACTATATACATTTGAATAGCACTCAGTTGCTATGATTGTGTGCTTGCTGTTTTTCCTGTGTGGTTCAGTCAGGTTCTCTTTGTAAGCTCTACGTCATGATTCGCTGAAAATATTAGAACATGACTTCCTAAAAACTAGCAAAAAAACTTCAAACTACCAGAACCTCAAAGCTTGCAAATCTTGCTCCCATCTGCCCCATCTGTCTAATTTTTGTTCCCTTTGTTTTAATGATTGATGTTGAAGGGGTTGTGAGACAACAGAGAAATCTCCATTACCTGAGGATACTGGGGACTTGAAGGACTCAGGAGTCTTGGCTACTTCAAATGAGGACAATGGGGATGAAGAAGATGGTATTATTATAAAGCGTGTATCAACTATCATCTTGGAGATAATTTGGGAAAACCATGATCGTTCATTCCTGCTGTGGTACAAACAGATTGGGAGGCCATTGCAGAACGTGGAGCACATGATGATGCACTGGCGCTCTCCCTCGAGCAAGAGGCAAGGACTTCTTGTAGTTCCTCAGAGAAAAGTAGTGCTCCATCCTCAGAACCCAAGAGAAGGGGAAGAGGATCATTTCTGTACAATAAGAGTGTTCTGTACAGTGATCAGTGTGATTTGGAAGGAGAGTTATATGATAAGGAGTCAAGTCCTCAAAGTGAATCAAATTGGCGTTTAAATGAGCAAGAGGATCAAACTAATACAGGTACCTAAACTGTGCATTTTTGCTCATCAAGTTAGCTTGCTCATGCAAGCAAATAAAAGATTCACTTTATTAATTTGGTTTTGTAGTTGCAACAAGATTTGGGACAAGGCATGTCCTTGTTCTTTATGATTTTTCACCTAGTACCCGAACCACAGATTTGGAGAGGATCTTTGAAAAGTTTGGGAACCACGAGATTTCCATACGTTGGGTTAATGATACTGTTGCACTTGCAGTTTTTCGGTCTCCATCAGCTGGTAAACTGATTCTTGCAATCATTTATTATTATTTTTGTGCCTTTTCTAATAGCATGATTTGTTCTGGGAGAGGTGTCACCATGAATTTTCTCTAATTTAACCAGGGCAACTGCAGAGTTGAAATATGCAACTTCACATGATCCTTGTGCTGTTGGAATCAATTTGTGATGTCAATCTCGAATGGGATGAACTCAACAAATGTAGAAATCTATTAAAAGGAGTACCAAAAAAAATATTATAGTGCTGCAGATTTAGTAACCAAAATGGAAGTTGTCTCACAATTACTTCAAAGCTAAAGTATGAGAGGAATTTTGTACGAGCCAGAAATATTCCCTCACAAAAATGAGGACAGTACGTGCTCACCTGTGGCCTCCACAGATCCATGTTTTTTTGTCCAATTGTTATGCTGATTTAATGGTTGCTGTTCTGTTTGAACTACGAGTTTCGTGCTGATAATGAGAACAATTCAGCCATCTGTTCTTTCTGTAGTTATATTCTATACATTTTCATTTTCCATGTTGTAACCAACTACTTTTGTAGCTAATGAGGCACAAGCTTGTGTACCTCCAAGATATAAGGTGCGGTTGCTAAAGGAAGATGATGATCTCTTGACAAAAATAGATAGCAGTGGTAACAGTTTCCTATTTCTTTACCATCTGCTTCTCTCTTCCTGTAGATGATATCTAAATGAACAACTTGTACTTCAATTTTGTTTTGCTTCATGAGCATCCTTACCACTCTTTTTGTATTGCTTCCATTCCTGTTCAGCTAACACCATGTGAGATGTCATTGTTCTTCGCAGACCTAGAACCCCCCATTCCAAGACCTAAGACATCTGCAAGAACAGCCCAGAGGCTAATAGCTCATGGAATGGGATTAAGGCAGTTTACAAACTTCGGCTCCAATGAACTGAAGAAACAAGAGGAAGAGAGGAGGAACCGAATAGTTGCTCGACAAGCTATGCGTGATGACGTTTGGGGTTCTGATTAATTCGAGAATTTTTTCCATGGCTGGCCACTTCATTACCTTTGCCTGGCTGCTTGTTAAACCCATCTCTTTGTTATGTGGGTCAGTGGGTGGTTAAATTGTTGTACCTTACTTCATGTTTTTTTTAAGAGTGCAAGAGTGGCAGGAAAGTTTCATGAAACATAACCTTGCAGATCGCAACCAAATTGATGATAACACACTGAAATGTGCCCCTGTATGGAAAGTCGACATATTGAGTATTGTTGCACCATATATATGCTTTGGATGTGTTCTTGTTCTGTTTGTAGGCGTGAAGGAAAATCGCCTGCAGGCTGCAGTCCCGCAACCGTGTGTATGTGGTAGCCATGAAGTGGGTCTCCGTTCCAAACTAACCCAGCCGTGACTGCACTACTAACAAATGTTCTATTACGCCTTTTTTGTGGCTCCTGAAAACAATTATTTGGAGTGCGACTTGCTTATTTTTTTTTCTTTTGCATGTTCATATGTGTTTCTTTCTATCATAGAGAGCCACAAGTCAGAGAGCGACCATACACAAGAAAAGAAAAGAAAAGAAAAGAACATAGTAGCCTCAGTTGTGTTTTATACACCAAAAGAAAATTGCAAAAATTTTTGAGCGCCTGTGGTGATACCAACCGAGCTTGGACCCACTCCAACAAAAGACTCAAAATCCTGTGCATCTGCATCTGATCGGCTACGCACGCGAAATGAGGAGGACGGGCCGCTCCAACAGAAGACGCATTCGCTGGCTCGTCGATGCAGATCGGAGAGAGGATATCGAAATCTCCACATCTTCTTTCCGGTTGCTATCATCTCCCCACTTTCCATTTGCACCTTGGAGAGGCGAGGGCAGCGATGACGATGGCAGCGAGGCGGCGAGGGCGGTGACGACGAGTGCTGATGAGGGATGCCGCTCCCCTGCGCCGCCATTTGCCCGCGCCGCCGCTCTCCGGTTACCCCTGCCGCTGTTTGCCCGCGCCACGCCGCCGCCGTTTGCCCGCGCGTCCGCGCCCCCGCTCCCCCGCGCAGACGGCATGTGACGGTTATTTTTAACGGAATAGAGAGTGGGATTTGGAGATTATTGTTGAAGTAAGTTGAAATATAGGGATGAAATTTTTTTAGGGAGATGTGTATATGGAGATATAGAGATCCAATT
Source organism: Pharus latifolius (assembly GCA_019359835.1). Classification (NCBI taxonomy): domain Eukaryota; kingdom Viridiplantae; phylum Streptophyta; class Magnoliopsida; order Poales; family Poaceae; genus Pharus; species Pharus latifolius. Next base: position 1,746,782 of record CM033319.1, read on the forward strand.
TTAAATATTATTGTTAGAAAAGTTCTTAGGCCGAACCTCTAATGTGAGCAGAAGTGGAGGCCAGCTCGCTTGGAATTTAGGCTCGTTCAAGCCCCTTCTTTAGAAAACTTAGAACATGTCTAATGATAGGAAGGCTAAACACAAGTGACCACTACCAGTCTAATGATAGGTGGGCCGACACGCCCCACCTGCACCCCTAAGCAGAGCCCTCCCGACTTATGAATCACAAGTGCAAGTGCAACCTCCCCCATCTCATCAATCCTCCCTCCCATGTTACACGCCGGCCCAGCCCTCCACACTCCCCGGCGCACCAACAGTAACAATCGGCCTATGTAGAGGGGAATCTAGCAAACCAGTGAAAAATGAAAAATATAACCCAGGTCATTGTGCAAATATTAGTGCCTGTCAGCTGTGGCAATTCTCCCCTACAACAGTTCTTCCTCACCAAAAGGTAAATAGAAGAAAAATCACACCACCAGTAGTAACAGTTGCAACGACACTGGATGATGCTGATTGAAAAGGATCATAGAACCAATTACATCAACAGAATAACAACACATATTTAAGAGAAAAAAAAAGAATCCCAATAGACGGTAATGCACTTCGGAAAAATATGAAATAATGTGCCTTCGCTTTGAGATGTTTATCGACCTGGAGAAACCAATTGTCTTAGTACACCCTTCCTATAAACTGATACAAAGACTGATGTTTACTCTAATGAAAGGGCGATGAATCACTAAGAAAGTGACTTTGAGCCAAATCTCCACAATAATAAATATAAATGAGAAAATAGCATCTTGGAGAACAGGAGAAATAAATATTCCAATTGTCTCAACAAATAGAATGGATCTGCTTTCATGACTAATACCACTGACACCTATCACTTTTGCACATTCAGGACCTCCTATGAAAATTGGATAAATTTGTCATTGTACCAAGGATAAATATAAAATTATTCAGTTTTGGTGAACAACAAAAAACAGCTAAAATGTTGCCAATAACCCCTATCTGAGCGCGGCTTCATTAATTTAGGGCAGGTCAAAATTTTTTGCTCTATTGAATTAGTTAGACAAAATGATGAGTTGGGTACTCATACTCATATCCATTGTAATCATAATATAGCCTTTCACCACAAGCTATATCACGGCAGGCAACCAACAACACATGGCACTCACCATCTATGTCGTATCTGACGCATTTAACATTCTGCTTCTTCTTGCCATCCCTGCAGGAATTTACCATTTTCAAACTTAGAATATCGCTGTATTTCTATTTCTTGTTTCAGAGGACAGAATATTGTGGCACTTTCAAGGAAGTTCTGCTACAATGTAGAATTAAAATAACTTGCAATGAAAAATAGATGCCTAATATGCAAATGCTGGTCATAGCATACATATGCATCCAACATATCTGACACAACTAAGAATTTTTTTTTTTAAAAGCAACTACTTACAGAGTGTGGTTATTAATGCCACTAATAAAGCGAGAAAGGTTTCCACGCTTATCAGGACAAATAACCAGATTTTTGGAAGGATTTGCTGTCAGAAGAAGGGTCATTATACTGTCGCAATCATCAGTCTGCCGGTTTTCCAAGTAATCAACATCTCCAGTATATTCAGTGATGAAGGTCATATCCTTAATATCAGCATCAGCCTGAACAGTGAAACTGAAAATAACCAATTGACAGTTTAATTTCTATTTGCCAAATAACTAAAGTATCAGAGGAACATGAGTACAAGAAAAATACCCCTCACGTGAATCAAAAACTACCATAAGTGGAGGGCATTCTCCTCTTTTCTGCATGGTTCTGCAAAGTTCTATGGTTTCTTTGTCTTCTTTTGGGAGAACCTTCAGTTGACAAGTACATAGTTAAATAGTGAAAGGTGCAATCAAAGTAGTATTGTTTTAAGTTAAAGATTTTGCTAACCTGCATACCACCTTCTTCTAATGTTGCTTGATTTGCAGATCTGGGAGCCATACCAAGCACATAAGTTAACTCATTGCTGAACTCCATTTTTGAAGATGTCAAAGCAGTGGCTACAGAAGCCATTTGCTTGAGCCTTCGTACGCTATCTTTTGTTGGGATAAATGGCAGTATCCTCCTCCTCTTCTTGTGCATGACTAGAGAACGCTTCCTTCGCCTCCTTGCATCTAGACAAGTATGAAGTAAATTAGGTCTTGTTTGATCGAAATACATGTCGGAGTCGTACAATTCTAACTTCCATAGAAATGGATCCACAAGGTTGGTGGATACTATTGCTAGGCCCAGGTTCTTTTCTTGAAATTAATATCTATTTAGCTTGAATCATGAGTGGTAAAATTGGAATATTTTATTAAATAACAACTTTTTAAATAAAATTATCAAAAATAGACATTGAAGCGAAATATTTCCAAAAAATGGAACTTGGGACTAATGCCACAACTCAATGTGTCAGGGCTGTGAACTTTACTCCATCAATGATGATGTTAGCCCTTCGGAGTCCTGCCACACAAGATTGCATGCTATCCACTTTGGCATACAGGTTAGAAGGGGTTAACGCCACACATTTTGGCGTTAGATATGCCAGATTAAACACCTTGACTATGGAAAAATTTTAAGAAAAACACACAATTTCACTCTGGCATATAGGTCAGAAGTTAACGCCATGCATTTTGGTGTTAGATGTGCCAGATAAAACGCCATTGACTATAGAAAAATTTTAAGAAATGCACATAATTTCACTCTGGCATACATGTTAGAAGGGGCTAACACCACACATTTTGGCGTTAGATGTACCAGATAAAACACCATTGACTATGGAAAAATTTTAAGAAAGACACACAATTTCATGTGTATTATCAAAATAAATGCGACACTAGGCCAATACCAACTCCTATTGCATCAAGTTAGAAGTAGCATGGATGTAACTTCTGTCCACACTGGAAATATCAATCCTGATTGGCATACTTAGCAATGACAACTCTGTTTCTGTTGCACTTGCACCCTTAATTTCTAATTACTGGTCAGCATGCATGGAGATTAGCACCTCGACAGCACTTAGAAATGCTGAACATTGTGGAAAGGTTGTAGTTCTGTTCATGACTAAACTCAGGCCGGAGCATCAAGAAAAGGGCACATGCAGCATGTTCCACATCATAAGTCGATCATCCTCTTTGTTACACCTCCCTTGTTTTGACAACATTTAAACTTTATTATTACTACTGACAAAGCAACATCATTAATATGAACGATCTGTTTGCTCAATGATGCCTACCCACTTACTTCTAATGGTGGTCTAAGTGATCTATTCATATTGTAAAGTTGCTATTTTGTTCACTGCCTAGAAATGTGGCATCTTCAAGATATGAGTTTTGCACCCTGAAAAATGAACTAGTCAACAATGGCTAATTCTCCCTTCACTGGGAGATAATATGCAGGCGACTCAGCCCAAACATTCAGATTCCACCTGTAGTCCTCCAAAATCATCAGTGACACACTAACACCATTCATACGCTGCTTCTTCAAATGGATGCAACATTACTAGCAACAAATCATATTCCAATGAAAATAACCAGCAGGCGGTACGTTTATTATATGCTAATAGCCCCCATCAACATAACGAAAACTTAGGCCATACTACAGGATCAAAACTTTTCTAATGATCTGAACACTGTTTAATCAATCAGCTTCCCGCGCAATCATAACGGTTTCGCAATTCATAATAATGAAAACACGATAAGAAAATGGTGTACTTCCCATGATCTCGTTGACACACGCACTTGCAATTACCTTGAGGGAGCCCAAATTTCATGGCCTTCACTGCCCCCGCGGCGCCCTTCTGAATCCCAAAGAAATCAACAATCTTTGTCTGCGTCATTGGAAAACCTAATCTCCCGCCCATTCCCGCACACCACACCACAGCACCACAGAAACCATAAAAAAAAAAAGAGAAGAAAAATACTGAGTTCGCAATCCAAAGAGGTGAACACCAAGAAATGGAAACAAGAAGATCGAACTCGCATGGCGTATCGTCACACACTTCTCAGGGGCTCGGGGTGCGGGGAGCAGGATGGGCAGAACCACGGGCCGGAGGGGACCCTCGCGGCGATGGGGCGGAGGCAGAAGATGTGGTGGCCGCAGTCGCAGCCGTCGCACAGAAGCAGTTCGTCGTCGCGGTCCCCGGAGCCGCACACCTCGCACAGCAGGTTCTCGTAGGCACCGCCGGCGACGGCGGGCGGGGCGTCGACGCGAGGCGCGCGGCGCATGATGTCGGAGATCGAGCGGAAGCGGCGGGGAGTAGGAGGCCGCGGCGCCGCCGTGCGCTTGCGGCGGAGCTCCGGCGAGCTCGTGCCCTGCGAGGCGCCGCCGCTCATGGCGGCGGAGGGGCGCGAGGAGGTGGAGGTGGGGGAGGGGGAGGGTGACGTGGCGGTGGTGGGGGGCTCACTTACGGGTGGGGACTGTATGGGAGGTGCTGTTTGTCGGGGTGAAGGCGATTACACATGCTCTTAACCCTCCCAGGCGACCGTTGGTAATTATTATCACTCTTTCACTCCTTTCCTTTTATTTTTTTTTTCTTACATTGTTTCAAGTCTTGTACAGCCTGGCCCAACCAAACTGATTTTTGGCATGACTTGCTCAAAAAATGGAAACAAATTTACTTCCTTTTGAATCGATTCTAAGGCGATTACAAACAGTACATTATTTCTAATTTTGTACAATTTGACTCGGACGAACTTATCTTTGGTGTCTTTTTGAGTTAACATCAAATCGAATTGCCGCCGAGCCCAAACCAGTTCCAGAGCCCACAAAACAAAAATTAGACTTCACTTTTTATTGTTTGCAAGAAAACGCTCACGATTATACTCAATCACGGCTTATAACAATTTTGTTGTTCGAATTTAGCAATCGACACCAAGCTAGTCATTGGATGTCAGGATGTCGCCACTATCAAATGTCCGATATGGAAGGAGAGGAGAGGTAAGCCAATGGCGAATCTAGATTAAGAACAGAAGTTGGGTTGGGTCCGCCAAAATTTAAAATTTAAGGATGGGGCGACAGTGCATAATTTCGAACCGGATTAGAAAAATTTCTATGAATGGTAGATAGTTAATGCAAGGATAAGGTTCGTTAGAAAATTTGGTATTTTCATAATAAATTTAATTTTAAATTTTATGACTATGTAGTGATTTACTAGAAATATAGTAGTAGACATAGACATATATGGTTTACAGACTTATCTTAGAGGAAAATTGGGGTTTCACTTGGCATTTTTTTTTAGTAAATTTAATCTCAAATTTTATGACTACATAATAAAATATTAGAAATATAATATAAGACACAAACATTTGACTTATAAACCTATCTCAAAATAGAGGAATCGGACAGGTCACTAACCACACATCAACGTATGGTCTACCTTAAGTAGTTGTGTTTGTGGAAGTGCTTCCAAAAATTTATTTGTCAGTCTTTCGTGTAGGAAATAGTCCAATAATACTTTTAGCAAAACCGCTTACCTTGATCATGATGTAAGTTGTGAAGGATCATTGTGGCAGGAGAGCAGCACAACAGAAATTTCAGTAGTTCAAAAAGAGAAGAAAGTAAATCTTTTGCTATATCTACTTAGGGCCGTCTTCTTAACTATTATGTACACAAACTCAAATTGAATTAATTCTGTCATCATGGTGATCATTTTAGACATAATGTTGCACAAAGCTGTCTATTTGAAAATCAAAGGGGATTAATTCTACAGTTACTCATGTGCATTCTTGCATGTTTGAAATTGACACAAAAAGATAGGATCTTATCTGTTGACAGTAGGTGAAAACACACATGAGTAACTGTAGGTGAAAACACACATGAATACATGCAGGCGTGTGTGATTGTAATCATATTCTATTACCACCGCCATGCATCCATATTACATACATCTTCAACTTCTCTAAAGTCCCCCAACCATGCTATTGACAAGCCTAAAAATTAATAGGCTTAAAGTCCGTGGTCTTTAATCCAACATTTCATTGGTTGTCAAGGACATAATTTAAATATACTTATAATTATTATAAAGATTTTTTTTAAACTATTCTCAATAAGTCAAACCAAACCGACTCAAATAGAAACATGTTAAAAATTTGGTTTACTCTAAACTCACTTAGTTTGCATGGGAGCCATTTTTTGTAAACCGCTACCCTTATCGGTCTTTTTTCTCTTTTTTTTTTCCCTTTCTTGCCTTCTCTTTTCAGTTTTGTCTTTTTAAAAAAACTTCATTTTGACAAACCTAATATACCACATATTTAATTCGAGATTGTTCAAAAATTACACGCAAGTTCACACTCTACGTCCCATGGTTTGCAATGCAAAAAAAAAAATAAATAAATAATTTACAATAGAAAAGATCTACCTACTGCAAAAAAGATATATAATGTTAATATATCAAGTATACTTTATAAAAATAGTATGAGCATTATAATTATCGATCCAAAGTATTAATTAGTTGTTGACACATAAAAATGATCCACATCCCTTGGTTGCAACGCAAAAAAGCAAAACACTAAAGTGATGTACAATAAAAAAATCACAGAAAAGACCACTGAAAAAACATGGATATTATAGACCACAGCCTTATAATTATTATAAGGATTTTTTAAACTAGTCCAAATAAAATAAACCAAACCAAACCATTAAAAAGAAACATGTTAAAAATTTGGCTCACTCTAAACTCACGTAATTTGCACGGAAGCCATCTTTTGCAAACCGCCAACCTTATCGGTCTTTTTACCCATTTTTTCCCTTTCTTGTCTTTTCTTTTCTTTTCAGTTTTGTCTTTTTAGGAAAATTTTATTGGGACAAACCTAATATACCACACATTTAATTCGTGATTGTTCAAAGAGTACACACAAGTTCACACTGAGAAAGAGATTCACGTCCCATAGTTTGCAATGCAAAAAAATAAAATAAAAATAAAATGAATTAAAGTGATTTGCAATAGAAAAGACATGACTAGTGCAAAAAAGGTATATAATGTTAACATATCAAGTATACTGTATAAAAATAATATGAGTGTTATAATTATCGATCCGAAATATTAATTTGTTGTTCACACAGAAAGAGATATTGCAACACAAAAAAGAAACGGACTAAAGTGATGCACCATAGAAAAGATCACAAAAAAGACATGGATATTACAGACCACATCCTTATAATTATTTTAAGGATTTTTTTAAACTAGTCCTAATAAGTCAAACAAAACCAGCTCAAAGAGGAACATGTTAAAAATTTGGCTCAATCTAAACTCACTTAGTTTGCATTGGAGTCGTATTTTGCAAACCGCTACCCTTCTCGGTCTTCTTTCCCATTTTTATCATCTCTTGCCTTTTCTTTTCAGTTTTTCCTTTTTAGAAAACTTTATTGGGACAAACCTAATATACCACACATTTAATTCGTGATTGTTCATAAATTACACACAAGTTCGCACTGAGAACGAGATCCACGTCCAATGGTTTGTAATGCAAAAAAGAAACGAATTAAAGTGATTTACAATACAAAAGGTATATAATGTTAACATATAAAGTATGCTGCATAAAATTAGTATGAGTGTTATAATTATCGATCCGAAGTATTACTTTGTTGTTCACACATAGAAAGGGATCCACATCCCACGGTTGAACCACAAGAAAGAACAGACTAAATTTATGCACAATAGAAAAGATCGCAGAAAAGACATGGATATTACTGACCACATCCTTTTAATTATTATAAGGATCGTTTTAAACTAGTCCAAATAAATCGAACCAAACTAGCTCAAATAGAAACATATTAAAAATTTGGCTCACTCTAAACTCTTTTAGTTTGCATGGGAGCCCTTTTTTGCAAACCGCCACCCTTATCGGTCTTCTTTGCCATTTTTTCCCTTTCTTGCCTTTTCTTTTCAGTTTTGTCTTTTTAGAAAAATTTTATTGAGACAAACCTAATATGCAACACATTTAATTCATGGTTGTTCAAAGATTACATGCAAGTTCACATTGAGAAAGGGATCCACGTCACATTGTTTGCAATGCAAAAAATAATCGAATTAAAGTGATTTACAATAGAAAAGATATGGCTCCTGCAAAAAAGGTATATAATGTTAACATATCAAGTATACTGCATAAAAATAGTATGAGTATTATAATTATCGATCCGAGGTATTATTTTGACGTTCACACACAGAAAGGGATGCACATCCCTTGGTTGCAACGCAAAAAAAGAACGAACTAAAGTGATGCACAATAGAAAAGATCACATAAAAGACATGGATATTACAGACCACATCCTTATTATAAGTATTTTTAAAACTAGTCCAAATAAGTCGAGCCAAACCAGTTCAAATAGAAACATGTTAAAAATTTGGCTCACTCTAAACTCACTTAGTATGCATGGGAGCCATCTTTTGCAAACCGCCACACTTATCGGTCTTCTTTCCCTTTTTTCCCTTTGTTGCCTTTTCTTTTCAATTTTGTCTTTTTAGAAAAAACTTTATTGGGAAAAACCTAATATACCACACATTTAATTCGTGATTGTTCATAGATTACATGCAAGTTCACATTGAGAAAGGGACCCACGTCCCATGGTTTGCAACGCAAAAAAAAAAAAACGAATTAAAGTGATTTACAATACAAAAGATATGGCTCCTGCAAAAAAAAGTTATATAATGTTAACATACCAAGTATACTGTATAAAATAGTATGAGTGTTATAATTATCGATCCGAAGTATTAATTTGTTGTTCACACATAGAAAAGGATCCACATCCCTGGGTTGAACCGCAAGAAAGAAACAGACTAAAGTTATGCACAATACAAAAGATCACAAAAAAGATAAGGATATTACTGACCACATCCTTTTAACTATTATAAAGATTGTTTTAAACTAGTCACAATAAATCAAACCAAACTAGCACAAATAGAAACATGGTAAAAATTTGGCTCACTCTAAACTCACTTAGTTTGCTTGGGAGCTGTTTTTTGCAAACCGCCACCTTTATCGGTTTCCTTTCCTATTTTTTCGCTTTCTTGCCTTTTTCGTTTCAGTTTTGTCTTTTTAGAAAAATTTTATTGGGACAAACCTAATATGCCACATATTTAATTCGTGCTTGTTCAAATATTACATGCAAGTTCACACTGAGAAAGAGATCCATGTCCCATGGTTTGCAATGCAACAAATAACCGAATTAAAGTGATTTACAATAGAAAAACTATGGCTCTTGCAAAAAAAAGGTATATAATGTTAACACATCAAGTATATTGCATAAAAATAATATGAGTGTTATAATTATCGATCCGAAGTATTAATTTGACGTTTACACACAGAAAGGGATGCACAATAGAAAAGATCACATAAAAGACATGGATATTACAAACCACATCCTTATTATAAGCATTTTTAAAACTAGTGTAACACCCCTGTTTTTGTCAAACCCTAAAATAGCCAAAATCCACATCTTGACCCCGAACCTTAATCTGCTTCAGCCATTCCCTTCTAAGTGTTGTTCAGAACATTTTTCCCTTCAGGATCATCCCCAAAATCTCATCCTAAGGCTGAGTTTCAGCCCTTGCCATTTTTAAAACCCTAATTACCTTATTTTACCCTAAACTGCTTTTCCCCAGTTGTGTCGAAACTCTTCGGATCTTGCCCGATCTTACCAAACTCTGGCCAGATAAGTTCTAATAATCTTTTGCAACTCACCTGCGAAATCAGATTTCAGATCGGACCCTTAGATCTCCAGATTTGCAACCAGGCCCAAGTTCTATTCAAATTTTCCTCACAAAACAGTCCCTGGAGCAAGTTTCAAAAATTACAGAACGGCCCAAACTTCTTTTCAAGTCCATTCGACCAGCCCTGGTCGTTGCTTTCGACCAGTGCACGTCGACGTTGCCGCGCCGTGGTTTTCGCCGCGTTTGCTCGCCGCCGGCCACCGCTTCTTGTCGCTTGTGCCCGTGAGCTGCTGTGCCACCCCGTGCGCACGTGCCAGCGCCGTTGCTTCGCCATGTCCAGCAGTTAAACGGCCGCGCTCCAGAGCTTTGTTTTAGCGCGCTCCCGTTGCCGTGGCAATTGCATGCGTGTACGTGTCACCGCCGGAGCTTTGCTGTTGCCTCCGTATCTGCGCCGTTCCAGGTGAAGTTCCAATGCAACCGACAAGGTCAGCAAGGCTGCAGCACCGCCTGAAGCGTATCACATCGCCGTCGCCGTCTCTGCGCCTGCGCCCGACAAATTTCTCCCCGGCGCAAGCAACCACTGTCGTGTTTTCCCTCACAAGCTCCGTCCCCGTGCCTATTTAAACCCTCCAGTGCTGTGCTTAAGCCTCATCTCAGGACTTAGCCATTTTTCCAGAGCTCTCGCCGTTTTCGCTTTCTTCTCCGGCGAGCCAGTGAGTGAGCTCACGGTGCTAGCCCGTTCCACAGCCCCTTTCTCCAATCCAGGTTCACCAGTGAGTTCCCCTCTTCACCCTCTCTGTATCATAGCAACCAATTGCACCAGATCGATCCCCATCGCCGGTGATCGCCGGAAAGGCCCAATTGCCCTGTTTCCCCAATGCTAACCATTTCATCCCGAATTAGCTCTCGTCCCAGTAGTAGAAATTGATCCTTAGCCATTTCTTAGCAAGCCTGTTGAATCAGGATCCCCAATTGCGCTCAAATCAAAGAAATCCCAAACTGGAACCTCAACCAGTTCGCCGGACCTCGTCGCCGAGCCCCTCCGGCCAATCTCCAATGAAATTAACCCCTCCAGTAGCCTTGTTGTACCCTGGAGATCATTCTCAAGCTTGGAATTGAGCTCATTCGCCCTGTATCAAAAATCCCCGAGCTCCAGTGTCGTCTTCTCCAGCGCCGGTCGCCGGAATAATTTCCCGGCCGATCTAGCCCCTGAAACCTTGTCCTTTAGCTTCACCTCACCTCCCTGAGTTATTTCTTCCACCAGCTCGACACCTGGATCTGCCTAGATTGTGAGTTATGCCTTTGCCAAATGTTTGTCCAGAACTGTGCCTGTGCCATGTCACCACCGCAGTTCATCGCAGGATTTGGCCACCCTCCGGCCACTTTCAGCTCTTGTACCTGTTGAGTGTTTTATTCCTGTTAGTAATGCCTACCTCCCAGACAAAGTGTTGCATCAATTGGAGCCCTGGATCAAAAGTTAAGCCATGCCCTAGTTTCTGGCCATGTCCAGCACTATGTCAGTGCATGTCAGCCACTGGCATTAGCCTTGTTTGACCCATTCTGGTTGAGCAATGGAAATGTCACTTTGTCCCCTAGGTTCCTGGAGTTGTGTTCTACATCTTTCTCTACTATCACTTCTCCAGAAAACCATCCTAAGATCAGTTTAAAGTTATGCCAAAGCCATGAACCGAATGTCGACCCTTCGACGTTCAATCCTTTTTAGCCGTTTCTTTAACCAGAGCCCTTGTGACCTTGCCCTAACCTTTTCCCCTGCATGCATGACTTATTTACTTAACAATTTCTATAGAAACTATTTTCTGTATGCTTATGGTATGTGTTTGTGTGTTGGTTGATTGCCGCAGAGGCAGAAGCTGAAGGAGCGGAAGAAGTCTTTGAAGATCTGTCTGAGTATTTAGACCCAACATCGCAAGGCAAGCCTCATTCCTTTGATCATGTCTCACCTAATATTTTCATATGAAGTATATTCACTGTTTCTTACTATGCATGCTTAATTGAAATACAAGTTATGTTTGAATGACATGAGTAGATATTACCTAATGGATCATGAAACCCTTTTTGTTATTGAACCTTCGTATATATGCTTTTGTCACCCTAGGACTCATATACTGAATAGTCACATTAAACTTGAAGTGGTCAAATTGATACCGGCCTAGACCGTCTCGCAATAGAACGAGGACGATGCAGTAGGCGAGTATTCTGTCGTTCTTTCCACAGGGACTAGAGAAGCAAAACGTGAAGAACTAAACTAAATCGAATGACAAAAGAAAATAAACTAGATGAAAGAAAGAGGGAGAAAATGTAAGAAGAATTGAGAAGAGAGAAAGAGGTGGATATCTCGCAATTGGCCATTAGTGTTTAAAATTGTACGATGATTGTAAATATGTGCAATGTTTAGTATAATCGAGAAGAAACCCAATGAAACAAAGCATAAATGTCTATCGATTACTAATCACCGCACAAGTCGACGAAACAATAGTACAAAAATAAATACTAACAACTTCAACGAGCCTCGACACAAATCAACCACACAACCATTTAAGATAAGCGAGCTCTTCAACCTGAAGCATACCAGCAGATGAATAAGAATTGAAGATAGATTGAAATCAGTCTTCAATTACCCCCAATCCTCTCTCTATCAATCGAATTTTACATAATACAGTTTAGTGCAAAAAGGACTTCAACTCAAGAATAATTGGAATTCAGCTCTAGGACTCAGAGGTTCCAAAATCAGGTCATGACCACCTCAGTTCATACCTCACAAGCACACTTCTCAGCAACTAAGGCAATAAGAGACAATTACTGGAGATAACAAGATATACAAAGAACTCCAAGAACTAATCAAACACAATCACCAAAACAGCCCGTAGCTAGTGAAGGCTATCAACTGATAAACAGAGCAACATGAAGATCAACTGGAATGAACAACACAAGCCACAAGCATTTCAAATCATCACAGGGGACAATAGAGATATCAAGTTCACTGGGATTGAATTCAACGGGGTCTCAACATCAGCATCAACAAAAAGAAATAAACAGATGAAGAGCAGCTGATTTAAAGATCTCTAGAAAACTAACGGCTCAATTCCAGGAGCTCAAACCACACAGAGAAGATTTTAATTAGGCTGCACAAGACTAAACGGGAGAAATTCAGCTAAGCATCAATCACAGAATCACAGCATCATAACAGAAGAATTCAGTTCTTTACAGCATCTCAGGAAACAGTGGAGAGAAAGAAGAGAAATGGAGGGAAGAAGGTTGTCACCGAAGAAGTCGATGAAGAAGAAGGAAGTTGAAGCAGTTGTTGAAGTCGCAGTTCTTGGCTTCGGAGGAAGAGGAACTGGTTGCTAAGGCTGCTGGAGAGGGGGACGAAGAAGATCACGGGCGGCGTGAACCAGAGGCGCAGCGCTGGAGGCTCGGCTCCCGCGGCGGCTCGGCAGAGCGGCGGCCTGGCGGTGGCGCTGAAGGCCGGCGCAGATCCGTGGCGCTGGAGGCTCGGCGCGGAGGGAGGTGGTTCCGGCGGCGAGGCGGCGCGGGAGGCACGGCTCGGGACCGGAGGGCGGCGTGGCGCGTGGTGGCGAGGGATCCGTCGGTGGAGGCCACGAGGAGCGGCGCCGGAGCAGTAGATCCAGGCGGTGGTCCAGATCAGGCGGGATCTCGCGGCGGGGGCGGCTGAAGTGGATCTGGGGAAGTTTGTAGTGATGAAATGGAGAAGATGAAAACAAGAAAAAGGAAAAAGGGGAGGAAGGGGAATGGAGCACCGCCGGCGTATGGCCCGGCCGCCGGCGGCGAGGTGGACGGAGGTGTGGAGATGGGGTTTGGGGAAGAAGAAGAACGGAGTAAAAAAGACAAAACCGGGCTCAAGTTTCCTCTGATGGCCGGTGGCTGGGTAAATGGGAATTTGGCACTTTTACACTTAGGTCCCTGGATTTATCAGAAATTGCAGAATAGACCTGGTGGCTAGGGTTTGGGATTCCGGGCCCCCGGAGACTCCGATTTCGGTGCGGTCAGATCCCACGCGTCCGCGAGAATGCGCACTTCCATCAGGAATCGTCCGATGGCCGGATTAAGTCGAGGACGCGCATCCGCTAGCCGAAAATCCATCCAATCCTCGTCGACCTGCGATAAAAATTAGAAAAACAAGTAATCCGGTCGATTTGGCGACAAATCTGGAATAATCTAGACATATGCCGAGGTTAATGATTGATATGCGCAAAAATCATGGGGAAAATATACAGAAATATAAGACGAATCAAGTAAATATCACAAATACATGAGAAATTATAATGAAAACCGTTTTGTCAAGAAAACTGATAAAAGGGATCAGTAGTGAGGATTGGTTTGTATGGAGAGGGTGCGGTGCGCACCAGGGAATGTGAATGCTCCTCACTATTGGTTCATAAGGACAAGAACCTTGTACTGTGTCTCTATACGAATTGTAAACGTACCAACCACTTGCCTGGTATGGGACAGGCACAACTCAGTAGCTTTTTGGTATTAGCAGTTCCCTGCATGGTTTGACGATCTGGTTTCTCGCGTGGAAACTGGAAGGCCAAGGTTCGGCCATGAGTGATGTGAGTCAAAAAAAATGATGAGAGGAAAAGGCGTAAAAGAAGGAAGGCGCCCTAGACCTGATTAAGCCGTGAGCGGTTGTAATCTTAAATGGTCGTATGTCTCGCGTGGACATAGACCAAGGCTATGTGTCCTGAGGGAACATAGACCAGAGAGGCTAGGAAGTAAGGCAGTGGGGAAGACCCACAATGGTACTTGAGACTTAACTGTCTATTTACCGGGCAGGGATACTGTTAATACTGAACTGTAAAAGCGTTGTGTGATCTCGGCCTTGTCACATGTGTATAAGTCACATGGAGCTGATCCGACTTGAAAGCCGAGTGAACCAGTGGATTTAAAAAGAGGTACACCTTTGCAAAGCGTAAAAGAAGTATCAGATACTCTGTACTCCCAGGTTCAGGAGTTTTTTCGTAGTGGATGTTATCCATGGGTTATAGCACAAGTAATGTTTTGGAATGTTTTTATAATACGGTTAACAAAGTAGTAACTCGTGGGAGACTACTACATCTAATGTTTTATTGAAAACCTGTTTACTGTTTAAAGTATCATTTTCATGACAAAGTACTGTTTTACTGAACAAATGACTTGGAAATCTATATATCTCTATCCATATGAAACTAAACCCCGGAATCTTATGTTCCACCCTCATGTAAGTACAATTACATTAATCCCTGGAATGAGTGTTGCTGAGCACCAAGTGCTCACCCTTGTATTTTTATCCCACTGTAGAAGAGGGATTCGAGGATCCCGATTCTTTCAGTTATGAGTACTCACCTGAAGATGGAAGCACCCCGGGCGAGCCCACGTTCTAGAAGGATTACGCACCAAGTCAAGTCAGATGTGGGAGAAGCCTCTCCAACCCCGCTGCGGATGGAAGTCAAGCTATTTGTCGTTGTTTTGTGCTTTATGTTGTGTGTTCGGTACTTGGATACCGATTCTGGTTCTGATAAACTAGTTATTTTCTTAGCAACTCTACTTAGCGCCATTTTCGGTGCTTTGGCTATGTAATATTGGCCATGTTGGCCTGATACTTGTTTAATGATATTACTATGCTTGTGTGATTCGAAGCTCATGTGTCATCCTGCTGTGTGTAAGCTACCTGGGCGGTTACCAAGGTGATCCTCAAATGGGGGTCTCACAACTAGTCCAAATAAATCGAGCCAAACCAGCTCAAATAGAAACATGTTAAAAATTTGGCTCACTCTAAACTCACTTAGTATGCATGGGAGCCATCTTTTGCAAACTGTCACATTTATCGGTCTTCTTTCCCTTTTTTCCCTTTTCTGCCATTTCTTTTCAGTTTTGTCTTTTTAGAAAAACTTTAGTGGGACAAACCTAATATACCACACATTTAATTCATGATTTTTCATAGATTACAGACAAGTTTGCACTGAGAAAGCGATCCATGTCCCACGGTTTGCAATGCAAAAAAGAAAAGAATTAAAGTGATTTACAATACTAAAGATATGGTTCCTGCAAAAAAAAAAAGTTATATAATGTTAACATATCAAATATACTGCATAAAAATAGTATGAGTGTTATAATTATTGATTTGAAGTATTAATTTGTTGTTCACACACAGAAAGGGAATCACATCCCTTGATTGCAACGCAAAAAAGGAACAGAATAAAGTGATACACAATAGAAAAGATCACAAAAAACATATGGATATTACAGACCGCATCTTTATTATTATTATAAAGATCTTTTTAAACTAGTCCAAATAAATTGAACCCAACCAATTCAAATAGAAACATGTTAAAAATTTGGCTCACTCTAAACTAACTTAGTTTGCATGGGAGTTGTCTTTTGCAACCGCCACCATTATCGGTCCTTTTTCCATTTTTCCCCTTTCTTTCTTTTTTCTTTTCATTTTTTGTCTTTTTAGAAAAACTTTATTGGGACCAACCTAATATGCCACACATTTAATTCATGATTGTTCAAAGATTACACGTAAGTTCACACTGAGAAAGGGATCCACGTCCCATGGTTTGCAATGCAAAAAAGAAACAAACTGAAGTGATTTACAATAGATAACATATGGCTCCTGCAAAAAAGCTATATAGTGTTAACATATTAAGTATACTGCATAAAAATAGTATGAGTGTTATAATTATCGATCTGAAGTATTAATTTGTTGTTGATACACAGAAAGGGATCCACATCCCTCGGTTGCAACGCAAAAAAGGAACGGACTAAAGTGATGCACAACAGAAAAGATCAACGAAAAAACATGGATATTACAGACCACATCCATATGATTGTTATAAGGTTTTTTTAAACTAGTCCAAATAAATCGAACCAAACCAGCTCAAATAGAAACATGTTAAAAATTTGGCTCACTCTAAACTCACTTAGTTTGCATCAGAGCCGTCTTTTGCAAACCACCACCCTTATCGGTCTTCTTTCCCATTTTTTTTTTCTTTTTTTTCCTTTTCTTTTCAGTTTTGTCTTTTTAGAAAAACTTTATTGGGACAAACCTAATATACCACACATTTAATTCGTGATTGTTCAAAAATTACACCCAAGTTTACATTGAGAAAGGGATCCACGTCCCATGGTTTCCAATGCAAAAAAGAACGAATTAAAGTGACTTACAATAGAGATGATAAGGCTACTGATAAAAAAGAACATAATGTTAACATATCAAGTATAATGCATAAAAATAGTTTGAAAGTTATAATTATCGATCCGAAGTATTAATTTGTTGTTCACACACAGAAAGGGATCCACATCCCTTGGTTGCAACGCAAAAAAGGAACGGGCTAAAGTGATGCATAATAGAAAAGACCACAGAAAGACATGAATATTACAGACTACATCCTTATAATTATTATAAGGATTTGTTTAAACAAGTCCAGATAAATCGACACAAACCACCTAAAATAGAAACATGTTAAAAATTCGGCTCACTCTAAACTCACTTAGTTTACATGGGAGCCATCTTTCGCAAACCGCTACCCTTATCGGTATCCTTTCCCTTTTTTCCCTCTCTTGCCTTTTCTTTTCAGTTTTGTCTTTTTAGAAAAACTTTATTGGCACAAACCTAATATACCACACATTTAATTCGTGATTGTTAAAAATTACATGCATATTCACACTGAGAAAGGGATCTACGTCCCACTGTTTGCAATGTAAAAAAGAAGTGAATTAAAGGGATTTACAACAGAAAAGATATGGTTCCTACAAAAAGGTATATAATGTTAACATATCAAGTATACTGCATAAAAATAGTATGAGTGTTATAATTATCGATCTGAAGTATTAATTTGTTGTTCACACATATAAAGGGATCCACATCCCTTGGTTGCCAAGCAAAAAAGGAACGGACTAAAGAGTTGCACAATAGAAAATATCATAGAAAACACATGGATATTACATACCACATCCTTATAATTATTATAAGTATTTTGTTAAACTAGTCCAAATAAGTCGAACCAAACTAGCTCAAATAGAAACATGTTAAAAATTTGGCTCACTCTAAACTCACTTAGTTTGCATGGGAGCTGCCTTTTGCAAACTACCACCCTTATCGGTCTTCTTTTCCATTTTTTTCGTTTCTTGCCTTTTCTTTTCAATTTTGTCTCTTTAGAAAAATCTTGTTGGGACAAACCTAATATGCCACACATTTAATTTGTGATTGTTCAAAGATTACACGCAAGTTCACACAGAAAAAGGGATCCACGTCCCATGGTTTGCAATGCAAAAAAAAGGAAACGAATTAAAGTTATTTACCATACAAAAGATATGGCTCCTGCAAAAAAGGTATATAATGTTAACATATCAAGTATATTGCATAAAAATAGTATGAGTGTTATAATTATCGATTCAAAATATTAATTTGTTGTTCACACACAGAAAGGAATCCACATCCCTTGGTTGCAACGCAAAAAAGGAACGGACTATAAGTGATGCATAATAGAAAAGACCACAGAAAAAACATGGATATTACATACCACATCCTTATAATTATTGTAAGGATTTTTTTAAACTAGTACAAATAAATCGAACCAAACCAGCTCAAATAAAAACATGTTAATAATTTGGCTCACTCTAAACGCACTTAGTTTCCATGGGAGCCGTCTTTTGCAAACCGCCACCCTTATCGGTCTTCTTTCCCATTTTTTTTTTCCTTTTTTGCCTTTTCTTTCAAGTTTTGTCTTTTTAGAAAAACTTTATTGGGACAAACCAAATATACCACACATTTCATTCGTGATTGTTCAAAAATTACACGCAAGTTCACACAGAGAAAGGGATCCACGTCCCATGGTTTGCAATGCAAAAAAAAAAAAACGAATTAAAGTGATTAACAATATAAAAGATATGACTACTGCAAAAAAGGTATATAATGTTAACATATCAAGTATACTGCATAAAAATAGTATGAGTGTTATAATTATTGATTCGAAATATTAATTTGTTGTTCACACACAGAAAGAGATCCACATCCCTTGGTTGCAATGCAAAAAAGGAACAGACTAAAATGATTCACAATAGAAAAGATAACAGAAAAGACATGGATATTACATACGGATTTTTTTAAACTAGTCCAAATAAATTGAACCAAACTAGCTCAAATAGAAACAAGTTAAAATTTTGGCTCTCTAAACTCACTTAGCTTGCTTGAGAGCCATCTTTTGCAAACCGCCACTCTTATTGGTCTTCTTTCCCATTATTTCCCTCTATTGCCTATTCTTTTTAGTTTTGTCTTTTTGGAAAAACTTTATTGGGACAAACCTAATATACCACACATTTAATTCGTGATTGTTCAAAGATTACACGCATGTTCACACTGAGAAAGGGATCCACGTCCCATGGTTTGCAATGCAAAAAAGAAGCAAATTAAAGTGATTTACAACAAGAAAAGATATGGCTCATGCAAAAAAAGGGATATAATCTTAATATATCAAGTATAGTGCATAAAAATAGTATGAGTGTAATAATTATCGATCTGAAATATTAATTTGTTGTTCACACATAGAAACGGATCCACATCCCTTGGTTGCAACGCAAAAAAGGAATGGACTAAAGTGATGCACAATAGAAAGGATCATAGAAAACACATGGATATTACAGATCACATCCTTATAATTATTATAAGTATTTTTTTAAACTAGTTCAAATAAGTCAAACCAAACCAGCTCAAATAGAAACATGTTAAAAATTTGGCTCACTCTAAACTCAGTTTGCTAGCCATCTCTTGCAAACCGTCACCCTTATCAGTCTTATTTCCCATTTTTTTCCCTCTCTTGCCTTTTTTTTTCAGTTTTGAATTTTTAGAAAAATTTTATTGGGACAAACCTAATATACCACACATTTAATTCGTGATTGTTCAAAGATTACACGCATGTTCACACTGAGAAAGGGATCCACGTCCCATGGTTTGCAATGCAAAAAAGAAGCAAATTAAAGTGATTTACAACAAGAAAAGATATGGCTCATGCAAAAAAAGGGATATAATCTTAATATATCAAGTATAGTGCATAAAAATAGTATGAGTGTAATAATTATCGATCTGAAATATTAATTTGTTGTTCACACATAGAAACGGATCCACATCCCTTGGTTGCAACGCAAAAAAGGAATGGACTAAAGTGATGCACAACAGAAAGGATCATAGAAAACACATGGATATTACAGATCACATCCTTATAATTATTATAAGTATTTTTTTAAACTAGTTCAAATAAGTCGAACCAAACCAGCTCAAATAGAAACATGTTAAAAATTTGGCTCACTCTAAACTCAGTTTGCTAGCCATCTCTTGCAAACCATCACCCTTATCAGTCTTATTTCCCATTTTTTTCCCTCTCTTGCCTTTTTTTTTCAGTTTTGAATTTTTAGAAAAATTTTATTGGGACAAACCTAATATACCACACATTTAATTTTTGATTGTTCAAAGATTGCACTCATGGATATAATCTTAATATATTAAGTATAGTGCATAAAAATAGTATGAGTGTTATAATTATCGATCTGAAGTATTAATTTGTTGTTCACACATAGAAACGGATCCACATCGCTTGGTTGCAACGCAAAAAAGGAATGGACTAAAGTGATGCACAATAGAAAAGATCGTAAAAAACACATGGATATTACAGACCACATCCTTATAATTATTATAAGTTTTTTTTTAAACTAGTCCAAATAAGTCGAACCAAACCAGCTCAAATAGAAACATGTTAAAAATTTGACTCACTCTAAACTCACCTAGTTTGCATGCAAGCCATCTTTCGCAGACCGCCACCCTTATCGGTCTTATTTCCCAATTTTTCCCTCTCTTGCCTTTTTTTTCAGTTTTGAATTTTTAGAAAAACTTTATTGGGACAAACCTAATATACCACATATTTAATTCATGATTGTTCAAAGATTACACGCATGTTCACACTGAGAAAGGGATCCACGTCCCATGGTTTGCAATGCAAAAAAGAAGCAAATTAAAGTGATTTACAACAGAAAAGATATGGCTCATGCAAAAAAGGTATATAATCTTAACATATCAAGTATAGTGCATAAAAATAGTATGAGTGTTATAATTATCGATCTAAAGTATTAATTTGTTGTTCACACATAGAAACGAATCCACATCGCTTGGTTGCAACACAAAAAAGGAATGGACTAAAGTGATGCACAATAGAAAAGATCATAGAAAATACATGGATATTATAGACCACATCCTTATAATTATTATAAGTATTTTTTAAAAACTAGCCCAAATAAGTCGAACCAAACCAGCTCAAATAGAAACATGTTAAAAATTTGGCTCACTCTAAACTCACTTAGTTTGCATGCAAGCCATCATTCGCAGACCGCCACCCTTATCGGTCTTATTTCCCAATTTTTCCCTCTCTTGCCTTTTTTTTTAGTTTTGAATTTTTAGAAAAACTTTATTGGGACAAACCTAATATACCACACATTTAATTCGTGATTGTTCAAATTACACGCATGTTCACACTGAGAAAGGGATCCACTCCCATGGTTTGCAATGCAAAAAAGAAGCAAATTAAAGTGATTTACAACAGAAAAGATATGGCTCATGCAAAAAAGATATATAATCTTAACATATCAAGTATAGTGCATAAAAATAGTATGAGTGTTATAATTATCGATCTAAAGTATTAATTTGTTGTTCACACATAGAAACGAATCCACATCGCTTGGTTGCAACACAAAAAAGGAATGGACTAAAGTGATGCACAATAGAAAAGATCATGGAAAACACATGGATATTACAGATCACATCCTTATAATTATTATAAGTATTTTTTTAAACTAGTCCAAATAAGTCGAACCAAACCAGCCCAAATAGAAACATGTTAAAAATTTGACTCACTCTAAACTCACTTAGTTTGCATGCAAGCCATCTTTCGCAGACCGCCACCCTTATCGGTCTTATTTCCTAATTTTTCCCTCTCTTGCCTTTTTTTTTAAGTTTTGAATTTTTAGAAAAATGGACAAACCTAATATACCACACATTTAATTCGTGATTGTTCAAAGATTACACACATGTTCACACTGACAAAGGAATCCACATCCCGTGGTTTGCAATGCAAAAAAGAAGCAAATTAAAATGATTTACAACAGAAAAGATATGGCTCATGCAAAAAAAGTATATAATCTTAACATATCAAGTATAGTGCATAAAACTAGTATGAGTGTTATAATTATCGATTTGAAGTATTAATTTGTTGTTCACACATAGAAACGGATCCACATCTCTTGGTTGTAATGCAAAAAAGGAATGGACTAAAGTGATGCACAATAGAAAAGATCATGGAAAACACATGGATATTACAGATTACTTCCTTATAATTATTATAAGTATTTTTTAAACTAGTCCAAATAAGTCGAACCAAACCAGCTCAAATAGAAACATGTTAAAAATTTGGCTCACTCTAAACTCACTTAGTTTGCTAGCCATCTTTTGCAAACCGCCACTCTTATCGGTCTTATTTCCCATTTTTTTTCCCTCTCTGGCCTTTTTTGTCAGTTTTGAATTTTCAGAAAAACTTTATTGGGACAAACCTAATATACCACACATCTAATTCATGATTTTTCAAAGATTACACGCATGTTCACACCGAGAAAGGGATCCACATCCCATGGTTTGCAATGCAAAAAAGAAGCAAATTAAAGTGATTTACAATAGAAAAGATATGGCTCATGCAAAAAAGGTATATAATCTTAACATATCAAGTATAGTGCATAAAACTAGTATGAGTGTTATAATTATTGATCTGAAGTATTAATTTGCTGTTCACACATAGAAACGAACCCACATCCCTTGGTTGCAATGCAAAAAAGGAATGGACTAAAGTGATGCACAATATAAAAGATCATAAAAAACACATGGATATTATAGACCACATCCTTATAATTATTATAAGGATTTTTTTAAACTAGTCCAAATAAATCGAACCAAACTAGCTCAAATAGAAACATGTTAAAAATTTGACTCACTCTAAACTCACTTAGTTTGCATGCGAGCCATCTTTCGCAAACCACCACCCTTATCAGTCTTATTTCCCATTTTTTTCCCCCTCTTGCCTTTTTTTTTTTCAGTTTTGAATTTTTAGAAACAACTTTATTGGGACAAACCTAATATACCATACATTTAATTCGTGATTGTTCAAAGATTGCACAGAAGTTCATAAGTATTTTTTCAAACTAGTCCAAATAAGTCGAACGAAACCAGCTCAAATAGAAACATGTTAAAATTTTGGCTCACTCTAAACTCACTTAGTTTGCATGGGAGCCGTCTTTTGTAAACTGCCACCCTTACCGGTCTTCTTTCCCATTTTTTTCCTTTCTTGCCTTTTCTTTTTATTAGGACAAACCTAATATGCCACACATTTTATTTGTGATTGTTCAAAGATTAATTACTTGCAAGTTCACACTGAGAAAGGGATTCACATCACATGGTTTGCAATGCAAAAAAAAAAAAAAAAAAGAAACGGATTAAAGTGATTTACAATAGAAAAGATATGGTTACTGCAAAAAAAGGTATATAATGTTAACATATCAAGTATACTGCATAAAAATAATATTAATGTTATAATTATCGATCTGAAGTATTCATTTGTTGTTCATACACAGAAAGGGATCCACATCCCTCGGTGGCAACGCAAAAAAGGACGGACTAAAGTGATGCACAATAGAAAAGATCATAGAAAAGACATTGATATTGCAAACCACATCCTTATAATAATTATAAGTATTTTTTAAACTAGTCCAAATAAATCGAACAAAACCAGCTCAAATAGAAACATGTTAAAAATTTGGCTCACTCTAAACTCACTTTGTTTGCATGGGAGCTGTCTTTTGCAAACTGCCACCCTTATCGGTCTTCTTTCCCAATTTTTTTCCCTTTCTTGCCTTTTTCTTTTCAGTTTTGCCTATTTAGAAAAATTTTATTGGGACAAACCTAATATACCACACATTTAATTTGTTGTTCACACAAAAGATATGGCTCCTGCAAAAAAAAGGTATATAATGTTAATATAGCAAGTATACTGCATAAATATAGTATGAGCATTATAATTATCAATCCGAAGTATTAATTTTTTGTTCACACACATAAAGGGATCCACATCTCTTGGTTGAACCGCAAGAAAGAAACGGACTAAAGTTATGCACAATAGAAAATATCACAGAAAATACATGGATATTACTGACCATATCCTTTTAATTATTATAAGGATTGTTTTAAACTATTCCAAATAAATCAAACCAAACTAGCTCAAATAGAAACATGTTAAAAATTTGGCTCACTCTAAACTCACTTAGTTTGCATGGGAGTCGTCTTTTGCAAACCGCCACTCTTATCGGTCTTCTTTCCCATCTTTTCCCTGTCTTACCTTTTCTTTTTAGTTTTGCTTTTTTAGAAAAATTTTATTGGGACAAACCTAATTTGCCACACATTTAATTCGTGATTGTTCAAAAATTACATGCAAGTTTACACTGTGAAAGAAATCCATGTCACATGGCTTGCAGTGCAAAAAAAAAAAAAAAAAAAAAAAAGAGACGAATTGAAGTGATTTACAATAGAAAAGATATGGCAACTACAAAAAAGGTATATAGTGTTAACGTATTAAGTATATTACATAAAAATAGTATGAGTATTATAATTATCGATCTAAAGTATTAATTTGTTGTTCACACATAGAAAGGGATCCACATCCCTTGGTTGCAACGCAAAAAATGAAAGGACTAAAGTGATGCACTACAGGAAAGATCACAGAAAACATATGGATATTACAGACCACATCCTTATAATTATTATAAGTATTTTGTTTAAACTAGTCCAAATAAATCGAACCAAACCAACTCAAATAGAAACATATTAAAAATTTGACTCACTCTAAACTCACTTAGTTTGCATAGAAGCCGTCTTTTGCAAACCACCACCCTTATCGGTTTTCTTTCCTTTTTTTTTTTCCTTTCTTGCCTTTTTTTTTTTCAGTTTTGTCTTTTTAGAAAAACTTTATTGGGACAAACCTAATATACCACACATTTAATTCGTGATTGTTCATAGATTACATGCAAGTTCACACTGAGAAAGGGATCCATTTCCCATGGTTTGCAATGCAAAAAAAAATGAATTAAAGTGATTTACAATAGAAAAGATATGACTATTGCAAAAAAGGTATATAATGTTAACATATTAAGTATACTGTATAAAAATAGTATGAGTGTTATAATTATCGATCCGAAGTATTAATTTGTTGTTTGCACACAGAAAGTGATCTACATCTCTTTGTTGCAACGCAAAAAAGGAATTGACTAAAGTGATACACAATAGAAAAGATCGCAGAAAAGGCATAGATATTACATACCACATCCTTATAATTATTATAAAGATTTTTTTAAACTAGTCCAAATAAATCGAAACAAACCAGTTCAAATAGAAACATGTTAAAAATTTGGCTTACTCTAAACTCACTTAATTTGCATAGGAGCCATCTTTCGCAAACCGCCACTCTTATCGGTCTTCTTTCCCATTTTTTCCCTCTCTTGACTTTTCTTTTCAGTTTTGTCTTTTTAGAAACTCTTTATTGGGACAAACCTAATGTACGACACAGTTAATTCGTGATTGTTTAAAAATTACACGCAAGTTCACACTGACAAAAGGATCCACGTCCTATGGTTTGCAATGTAAAAAAGAAACGAATTAAATTAATTTACAATAGAAAAGATATGGCTCCTGCAAAAAAAGTATATAATGTTAACATATTAAGTATACTGCATAAAAATAGTATGAGTATTATAATTATCGATCCGAAGTATTAATTTGTTGTTCACACACAGAAAGGGATCCACACCCTTGGTTGTAACGTAAAAAAGGAACGGACTAAAGTGGTGTACAATAAAAAAGATCTCAGAAAAGACATTGATATTACAAAAAAAGTATGTTGTTATTGATATGTAATGTACATTGCATCAAGAGTAGTGTGAGTATTATAACTGTCAATCTGGAGTATTGATTTTTTGATCAGACAGTTGAAAGAAAAAAAATAATTGTAGCACCTGTCTTTTGTTGCAAGGAGGGACCCACTTTCTGTAGGTTGTGATTGAGAGCTCAGACAGTAGAAAGAAAAGGCATGTAAGGGTTGTGATTGCAGAGAAATCGAGAGCTCAGTTTCATGCACTTATCCGGACTTGATCGTATTCAATGATTTCACGTCCAAATGCTACACGAGTGTTTAGTTGCCTTAACTTGGTCGTCCAAATTGAGTTCAAGATTGTTTAGACTGTTCAGATAGTTCAGTCATTGTTGTTTTGGAATATTTTTTAGTGCCGATTATAGCCTTTTTGAGTTGGGTTGATATGGGCTACAATTCAGACATTCTTATATTAGTTTAACAAAACAATGTTGCAATAATCATATAACGAAGTCATGTTTTTTGTGCATTTTTATAAGACCGCTGCGGTGCATGACTGTATTTGATCACAGATAGTAGCAACAAATGTGTGCTCTGTCTTTGTCCCGAGGAACACACCCTTCAGGCAAATCCTTTAGTACTTAGATAATGATGGAAAACGGGCCCCTGCACTACTTTATAAAGAAAAACAATGTTTTATTAGTTCGTTCAAGTGTATTGGCATACCTACGAGAGGGCACGTGCTCCACAGAACAATATACTTATAGTGTGTTTGCTTGTCTATATGATATTAAATTTGACTCGTATGTGTGAGACATGTTGAGTGAGACAGATTATGAAATTGTAATTTGATTGTTTTTGGTTGATGTATGTGATAGTACAAATTAAGATGAGATATTGTATAATTAATGTAAGTAAAAAAAATATATAAGATGAAAAAAATACTATCAAAATTAATTAATATTTTACTTCACTTTAATAGTCCTTATTCTACTTTAATTATTCTTAATAAACATTAATTTGTACTCAAAATCAATAACATATATTAATCATTCGCTAATCACACAATACTAAAAATCATTATGATATCATATTTCACTTTAATAATCTTTATTGTGGCTTAATAATTCTTAACCTTAATCTATACTAAAAATCATTAATACATATTAATCATTTTTTAATTACGCAATTAAGTGAACTAGACTGTGGAGAAATGTGGGCAGAAACATATCCAATGGGTCAGACTCGATCACTTTTTACATTTGCACGTCCAAAATCAAAATCATGTACAGACAATCAAACAAATAGATGGTTGTATCTCACGAGCCAGATTTAGTCCAATACAAACAACCAAACGCATATTTAGTGACAGATCACTTGACCAATTAGTCCACATAAGGGGTTGCGAATTCGTGCTACAACACCAGCAAACCCATCATGAAAATTGTGTAAAAGGGTCTCCAAAATTGTCAAATTGCATGGACAGTTTCGGATGTGAGAGGTGAGTAGTGGAATGCATTAGAAGCTGTCTACACAAGATCCAGAAGCTCCAGAAGTCTTCCTACATATAGAAAACTTCTTACATAATTTCCGTAGCAGCCAGCACTTAAGCACGCATTAAAATCACAATTCCTTTTACCTGGCATTAGTGAGGAGAAAAGATAACAAATCTGGACTGCAACTGCATCAGTGGAGACATGAAAAATCTCAGCTTTGCTGGTGCTAACAAAACCTCAGGAACTGCGAAAATTATGCTTTAGGTATTGCCATCATATGTGGCATGGCCCATGGGAGCTCATCTAGACCCTCATATAGATTTAAATTATCTTATAAAGTTAGTCAAAAATTGTATTTTACATAGCATACCAGCACTTTAGCTGGAAAATTTTGTTTTTGTGTCAAGCGTTTTCTTCGAAATAAGGCACTGGGATTAGGATAGCTAATCTAGTCTAACTTCAGGTAGAGATGACCAGCAGTGTGTGTGTGAGACAGAGGGATAGAGAGAGAGAGTCCTGAAGCTCATAACTCGTTTACCAATCTTCTTTCTTGATCCAGTGCATTTCCCTCATTCTGGTACTGATTTCTTGTGCAGCCTATGAAGGTGCCAACCTTCTCACCAACAATAGCTTTTGCAATATTTCCAGGTTTTTGCAAGTTAAACACAACAACTGCAGAATTACAGGTCAAGTTAAAACTGAGAGGAATTGAATGGAACAAAACATCTCAGAAAGTGCATCATACCAGGAATATTGTTTTCTTGGCATAGTGTAATGGCAGTCATGTCCATTACTGACAGATCTCTTGACGTCACCTCATGATAGCTCAATGTCTCAAGAAGGCGGGCATCTGGGTTGAGCTTGGGGTCGGCATCATACACACCATCAACATTTGTCGCTTTAAGCACTACCTCTGCATTAACTGTGCGGATAACAAAATAAACAAGTCATTGCAAAGCAAAAAATTTGTACAAAAATACTGATCTTTATCAGAAAAGTCAGGCTAGAAAGTGAAATTCATGCTCAGGCACTATGCACATAATGTGATTCCTTATCAGCAGAAATTAGTAAAAGTTTGTGACAGACTTTGCTCTTTAGAGCTAGACATTAGAAAACTGGCTTAAAAGAGAAGCAGGATTATTTTGTCTAACCTACTTGTTCAAAACTCATTTTACATTTTCAACACACTCTGCACAAGGATCTTCATTCATTCATTATCAGATGCGCTCAGACCAAAAGGCAAGGTTTACAAACATGACTAATAAAAGATTCGTTGTGGGCAGTCCTGTACCTGCAACTGCCAAGAGTAGGACAACTAACATAGCATTTAGTTACATAACAAAATTTCCGAGGGTCAAAATGCGTTGAATATTACACTGTATTAGATGTGTTGCTAAATCTATCACATGATGAGGCTATGTTTTGGATTTGAATACACACCTGACAACCATATCAACATACTAAAGCCCATGTTTTGAAATGTAATAAAATGCTTATTTCATCAAGAATATTTTATCTTGCTTTGATGATACAAACACTTCAGCAGTAGTATGCAAAGATGCCAGATAACTCACTCTCTGCACAACGGAGAGCAGCAGCTGTGTCAGTTGTAAAAAAGGGGTTGCCTGTCCCAGCTGCAAATATAACAACTCTTCCTTTTTCCAAATGCCTGACAGCCCTTCGACGTATGTATGGTTCTGCAACTTCTGACATACGAAATGCTGTTTGGACACGGGTCGGTATTCCAATGCTCTCCATTGTTGCTTGCAGAAATATTGCATTCATCACAGTGGCCAACATGCTGAATTAGGAAAATATCAAAAACAGTTAACAATTCTACAAAGACAATATTTGTAACTACATTCTAAAAGCATGCAAAAATATGCAGCATTAAATTATTTTTAACAGTGATAAATCCAGTGATTGCTCAAAAGAAATGTCAGTTTAACTGAAAGCTGAAAAATTACAAAAGTCCATGGACAGAAAGTAGGTAAAATATATATTTTTTTGAGAAAAAACAATTAACCATACTTGCAGCAAACAAAAAACTATTATGAATTTAATAGTTTCAAACTACATTTGCCTACTCATTATGGCAATCACAATGGAACTCCCACTATAGCACATCCAAATATGGCTAATGTGAGGGCAAGATCCTCTATGGAACTGCTAAGGTTGATTTACTGACCAAACAGTAAACATGAATAACATAACATTGCATACTACCACCAAGTTGCGATGAGCATGTCGTTAGTTCTTGTTTCACTATCTAGCTAACTGGCTTATAGCATACTTCTTGGCATTTCAATCTTTTTTAAGGCTATAAGGCAAAGGACAAATGAATATTAAGGTCATAACAAATATGCATTGAACTTCATACCCAATGTAATCTGCAGAAGAGCGGTCAAGTCCACTGCATCCAGCCCAAGAGGCTCCACGAAAGATATTGCCCCCACCAACAACAATAGCAACCTGCAAGGTCTCTAACACTTGTTAATGTACTTTGCATGTTTCTACTAGATGTAAACAGAGCAATATTCAAAATAATAAGATCCCTTTCTTCAAGATTGGTAATTCACACAGCAGCCAATAGAAGAAATGAAAGTCAGTATCAGAAGGAGTCAGGACACACCTCCACACCTAGTTTAGTGACAGATGCAACCTCTCTTGCAATCGCCGTTGTAATCTGCAGCAGCATGTAATTAGATTGATCAGAAAGTAAACAAAAAAATTCATACTTTAAATGGTCAGAAGGTGATGTATTATTTGTTTGAAGATGCTCAACCAACAGCAGTCTCACCTTTGGATCAATATTTTCTGTGTGATCTCCGGCAAGAGCTTCCCCGCTTACCTTAAGCAATACTCTTTGCCATCTATATGGCTTTTTAGGCCTAGAGCCTTCATTAAGCATAAGGCTGAACGATGGCATCAGTGATGCTTGACTTCTGACCAATGAAGAGAGATACATTATGCAAATTAATTCCAGAAATCACTACAACATTAACATAAAGCACAAAACAATTGACAGCAGATATAACTAAACTGAGTAAGCATGCAACGGATTCCAACAAAATCTAAACAAAAGTTGCACTGATATTCGAAAACCTTCACCATATGTATGGATTCCACAAATCAATAACTTCAGTAACCTTTCATGCTAATGATAGTATACTAGGAATTTTTTTTAAAAAAAAAAGCTCATTTTGCAATACAGCAGTCTTCACACATAATCCACAAACAATATGTGCTTTTGTATTACTTCTATTTTTAATTCATTTGATTATCTTCTTCCTCTAATCAGAAAGATGGCTGTACTTTAAGTCTTTAACCATGGCCCTCCTCCTTTAAACACAGCACCAGACCTAGCCCCCGCAATTGGCCAATGGCATGGTTGCTACCGGCAACCACACCAACCTCTCTTGTCCACCTCATCTAGCCATGCCGATGTCCTTGACTAGCTGCCTACCACCAATCGCACCATGGACCCAAATCCCCAGTGACACAGACCTCTCTAGGCTTCTTATTGCTGATTCGCCTATGCCACGCTGCCAAGCCAGTACAGCCCTCAACCATGCAGCTCCCAAAAAAGCATTTTGTCGAGCACCTAATTGGCGCCCCCTGCACACGTGCCCCCAGTCCCAACACAAGCACACGCCCTGATGCGCAGACACAAACCCGCCCACCATCCAACCGGACGTCCAAGCGCGACACACAGAGACACACCAGGCACAGATACGAGCGGCATTCCATGAAGCGCTTGCCGGCGTCGGACAAGCAATCGTTAGGAGCCAACCAAATTGTGGGGATCAGGACCGAGGACTTTGCAGGAGGAGGATGGAAGCGCGTACCCTAAGTTGGAGGACGAGTCGGAGGCGCGCGACGTCGAGGAGAGGACGAGGAGAGGAGCTCGCCGTCGGGGCCTCGGGCACGAAAACGAGGAGATGGGCAGGGGAGGAGATGACGGGGCTGCGGACGGAGAGAGGCGTAGGAGGGAAGGAGCCGACGAGGCGGCGGCCATGGCGATGGCGAGAGGATAGGGGACAACTAGTGCACAGTGCAGTAATGTGATGAGGTTTTTTTTTTTTTTTTGAAGAGGATCTTCACCTTCATTCACAAGGCAGTGCGGGCCTCTGATGCACGCTTGCCGTCCGATCAAATTTTGGACGGTTAGGATTCTTCCTAATAGTGCATCCATTAAGATTCAATATTAACTTTTTTTCAGTCATTAAATAGTGGGCCTATGTGATAGTAACTCATTTCTTAATTTTATTTTTTGTTCTTTCCATTTAAATCTTCCGCTGTTGTAATACCTCTTCAACCACATAGTTTCCGTAGTTATTTGATTTTTTTAAAATAACCCTATATAAAAATAAAATAGCGAAACTAATCTACAATAAAGCGAAATTACAAATCTAATCTGTCACATCAACTTGTTGCGGCTTGACTCGCCTCCAAACCGCGACAGTATCTCTTCTCTGTTAAAAATATATAAAAAATAGCCTGTCGCGACTTGGAGCCGCGACAAGCCTCAACTCGACTCAATTGTTTGAATGTATATGTTAATAGTTACATGTTTTTGTTAGTAATTGTTCGTATATGTATAATAATAATTTACATGTATATGTTAGTTTGTATGTGCATGCTAATGGTTCTAAGCATCGACAGGCCTCTGAACTGCCACTGAGCTAAGTTGAATTGTTTGAGACTTGTTGTGACTCTAAATCGCACCAGGTTGACATGTCTTTTTTAATTTTTTTTAATATACTTTTTTACATTGCAATAACTTGGGAGATACTACGCGGTTTAAAACCACGATAAGCGGTATGTCACAGCTCCATACCGCGACAGACTGATGTGAGAGATTAGATTTGCAATTTTTTTTTCAATGTGGGTTAATTTTGCTATTTTATTTTTGCATTGGGTTATTTTTTTCAAAAAAATTTCTATTTCCTTCCACTGTTGGTTGCCCCCTCCGCTATCATGCTCGTCACATCTCCTCCACCATCAACACCGAGAGATCTTGCTAATTCCACCCTTCGAAAAGAAGAGTCACCACAAAGGTAAAATTTTAAAGCGCATTCGTTAGACACAGTAAAGTTAAACACAGGATGAGCACACATGTAAAGTGCCCCCGGCATTGATTAAACTCTCCTCCATCCTTTTCTTGTAAGAATGTTGGCATCCGAACATTACATTACATGCCGTCTCAATCTGAATCAGTGAAGTTACCTTTTGTTTTTTCTTTTCTCTTTTTGACAAACTGAATCACAAGACAAACATTTCCATCATGCAAAAAACAGCTTGCACTTTTGAAGGCATCTGCACGTACCACCACATAAAACAAACAAGACAAAAAGAGATGCCAGGACTACAAATCTCTATAGTATATAAAGCCTGCAGCAAAAGCATTATCTAGTTTATGTAATTTTTTTTCCAGTTTTACCTAGAGATGTAACTTGGGCCGTTTCGCCCCGACACGACACGGCACGGGTCCGTTGGGCCAGAGGCTTTTTCCGTGCCGTGCCGGCCCGGCCCGTTTGCTCGGTGGAGTGGCCCGGCATGGTCCGATAGCCCACGAGCCGTAGTGCGTGCCGGGCCGGTACGGGCACAGCTTGTTTCATCCTCGACTCCTCGTCGTCCTCCTCTGCCCTTCCGCCAGCCCCATCAGCCCATCATCCTCCTCGTCGTCCTCAACTCCTCATCGTTGTTGTCTTCCTCCTCTGGCAACGCAACACTATCTCCAAGCAGCCGTAGTCGGAGAAGGAGGAGGGGAGTTCGGCGATGATCTGGTGGCCCAATTGCGGCTTAGGTGGAGCAGATCCGGTGGATCTGTTGACGAGGAGGGCGTGGCGGCGCCGGCGTGTGGTGGCCTAGATCTGCGGCATGGCGGTGCGAGGAGGGCACGGCGGCACGGCCCGAGGAGGGCATGGCGGTGCGAGGAGGGCGCGGCGGCGTGACGGTGCAGAGGGCGTGGCAGTCGAAGAGAGGACTGAGGAGCTCCCTCAAACAGAGGAGGAGAGGAGTAGACAGCGTCGGGCTGGCCCGCATGCTAACAGCCCGCTTCGTGCCGTGCCACCCCGGGCACGACCCGCGGTATCGTGCCGTGCCGTGTCTGCCCATGGGCCAGTTTTGGGGCACGACACGGCTCGGTCTCCCGTGTCTGGCCGGCACGACCCATTATAATTCGTGTCAGGTCATATCACGTGTCAGACTAAAATACCGTGCTTCAGATTGACCCGACAATGACTCAGTCTAAGTTACATCTCTAGTTTTACCCTCTGTATTGATATTGATATTGATGGATAGAAAGTGAAATGATGAATCACCTCCATCGCCAACAATGGTAGAATAGTCCAACTTTATCTTTTTTCGTCATTTAATAACCCCTCGATTCTTGTGTAGAAGACTATTATACCTTACAACATGAAACAAAGAGAGTAAGAAAGGATGGATGCCTATTCATTTTCCTCATGCAAAAAGAACAACTTTAACTTCCTAAAAAATAAATAACCATTCACATTTAGACTGTAGCACAAGGCAAACTCAAAAGCTTCTGTGGTTAGTGGCTACTCTTTCTGAAGTCCTACCCAACCAAGCAAGCATTTGGTCCTCTCGTTTTGGTGATCTCTTGAAAAGGTCGAGAGTTCTTCACATTGTTGCATTCAACTCAAGGTCTTTTTTTTTTTGTGGCAAGTTTTGATGAGCTTTCAAATGGCTGTGACGTTAAGAAATTTTTGTATGTACGCAAAGCTACACACTTCATAAAGAGCCATTTTTGCATGCATTTTGGTCCTTTTTACTCTACCTTTCCATGCAGTGGGTTTTGATGCATGGATTGGCTCTACTCTGTTGATTTTTTTTTTGTTCTATCTATCTAATCACCAAACATATGCTTGTTTCTTCCTGAGCAGAGAAAATGGAGGATGATTCAACGGCTGGAATGATCTTGGAAGGCTCGATCAGACGCATCAAGTTGAGCCTTGCAACGGATGAGGAAATCGTAAGCCATCTATTCATCTCTTGTTCTTCACTCGTACTTGCACGCCTAAAATAGTTTTTAACGTGATTTTTTATTTTTGTCATTTCGTACCGAGTTTGGCAGTGTACTTACTCGATAAACGAGTGCCCCGTTTCACATCCGAGCCAGCTCCTCGGAAACCCGTCGCTTGGTCTGCCTCTGCAACTCGGCAGCTGCGAATCATGCGGCGCTACGGAGATCGAGAAATGTGAAGGTCTGTACGTAAATATTTTGCATGCACATGCTACTGCTGAAGTCTCTGAATAAGTTGTGATTTTTTTATGACTGATGTTTAAGGGCATTTCGGGTTCATCAAGTTGCCTGTGCCCGTTTACCACCCGAGCCATGTCACCGAGCTGACGAAGATATTAAACATGATTTGTCTCAAGTGCCTCCGTCTCAAGAACGGAAAGGTAAAAGCTTATGTATTAGATAAATGTAGTGCCATGCCATCATCAAGACATTAACACACTTCTCTTCACTTAGAAGGGCACACACAAGAGTGGGAAAGGAGGCCGTTTTACTTCATGTTCTTATTGTCAGGTACTTCATGTCTCATACAGCTACAAATCTGCAATTTGCAATGTTGGCTTCCCTGAAGCAATGCAACCAAACATTAGCTGTTCTTGTCAGTTCTTGAATTCCTCTTCTCGCAGGACCTTCCACCGCTATGCGTCACGGAAGTCAAGCGATCAGACGGTGCCCGTTGCCTGGAACTGAGAACAGCATCCAAAAAAGGATTGGGAGTCGGCTTTTGGAGCTTCCTCGATCAGTTTGGCTTTTGCACAAATGGCAGCTCGCACCGTCGCACATTACTCCCATGTGAGGTACTGTATCGTTCCGATACAAAACAGTGTAGCATTTCCGACAAAAAAACAGTGCAGGGATATCATTTGTATTCAGGAACCAGCCTATGCTCTTACAATGTTTCATAGGTTCTGAGGATACTAGCAAAGATCTCAGGCGAAACAAGAACAAGGCTTGCTGTTAGGGGATACATTCCTCAGGATGGATATGTCATGAGCTGCCTCTCTGTTCCACCGAATTGCCTTCGAGCTCTTAATATTTCAGATGAAAATGCAGTCATGTACTCTTCTGTAAGTGCCTCATGGTAACGCAAGATTTCTTTCTTGTTGCATGGATAAATATGATAACGCTTGAATTTGCCTCCCTGCTTAAGGACAACCGGACAAGCTTGTTAAGGAAGGTCCTACGTAAGACTGAACAGATCAAGAACTCGAGGATTGGCCCCCCAAACTTCGAAGAGCAGGAGGTGGAGTCAAACGATCTTCAGGCAGCTATTGCTGAGTACATCAATCTGGGAGGAACAGCCAAGGTACTAATCTGATCTGTAAGTGAAGTAGAGAAATCACAAGTGCAACTTCAGTGTGTCATCGTGTATCTTGCTTTTGAAGGGTCCTCAGGAAGCCATCTTTAAAACTAAAAGTGAACCGACCACAAAACAGTGGTTACAAAAGATGAAGTCACTCTTCATCAGTAAGGGCTCCAGCTTCTCATCGCGTGGTGTGATCACTGGTGACCCGTACATCGCTGTTGATGTAGTCGGGGTGCCTGATGAAGTGGCGAGAAGGATGTCAGTGGAAGAGCATGTCACGGACCACAACATTGCTCAGTTGCAAGACATGGTGGACAGAGGAATATGCTTGACATAC
This sequence comes from Pharus latifolius, assembly GCA_019359835.1. Lineage (NCBI taxonomy): Eukaryota > Viridiplantae > Streptophyta > Magnoliopsida > Poales > Poaceae > Pharus > Pharus latifolius. The sequence goes on from CM033319.1 coordinate 1,782,608, forward strand.
AAAGATCTCAAGTCCGTCATGTATTCATTGGACTTGGGGGCAACGAAGAAGAATCGCATCATTCTGAATGTTGGTGACACTGTCAACCGAAGAGTTCTTGACGGGGATGTCGTCTTCCTCAACAGACCACCAAGCACCGACAAGCACACGATCGAAGCCTTCTACGTCCATGTCCACAAAGACCACACCATCAAGTTCAACCCGCTCATCTGCAAGCCTCTCGGAGCAGACTTCGACGGTGACTGTGCCCACATATTCTACCCAAGGTCAGTTACAGCAAGGGCTGAAGCTGTAGAGCTCTTCAGTGTGGAGAAACAGCTGGTGAGCTCCCAAAGTGGGAAGCTTAACTTTCAACTCAAGAATGATTGCTCATTAGCTCTGAAGGTCATGTCTGATAGGAGGTTCTCAATAAAGGAGGCAAACCAGTTGGCAGTGTTCTCATCAGGGATGCTTCCCCAACGAGCGGGAATGGGTGATCACTACTGGACCTTTTCTCAGATTCTACAGTCTCTTGATGCAGTTGCAGCACCACCACAGCTTCTCGATCGCGAATCAGTTGAAGCTTTAGTAAATCAGACCATCTCACTACTACTCTTTATGAAGGGTCCAAGGGAGGCTATAAGGTTTCTGAATCTGCTGCAACCTCTACTGATGGAATCACTGCTTCTTGATGGTTTCAGCATAACCTTGAGAGATTTTGACATCCCAAGTCCAATGCTGAAGACAATACAAGAAAGTTCACTTGAGCTCGACAAGTTCAGAAAGCCAATTGTGGATTTCATTGCTCAGCATACCACCTTTGGTTTCTTGGTTGATTCGAAGAGTGATTCTGCTATGAACAAAGTGGTGGAACAGCTCGGCTACTTGGGCCGTCAACTACATCACATCGGAAGACACTACTCTAGCAGCTTGATGGAGGATTGCTTATCTGAATCTCTAAACAAATGTCGCCGGAGCACTGATGGTTTCCCTCCTTTAGAAGCAAATAGCATTGTGAGGAGCTCATTTTACCATGGTTTAAACCCATATGAGGACCTAATCCATTCGATATCTGCGAGGGAGACGATTGTCCGAGCATCTGCAGGGCTAGTGGAGCCTGGCAGTCTTTTCAAGAACATGATGGCAATGCTCCGAGATGTCGTCGCATGCTATGATGGAACCATAAGAGCTCAGTGCAGCAATTCCATTGTTCAGTTTGATTCCATGGATGCATCAAGTTCTGTAACACCAGGAGATCCTGTTGGTATCCGGGCTGCCACTGCAGTTGCAAAGGCAGCTTACGACGCACTGTTAGACCCCACTCGGAGAAATATGACATCCTGGGACTTAATGAAGGTGAAAGTTTCATTTGATCAGTTCCATTCCAAGATGCAGTTCACATGATGTGTGCAATTTTGACTTCTGTCTGTTACTTTTACAGGAAGTATTGCTCACGAGAGCTAGCTCTAAAACTGATACCAATGGCCGAAAGGTAATTCTGTATCTGAACAACTGCTCTTGCAGAAAAGAATTTTGCAAGGAAAGAGCAGCACTTGCAGTTCAGGATTGTTTAAAGAGGATTAAAGTAAAGGATTGCACCACAGAGTTCTCCATCCAGTATGAGCGTGTTCATACTTTCTGGCTATTTATGTTACAGTAATAAAATGCTATGAATGGTACCTGCAAACTACTGAATTCTTGAAATGCTTTAAACTGATATCTTATTGAACTTTGGTCAATCCAGTCCAGCTTTACACTGCACTATGGAGTTAGAGCAAATAACGGTTACTTTAATTTTTCTTTGCACATTGTCTTAGGCTCAGAGTTGTTGAATTATTTCAGGTACCAACAGCAAACAAGTCAAGCAACACAAGGTATTGTTGGCCATATTCACTTCGACGAGGTATATCATTCTACTGCAATAATATATATCCGTCATTTCAGCATTGCTACTAATATTATTCGTTCACGAATTTTTTTCTTGCTCTTACAGAAGCAATTGAATCAGATGAAGATAAGTACAGAAGACATTCTTCATAAATGCCAAGAAGTTATCCATAAATACGTGAAGAAGAGGGGAGAGATGAGCCAAATATTTAAGGGAATTACTTTGATTTCTAGGTACTCCAACCTTTCCCCTTGAAGTAGTGATCAGACTTTACTTTTCCATTTCCTCTGAGAGAAACCTTTTAATATTGCATTTCGTGTTCAGATCTACTAAGATTTAAGTTCAGACATTGGTTAATTTCTGTTTCCATTGGATATATATGAATTGAAGAAGGGATTTGATTCTATGTTATTTAGAATAAAATTGAGCATGAATTTTCAAGCAAGTTATTAACTAATGAACATAAACTGATTTTTCTTCTTTGCAGCGAATGCTGGTGCTACCAGGATCAAAATGATGAGAAATCCTTTCAGGCTCCCTGTTTGCAGTTTTTCCTCAACAAAAGCATCACCACACTACTATCTGAATCTATTGGGCAAATTGTCCATTTGCTGACCGATGCCATTTGCCCTATACTCTTGGATACATTTATAAAAGGTAAAAAAAAAAAAAATCCAAATGCTGATGCTTGTATCTTCCATTTACTTGACAGTCAGTCTCGCAGGTGATCCTCGAGTCCAGGAGGCCAACATAATCTGGGTCGAACCAGAGTTGACGTGTTGGGTCCAGAACTCAGGTGCAGAACTGAAGGGTGAGCTAGCAGTGGAGATCACAGTTGAAAAGGCAGCAGTTGCACAGAATCATAGTTCCTGGGCAGCCGCAATGGATGCATGCATCCCACTGATTGATATGATCGACACCACCAGGTCTGTGCCCTACGGTATCCAACAAGTTCAAGAGGCATTCGGCATGTCCTGCACCTTCCATCAAATCATGCAGGTTCAGCTCTTTCCCTTCCTTTTCTGATAAATTCAGTTTAGATCAGGTTTTCTTGAAACATTTTGGCCTTTTTGTTTTATCATCCTATCAGCACCTTCCAAAGGCAGTCGGGATGGTTATAAAGGAAGTTCTCAAAGAGCATCTAATAATTGTTGCAAGCAGCATGACCTGCACAGGCAACTTGCATGGCTTCAACAGCTGCGGTTACAAGGCGACATTCCAATCCCTGAAGGTTCAGGCACCATTCATGGAGGCTACACTATCTGTAAGCAGTACATTTCCAATGTTTTTTTTTTCGGTTCCCCATCTTGACACGCCAATGCCTAGTGTCAATCCACTTAAGGATGAGAAAACATGTTGCAGAGGCCAATGAAATGCTTTGAGAAGAGTGCTGAGAAGCTCCAATCTGATCCATTGGACAGTGTGGTGTCCTCCTGCTCTTGGGGCAAGAATGTGACAATAGGGACTGGTTCAGCTTTCCAAATCCATTGGAATGATGAGAACTTGGTACATTAATATGTCACTTGTTGCCATCTCTTATCTGCTCATCTCATAACATTCTGTGACCTTCTAATTTCCTACAGTTAGCACGCAACAGATACCTCAGAGAGTACGATTTATATGACTTCCTGACAGATGTCAGAACAGGAACAGCAACAACAATTGAAGACACAGCAATTATTCCTCACCATTCCTGCCTGTATAATGTTGACTACCTCCAAGAGGATGAAGTGGCTGATTTGGGCGAGAACACTCCGATACAATGGACAGAGAAGCCGTGCAAGGAGGCTAATTTCCGGCTACCTGGTTTTGAGGGTAAGAGGGCACACACTAGTGGCCAACAATCTCAGGGAAGGAAGCACAAGAGTAACTGGAACTTGGATGCAGCATGGCAAGATGCCAAGTCAAATTGGCAAAAAGAAAATGCAAGGGGTGCTCAGAATTGTGCTGTTGCAGGCTCATCTCGTGCAAGTGGATGGAACAAGAAGGATGGCACTGTATGTCATGGTGGTGGCAGTGCAATGTGGAAATCACAAGGATCGTACCGGGGAGGAAGTACCAGCAGTAAATGGAGAACCCAGAAGCAGAACAGTACTGCTGGGAAGAGAAGGGGTTTTGGTTTTACACCAGTGGAGAAGAGAATATATGCACAAATTGAACCAATCATGCAGAAGGTAAAGAGAATCATTTGTGAATCAAGGTAAATTTCTAGATCCATGCAACTTGGAAAAAGAAATTCATTCACATGTAACAATTGAAACATAAATCTATCATATGCATTTCCATCTGCCTGATTAGCAGTCCATTTGTCTCAACACTTTGCAGTGATGGCGTTAAGCTTTCTCTTGACAATGAGAAGTTCATCATCAGAAATGTTCTCATGTACCACCCGGAAAGGGAAAAGAAGATGGCCGGCCGGGGCAATTACATAATGGTACGTGTGCCTTTTTTCCCACTCTTTGTAAAGCAACTAATATTTATGATGCATTTGGAGAACCAGAAAAGAAAAAAAATTTTGTAATGCTTATTCGTATTGCAGGTCGCAAAACATCAAGTATACCAAAACAGCAGGTGCATGTACGTTGTGTCTTTGGATGGATCCTATTCGGATTTCTCCTACAAGAAGTGCCTGGAGAATCTCGTGAGGATTCAATACCCAGATGCTGCAAGTTCATTCTGCAGAAAGTACTTCAAATGATGAACTACATACAACATGCTTTTGCCTCTAGACTTATGCTTGCATGTAGTTCTACTAGTATCTTATAAGTTCTAACCCCCTCACACAAACTGGCACATACAATTGCTGCAATGTTGTGTTTGGTCTCCACTAACTTATCTACTTCAGTATGCTAAAAAACCTTATGCTACTGTTTAATGAAATACTACTATTAACACATCTATAAGTTTCTCCAGGTCTTATGATTTATATTGGAGCTTTATACTTCAATATGTTCCGGGTTTAACATATGTTGGAGATGTTGATGTTTCTTGCCCAAAAACAAAAGTTATCCACACTTTTTGATAAGGGTACTTTTAGTCCCTCTACTTTGCACAAAAACTCAATTTTGGTTCCCCTACTTTCAAAAGAGTTAATTTAGTCTCTCTACTTTTTGAACTGGATCAAAATGATGACATGGTGCTAACCGGATGACACATGGGATCAATAGCACAGGACCCGCTAGTCAGTAGCCCACGAACAAAAGAAAAAACCTATTCTGCTATTCATTCTTATCTCAAAACCTCCATCATATCTACTCTTTGCCGTCGGCTCCAAGGGTGAGGTTTTGCTGGCTCCGAAGTCCAGCAACCTCGCGGTTATCTTCCACCGGCCCATCTCCTCGATCCTGTGCTGATCTGAGACTCAGGCTCATGCCTGACCATAGCTTCATGTGGGCACAGACCTGTCCTATTTTAGTCTCCTATTTTAGTTTGTGTATGTACAACATCTCTGGTGCGTTTATTAGTGAAACCCTTTCAATGGCCACATGGCCTCTGACATGGAGCAATGGCAACTCCGGTCATTGGGGAACTGCTGGCGAATGGATTAGGTAGCCATCTCTGCTGCCTCTGTCTTCAGCTTCATGCCTAGGGACTGTGGTCGGCAAAGTCCTAGTTGTAGTCGGTGTTGCTGTCGTCATCATTGCTAGCTGCGAGTCTTTCTTTGTCGGCGGAGTCATTGGTGCCGCACGACGGAGGCCGATGAGCAAGCGGAGGAAGCAATTGAGGAGGAAGTAAGGCTTAGCCTACCATCTTAGCATAAAGTCATGCCACATCATCATCATCATCTTAAGTCTGCTTTAAATTCATAATGATCATTTTGAGCCGAGTTCACAAAATAGAAAGACTAATTTGACCCTTTAAAAGATAGAGTGATCAAAATAAGTTTTTATGTAAAATAGAAAACCAAAAGTGACCTTAACCCAAAGTCCAGCCTAACATGTATATGATGTATTTCCAGTAAGACACATCAAAACCAATCACAATTACTTAATATCATCAATTCCATCATTCAACTCTATAATGAACTTTGATGTTGGAAAACTCTAAACAGGCACCTTATTTTTAGGGGGTCATCACAAAGTCACAACAAAAACCTTACATCGCAAAACCAAGCATAGCGTCACTGAAAATAAGTTACCTTCCTGCAAAGAAGCATACATTCTCAAGCAGCTGCAACTCCAGCCGTAACCCCCACAACAGCCTTCTTCTCGCAGCACTCCAGGTACCACCTCAGTATTGCAAGCCTCGCCGTCTCGAACGCACAGTACCCTAGTGCGGCGAAGCATGCGCTGTGCAGCACCCTTGGCCCAATACCCCTGGACAGCCCCATGAGTCCCTCCTCCGCCACGATCCCGCGCATTGTCCCCACGACCGTGCGGCTGCCCTGTGTGCCCACCCTCGTCATCAGCCGAGTCTTCACCACGTCCAGCGGTGTGGTGAGTGCTGCCGAAATAGCCCCAGCGAGTGCTCCACACACCACGCTCTCCGCTGGCGTCAGGCTCTCCTCCTTGCGCTTCTTCAAAGTGAATGCCTTTAGGTACTCGAACGAGGAGTAGCTCAGCACGCCAGCGGGAAGATTGCGGAAGAGTGTTGCAGTGTAGCCGGCGTAGAGGCCGAAGAAGCCATCAGTTCGGAGGATCTGGAGGAGCACCTGCCAAGAACGGCCAGTGGCCGCGCCAGACTGGAGGCGCTGGGTGATGAGCTCCTTGGGGACCATGATGGCCGAGGAGGAAACATTGCCGGCTGCGCCGGCGAGGGGAGGAACAAGGAGTGGAGGCAGGTGGGGGCGGAGGAGCGACTTGGCGAGCTCGCAGGTGCCGAAGTAGATAGCAGAGGAGGAGGCTGAGCCGAGGATGACGGCGGAGAGGCCGCGGTAGAAGCCGAGAGGCCCCTCGGTGCGGAGGATGTCGAGAAAGACCTGCCATGAGCCGCGGGATGCGGCGCCCGCCTGGAGGCGGGTCTTGACGGCATCGATGGGGAGCAACGCCGCGTAGGTGAAGGCGCCGGCCGCAGCGCCCGCGGAGGCGCCGATGGCCGAGCGGGTGAGGGGGGTCGGGGTGGCGATGGGGGTGGGGGCGGGGGTGGGAGGGAGGGAGAGGGAGGAGGAGGAGAAGAGAGGAGTAGGGGAGGGGGAGGGCGGGTGGAGGAGGAGGAGGGAGGTGAGGTCGGAGAAGAGGGAGGGGAAGTCGGGGGCTTGGAAGGTGGGGAGGGAGTGGGCTTTGGAGGATGCCATTTTTGTGGGGAGGGAGACGAGATAGCGAGTGCGTGAGATTTGAGGGCCTTTCGTGAGCTCCCCTCGCGAGGCCAAGTGCTTCCCCTCCCCTAAAGTCTGCCAAATAATGCCGGGATGAGGCAATTTGAGGAATGCTATGAAGCCACAAGAAAAGCTTTTAATACACAAAATACATGCAAAAAGGATACTTCTGACACTCTTCTGAATGATTTTTAAATGGATTACAGGAATGGCCGTCACATAGAAAACTGATACCATTTTTCACAAAATTTTAGCACAACTTCATCTAGAGAACTTCATCGCACATAAGCATGTGCATAAAAACGTAAAATTTTGACAAATTGTCTAAAAAAAGAGATTACCTGAATTGACTACAACATGGGAAAGACGTCGAGGTTTTAACACAGTACCCCCTCTTTCCCGAACTAAATGTTTCAGAGCTCTATGTACATTACAGCAGAACTGGGCTACAGGGCGATTCAATTTGAAAACAAAATATAATTATCGACATTACAGGGGCAAAAAATAATCTCAATGCTTTACCATGGTAATGGTAAGGTCCTATGATATGCATTTGGTCTCACTTCATCTTTTCTGACAATCACCATGCAGCAAGTCGTCCTCAGATCATCGGGCTGACCGGGTCGATGCCGCTGATGAGACTCGTTCAGAACTCCTTACATTGTACCTCTCATATACTTTTTCACGATTCTCATTCCACCAGCTTTCTGCTTGGTGCTCCCCAAACCGTCTTCGACTGCAGAGAATTTTAGAAGAGGCAAGAGATTGGCAAATTAGACATCACTAAGAAGTGTACACATACCAATCAAGCAAGTAGTTCAGATTCTTAACAGGATCAAGTACAATTTTGTGCCATTTGACAAAAGCAAGTGATCAGTGCTTGTCGAACTGATTATGACAACAGATAATAAAATCATTATGAGAACAGATAATAAAATCGAATTGGGCAGAACATTAATGAAGAAGTGGTGTTTAGCTGGTTGAATCAGAGAAAATGTAGCCTCCTTTTTCAAAGTTTGGTGCGAAAATTCTGCATTCTAGAACATGCCAGCACATAAAAGCATTTTCTGCCCTATTTAGTTGCATTAGCCAGCCAGTCTGGGATATCATAATGATAAAATGACTTGTGGTTGTGAATTCCTAATCAAGACGAAACAAAGAAGCTAACCATGGAAATACTTCATAAGTAAGATAAAGAAGATCCCAATTTACCTGAAGCGTACCCGCTTCAGATCTCGAGTCCCGTCACGAAGTGTTGTGAGTGTTATGTATACACCTGGTTCATACTGTTCAATCCACTCAGCTTGTACTTGGTTGCTGGACAGTGATATTGTGCCTCGAGACTTGTAACCATCTTCATTTTGAAGGGACCTAGCATCCCTGCTACCACTATCATCTGCTCTACTGCCAGCAGTCAGCATCTCATCGCTACTGCTATGTGTTCTTCGATTTGAAAGTTCGACTTCATGAGGGCTTGCAATTCTATGGCTGTGAGCATTCACTTCACTATTTTCACTAATATTACCTGGTGATTTATGTTGATTTGTGATTCCATTTGAATGTGACGATCGTCCAGAGTTTGGACTATGCGCATTTGAAGCATTGATAGACTCATTTCGTGGCTGGTGAATCCCATTCATGCTAGAGTAAATAGCAACATGTGACTCAATGCCATTTGGAATATGTACTTGCTTCGCCTCATTGCCATCATAGGCTCCCTGTCCTGGAGGTAGTCTTTCAGCCATATCCTTAAGCTACAGAAGCCACGGCAAAAGACACATGCAACAATCATCAGGGAAGAGAATTTTAGTAAAGCAGCCAAAGAAAGTTGGCAATTAGCTCAGTTGAAGCAGGCTAAAATAAATCTTGACAGGTTAGGTACTAAATAGAAGATAACTCATATAATGCAATTGCATCAAATGGCCACTTTTTGATTATTAATTATACCAATGACGAGATGGTTGCCCCTTTGTTTCTGGTGAGACAGAGGTAGTGTGGTTCCCTCCTTTGGAAAAAGTGAAAATATATATATATATATATATATATCAGCTCTGCTTTGGCTGAAAGATGTTGAGACAACCATGCAAGACTAAAGAAACATCAGTGAGGCATTCAAAAGCACTCATCCTCTTTATGAAAAGGGAAATTGGCTATGCACCACTATGTTATGGTGGCATTTGTTATTTATTCTTATGAAAATATGGTTTTATATAATGCTATTGTGTTTAAATGATACCATTGATCTAATAAAAAATATTTTTTTTTTAAGACTTGAAGAGAGATTTTTTTTTTTAAAATGACCAAATGACCCCAAACCCATAGTTTTGCTAAACCACATGGCTGCCATTGTCGTGTGAGCCCACCAATTGCGCCGCCACACGAGCTCGTTGTCCTCATGCAAGCCCAACCACAAATGTATAGGTTTAAGGTAGTTTAGTCATTTTTTAAAAAAAATATTATTATTATTTGATCAATGGTATACTGCAGATAAACATCTAAACACAGTGGTATTTAGCAAAATCACACTTTAATAATAATAAATAACAAATGCCATCATAACGTACATAGCCAATTTTCCCCTATGAAGGGAAAATGTCGGCAAATGCAATTTTCTTCACAGGAATGATTTAAGTTGCAAGCTATCTCGAAGATGCTTAGCTTGGTAAGTAGTCACCAGTGGGAGACTCAAACCTCCACCGTCAGAACTGTTAGCACATACATCTCTTGGCATTCTTAGCCACCAAAGATTTTATGTCCCAGAAATACCACAATTGTACAACAGTTGAGTGTCGATTTGTGGATTATTTGACATAACTTCTTTGAAGAAACAAGGTATCTAAGCCACTCAAGATTACCTCTGCTGTTAGAGATTTTATAACTTCTTTTGCAGCTTTAGACTTTGCAGATTCCTCTGCAACGAGCGTCATAGCTTCCTGTACTTTCTTGGTTGATTTCTGCAACTCAAGTTCTTGAAGCTCACAGCGATGTCTCAGATTATCAACCTAGACAGATTTAAAACTTAATTCTCTCACCATTTCATAACAGCCAAAGCTAAGGTCTCACACATAAATCAAATAAAATACCTGTGCACGGAGTCTTTCAACTTCCTGATTTAACAGCTCATTTGTTTTCACAAGATTATCAGCAGCACTTTTTGAGAAAGAAAGGCCATGAGCTGTTGGAACTGGTGTAGTGGAACGTGGTGGACTAGACTTGCGAGAGAAAGGGGAAACAGCCCTCGAAGGGTTTACCGATCGAGCTGCTGATGTGCGCACTGCTCTCGGAGCTGATCTGCTCAGATCAATCCCACCAGATAAAGCAATATCTCTCAGCTGAAGAAGTGAACTTATTTGAGGAGTCCGAAGAAATGACAGTGCATCTGTTTTCTTTGCTTGTCTTGCTGCCTTGCTATCCAAACTTCTTATCATATCCAAGTTACTGGGAAAATTTGCTTTTACCAATTTAGTATCAGAATTGCTTTCACCTGAGTGGCGAGGCACAATCTCTTTCCTCTTATTAATTGAACTAGAGTCTACGGCATTGTTCAATTTCAAGAAACATGAATCACAAACACGGTATGGCTTCCCAGGGTTAGGAGCCAATGCAGCTCTCAAAACCTTCCGCGATGTGCAAGCATTACAATGGACAAGTCCACAATTATGGCAGTTGTGCCTCTTTCGGGTGAATCCAAATGGTTGCCGACATGAGGCACATTGTGATTGCTCGGCTCCTGAGACCCACTTATGCTGGCATATAGCCGCAGTGAAGTTTGCACCACAGGCTATGTACCTAACAGCTCTATCTCTCAATGCCTCAACCAGTGTAGGTATTTTCCGATCCTCTATGTCTCCGTGGCCCAATCTTCCATTGGCTCCTTTTCCCCAAGTAAAAACCTCACTCCTATTTGTCAAAACCGCAACATGGTAGGAACCACAAGCAACTTGGACAACATGTTCACCCATGATATCTTCAACTAGACATGGGAGTTTACCATCTGAACGGGGATTTCCAAGCTGACCATAAACAGTATTGCCCATGCTCAAAACTTGTCCAGAAGTTGTCAATCCTACTGTAAGACTATGACCACATGCTACCTTGTGAAAATCATAATCAATAAGTGATGCTACACATGTTGGCTTAAGTCGTGCTTCCTTGTCACCATGACCAAGTCGATGCTTGTCACCATCTCCCCATGTGAAGAGCTTTCCAGATGATACGCTTGAGCTGGACTGAGTCACTATGACCTCTACAACAGCAGCAGTGTGCCAAACACCACATGCCACAGCAATGGTTTTCAACCCCGACAGAGATTCTACCTCCCTCGGACATGAAATGCTCTCTCGGTTTCCATGGCCTAAAACTCCAAATGTACCATCACCAAATGTAAACAGCTGACCCATTGACGTGATCAAGGCTGTATGCCAGGTCCCACAAGATACATAAGCGACTTGAAGACCCTCAAGTGCTCCTGAAATCCTTTTAGGTATCCAGTGACTTATATCAGTCCCATGACCTAGAAGTCCAACATTATGTGCTCCATCTCCCCAGGTATACAATTCACCAGCTGTTGTCACGGCACAAGTATGGAACTCCCCGCAGGCAATAAATTCCACATTACAAACAGCTAGAGACTCGACTAGACGAGGGTAAATAGAATCTTCTTGTGTTCCATGGCCAAGGCGACCTCCAGATTCTTCACCCCATGAAAATACTTCTCCATTTTTTGTGACCAAAGCAGCATGCTTGACCCCACAATCCACATGGTACACATCAAGAACTAAACTGGATTCCAATGGCTTAGGCAGAAGGAAATCAGTCCTTCCAGTTGATTTAATTACTGTATCAGAACCAGCACGTACAGAGTTATCACAAACAACTTCGCCCCATACATACACGTCCCCCAAAGAATCACAATCATCTTGTCCAGAGCCATGGCTCGATGTACTTGGGGCACTAGAAATGCTTACCCTGAAAACATCTGATGAAGCCCCTTTAGTGTGCATATTTTTTTTGTCACATCTGATCTCCACTTAACTACAAAGTTCTGAAAATACCAACAATATAGACAGTAGTATCACAGAGGCAGCAGATGTCAAACAACCTGCACGTATTTAACAATAATGAGGATCAAACTGATAAAGTAAATGCAGCTAAAATTGTATGAAGAAAAAAGAGGAAGTAGACAAATTATTGTGCATATCCACTTATGAATTCATTATTTTATTTTAAGAGAAAAGAGCCAGAGCTCCGGTCTTAGGAAATTAATCATAGAGATCGGGCTGGGAACTTGCACAACAATAAAGCAATTATTTTATCATCAAGAATTCCAGTGAACCTAAAATCTAAACAAAATGTCACTACGCCTAATCCGCATGCCCAGATCACCGCACGCAGTTTGTATCTACAATTCCCACTGAGGAGCACAAAATGACGCTCCTACATTCACTAGCCGAATCAGCATGCGAGTACAAGCTACCAAACTTTAGTCACTCCAAGCACGAGATAGGAAGTTAGCCTCCTTTCTTGCAATTCCCACAACAAAATCCCACAAGCAATCCTAAACATAAAAAACAAAAAAAAGAGAGAAAATCCCAACACCACCACCCCTCCTCCAAAATTTCTACTGATTTGGTCACCATCGCAGCTACAACTACAAGCCAGGCTTCCCCCGTCTCCTCACATACCCCAAAGAGAAACCACTAGGCTACAGGTACCAAGCCGCAGCAAGGAGCCTCCTTTCTTGCCATCCATGCATCAAACACCGCCCAGGGGAAAAAGAAAAAAAAAAAGAAATCACAGATTTAGCCGTACCTGAGGAGGAAGGAATCGAGCCACCTAGATCGCAAGCCACCCAAGAAACCAGCCCCCGCAGCCTCACCTCCCCCTCCCCCAAGATCCGGCCAAGCTGGGAAGGGAGGAGGGCGGAGCAAGGCGAGCAGCCAGGCTGGACCGCGGCCGCCGCCGCCGATCCCGGCGTCTGTATGCCGGGAATGGAAGCTGCCGGACTTTGTCGAGGTGGTGGCGGAGGGCGGAGGCGGAGAGAAAGCTGCCCAGATCACCTCTCTCTCTACCTCTACCTCTCTCCTCGTCTGCTTGCTTCCTCTCGAGTCGTGCACGCGGGCTGCTTGTTCTTCGCGTCTCCCTCCCGTCTCCCTCTTTCCCTTTTTGGGTGCTCCGGTTCGCCCGCTGTGTGCTACTCTGCTACTCCATCCCCACTTGTCAGATTCTTTACTAAATAATGGAGTAATTAATAGTAATTGTTGTTTTACTAAAAAAAATATAAAAACTGCAAGGTCTCCAAGATGTGTAACTAACCTCCTAGATTATGGCACTAGTCACTCACTAAATATAATAATAAAAGATCAAATCATATATGAGCTAAGTTCACATGAGCTAACATCACCCATCTCATGGTTATAAGATTACAAGATCTAACACCATAGTCTTAGCTATAGCGTCATGTATTAGATAAGATATAGATAGATGTGTTCAAGGATCTAGAGACTAATTACTTTTCTGATTGTAATTGTACAACAATTTTATTTATAATAACAAAAAATTAGGGGAAAGGAAGAAGGAAAAAATTGCCTATTTCATTGGTGTGTGCTTTTTGACTTGCAAAATATGGAATATTAAATAATGAAAAGCAGCTAATATATTTTTTAGAGAAGTTGTCATGATAACTAAATAGCAAAAAATCCTTGGAAAAACAATAGGAAAAGTATAAAAACACAGCTAAGTAGGCAAGGAAATGGAGAAACAACAATAAATCTGTAATAATAATGAAAAATGACACAATCCCAATTCCCAACCAGCAACTACCCAAGGTCTTGGAGGACGACTTCTAATTTAATATTTTCATGGAATATCTAGCTGTAAATATGATTTGCTATGAAAAAGATACATACCCTTAGCAACACTAAAGATTGTGATTCTGATCTACACTAAAAACAAATTTAAAATAAATTTAACGTGTGCCCATTATCTTTTATTACTCCTTCTATTTTCAAATAAGCATCGTTATAGTCGTCTAGTTTTATTTTAAAATATGTATGATTAGACGATGAGACACATTTATACAATTTTTTTCCTATATATTATCTCTAAACTACCAATATAATCAATTTCTAATTAAGAAGGGCATTATATTTAATAGAGTTACTATCGTCATCTCTCACTGAATGTTTAATTTCTTATGGTAAGTAGTAAAAACAGCATTTGTTTGAAAACAGAAAGAGTAGTACATAAATTTGTTAGTTACAATTTTTTATAGAAAAACAGCATCGGTGTTATTTTTTTATATTAAAGGAGTTAAGCTCTCGTTTTTGTCAGAAATAGAGTATTTAGAAAGCAAGATGTGGCAGAAAGAATGAGTGACCGAGCAAGGCCTCATGCTATGTCTATTACGGTATGACCCCTACAAGAACATCACAACAATGGCCTAAAACAGAATGATAAGTCCTTTAGAGGAAACTGTTTTTTCAGTGACAGTATTTATTTTATTGAATAATGAGTACTAATATATCTCATGTGTATACACCGATACAAAATACCAATATAAACTAACATAAAAAAAAAATAAAAGAGATGGCGAGACCACCAACAATAAGTTGGACCGAAGAAAATTAAACCAAGTAGCAATTAAGTTGTTATTTAATTTCGCTTTGACCGAATCGTAGACACGTAAGAAACTGACAAGAATGTGAGGTGGGCCCACTGGTAGGCCTCACAGCAACAATAAATCTGTAATAATAATGAAAAATGACACAATCCAATGCAGGGCAGCATGCTCCAAACAGAATGCAGGGCCAATCAAAGCGTGGCAAGAGTCCCTAAATCAAGACCGGCATCTTTAATTTCAACGGGTACCTTCCGTTAATTTCTAAAATTAAGGTAAAAATTAGCTTAAGAAAGAAACACGTAAAATCTCTAATCCTTAAAAGCCCGAAGTTGTGAATTGAAAACTAGAACTCAGACTGCTCTCCTCTGAAAAATGCAATCATGTCAAGCAATTCCGATCAAGTCATGAGCCTAGTCCACGTAAGTTGCAAGCTCCCAAGCCCACGACGAGGCCAAGGAGGACAAGGTCTCTGACAACGAGGAGCATTCGTCGCCAGCCAATGAAGACCATGGCCTTACATGATTCTTCCGTTTGAAATTCTCTTTATATTCATTCAAAATATGTATTTTTTTTAAAAAAAATTGGTATATAATAGGAGCTATATGACGAGATATCTGCAATTTTTAACCGCCATATTGATTACATTGAAGGTTCCAAAAATTTTTTAATGCTTGTAACAATTTTCATGAAAATGATATGTTATATCCGTCATAAAAAATACTTTCATAATATTATATTTTTATAATTTTTACTAATATATTACAATAAAAATCAGTTACCAAATTATTCATTTGAGATCATAAAAAATTACACCACAAGTTCAGATGTAGTAAAATAGATAACTAAAGTGTTTACACTACTGTCGAAAACTATATTATCTCATAATTAACTCAAAGTCCCAAAGATTATTCCAGTTTCCACACTAATACTAATAAAATTTTGTTTTGTAAATACGTACATTAAGATTATGTAAATGCTAGTAATGTTCTACAGACTGTCTGCCTAGCATGCCGGCCTACCTACCAGTTCGATACTATTATAAACTTCTTGTTAATAGCTCAGTTTGTTGTTCAAATTAATTAACAAGAGTTTTGAGGTGTTGCTTTCGAGGAGATCAAGTTGGGTATCAGGTTTGGATATTCTAGGTTGGAAAGATATATAAATTATATAATATAATGCATGGTCTGTATAAAACAAATTTAATTGGCAACTTGATAAAATTATCCTATGGTTTGAAGATGAGAATAGATCAGAAAGGTAGCTTAATCTACAAATCCTCTTTTCTTGGATGCACTAATCAATTGCATCGTTATATGCATATGTTCCCCATTTACAAGCAGCAAATCATTCGTAAGAATAAATTTTTAGATTGTGCATGCATGCGCAGTTCGTTTTAAACCAAAATGTATCATATAAGTATTACTTTTAAAATAGTATATGAATTTGCTGTATGAGCTATGTAATTAGTATGAGAATAATCGTGTGATCATAAATATAGTGATGGGATGGTTCAGATCGTACACACACCCATTTTAAAGAAAATAAATTATCTACACCAACTTGTGTCATGATCCTATAACTTTTTGTTATGTATATGGTACCTATCAATTATACATCCAACTGTTTAAAAAGGAAAAAAAATTTTAGAAGTTCTCATGCAATCTTTACTGAATAGTTGTACGTCTTATCTTGTGTCGGAAGTGATCCAACAAATTCAGGCGCAACAGCATTGCACTACACACAAACACCCCATCATAAAACTTTTAACAAAAGGAAAACTATAAATTGTAATTAGTATTTTATTTTGATTTATTATAGAAGAAGACACTCGGATTCACATGAGTTGCGATGAGCATAGTAATGCCTAGGTAGGTTAGGTAGTTGACCTATGTTCGGCAGATAAGATTTGCAACACAACCAACATGTTTTTTTTTTTTTCTAAAACAATTTCCCACATTAAAAATCAAGGAACTTAAAGATAGTGGTTGGTATTGTTGTTGCACTGTATCAATACATAATCTTTAATATTTGTGAAAATTATTTGATGAACACTTAAAAATGAGATATTACTATAAGACATGATTATATGGATGACATGTGGGTTTATGATCTATATGTCATTGAAACATCAGTATCTTAAACTCATAATTTTAGCACATTGCCCCTTTATCTATTTATCTACCTAAATCTATGTATTACTCGTTACAAATTTCGTATGAGCTCTCCTATTATCTCAAAAATTAAGAAATTCCTACATTAATAAGGAAAACGAAACAAAACCTGGCTATTTATTTGGTGAATCTCAGTTATAATGACTCAAATTTACCAAAAATAAATCCTTACAAAATAAAACTGTAAGACTAAATATTAAGAAATACAAATTTAGAATTAAAATTATTAAAAATTTAAAATCTTAACTAATACAAATTATAAGACTAAATATTAAATAAAATAATAAAGTCAGAATTAAAATTATTAAATTTCTAAAATCTTAAAAAATACAAACACTAAGAATAAATATTAAGAAAATAATAATTTCAGTATAAAAATTATTAAATTTCTAAAACTTTAACTAATGCAAACTTCAAACCAAATATTAAGTAAATTAAAATTTAAGAAAAAAAATTATTAAAATTTTGTAACATTAACTAATACAAACTCTAATATTAAATATTAAAAAGTTAAAAATTCAGAATTATCCATTGGTGGTCCCGAGTTATAAAAATTTGGATTTCAAATCTCCTTTGGAAAGTGAGAAAAAAAAAATAATCCATTCATTTAGTGGCCCCAAGTTATAATGTCATGGATTTAATATCTCTTTAGGTAAGATATTTTCTAAATTGAGAATTAAAATATAAAAATAAAATTTGGAATTATAAAATAGGAAGAAATCTAGAAAAAGAGAAATAAAGATTCACAATTAAAAATAGGAATAAATAAAAATTATTTGTAAAAATATACTTTGATACAAATTCGGAATGAGAAATTAGGAAGAAATAAAAAATTCTTTCAAAAATATACTTTTCTGTAAATTTGAAATTTAAAATAAAATAATAATAGGAATAAGAAAATACGAAAAGTCTAGAAAAAGAGAAATAATAAGTCCAAATTAAAAAAATAAAGAAATAAAAATTATTTATAAAAATATACTTTGATATTAATTGGGAACTAACAAATAAAATTAAATTCAGAATAAAATTAGGAAGAAATAAAAAAAATCTTTCAAAAAATATATAATTTCTATAAAATAAAAATAAAAAATAAATTAAAATATTATGAATTAAAATTATATTTTGATATAAATTCAGAACTAAGAAATAAAATTAAAATTCGAAATGAAAATTAGGAAGAAATAAAAATTCCTTCAAAAATATTATTTATTATAAATTCGGAATCAAGAAAAAAAATTAAAAAATTTAAATTTAAATTAGGATGAAATTAAAATTCAAAATTTAGTCATTGAATTTTCAAAAATAAAATAAAATAAAAAGTCAAACATAAACAGGTAGAAATTAAAACAATGGAATAAAATATTTAATATCTATCTTATATGGTAATGTATTTTCCCAAAATTAAGTTTTATCGCAATTCTTATATTGAATCATATATTCTTAGTAGTTTGATTCTATTAACAATATGACAATATGATTTTCCTAT
Source organism: Pharus latifolius (assembly GCA_019359835.1). Taxonomy (NCBI): domain Eukaryota; kingdom Viridiplantae; phylum Streptophyta; class Magnoliopsida; order Poales; family Poaceae; genus Pharus; species Pharus latifolius. Next base: position 1,801,007 of record CM033319.1, read on the forward strand.
ATAGAAAACCGAGAGCTTCTGTCTCTGTGTAAATGTTTGTATTTCACGGTTGCAAAACATGGTGAGATTTTTTTTGTTCATTTCTTTTTATGTGTTTACCATTAATGCATGTATGAAAAGTTGTTTTGCCTTTTTACGTTAGCGTGCACCATGCTATTAAGGCATTAATTAGTTATTAAGGCACTAACTGGTAGCAAAATATGATGAGATGTTTCATTCTTTTTTTTAATTTATCACTAATGCATGTATGCAAAGTTTTTTTTTTCTTAGAGTAGTATGCATCTTGCTTTTAAGGCACTAATTAGTCATTGGGGCATTAGGTGGTGTATTGGAAGAGCGAGTAAGGTAAGATTTTTTTTTGTTTTATTGTTATCCAGAAGCTAAGATTTAATTTGTTGTAGAGGATTTATCTTTCTAAATTGTTGGTATATAAAGATATTTTATTGCTATCATGATCTAATTTTTATATGTGTCTCAACTTGGTCTAATAGAGATTATTTGCTACAACAATCAATCCAAATATTCTAAACAAATATTGCTTGTATGGAATGATATTTCTTCCATACTTGCTAAGTCAGTTAGAACATTCTACTTTGTGTGTTTTGATTTTTAATTTGTGTGTTGTGTTAGTTTTTTCATTGGTTGGTTTACAATACATGAGATTATTCTGTACAATTTTTTTTTTTGGCATTCATGATATTCTAGACTTAGAACATTAATTGTTGAGATAATTTTGGCATATTATTTTATGCCATATTAATAATCAATGTTGCTATTTAAAAAAAATATTGGACTCAAAATTCTCACGAAGTTGTTCTTACCATATACTAAAATCCATTTGATTATTATCATATGTGCGTTATATATATTTTTACATAATATAATAATGTGGGTTCTTTTTATCACTAAACTATTTAACATTAACAATAATGTTTTGATAAATCAAGATAAATTATTAGCCCTTGCGAATGTATGGGTTGACAACTTGTGTTTATAATCTTCATATGAGAATGTTACTTTATTGCTGACTCGTAGATGAACCATATCATTCATTATTAGACAACCATTGAATCGTGCTTTGCCTTTCATCTCATCCGTCCATCACAGTTGCCTTCTCATGTGTCCATGTGACATTTAGGCCTCTAAACTTGTTTAATTATGTCATTCAACTTTGTGACACAATATTTTTTATCATTTAACTAATAGATAGATCTAAATGACACAATTAAATAAATTTAAAGAGTTATCAAACTAAAATTCAAATTTAAAGACATAAGTGGCACGCATAAACATATTTGAGCACCTTTCATGCAATTTATATGAAAAGTAGCAATTGCATTACTTGATCTACCATCCTTTCTTGTGACACCATAGATCCTGTACGAACCAATTGGCATTTTCTAAGTCACATGTTCTTGGAATTTGATGACCATAGTTGAGGGGCAAGGTCTCTTAACTTTGTTGCTAAATTAGGGCACAATTTGACGAGCTCCATGTGATCGATTCCATGAAACCATGAAATGCCAAGTGAAGAGCTAAAAGAGTTTCATGCTATATGCTATGGCGTGGTCCAAGAACCCATCCCCATAATTCCATCCCATTTTGTTACGGAGCTCCAAGTTGGCGAAGCATCCAAGCAAGACAATACGTTTGCTTTCCTGTAGGAGCAACAAAGAACATGGCATGATAGTGAGAGCGATTCTTGTTTTGATGCTTCTCTTTTTGTATACTAATTAGTTGTTGGTTGATCTAACATGGATAAATTGATAGGTCCAGTCGATAGCTCGGATAATATGCAATTTTTCTCATACGTTCTTGTCTGTTCTTGAAAAAAGAAGACAAAAAAAAAAAAAGCAAACGGTTGAGTTATTGAAGTTGTTTTGAATTGTTCATAAAACTTGATCTGATGGTACCTAAAAGTATTGGTTGCTTAGTACCACTAAAGCTATACCAATGGTAACTAATTAAAAAGGCGTGTCCATACAATTTTACACCATAAAAATAAAGATATGATCTAATTATTATGAATATTTTTACTATACTTTATTGTCTCTCATCAAATTATTGTACAATTAATGGTTAGATTTGATAAAAGTGCTATACCTCATGTAATTATTCCAGGACCGAATCACATCTCAAAAAACCCGGTGACGCAACACCGGAAAAGCCTAGGTCAAACATGTTCAACTTTTAAATACAAATGTGATATTTTCCGCTAGTTCCTAGTTCAACTCGTGTGATTTCTACATTTTTTGGTTAAATGATAGGATTTAGATGCCACCGAGTCCATCTGTTATTTGATCACGTGATTTTTATTGCTTAAGCGTGTAGATAGCTGCATCTTATAAAATTATTTTAACTTGTCTTCAAAGATCTAGTTGTGTTTTCTTTTTATTATTTTTGCTCACCGTCCATACATGAAGATATATCTACACTTTGCCCGTCATGTATGACAAGAGGGAATGGGATGGTTTAAAAAAAAAGTAAAAATGCGCCATATTATGGAGGCTTTTAAGTTTGCAAGGAGTAATTGGCCCAAACTATGCCAATTTCTGTTAAGCCTTGAAAAGGGTTTGGGCTGGGCCAAAAGATTAAACATGGCTGTTCTCTTTCTTGTCTTCCAATAAAACACCAGGCCATACACTTCTTGGAATTGCAACGATCTCATAGCAAAAATTGCCGTATAAAATGGTGTTTTCATTTTAGCAGTGTCCCTTTGAAAAGATAAAAGACATCAGATGAGACCAGACGGCCCGGCACGACATCACTTTGTCATCGCACAGGAAAGAAATATCCAAGATTATTAATGCATTTCACTGCACTGTTGCTTAGGTCAATTCATACAAACAAATCCAAACTTTACATCATCCTATATTTCGTGTCAAAATGCATCGATTGCCAAGGCAAATTTAAGCTTAATTAGCTTTGTTATGGCTAAACCCTTGCAGGTGCCGTTGCTAATACTATCCTTACTTCTTGGCCTTAATGTGCCATGTGCTCAAACCAACATCACCGTAGGTTCCTCGCTACAAGCTGCCGCCGGCGCCGCCTGGTTGTCCCCGTCGGGCCGCTTCGCCTTTGGCTTCTGTGCCACAGAAGGCGGCCTCGCTGTTGGCGTTTGGCTACAAACGGCGCCAAACATAACGGTGACGTGGACGGCGAACCGCAACGACAACCCGTCGGCCGGTGGAGGCTCGCTCCGTTTCACTTACGACGGTCGCTTGCTCTGGAGCGGCGCCAACGGTCAGGATAGGGCCATAGCCACGCCGCCCGAGCTGGCCGTCGCGGCGTCCATGCGCGACGACGGTAACTTCGTTCTGTACGGAGCGAACTCGACGGTCGTGTGGTCGACGTTCGCGGCGCCGACAGACACTCTGCTCGTCGGGCAGGACCTCGTGCCCGGGGCGCAGCTCTTCTCGAGCGTCTCCGACACCAACAGGGCCACCGGGAAGTACCGGCTGGCCAACCAACAGAACGACGGCAACATCGTGCTGTACCCCGTCGGGACGACGAACGTAGCGGCGTCGGCGTATTGGGACACTGGTACCTTCCAGATAGGCTTCACACTCACCTTGCGATTGGATGCCAGTGGCGTGCTCTCCTTGGTGGGCAACAATGGCAGCTACACCAAGAACTTGACGCAGCCCAGAGATGCACAAGCCGGCGAGCTAGTCTACTACCGCGCCACACTTGACCCGGATGGCATCTTGCGGGTGTACGGCCATGTCTTCGTGTCCAATGGTGCGTGGAAGACTGACGTCGAATGGGTTGGGCCGAGCGACCGGTGCCGTGTCAAAGGTGTATGCGGCTTCAACAGCTACTGCGTCCTGGATGTCAGCAATGCGCAGCCTAGTTGTTTGTGCCCGCCGGGGTATGATTTTGTCGACGCGAGCAATGCGGAGCTCGGTTGCACGACGAACTCGAGCGCCGGAGACTGCTTGCAGGGGCAAGAGGATGGCGTCTTGATGGCGGCCATGCAAAACGTGTCGTGGGCCGACACGTCGTACGGGGTGCTGGCCGCGGGCACGAGCGCGGCCGACTGCCGTGCCGCGTGTCTCTCCGACTGCTTCTGCGCGGCAGTGCTGCTCTACGCCAGCGACGGCACGTGCACGAAACAGCAGCTCCCGCTGCGTTACGGCCGCGTGGGCGGCGGCTACACGCTGTTCGTCAAGACCGGTGGAACGGCAGCTTCGGTGCACGGCGGCAGGGATTACTACAAGAACCGTGTCAAGCGGATAGCCACCATCGCAGTGGTTTGCATCACGCTCCTGACATGCATCTCTTTATTCCTTCTCTTTGTGTCGGTGCGGCTGCTCAGGGCAAACCAAAGAGCCGTGCAGCGTCACATGGAGCTCACCGACGCGAATGCCGAGGCAGACGCCTTGGACGAGGAGGCGCCTTTGAGGTCGTACACTTACCAAGAACTGGAGCACGCGACGCACGGCTTCCGTGACCACCTTGGCCGCGGCGCCTTCGGCACGGTGTTCAAAGGGACACTGCCCAGCGGCGAGAAGTCCATCGCCGTGAAGCGGCTCGAAAAGCTCGTCGAGGACGGCGAGCGGGAGTTCCAGAGGGAGGTGCGCGCCATCGGGCGGACGAGCCACCGAAACCTGGTCCGCCTCTTAGGCTTCTGCCACGAGGGCGCGAACCGCCTCCTCGTCTACGAGTTCATGAGCAACGGCTCCCTTGCCGACTTCCTCTTCAAGAGCGCCTCCTACCCGGCGTGGCACGACCGCGTCGGCGTCGCGCTCGATGTGGCGCGGGGCTTGCACTACCTCCACAATGAGCTCGACAGCCGCGTGATCCACTGCGACGTCAAGCCGCAGAACATCCTCATGGACGCGGCCGGCACGGCCAAGATCGCCGACTTTGGGCTGGCCAAGCTGCTAATGCCGGACCAGACGCGCACCTTCACCGGCGTGCGCGGCACGCGCGGGTACCTCGCGCCGGAGTGGTACCGCGGCGCCGGGGCGGTCACCGTGAAGGCCGACGTGTACAGCTACGGGGTGGTACTTCTTGAGACTGTGACGTGCAAGAGGAGCATGGATATGGAGGAGGCCGGCGAGGAGTGCACACTGATGGAGTGGGTGTACGAGTGCTTGGTGAGAGGGAATACGAGCAGAGTGATGAGCAGCGACGAGGCGGTGGACGCCGTTGCCGTGGAGAGAGTGGTGAAGGTAGGAATTTGGTGCGTGCAGGGGGAGCCTCAATCTCGACCGTCCATGAAAAATGTGATATTGATGTTAGAAGGCCATTTGGAGGTTCCATTTCCTCCTCCTCCCTCTTCTTTCTGATGTGCAAAATCTAGCTGTTGTGAACCTTTTTTATGATTATTTTTTGGTTTCTTTGTAGAGATGCAGGAGCATAAATATATATTGTTGGTTTTGTTACGATATTGTGTCGTTTCTTGGTTTCAGAAACTCATACTTGTACATATGCAAGTATGATTATCATTTTTTCGATTAAGATTTGTTGTATTTTTTTATTTTAGATTATTATATATTTTTTAATAAAAATTATTATATTTTTTAATTTTAGATTATCTATTTATCATTTTAAATTATAACTTTTTTCTCAGTCATTGTACAATACGATCAAGCTATTGTTGCACAAGTCAAAACAGTACGAAACATTAATCGAGCAGTCGCTCTTGGGGTCTCCGGTAAACGGGGTAAAGTTTCGTCATGTCAGGTGAGGGTCTCCATCTATCGCTATCGTGTAAAAAGACCGGTCAAGACTTTTAGCCACTTTATTATTATTTTCTCGTTTCAATTAATTACACCATCATTTCATTTTCATATGGCTAGCTATAGTCCAAGACGAACTCCATTGCAGACGTTTCGAGGATCTGTCGGTGGGTCTCATTAATTAAAAATCAGTTTTTCGGCGGAGAGAGAAACCACGCGACCCCTGCTGACGCGGTGGAGAATTTCGGTCTGCAGGTGGGCCCATCTCGGATTACGTGCAATCAAATTATATATATTCTTTATTTCTTAATTTATGATTAATCTAGTTCAAATTAGATGTTGATTATATTGAGAAAATTGTAGATCTTTAAATTATCTTCATATAGAAATCAAATATGGCATATATTTGATTTTTAAATTAAAAGTTATTGATGTTTTACTCGTGGCATATTTTTAATTTACTGGTGGGTCCGTACAAATCGTCTCGCGAAGCACCGGTAGGTTGGAGAAGAGTGGTGCTTCAGATAGTGCTTCGCATACGTGGCACAGAATATGCTGAAGAATATTCTGTTGAAGCGTCAAGCGAAGTGTCGGTGGATTGAAAATAACCTAACGCACATGCTTGATCATTACCAAAGTTGTCTCTTTTCAGTAATTCCTATGAGTCTACTCTAGCATTTCACGTGTTTATCATTGTCCAAGCTATCACCATATGTAACTATACCAGAGACTTTAGTTTAAATTCTAAAATCATGCAAATTATGGTTTAGGTCCCAAACGCGGGTGTTTATTTTTTAGAAATTAAATTGACAATACCAGAATTAAATCCTACAACTTTTCGGATAACTATAAAGGAGGTGATCTAGGCAAGTCATTCTGGTATGAAGATTTAAGAAAGTAATACTAGAGAGTATAAGTAAGAGAGATGCAAGTGTAGCCAAGTAGGGGATGGAAGAAGATGAGATTGATGGGCCCAGCCCAATGCATAAACCAGAAGAATGAGAGTGAGGATGGATGGCCTTGTGGGCCGTGAGGGAGAATGGGCAGCATGTTATTTGTTTGGGCTTTTCTTGTAAGTAAGGACAAGAGGTGCTGGCGGAGGAAAACAAGGCCCACCAACCAACCACAAGTTGCTCGGGGTTTCCCGGAGCTTACAAGTGCTCCGTATGACCGTATCCAAACTAAACTTATTTTAAGATTGTCAAATGCGTGACTCCACACGAGTAGGCCTAGCCATGGAACAAGTCCACGCTGAATTGGTGGGATTTTAAGAATTTATATGGTTTTTCAAATGAAAAGAATTGACCTTAGCTTGACTTCAGAATTAACTTCTAGATGAGAAAATGGCTGAGTCTGTATGTTAGTCAAAAAGTTTTAACAATTTGCATTATAAAAAAAATCATAAGCTAACAACGTCAAAAGCCCATGGGCTAATATAATGGAAAGAAATATTTGAGTTAGTCCAAAGAATTGAAATGGGCCAAGATTGAGACTTTTTTTTTCATTGATGAGATTGGGTTGGATTGTGCTCTAAGTAGAACTAAATTAAACACTAAAATTAAACTGAGGCGCGATACAAGAGCAGGCCTGCACTTCAACGTCATTTGACGAACGCCCATGTGGCGTGTCCAACCGTCGCATGCGGATGCGGGTGACTTACGGACCACGGCCCACGGACCTCGCAACCTGTCTCACAATCCCAACGCACGCACGCGGTGCCACACGCCGTTCGACCATCACGCGGTCCAGCGTCCAGCCGACCGCGATGCGACCACGCACGGCCCACTCAAGCCCAAACGGCGCTGACCGACTCTATAAGACAAACACAAAATTTTCTTTTCTTTTACTTTTTTGTGGTGCTACCCAGTATATAAGGACATATGAAAAAATAATAATTTTTAGGATATTCTAGGTTTAGCTAATTATTTTTGCAAACAAGGATGCTATGGTCCTAAGGAAATGTTATAGTATATGGTTTTTTATTTAGAAAAAAAAAAGCGAGAAGACAAGTAAATACATTTTTAAATGTCACATTGTAATAATACAAACATGTTGTTGCAATGTTTTTCATGATCTAGTACGGTAACATCTAAATATAACAAATCAATAAAAAAAAGGAGGAGGATAAGTGATTGGTAAGGAAAAGATCATGTATCCTACTCGCATATTATCCAATGTCGTTAGCTTAAGCAATGTGAACTCCCTTTTTTTTTACTTTTTTTTTAGATTAGCTTAAGCAATGCGAACTCTTTGTTTTTTTTCAAGATTAGCTTAAGCAATGTGAACTCTTTTTTTAGTTAGCTTTAGCAATGTGAACTCTTTTTTAAGATTAGCTTAAGTAATGTGAACTTAGACCATGAAGATCTTTAAACTACAACAGGTGAGTAAGCTCATGGATAAAAAAAAGAAACAGAGGGGTGTGGAAGGAAAAAAAAAAGAAAAGAAAAGAAATAAAGACACGCTTACTGAGCAAATATTTACTTGTTTGATTACATTATAAAATTTCAGCAAAGGTATAGGGCGCGTTTGACCGTTCAGCTTAATTTTATAGGTCTAATAAATCAGTGGAGAGATTTTAAGATTATTTTAGACTTCTAGTTCACGATAAGCTTCAGTTTATAGAATAAATTATGAATCAAAAAAAAGTTCTTGTTTATAGAATAATTTAAAATTTTGAGGGTCCCTTTGACTTCTTTACTAACTTGAGCTATTACTTATATAGACAAACTAGCTCATATCAGTAAACTTAAAAAACTTGTATTTTGTTTCTTTGCCCAAAAAATATATAATCAAAAATATAACAACAACTCCTCAATATATATATATATATATATTATCTATACCACATATGGAAATTTAATAAACAATGAGTTTTTGTGACTTAGGCCAAGAAATAAAGCTTGCTCACTAGGAGAGAAAATTTGACTCCATGTCATAGACTAGAAATTTTTTGCGGAATTAAGCTAGATTTTTTGCCGAATTAAGTAAGCTAGTCAGACAAAACAAGGATTGAACATAGCTATCAAATAAGCATGCTTGGCTGCTTGCTGGTCTAGGCTGGAAAAAATTTGCCTGTGTGGGAAAGAGATTCAATATTGGTCATTTCAACTTATTGAGCATGGGTCTCGTTAAAGAAGCGAGCAATGTTTCATCTGTTCCCATCGTGGTGGTCAGCACTGCAATGCGGAGCTGTCCGATAAGATTATAAGAGGGCTCGGACACCTCAAGAAGCATTCGTTAGATCGTCTCCAACCCCGCCGCCTCGTCGATCTGCAGGTGGGCCTGGGTATTAAAAAATGATTTTTCACGTCAGAGAAGAGAGAGACGACGCCTCCTCACGCGGCACCCCCGAAGATCTGCAGGTGGGCCCGGCCGACGCCTCGTGCGCACACGCGGCAGTGTTGGAGCGGGTGGCACCGCCTGGGGACGCGTTTTGCGGGCCCCACGCCCGAGCGAGCAGAGATGGCATACCCCCGTTGAAGCGCACTGACAAGTGGACCAAACAAATTTCCGGGCCCGTATGTCAGCGGCTGTGGCAAATGTGAGAGAGTGTGGCACGGGACACACATGGGCCCCACAAAACGCGTGAGACCGCGTGAGTGCACTCAGTTCGCGTGCCGCGTGCACAGGTGAGTTGAGTGCTTTAGGTTTATGACCGGTGGGCTCTACAGCCATTTGGTCCCACATATCAGCCAGTGTTAGGTTTAATTTTGCGCGTGTGCTGGTTGGAGTGTAGCCGTTGGGGAAATATTTGGCTCGGGCCCACATGTAAGAGACACAAAAATTTATCAATTGGATTATAGCCATTGGATTATTTTAATTTTTTTGGGTGTAAAAATTAGTAAAAATGCCAAAAAAAATCCCAAAAAATTACCAAAAAATGGTGAAAAATTCGGTGCTCCTCCTCCTATAAATATGGGGACATTTCACTTCATTTTCACTCAAACACAACCAAATACCATACACTTTCCATTCTTTCTTCTTGCAATATTTTCCAGAAAATTTTCCGATGGCCAACATTCCTCCCGGTGATTATGTCCATTGGTTTGGCGAGCCGAATATAGATGAGGACAACACCCAGTCACCAAGCAGCCAAAATCCGCTCAGTTTTCAGCCCCCACCCCCCCATACCCGATATTTTACTCACCGTTCGCTCCTCCCGCTCCATATGGGCAGGTACATGCGTACACACACCCTGGACAGTACGCACCAGGGCATCCATACGCACAACCCCCCTATGGCTCTTACGGCCAGAATCCTCATTTCATCGGAGCTCCGGCGATCCCTGCGGAAATATCCCCGCCACAAGCACCGAGAAGAAATGACCGCTCGACCCCCTCATCGGATACGAGCACTCCGGAGAGCACGCCCCCGGTAGTGAGCGTGGAGGACGACAACGCTGGACGACCGCGTAAATGAATGCTCTGGTCGCAACAGGATGATATGCGACTTGTAAGTGTTTATTTATACATTAAATTTTGTTAACGTAGATTTATTTCGCCGGTTATATCACAAATTTTTTTGAACAATTTTTTTTTTATCCAGATCAGTGCGTGGTTGAATAACTCCCTCGACCCGGTCGATGGGAACAACAAAAAATTCGACATGTATTGGTCGAAGGTCACTGCGGAGTACAACACGAGCAGTCCGTCAGGTCGCAGAAGAGACCTCAGGCACTGCAAAGATCATTGGCAAAAGAACAATAAGAAAATTGTTCAGTTCAATGGCATCTTCTGTAGGCTGAGGGATGCCTACGCCAGTGGGCATTCAGACGACCAGTTAATGTCGCAAGCACGCGACATGTACAGGCAGGAGGTTGGTCATCCATTCGTCCTGGAGCACTGGTAGAATGCCGTACGTGGTCAACCGAAGTGGTGCCGAAGCTGCGTTGATTTTTCGAAAAGGGCTCGCGTCGACGAAGAAGGTACGCACACGTCGTCATCGAACAACGAGGATGTCCCCGTCGAGCTTCCGTGACCGCAAGGGCGGGACGCGGCAAAGCAGAAGCGGAAGGGTAAGAGCAAACTGGGCGAGACATCGTTGGCGTCCGAGAAGACCCTAGAGCGCATCGGCAAAGGCAGCGCCGAGCTTAGTAGTGTGGCCGAAAAAGCCCTTGCTGTAGCCGATAAATTGCACGGGATGACCAAAAGCAAAGAAAAGGCTTCATTTATGAAGTCGTTGACGAAACTACTTGGGATGGATACATCCCATTTCTCGGATGATCGTAAGGCGACGCATGCGGCTGCAATAGAATACATGAACGAGCAGCTTAAGGATTTGAAGAATAAATAGTAGTCCGAACATTGTATTTTTCATTTCAAATATTGTACTTGCACTATTAATTTAAGTCGTTTTGTATTCACCTGTTTACACTGTGGTATGTGATAGGTACTTTTGGATTTTAGCTGTTGGAGTCGACGCATGTGATCAATACTTTTGGATTTTAGCCGTTGGAGCTAACACATCTGCTCGATGCCTTTGGATTTTAGCTGTTGGAGCTGACACATCTGCTCGATGCTTTTGGATTTTAGCTGTTAGAGCCGACGCATATGATCGGTACTTTTGGATTTTAGCCGTTGGAACTGACACATCTGCTCGATGCCTTTGGATTTTAGCCGTTGGAGCCGACACATGTGATCTATTCGCTTCTCCCCTATATATTTGGACCCTCCATGCCCTCATCTTCACACCTCAGTTTTCTCAACTTCACAACCGAAACCTCAGTTGTTGGTGATCTCAACTTCACAACCAACCCCAAAAAAATGTCGTTCAGCTCAAGCACTAGTAGTGCTGAGGACGAAGCCATCAACCAGATGGAAGAGTTTGTGACGGGGTTCACACAAACCTTTCTGATGATCGCAACCCATCTGCAACACGCTCTTGTTGATGTTGAACCCAACATTGACGCTGGTACCTCACGCGCCACCGAGGAGGTAGCAGAAGGTACATCGAAAGAGATCGCGAAGACGGTCATAACCGTCTAGTTGCAGACTACTTCGCCGACGTTCCAATGTATCCCGGCTACTTATTTCGCAGAAGGTTCCGAATGGGGAGACCCTTCTTTCTGCGAATCGTCGAAGCTCTCGGGGAGTGGTCCCCGTACTTCACTGAGAGGAGAGATGCCCTCAACCGAAATGGGCTATCTCCATTGCAGAAATGCACTGCGGCTTTGCGCATGTTGTCGTACGGCTCGCCCGCCGATGCCATCGACGAGTACGTACGCATCGGAGAGTCGACGGCCATTCAGTGCTTGGAGAATTTCGTCGAAGGAACATCGATCGATTCGCGGAGGAATATCTCCGTAAACCTACTATCGAAAATCTCCAGCGTCTGCTACAGGAAGGAGAAGACCAAGATTTCCCAGGGATGCTGGGAAGCATCGATTGCATGCACTGGGAATGGCGCAATTGCCCAGTTGCATGGAGGGGCCAATTCACCCGTGGTGATCGAGGAGTCCCTACAATAATACTTGAAGCGGTCGTGTCAAGAGACTTGTGGATATGGTATGCCTTCTTTGGTGTCGCCAGATCCAACAACGACATCAACGTGTTTAACCAATTCCCCCTTTTCACTGATGTGTTGCGCGGGCAAGTTCCTACTGTTCAGTACTCTGTTAATGGGACATAGTACAATATGGGGTATTATCTGGCCGACGGTATTTATCCCGAGTGGGCTGTTTTCGTGAAAACCGTACCCTTGCCCCAAACGGACAAACTCAAGTTATTTGCACAACATCAAGAAGGGGCAAGAAAAGATGTGGAGCGAGCGTTTGGGGTGTTGCAAGCTCGATTTGCTATTGTCCGCGGCCCCGGTCGATGTTGGTGACAATCAACCCTTGCCAATATTATGAAAGCGTGTGTCATCCTCCATAACATGATAATTGAGGATGAGCGGCACGCTCATGACCCGATCACTCAATTGTACGATAGTCAAGGGACATCAACCATAACACCGCCTACTATCTACGGTAGTGCTCCGCCAATTTTCCAACATATGCTAGATCGAAATAATGCGATCCGTGCTCGCCCAACGCATCGACAACTGAAACAGAATCTTGTCGAGCACATTTGGCAGCGTTTCGGGAGCGACGGGGCCGAGGAGTAGTTGTTTGTCCGGTCGTTAACGGCCAACTGTTGCCGAATTTTAATTTAGTATGTGTCATGTTTTTTCCCGTGTGCCATTCAAATAAAAATAATTTTAATTTTTTCGTTATTTACAATATTTATCTTTTAATTTGTTGTCTTCGAATTATCCGAATTTTATTTTAGCGATTTGTTAATCTGTAATAAATATTGTATATGCGGGCCCCATGGGGTGCTTCAGATGGTGCTTCGCATATGTGGCACAGAATATATTGGAGAATGTTCTGTTGAAACGCCTCGCGAAACACTGATGGATTGGAGACAGCCTTAGGAGCAGGACGACAGCGTGGCAGTGGAAGCGTAAACCTACACCCCGAGGCTTGCATCTTTTCTTTTGTATCTTTTTGTCATTAATAACATCCTAGTGTCCTTAATTTATACTAATTACTTTAGTTGGTATACTATATAGAAAGAAACAGAACAACATCGCGTGTGATTAATTATTAATGTCACTACTATATGGCAGGAAGCAGATGTGTGAAAGAGCAACACGGAACGGACAGGAAAATACGGGTCACATCGAGATCATGCTGGATCCGACATCTAAGTCCAATATTCTAATGAGTTCTTTTTGACGTAAAACGCGAGTCTGGTAAGCGTGCAACATGCATGGTCAAATAAGTAACAGCGATATTCTAAAAAGAAGTTAGCAAGCAATAGCGACAAAGCTAGGAGATAATTAAGTTGAAAGGGAAATGTATAATATTGGCCACTCGACCGTGGCGTATTACACAATGGATCTGTTTGTATAATATTTCAGGTTCTGTTTGGATTAAAGGATTTAAAGATTTTTTTTTGAAGGAAATCAAATATTCAGTCCCATTGAATGTCTGATTTTTTAAAAAAAAAATTTGTGAATTTTCTAATCCAAACAAACTCTTCAATATGTGCTTTTAGGACAATCTAGTACTACAACTCAGAATTATATCCTTCATCTTCATTTTAAGAACAAAAGTAGATGTACACATTTTTAATCATCTCAACCAAACAATTAAAGTTTGAATGGCCTATATTAATTTTGAAAAAATTTTGAGATGATTAATCATGTCGCTGGAAACTTTAACTTACTCATCCGTCTTCGTCTTAATCTAAAATTTTATATATAATGACCAGATAGAGAAAAGACGTGCATCTTTTGTCCTTAGTTCTTAATGCCAAAAGATACAGATCACTAAAAGTCACGCTGTCAGACGAAAGGGACCAACAGCTAAGAGAGAGTAGTTTGGCATTGCTGTAAAAGGAATCATTGACATTTAATGGAGGACATTTGTAATATTGCCTTTCGTGTATTAACGAGGCCATTAGCCCAATGCTTCGACGGACGTCATCATGTGGAGTTAAGTGAAAAGGAGGAGTAGGGTAGTTTAAACTACAAACTACAAACTAGGAAGAAGAGAAGATGGGCTATGGACCGCCCATACATGTACAGATCACCGATATGCCTTTATGAATTATGAGAGCGAGCAAGCTTAGGCGCTTTAGCTAGATGGATTCCTTTCAATACGACTGGAGCTGCACGTGATTTCGAGCAGTCTCCACGTATGCACCTCTGTAACGTAGTGTACACACAAACTAATTAGTGGACAACCTTACGCGGGCGGCGTGCCATGTCATACCCACCCCCAGTACATGTACATCACACCTTTGCATTGCATGCATGATTCACCTCTTGTCCCTCCTCCCTTCGGCATCTCTCTCAGGAGTCAGGTCCACTGGGTTGCTCTCCGAATTTTTTTTATTAATAATCTGTATAAATAATCATTTACAAAAATATCCTATAGTTCAAAAATTTTACAGACAAAAATAGACCGTCACGTTAGTCTATCGAGTGCTGGGCACTCGACAAACTACCTGTCGTGTGGAAAGAGTTTGTTGAGTGTTCAGAACTCGACAAGTTGTTTGTTATTACCTTGTGCAGTGCCAATAAATTAATAAATGATTCCTAGCCCAGTTGACTAAAACATCCCTCTCTCACCCCTGTTCTGTTGGGTTAGGGGCTATCTGCTAACTTATTAGTACTGTACAGAGTAATAATAGGCAACTTGTCGAGTGCTGGGCACTCGACAAGCCCATTCTTGATCCGGGAGGATCTTCAAGTCCTGATCGCATACGGATTCGCGAACCAAGTCCTGATCGCATACGGATTCGCGACCAAGTCCTGATCGCATACGGCTTCGTGACCTTAACCGTGTTCGGAAAGGTTTCGCGACCATGGATTGGTTCGCGACCATGAAAAGGAATTTGTTCTCTGTTCGGAATTGTAATCCGATCCGAATATATATAACTAAGCTTATCTGTTTAGGATTAGTTAGTTAGTTATATGAGTCTAATACGTTTAGATTACTAAGTCTGATACGTACTCATACGATTGGACTATAAATACCTTGTAATAGGTCTAGTTTAGATCATCGAACTCAATCAAAGAGTCATAGAACTTATTTGAGTTTTAGACACATAGTTCCTTCGACGTAGGCGAGTGCGACCTAACGTTCGACGTGTAAAGCCCTCTTTGAAATAAAGAGTTGTGCAATTACTTTGGGTTTCGGTATTTCCGAGTAAGATCCCGTTATTCCGCATATTAGAATCTGGGCGAGCCTAGTGCGAAAACCAAGGCTAGGTCTCAAACGGATCAAGTTGGTATCAGAGCAACTTTCCTATCCTGTGGATGGTGAAGACTCGCCAGGGTTACAAAACTTCCGGCGAAACTCCAGGCGATCAGTTGACGGTTCCTACAGCCGCGTCTCCGACAATGTCTGACGATACCCCCGTTCAAGCTAACCTAGCCGAACAAGTGGCTAAACTCTCCACCGACATAGAAACCGTGCTTGCTTGGATTAAGCAGCAGGCCATGATTGTACCTCCTGGAGTAGGGAAGGTTATCGGTGAGAAGACTGGTGAAGACTTGCGCAGGGCAGACGAAGATGAAGACGTAGGCGACCACAAGACCGACGACCTCGCCAACACCTCCTTAGCTGTCGGATCTTTTAAAGTCGACGCTAAGATTGATATACCCATATATGATGGGGTGGTCGATGCCGAGAAGCTGGATTCTTGGATCGACCAGCTTGAGAGCTACTTTGACCTGAAAGGGTTCAGTAGTGCTCAAAAGGTCAAATTTGCACATTTGAAGATGAAGGACCACGCCAAGATATGGTGGAAGGCCCTTGTCACCAGTGGTGAAGCTGATGATCTTGCGTGGGGTCAATTCAAACGACTTATGCGACAAGAATTTTATCCAATGGGTTACCTTGAGGAGAGATGGGAACGTTGGCACAGATTGTATCAACGGCGCGACCAGACTGTCTAAGACTATACGACGGAGTTTCGGCGACAAGCAATGGTCATCGGCATCTCACTGTCCGATCCTCAGGTATTTCGGAAGTACACATCTGGACTTCAGAAATCGATCAGTACTGAGCTAAGTCTGTTCAGAGTTCAAGACATCTCGACCACGAGTACGACTGCTTTGGCGATTGAGAAGAAGAATAAGACCCGCAACGATAAGAACTTGAGGGAGATTTCAACCACGACAAACTCCGGAGAGGGTACCCACGATACGGGTAACACTTGTGAGCATTGTCATGTTGCTGGGCACACAAAAGAGAAGTGTTATAAACTTCATCCTGAACTGCGACCAGAAAGAAAAAGGAGGGATGAACCAAGCACACGAACAGCTATGGTTACTTCTATTCCGCTCGCAGAGGAAATTATCCAGTTGGATTCGGTTGAAAAGGCGGACACGACCTTGTCTCTAATGGCAATGCCGAAGGAGAAAGGTTCAGGTTCATCAATTGACCACAACCCGATAGAGGAATTGTTCACTGTTAACATATAGGTGAAGCACGAAGTGGTTGCAGCCATCTTCGACCCCGGAAGCCAAAAGAATTTGGTCTCCTCTGGGCTGGTTCGACGACTTGGTTTGCAGACAACTCATCATCCTCGACCATATCCTCTGGGATGGTTCACTTCCGACGTGAACCAGCAAATCAAGAGTTAGTGTACTCTAAAGTTTGCAATATCTGCTCGTTACATCGACGAGGTTCAATGCGATGTCATCCCCATCGATATTTGCCAAGTGATTTTTGGAAGTCCGTTTTTGTACGATCGTGACGCCCATTACCATCGAAGAGCTCAAGAATACGACCTCACAAAGGATGGGACGAAATTTATCATCAGCAAAAATGACCACGTCGACACCAAGAACTTGACGATAGCAAATCAGGCGAAACGGATTGTCAATGCATGCTCAAAGTGTGTGCTGAGCGTGATGCGTCCAATTAGCCAAGAGGATTGTGCTGCATCGAGTATGGAAAGTGGTGGTTGTTTAGCAAGCTTGCCTGAAGAAAACAACGCGCTATTCGCAAAGGTACATAGTCGATCACCACAACGACTAGTCGAAAACGACATGCAACTTGTCTCTACGGCGCCACTATTCAAACTTTGCAATCCTAGCTTTGGGAACGGTGATGGTATAAACCTCGACAAGGAGAAGGCTATCCGCGAGTGGCCAAGGCCACAATCCATGACGGGGGTGCTAAGCTCCATGAGCGCCTATCCATACATTCGATCCGACGATTGTAGCATTGCTCATCGTGTGTTCGTTCCAAAACTCCCAGTCGTTCTCTACGTCATCACGGTTGGTCACCAACGGGTGTTGGCTCCTTCTCAACAGGGGAGTCATGATTCGGGAGGATCTCAGGTCGCGTTCGCAACGGATTTGCGACCACGAAAAGGTTTGCGACATTGGAAAGGTTTGCGACCTTGGGAAGGATTCAAAGTCTTCGAGCTTTCAATGCTAGATGATGAGCTAGATAATATAGTACCATCTGTTGAAGACTTGGTCTATCAACGAGACGAACCTCTACGCGAAGATGTGATTCTGGAGAAGAAGGTGGCTATCACCCGCAATGACACAAAGGAGACTTTTCGAATCGGTCGGAAAGGTCAACGAGTACGTGCGGCAAAGTGGTACACCAAAGAACATGGACAAGCCCAATTTCCACATCTCCTGGAGAAGAAGGTGACTATCACCAGCAATGACACAAAGGAGACTTTTCGAATCGGTCGGAAAGGTCAACGAGTACGTGCGGCAAAGTGGTACACCAAAGAACATGGACAAGCCCAATTTCCACATCTCCAGTTTGATCGAGAGGTCGCAACAGGGGTTGGCTCCTTCTCAACAAGGGAGTCATGATCCGGGAGGATCTTCAAGTCCTGATCGCATACGGATTCGCGAACCAAGTCCTGATCGCATACGGATTCGCGACCAAGTCCTGATCGCATACGGCTTCGTGACCTTAACCGTGTTCGGAAAGGTTTCGCGACCATGGATTGGTTCGCGACCATGAAAAGGAATTTGTTCTCTGTTCGGAATTGTAATCCGATCCGAATATATATAACTAAGCTTATCTGTTTAGAATTAGTTAGTTAGTTATATGAGTCTAATACGTTTAGATTACTAAGTCTGATACGTACTCATACGATTGGACTATAAATACCTTGTAGTAGGTCTAGTTTAGATCATCGAACTCAATCGAAGAGTCATAGAACTTATTTGAGTTTTAGACACATAGTTCCTTCGACGTAGGCGAGTGCGACCTAACGTTCGACGTGTAAAGCCCTCTTTGAAATAAAGAGTTGTGCAATTACTTTGGGTTTCGGTATTTCCGAGTAAGATCCCGTTATTCCGCATATTAGAATCTGGGCGAGCCTAGTGCGAAAACCAAGGCTAGGTCTCAAACGGATCAATTGTCGTGGCACCCCTACACGGCAGGTAGCTCGTCGAGTACCCAGCACTTGACATGCTGACATGGTGATCCATTTCTGTAAAATTTTCTAAGTGTGGATTATTTTTATAAATGATTATTTTATGTGGGTTATTAATAAAAAAAACTCGTTGCTCCCCTCCTTTCATATTTGAATTGTTTTTATTAATAACCCAAAATATAAAAATAATTTTAAAAATGACCTACAGTTTACCGAAAATACAAAAATAACTTCCTTGGACGTGATAAGTCAATTATCGCGGTCTGAAACCGCGACAGGATGATGTATCGCACCTCACAAACCTTTTATTGACGCCATCCACGACAAAAACCTTTTCCCAACACCATCTGCGACAGAAACTGGTTGAGTGGTTGAAACATACTATCGAGCGGCAAACTAGATTGATTTTGTCTGGCATAACACGGGCATTTACCAGTAAAGATATATTTCGACCACTTGACTGCTTGACCATTCGACCACTCGATCAGTTTCTGTCGCAGATGGCGTCGAGAAAAGACTTGGGAGACACGATGAATCGTCTTGTCGGCGTTTCAGGCCATGATAATTGACTTATCGCGTTTAAAGAAGTCATGTTTATAATTTTGGTAAACTGTAGGTTATTTTTGAAATTATTTTTTTATTTTAAGTTATTAATAAAAAATCCTTGTATTTCTGTTGTGTGTTTATGTCGATCAAAATATTTACTGTAAATCACGAAATATCGCAAAATCATAAAAAAAGAAAGATAATATAGCAAGACATACAGATAGAACCTCCATTTCTCTGATATTATTCAAAACAATCGCTATGATCATGATCATGATACAACTTTACGGTTGAAATATGAAACATTTTATAGAATTCGTCTAAAATGATATCATCTATGACTTTTAGTATCACCGGAGCACATATTGCATCATCTAGTTGATAGGCATTTTTGCTCTCAACAAAAGCGAAATGGCAACCCCAACCGACAGCGACTCGGCGCCTAACTCCTTGCATTTTTGCGTGTGCCAGCAATAATGCGGCTCGCTTCTCATGCACAGGTTTCTTCTCCCTCCTCCCTTTTCCCTATAAATACGGGGCCCTAGTTGCCAATTGCACTTCTCTCATTCTCTCATTTGCTTCATATCTAACCGTCCCCTGGCTAGTTTAATCATACATACATACACCTCTCTCTGTGTTTCTTGAGTTAGTTATAGTGTCGGATCTTTGGAAATGGTGGGGAGTACCACTGAAGGTGTAGGTGGTGTGATGGTGGATGCAGTGGGGTTGTGTAGTAGTCCGTCTAGGGTGGTGGCGAGTAGCGAGGTAAGCAAGGGGGGAGTCGAAGGGTTGGAGATAGAAGAGCCTCCGGTAGATGAGGAAGCAGCGGCAGAGAGACTGACCGCTATGACGGGTTTGCTGTCGGGGTTTAGGCAGCACCTCCAAGAGAGGACTGCCCACCATTTGGGTATGCGTGTGGCTCTTTTCGTGCTCCATCTAACTCTATATGCTTAATTTATTCTCCCTCACACACGGGTCATCATATAATATCTATCTAATTATATTTGCTCCTCATTCACGGATGATTTGTTCCCCAACCTAATATCCTTTTGCCTACGAAATAAACGGTGTTTTATGTGTTGAAATAGTTAAAAGAATTATTTCTCCCCTCATAACTATCCGTACTAAAACAAAGACAAAAGGATATTACAATAAAAATGTGTAGGATTATTTTATCTTTAAACATTAGAACATAACTTATTTTTGTAATAAAAAAAATACCTTTTTCCTAAAACATTGGTTATTTTTGTAATGGGAAGAGTATGATATAAAATTAATACTAGATCTAGCCACATGTGAAGGCATTTGATTATGACCTACTGATAATCTATATTAAAATCATACAGTTGTTAACTTGCTCTTGCACATGATGTGATCTTTCAAATAGTACATCTTTAAGAGCCTGTGGTACTATTCACATGTGCCAAATCTGCCTTTTGTATTACTATAAAAAGCCGCCTTGAATATAAAATTGGTTTTAAAAATGTAATTTGAAATCTAAAAATTACCACTTAAATCTATAGAGAAATATACTCTATGATCGATTTATTTATAAAACATAAGGCTATTTTATTTGCTAATTATATTGGCACAAAATTTTATATTTTATATAAGCCCGTGGACACAATTTCACAAATTATCTTACATAACAGTTATGTCCTGGGCCTCTACAAAGACAGTTATGTTCTGTTGAGGTGCAGCTTAATTAATTGCAAGGTTGAGTAACGTTACACAGTTAACAATCGTATTCTTAAGATGCAGGTAGCAATTTTTTTTTTAAAAAAATGCAATCAGATACCAGCCAAATTTAAAAGTACCCTTGAAAATTGGAAAAAAGATTTTGGAAGTACATATATTTTGTCCATTCCCAACCTTACTATCAATATCAACATCAATAATGGTGGAGAGAGTTTGTAAAGCATCCCAACTAACTAGGACAGATGTTTGAATTTTTAAAATTAATTTGATGTTTTATTTAATTTTTGAGTTAAAATATACATGACATCTCATAATGTCAATGTGTTTGGAATTTATTTTGCAGGTTATCCATATAATTTGGATTTTGATTTCAGCCTTCTGGCCCAATTCCAAGGATTCTCTATCAACAACCTGGGTGATCCTTTCATAGAGAGCAACTATGGCGTGCACTCCAGGCAGTTTGAAATTGCAGTGTTGGACTGGTTTGCTCGTCTTTGGGAGCTCCAAAAAGACAAGTACTGGGGCTACATCACTAATTGCGGAACTGAAGGCAACTTGCATGGCCTATTAGTCGGGTCAGTATTTACAACCCCACCAAACTTTTCTTACGACATTTGTGAAGAATAAATAAGTGTTGCTCATGTTGATGTGTTCTTTTCCATTTGTCGGTTTAACTTGTATAGGAGAGAGTTATTTCCTGATGGGATCATGTATGCCTCTCATGATTCACATTACTCAGTCTTTAAGGCGGCTAGAATGTACAGAGTCCAATGTGTCAAGATTGACACTTTAGTTTCTGGAGAGATGAACTGTGCAGATTTGAAAACCAAGCTCCTCCAGAACACTGCGAGTCCTGCCATTGTGAACGTCAATATTGGTTAGTATTTCAGTTCCTTTCACAGATCCATTTGTCTAGAGATTCGGAGTTAGTTTGCTTTCATGACTCTTGCTACATTGATCTTGAGACTTCTTCTTTTTATTATTTTTGGTTTGCAGGAACAACTGTCAAGGGGGCAATTGATGATCTTGATAAGGTCATAAGAACTCTTGAAAAATGTGGATTTCGAGATCGATTTTACATCCACTGTGATGGTGCTCTATCTGGCCTTATGATGCCATTTATCAAACAAGTGGGTTTTGTGAACTTTTTTTAGATCAAACAACAAACTGATCATCCAAAAATCAATTTGGCTCGTTGGCAACCCTATAATAGACCACCCACATGTATACTTTTCTTACACAAATCATTATGTCCAAATCAACTGAGCCGTAAGTATCTTGTTTTTACCAGGCACCAAAAGTGACATTCAGAAAACCGATTGGAAGTGTCAGTGTCTCTGGCCACAAGTTCATGGGATGCCCAATGCCATGCGGCGTTGTGATCACTAGACTTGAACACGTCAGGAAACTATCGACCAACATCGAGTACCTGGCTTCAAGGGATGCAACGATCATGGGGAGCCGCAATGGCCACGCCCCAATCTTCCTCTGGTACACTTTAAGCAAAAAGGGTTACAAAGGCATTCGCAAACAAGTCCAGAAGTGCCTAAGAAACGCACATTACCTCGTAGACCATCTCAGAGAAGTGGGAGTTAGTGCGTCCTTGAATGCCCTAAGTTGCACGGTGGTGTTCGAGAGGCCAAGAGAGGAGACATTTGTGCGCAAGTGGCAGCTCGCGTGTGAGGGAAACATAGCACATGTGGTGGTGATGCCAAATGTCACCATAGAAAAGCTCAATAGCTTTGTCCAAGAGCTTGTCGAGAAGCGAAATGCTTGGCATCAAGATGAGGGGTTTGATGTTCCATGTATCGCCCTAGACATAGGCCAAGAAAATTGTCTCTGCGGTCTCCATAACAAGAAGTCCAGAACAGCTTAAATTTGATGAATAATTGAGGTTTAGTAACTTCAAGATGAAAGCAGAAACATTCAAAATTCAATATCGTTTTGGCACAAATTTGATTCAGTTGGAACAACTGTAATATGTTTCTCTTCGTCTTTATCTTGGTCCATATCATATTTCATAATATAGATTTCAATTGGATGATATTCTCTTAATATTCTCGTGATGGTAAAAAAACAAAACTGTAATGTGCGTAAATGATGTTACCTTTCTAACGTATCCTGTGTGTTAAAAAAAGAACACCAGGCCAATGCTTTGTATAATGCACCAGGAGTCGCTTTGTTGGCGCCGTTAATGGCCGAAGAGGTGAACCGCTCATGAGTTGCAACTGCCATCCTTTGCCGCATGTGCATTATTGGTTAAAGCAAATGCAATCACCCACTCACTCCCATTTCTCGCTTATACACCTTTTAATTACTTGTCCAACAACTGTAATTCCAAAATACATAGAACAATATATTTAGTATATGCACACTCATTTACTATTGGTTCAAATGGGGAGAATAGAGATTTTGAACTCTATAATTCTAATTTTTTATGTCTAGGCGTCTAGCAACCATCATATTAGATCAATTTATATTACAATCAGTCAATGATTACATGGGCTATTAAAGTATTAAAATACTCTTACACAGGATGCATGCATGGATGATGAACTTGTATAGTTTAGGATCCAAATGTCAAGAATTGGACTTGCTCTGTTACAATTTGTGACCCATTTCTGTTAACGCTTCAAATGGAAATGTGTGTTTGTGTGTGTCAATACTGTTTCTTCAATTGATGTTTCTGGTGTGGCAGTGCACATATCACATTTATAATTCTCATGTGTTTTGAATAAGAAATTGGTAGCATAACGAGTGTGTTTATTCATGTCTTGCTTTGAAGCTCTCTCTCTCTCTCTTGATAAGTATAGTGTTTTTTCTCTTGTACTTCTCTACAAATTATGTCTTCATATAACATGACAAGAAGTCCCAACGTTTAATATTTACACCGCACAATCAACTCAGTTTTAACTCCATGAATTTTGTATTTTCATCGAAAACTAGCAATTTTATGATCTATTTGGAAGATAAGAATACTATAAAATTTTGAACTAAACCTTTTCATCTAAAATTTCTACGGAACTTTTTTATTTCAAATGAGCTGGTAGTTTAAAATGGTCCTTTTTGTTGAAGATTCAACTGGATTTAGGAACGACCACATATATTATTGTGATTTGTTTGGGGCGCCTTTTATTCCAAATTGAGTGCATAAATTCTAAATCGTGATAAGACCAAGGTATTAAAATAAGTACCAAAACTAATAGTGCAACCTTAATTTCTCATGGGACTATAGTTGTTCTAAAATCTACGCTTATCTGGATAAAAATAACAGAGGAGGACTATTTTATAAGAACTTAAATCATAACTTGTTCCTTAAAAAAATCATAGATCAAAGCAAATTAAGTTTTTTTGAAGTAGCCTCAATTGAGGGGCTCAAATGAACACAAATATTATTCTCGTTGTATAAATAAATTGAATTGATCTAAACCACTAATTCTTCCAGATTTGAGAACTCCAAAAAATTTCTTAAATGTACGAAAAGCTTTATGCTGAATTTTTTTTTGAGAATCTTTCAAAATTTCTATGCGAGAATCCTTTATACTGAATTTGCGTACAAAATCCAGACTACCACTTCCATTTCTCCGTAAGTATGCTCTCTGTCTATTTATCAACTTTTTCTTCCCCATAAAAAAGCAAAAAAAAAAAAAAAAAAAAACACCAAAAGAACACAATGTGCTAAAACCAGAAGACTAGAAAAGAAAAGAAAACACACACACACTCAAAATAATAATAATAAAAAAATCCCCACTGGTCCTGTTTGCTTCACAGACCGAGAGCCACAAATAAAGGGCCACTTCAGCGCCCCACATAGACACAAGCTCCCCCCCCTCCTCCCCTTCCTACTACTCCGGCCGTCACATCACATCAGCTTCACCGGCCGCCCAAGCCTCCTACCTCTCCCTCCCATCTCCATCCACGGTAAGCTCTCTCTCTCTCTCTCTCTCTTTCTCTCTCTCTCTCGATGGATGGATGGATGTGTTATTATAGATCTCTGCAGTCTGGACTACTACTTTTAGTCCAATAGTTGGTTCTTGGGGGTTTGGCGGCCAGATCTGAGCAACCTGGTTCAAGATCTGTCGATGGATCTTGAGTTATAGTAGCTTCTTGCGGGTGCACTCATCAGATCTGGATGATGAGTGTGGGATCTGCAAACGGATTGGTGTTTGCTCATGATCGATGATTGTTACTGGGTAACTTGTATAATCTTTTAGGTGATTATGGTGTGTGGAAATTTGGGCTTGGGAAATGTTTTGCGGCTGGATTTTGATGGAAGGTTATGTTGGAGCGGTAGTGGCGAAGAGGCTTTGATGTGTCGATGTGTACTGAAATTGCAATCTGGAGATGGCGTGTGTGAGTCTCCGGTTTTCATGTTCTAGTTCCGGGGAAGATAGTGTGCCATTTTAGTCTCGGTCTAGAACTTGAGGTTGGTTTGATCTGTAATGGGATGTGGATTTCGTCTTAGTTCGTTCTTATCAGTGGCATCGACATGCAACTGGTGTTAATAGGCTTGGTTGTACAAATGAGTTGGAGGATATGGTCTTAGTAGTTTCTTGTATTCACCATTGTGGTAACATACAAATAATATTATTGTGGAGGAAGTAATAAGATAAGGGGGGTATGCCTCATGCTAGTCTAAACTAATGAGCAGAAGTTTTAAAGCGGTTGTGATTACATCAACACAAGGATTAATCATATTTGCATTGAAATTCATGCCTGTTTTCATTTGGAGTATCATAGAAGCACATCTCACTTGCCAAGAAGAGTGTAGAGCCTATCAGGCTCTATTTGGGATTGTTGTGCATTCCAAAAAGGTCTGTTCAAACAATTTTGGGATATTTGGCTATTTGTTAACCCTTTAGCCTGGAACCAAGATCTAGCACATACTTTGTTGTTAATACTACTTGCTGTGTGATATCAATCTAATAATTCAGTTAAGAATGAAGATGCCTTCAAATGACCAAATTTTATATGTACAATAGAATAAGTACAATGCCAAAGGTTCCTTGTTATTGTAGTAAATGATCCTTCATATATTGCTTCCTGCAGCAAATCTGTAGGAAATGGCCGATGCTGAGGATATCCAGCCTCTTGTCTGCGACAATGGCACTGGAATGGTCAAGGTTAGAATGTGCTTCCCTAAGCAGGGTTGTATCTATCATCACCCATCTCAAATATGTCAATTGACATTATTTGTAATCTTTCAGGCTGGGTTTGCTGGAGATGATGCACCAAGGGCTGTTTTCCCTAGTATTGTTGGTCGTCCTCGCCACACTGGTGTCATGGTAGGGATGGGGCAGAAGGATGCATATGTTGGTGATGAGGCACAGTCGAAAAGAGGTATTCTCACTTTGAAATACCCAATTGAGCATGGTATTGTAAGCAATTGGGATGACATGGAGAAGATCTGGCATCACACCTTCTATAATGAGCTCCGTGTTGCACCTGAGGAGCACCCCGTGTTGCTCACTGAAGCTCCTTTGAACCCCAAAGCCAACAGGGAGAAAATGACCCAGATTATGTTTGAGACATTCAATGTTCCTGCCATGTATGTTGCAATTCAAGCAGTGCTTTCGCTTTATGCTAGTGGTCGTACTACAGGTACAAAATATTACCGTTCTTATGATTCAGTTGTGCTGTTCTTATGATTCAGTTGTTCTGTTCTTCACTATGTCTAATCTATTTAAGCTTTGATAATTAATGAGTCTGTGTCTTGTATCCATCTTTTATTTATATCTCCAAATTGGCATAATTTGAGTATTCTACATTATGGTTACCATCCAGTAGAATTGAATTTGTTCTCAACCTACAGGTATTGTTCTTGACTCTGGTGATGGTGTGAGCCACACTGTGCCCATTTATGAAGGATATGCACTTCCTCACGCTATCCTTCGTTTGGATCTTGCTGGCCGTGACCTCACTGATTCCCTTATGAAGATCCTCACTGAGAGGGGTTACTCATTCACAACCTCTGCTGAACGGGAAATTGTGAGGGACATCAAGGAAAAGCTTGCATATGTAGCCCTTGATTACGAGCAAGAGCTTGAAACAGCCAAGAACAGCTCATCAATTGAGAAGAGCTACGAGCTGCCAGATGGCCAGGTGATTACCATTGGTGCAGAGAGGTTTAGGTGTCCTGAGGTCCTCTTCCAGCCATCCATGATTGGTATGGAGTCTGCTGGAATCCATGAGACGACCTACAATTCCATCATGAAGTGCGACGTGGATATCAGGAAGGACCTCTATGGCAACATTGTGCTCAGTGGAGGTTCGACAATGTTCCCAGGTATTGCTGACCGTATGAGCAAGGAGATCACTGCTCTTGCTCCCAGCAGCATGAAGATCAAGGTTGTTGCTCCACCTGAGCGCAAGTACAGTGTCTGGATTGGAGGATCTATCCTAGCTTCACTCAGCACTTTCCAACAGGTACTTCTTATTCCATTGGAGTTGATATGAACATTTCAGAATAGTTTCAGAACTCATTAGAAGTAAAATTTTCTTTGCTTATTATATTAGCTTCTGTCATCTGAATTTGTTATTTGACATTGATGTACCAGATGTGGATATCGAAGGATGAGTACGATGAATCTGGTCCAGCAATTGTTCACAGAAAGTGCTTCTGAGATTATCTGCATTTCTCATGTAATCTTGGCTATGTGTGGGTCTTTTTCCTAGAGGAGAATTATTGCAGGCTTTGTCTGTTTTCTTCAGCCATTACTGTCCTTTTGATGCCACCATTATGTGTTGTTACTCCAGTTATCCGCACATTACATTAACTTTTGTGTTATCGCACGTGCGTTGTGAGGTCACTTCTGGAACTTGTTTGGCTTGATTGGTCGGAGTTGTAATAGCTTATAGTTCTATAAACTGTTGCAAGTAGAGAGTTATGTGGAATTTTGAATCTTTCTCTGTCTGGATTATATTGCTTTTGATATGAAAGAGTTGTAGCCTCTTTGGCTACGGTATTGTGATCTACCATGCTAAACCACAATGATGTGGAACATCAGATTTCTTAGAACTGTCATCACAGTATAGGATTTTTTTACGAGAGTGGGGTGATTACTTATAAATGCACCTGTCTGCATTTGTAGGTGTTGATCTAAATTATGGTCTTGGACACTTGATTTACTGCTAGTTGGCCTTGTCTTGGCTCTTCAATGTGGATCGTTTGGTATTGATCTGCCGACAGGGCTCATGGATGCCTTTTATTGTAGCCCAACGACCTTTTATTCTGAACTGCCTGCAAGTTGAAATTATTCGGCGCACAGAATCTCTCTTTCCTTATACTGTCCCTGTGATGGCATGGGATTGTTAGGTGTATAGGTTCTATTAATCCCATTTTGATGATGCATGCCAGATTCAACGTTTTGTTCCATTCATCGGTAAAGGAATCTCCAGAGTGCCAAGGTAGCGTGAAAACGAAGAAGGGCCTTTTTAAGAAAGTGTTGGAATAGTTAACTTTGTACATCTAATTTAAGAATTAAAAGTGGAAAGAGATGATGAGATCTATAAACCAATTAAACTCATAATCTGATTTGTACCAAGATATTTGAAAGCCTCTATTGTCCTTTTATAGTTGCAAAAGTTTCATTTCATTTCGGG
This sequence comes from Pharus latifolius, assembly GCA_019359835.1. Lineage (NCBI taxonomy): Eukaryota > Viridiplantae > Streptophyta > Magnoliopsida > Poales > Poaceae > Pharus > Pharus latifolius. The sequence continues at coordinate 1,829,448 of CM033319.1, forward strand.
CCCAAGGTGCATAGCTCAAGCCATGGCCATATAAAAATTATCGGAAACAAAAAACAAAATAAAGTATTCTCATTTCTTCGTGTATCTGACTTGTCTGGTTGAAGTATAGATTAGAGAGCCCCAGTCGAATGAAAAAGTACTCCATGGAAGGCAACAAAACAAGCAGACCTGAACTCGTTAACCAGAACGCGAGCTAAAGAACCAGAAGCCCAAAAAGACTCGAGAAAACGCTACGCGTCGCCCCGTGCCGCCCCCCTCTCCTCTCCTCTCCTCCCCCAAAGCGCATCGCATCGTGTTCCCTTCCCCACCTCCCCCCACCCAAATACTTCCGTCCCCCACCTCGCCGCCCCCCACTTCCTTCTCCCCGATGAAGATCACGGCGCTTCTGGTGCTCAAATCCGCCGGCGACTCCTCCTCCTCCTCCTCGTCGGGTGGAGGGGAGCAGGCGGTGGTGCTGGCGAACGCGTCGGACGTGAGCCACTTCGGCTACTTCCAGCGCCCCGCCGCCCGCGAGTTCATCCTCTTCGTCGCACGCACCGTCGCCGTCCGCACCCCCGCCGGCCGCCGCCAATCCGTCCAGCACGAAGGCATCCCATACCCCCTCCAATAACCTCCTCTTCCAGTTCTATTTCTGCCTTAATCTAATAGGACTAATATTGTGTGTCTTTCTGCAGAGTACAAGGTGCATTGCTACAACCAGAATGGCCTCTGCACCCTCGCCTTCACCGACGACCACTACCCCGTCAGGAGCGCCTTTTCTCTCCTCAACATGGTTCGATTCCCCTCCTGTCATGTCTAGATTAATATATTTTATATGATTTTACGTGCTGATCTGATGAGGACAGAAGTTAGGATGCTTGTTCTTGTTAGGCATGAGGTCAAGTTGCTCTATTTTTAGGGTTTCACATTATAAGTTGACTGTTGATCAGATGAAGGGCAGGTTGCACATCTTGTGCTGTTCATGATCATATTTAGGATCAAATCTATGCTTTGTAGTGGACTCCAGTGGAGGCTGGATAATTATGAGTTGTGAGAGATTGTTTTTTTTTTTCTCTTTGTTCCTGATATATGTAGGATGATGAATCATGTTGTAAATAGTATCTATCATTTGAGTTCTTTAGGTGTTGGAAGAATACCAAAAGACTTTTGGGGAGTCATGGAGGACAACAAAAACTGATTCTACCCAACCGTGGCAATATCTCAATGATGCTTTGACAAAATACCAGGTTTGGTTTGTTACTCTTTTTTGGAGATTGTTGCCATATAAAAGTAAACGTGCATCTCTTGTTGACTGAACCATACATGCGTTTCCAGTGATGCACTGCTGATGCTTAAACCATCAGCCTTTAGTTCAACTAAATATACAAAAAACAGTGAACAAAATTTTCACCTTGGCATGTGATATAGCTTGTGAAAGTACAGGGATTGTAGCACTTGCTTGAAACCAAGCAATTTTCATGTTTAGTTTTCAGGGGCTTTCCTCCACATATAAAATGCAGCTCTAGCATTCTGACAAATTGGCATCTGGTTTGTTGATTACATCGTCTATTTTTCAATTACGTTCTTTGCAGGATCCTGCAGAGGCCGACAAGTTGATGAAAATTCAGAGGGACTTGGATGAAACCAAGATTATTCTTGTAAGTAATGTCATAAAGCCTGTTCTTGTAACTTAGAGCTTATGCTGTCATATTTTCTTTTTTCTGGATGGATGTACATGATATTAGTCTTCCTTTAATTCAGTAATAGACTATGTAATTATTATTTGCTTTGTGTTTTGAACTCCGCACTGGCATAAGTAATCGACCAGTTTGTGCTCTCCAAGATTAGACCAGGTTTTGATTTGCATACTCTTACCTGAGTAACTTGGACAGTCCTTAAGTGTTCACAATAAAAAGTAAAAGTGGGATAAAGAGAAGGACATTAGTTTTCTGATGAAGTTACTATGAACCTCAGTAATTTAGTTTTTCAAGACTGGGCTTAGCATACTGTATACAGAAGTCTATATATGTAGATATGGGCTTATCCCACTTTGATCAATCTCTCAGGGGATAGTTGGTTCAGCCTAGTTTCAGCTAAGATTCAAAATAATGCAAGAGGTGGGAGTGCTAGTCTAAACTGACATTGGAATGACTTTGACATATTCCATGATATTGTTCTGTCACCCTCCTTTCTGGAGAGCCTCTCCACATGTATGTCTGGTTGTGTACTTCACTTAGGTATCATTTTTCATTGCATTCTTTAGGCTTTTTTTTAGCACTATATGCTTCTTATGTGATCAAGAGAGTCTTCGCATCAAGGATTTAACACATAAGCTCTAAACCATCTGTCTTTAATAATCGAATATCAAAAGCCCAGTATATGAAGAATGCATGTTGAAAAAAAAAATCTCATGCCCTGCTTATGCTGGCTGGTTGAAACTAGCTCAAAGAATGTGGGGTCATAGTGCCATGAATCTACTTCAAGCATTTGATGTTATTAACTATATGTCTCAATAGTTTTGCCGGAAATCTTGCAGCACCGACTTAAATCAAACAATGCAAATTGGGTGCTACTTTAAAGAATACTTATGTTTCTGTAGCTAGATGATGGAACCCAATAATGACTGTTGACACTAGTTATGTTGCTTTTTCTGTTTCCATATAATTATGCATGTGTTGTTATCCATGATTTGTACCTTTGCAGCACAAGACCATTGATAGTGTGCTTGCAAGAGGTGAGCGATTGGATAGCCTAGTGGAGAAGAGTTCAGATCTAAGTGCTGCTTCACAGGTATGAATTTTCTCATTAGGCTACTGAGTTGTGGCCTGGAAAGAAAAGATGGGTGAAAAACTTAAATATCCAAATTTTGTAGAACATGCCAAGGAATGATCCTTGCATGCAGGACTGTTTGATGGTTGCTGGATGGTTTACTTAAGAGTAAAACCATCATCAAACATAACAGTAGGGTGCATCTTTACGAAAAATGTGCAATGTATTTTGCCCTTGTTTTTACATTCTACCAATGCTAGGCTTATATTTATGCAGCTTAATTGGATCTGTTTATTTATGAAATTTTGTGTTCCTTTTTCCTATGTTTTGTCTGCAGATGTTCTACAAGCAGGCCAAGAAAACAAACTCGTGCTGTACAATTCTGTAATGTGGTTTCATATCCAAGGGCAGTGGCATTGATTTTGGGAGTGCCAGATGATGTTAGCTGTTTTCTTTGGTCCAATTCTATGAAGTATGTCATAAATATCACGTTATTGTCCAAAGTGTTAAAACAAAGTTAGTCTAATTTATGCCGCAAGTTCTCCTTTGTGATTCTTTGTAAGTAATATAAATGTTGCAAGGTTGTCATTGTGAGGGGAGCAGTGTTTGCTACAATTTCGAAAGCTATTTGGTGAACTTTCGTATTGCTTCACCTTAAGTAAATGTGCCGGATAGTCCTGTTGCTGGTAAGCATTATTCCGGCTTTATTATTCCTATGGAAAATTATTGCTTCTTAAACCGTTTTAGATTTCATGGTTGATATTGGATAGCGAAAACTTCAATTTCTTCAGGTCCTGTTATTTTTGCAACTTTCTTTTTGGTGTTTTTTGTTTGTTTAAACGGTCATCATTGACCCCTGGATTAACTCATCACTGCTTGCTTGATTGGTCGGAGCAAAAAAAAAAAAAACAAAGAAAGAAAGAAAGAAAGAAAGAAAAGAATAAACGTTACCACATCCATAAACTGTTGAGATGGAAAAGAAATGTTTGTAGCCTGCGCATTGTTCTTTTCAGAAGGATTGGATATGTGACCAAAGGCAGCTTAGTTTACGAGCTTTACACCACTTCTAATGCATGGTGTTACTTTAATTTAAAGACTGGAAAAAATGATTTCTTTTGGAAGGTCTTAATTATTCTGAAACTGTAGCAAGCAAAAAATAAAAAAAAAAAACAAAACATGGTGCATTCATATTTACTGTCACTAGGGTAACACTACACTAAAAAGAGAAATAGCTCCGCGACAAGAACAACATGGTGAACACAACCATAGGCCCAATCATGGAGATCTGAACTCGAACCAACGAAGCAAGGCCCGCCACCTACACGAAAGCAAAAGAACATGAGCCCTAAAGATCACAAAGTAAAACCACAAGATTACAGCATTAAAGACAAATACAGTAGTACTTTACTTTACCTTGCCATTGTCGTCGCCCCTGTCCGGCAACGGCAGCACGGTGGCGGTGTCGGTCATGCCGGTCGGCAGAGGCACCGTCGGGTTGCTGCCGATGAACGGATACCCCTCACTGGCGCTTGGAGTTCCGGCAGAGGCCACCGGGGGCGACGCGTAACCGGTTCCCACCGTCGGCTGCAGCGGGAAAGAAGAGCCCGGCGCGGACTCGGGTGAGCGGCTACGCGCCGGTCCGCGTGGCGGAAGGGACGGTAGGTCGGCTCCGGCGGTCGGTGCAGGAGCCTCGAGAGGAGGGAGGCCGTGGTAACGCGCGGGAAGCCGGTGCATGGTGCGCAATGAGACCTTCGCTCCAATGCCGTTGCTTTCTTGTCGCGTGGAGGGGTCGTAGTGTCCACGGCTTGTAGGATGCCACTGTGAGAGAGAGTTTACTGTTAGATGCTTAGAAACTTAATAATTTGGGTTTTTCCTGGTAAACTTGTGTTCACTCTGTTTAAGTGAAGTCTGGTTTTTTTAAATGTTTTGTTTCTCAAAATGTAAGGGTAAGCACTTTCTAAGAGAAATGCTGATCTAAGCCTTGTCATTGCAAGTGAGTAATTTTTTTGAAAATTGTAGCTAGATCTCCAATGTGAACAAAATAACTGAAGGAAATGACAGCATTTTGGAGAATACTTGGCATTTAGCAGGATTGTTCCATCCAATGCACATTCAGGTGTTCGAGCACAAAATTTCTAGTTCTACGTACCATAAGCAAGCACTTCACAAGAGAAAGAAACACGCCAAGCTTCGAATAAGTTGTAACTTAGCTTATCGAAACCTAGTTCTCTTAACTTTACTTTGTGGAATAATCAGAAACAGAGAAGGCATTTGTAGTACACAGGAGAAACACGTTCACAGAAAGAAAAGATGAAACAAAAGTTACCGTGGAATCGGCCACCGCGGCGGCTCCGGACGGTTGCTGCAGCAGCAGCAAACACACCAAAACGCCCACGCGAAGAAGGCATCCAACAGTAGAGCAAGCACGGCGCTTCTCCATCCTCATCCCCACCTCTCCCTCTTCCAACACCAGTGGCAACCGCAACAACAAATGCTGGAGCGTGCACAAGGAGGAGCTATTATTGCTTTTCAATTCGTGCCTGCACAAGCCTGAGACCTGAGTACGGAAATGGTGGGGCTCTGGTCCTGTCATCCTGTGCCCTAGCCTTTTAAATGTGCAAAGAAGCGATGATGGTGCTACAGTGGCCATGGAAGCAGGACGCAGGCAGGAAGCGGCATGCGGAGAGCACAGAACAGCGAGTCCCAAAAGCAAAAGCTAGTGAGCAGTAGTAGCGTTCTGTGTGGTGACTGTGGGGTGGAAACTAGGAGGCGTGGGGAATCTTTTGTGCATGTTTCCATGTTTCTGCTTTGGTGACTCGGGGGTAGGGATGGAGTTTTGCAAAGTAGCATAGGATGCTGCATCATGTTTGAACACAACCTGAAATTGATGGACACATTTTTGACTACTGGTAAGTTTCGTCGAGTAAATTGCAGGCAAGGTTGTTGCAGATGTGTCACTTCAGTCCCTGAGGCTAACTTTGCTTTACTATTCCACTGTTTCACTCAATTCCATTCCATATATCAACTTAAACTCATGAGTTGAAGGATTCATTTAGCAGTTTACTCAAATTTCATCTATTGCACACTTTGATTTATTTTAAATAATCTAAAATAGTCCCAATAAACTGAAAACCAACAAGTACCTCAAAAAAGTTTTTCTGTTAAGTTGCAATGACATCAGAGAGTTTACATCCATTTCACCCTGTGTTAAAAGCAATGCTTTTGACTAGTGAAAGGCGAAAGCATTGGTTGTGATTAAATTAGTGCCACTCGTACGTAAAGATGTGCTAAAGGGTAATGAGATGCTAATTACTTTCTCCTCCCGACGAATTCCTTTGCCGGAGTTCGGGTCCTGGTTGCACAATAGGCTTCAGAGATGTCGCCACGTTATTTGTTCTCACCTGTCGTCCAATTATGCTACAATTAGGATTGCTGGTACTGGCAGCGGCAGTAGCCTGCCCGTCGGGTTAATTTCTCAATTAGAATCTGGAGCCTGTTTGGTTAGATTCGTATCAGTATTGTCAGGTTTTTAGTTTTTTTTTAAGATTAGTATGAAATGTGGAGAATTTTTTGCTTACTAAACATACATAAAATTAAGTTGGTTAGTTGATGACGGGCTAACTAGTATGTCTGATAATCTCTAATTATGATTTGTCTAAGCACAATCAAGGCACAAGTTAAATAATCTTTTGACAAATTTTAAATAAATTTTAAACAAAGCATTTTTTGACATAAATACGAATCAAACAATCTCTTTATCAGATGAACAAATAACCAACTGGTTCATCTGGATGGAAGGAAGATTTGACTCACAACTACACCAAATTCAATTACCAAAATATTCCTAACCACCTCTAGTAGGTAACAAGTTTAAGAGCAATATTATGTGTACTAAAACTTTTTTGCTAAATGTTTAAAAAGTCTAAATGGAGTGTGGTCATATGCGAAAAGTTATGGAAGACATGGATTAGTTTTTCCAAGAAAAATGAAGTATGTGGAGTGGTTTCACAAGTTAAATATCGATGCAGGTTGAATGGTTAAAACGAGTCAGGTTCCCAACAACTCTCTGGGATGCATGATTGGATCAAGGACGTCCAGCGGTGCACCTTCTATCATATCAGCATGGATAGAGATTTATATATGATGAGCCTACCTCTGTGTGAGCATAGGACAACAATAATACATCAATCACAGGGCAATGCTGGCTTGCCACATCATAGTCATAGAGGCTCTCACAGATCAAACTCCTCATATTTCTGACTCGTGCATCTCCCGGTCCTGCATAAAAAGAACATCATGGTCGATCCAAATTTTGTTTCTAATAGGGTCAACAATGATGAGCAGTACATAAATCTTTCAGAATTTACATTGCTAGATTTCTTTCTTTTTTTATTTTAAAATATTATATTGAATATAGATATGGTAACTCTTTTTTTATGTTCAAAAAGACATATAATTTAACATGTAGGCCTATGTCTTTTTGAGACAACAGCAAATGAAGTGCATCAAATATATAATATTTTATCAATCCTACCGACTTTAGTTTTGTAAAAAAAGATATCGATGGTGGTGCCAAGAATTATAAGTAGCGACAGTAAAAACTGAAAAATTTACAAAGAAAAAAATGTTTCAAATTGAGATACACACAAACACCAAAGGTTTATTTAACCGGAGAGCTTTTATATTAAAGTCCACTATTGGATGATCATTTTTTTCAAATGAAAACTGGATGAACATATAAATTTCAAACAAGAGGCATATCCTTCAAATGAATCAAATTAATTAAGCAACACATAAATCAACCTTTTACAGGGACATATAGCAATTCTACTGACTACTTACTGACGAACCTCATACGACAAATGTCAATCAAGATATGAAGAAGCGATACAAAAACATATAAGTACTAATCATACAGTGTCCATCACCTCACATATACATCAACATACACACACGAAACAAGACTACCACACAGATGCATGCATCAGCTAGTTTCCGGTCGGCTCAGCAAAGCATTGAGCCTAGCCTAGCTAATTTAATGGTGGTGGCCATGCTTGCCGTGTTTCTTGGCCTCTTTCTTCTTGTGATGCTCGTGAATCGCGAAGCCGGCGCTGCCGACGGCAATGGTGGCGGCAATCTCCTCCTTGATCTTGTGCCGGTGCGCGCGCTCCGGGTCCTTCGCCTTGTGTTTCTCATGCTGTATACAATCCCAAAACAATTAACAACACAGTACAGTAACATGTGAGGTACTTATAAGCACTGAGCAACAATTCATGATAAGATTAAATTGGAGTTGAAATTAATAGCTCATGTATTTACCAGTGCATAGGCTCCGGCAGCCACGGCGCCGAGCTGGCCAAGCTGCTCCATGTGCTTGTGGTGCTTCTCCTCCTTGTGGTAGTTGATCTTGGAAGCCTCCTCCTTGGTGTGGTTCTTGTGGTGGTGGTGGTGGTGCAGGAGGTCTGCCATTTGTATATAGATAGTTCAGATAAATTAGCTAACAAGCAGAACTTTGTGTTTTCTGAAACTCTAAAGAACTTTAGAGATGCAGTTGCTGTTGTTGCGATTTGATGAGTAGCAAGTAATTTTGCCAAGTATATATAGCAGTGGAAAGACGTGTAAATTGTGAGGCCCATGCGTGTATTTATGCTTTGGGATTTTGCTTGCGTGAAACACTAAGGTTTAGTTACTTAACAACCAAACCTCGATTAGGATTTATGAATGTTCGACGAAGGCGACGTGCATGCTTGCACGACTTGTCAGCAATTAATGTGGCTCTTGGCGACGTGAACAAAATTAATTTTCCGTGTCGATTTGATCGATTGAATCCTCCAACATGCTACTACTAGTATGACGCGGTTAAGCATCGTTACAGCTACTATTTGTAGGTTTCTCTTTCGTTAGATCACGACAAGCGATTAAAACACGAAAACGGAAGACATGACACGGAGGCATCTTGCATTCCTAAGCAAGATGCCGACCGCGTCACTTATCAAGATGCCGAAACTACCCTTGCGGAGTACATTTTCCCCCTACATTTGCATGGGCATTGTCCAAAATTTCCTAACAGCGCGTCACCCCCCCCCCCCCCCCCCCCCCCCCCCCACACACACACACACACATATATAATGGTATGTTTGATTGCATGTATAATATTGAATCTAACTCATATGTGTAAGACAAATTATGGAGATGTAATTAACTAATATTTAGTTGGTGTATGAGATTGTGCAGACTGAGATGAGATATTATTTAATTAGTTGTATGATTGATGTAAATAGAAAAATAAATAAGATGAAAAAAACACTATCAAAATTAGTTAATGTTTTATTTCACTAAATAGTTCTTATTTTACTTTAATTATTCTTAATCAATATTAATCCATACTAAGAATCATTAATATATAGTGATCACTCTCTAATCACACAATGTTAAGAATCATTATTATCTCATATTTCACTTTAATAATCCTTATTTTGGATTAATATTCTTTAATCAACATTAATTCATTCTAAAAATCATTAATAATCGGCCATGTTCAAATATTCGATTAAGTTTTTTAAATTTTTGAAGGTCACAAGCTAGATATAGGAAGGTCTAGGCAACAACAAATATGTCTAAATATGAAATTTGTAAGAAAAAGAAATAACCGATGACACAATCGATTTTTCTCGAGTTGTCGGAAATTTACCGAATTCCACTAATCCTTATTGTAGTACTTTTCGCTTGAGCATTGCCTCCATCAACGGTATTTATCGGAGAGGCTCGGTGTTAAGGTAGCGATCACCGGACTCCCGGGATTATCTAGGTGACGAAATCATCAAGAGTAACAAGTGAAAGATATTCACTTGATCCACTTCTACACAAGAATCTCAATATGCAATACAATTCACTCTCTAAGCTAACTCTTCAATGCAATTAATGTATTGAATGTAATTTGCTAGCTCTATATGCAAGAATTTGTGAATTGAATCAGAATTGAATGTTCTTAGCTTTGCAACAACTAGCAAGAACTAGTAATGAATTATGAATGCAAAAGCATAGGGAGTGAACGCCAATTGAAGTGTATATATAGCTCACGAGCTGAAACTAGCTGTTTGGTAAATTTTAGAAAAAGTTTGTACTGTGTCCGGCTACATCAGACATTGTCCAGTTAGTGCAAATGACTAATAACCGTTGAGCAATTAATATACTTGTCAATGACCGTTCAACATAATTTTGTAATGGCCGGACGGATACATGCTCGATCAGATAAATGTATTTGTCTCTGGTTACAATTTAACTACACATACATTGGTTTTGTATTAGTGGGCAATATTCGGCCATTTCAGACAAATGTATGTCCCTAGTTACGTTTTTGTTGAAGCTTAATACAACCAGTTGTTTTATTGGTACGACCAGATTTTATTCTAATACACCACGAATAGGTCTTATACTGATATAATCAAATTTTGCTTTACTGAAATGAGCAGACTTTTTACTGTTAAGATCAAATTTTTATTATTATAATCACAACCAAGTTTTGTACAAATATGACCAGATTTGTCTTTACTGAAATGATTAGACTTTTTACTGTTAAGACTTTTTTCACAATCAGGTTTTGTACTAATACAACCAAATTGTTTTTTACTATCACGACCAGATTTTTTATTAGAACGATCAGGTTTTGTACTAGTCGGATGTCCGATCATATCAGACAAGTTGTGCCCGTGTAACCAATTTGCGGAGACTTAACCCAGAGCTTTGCAAAAAAATTTTAGTTTGCATCTATACTATATGATATATATTTTGAGTTTCAAGATATTAGATAAATCAAACTACTAGGTTTACACACCTCTTAATAGTAGACCGATAAATTTAGAATTTAAAGAATGAATTTGATCAATTTCTCCACCAATGATCGGTAAAAAACTAAGAAATAAATCTTAATCTTAATTTTTATCTTGACCATCGGTTATAGAGTTTTCTCCATTTTCCGCTTTTGTCACGACATTATCATGCTTTAACCTGAAAGTTAAGCCACTTGAAATAAACGCATTAGTTCCGTTCTCATCGAAAAGAGGCACTGAGATAGTTGATGACACCAATGTTAATAAATTCTCACAGTGGATTAGTGATAAAGAAATAAAAAAGTGTCTTTACCGCATAATAAGTATGTATCAAAGTATGAGATAATAATAACCAATTTATCAAACGAATGTAATTATATCTTACAGGGGGGTGCGTTGCTTGCTATGACTTCGGTATTTGAGATAACATGATTTCGCATCACGGAATACTTCAACAATAAAAACCTTACAGCCAAATATTGGTCAATTATCCTATGAAAATCTTGTCTAATGTTGTGTAGGACTACATGAACTCTTGAATAAATAAGACACAAACTCACGAGATACTAGTCATCAACATATTGCACGAAATAATTTAAGTGCAACTTCGTCAGAAGAAAATGGACAATTTAAGTCTGAAAGGGTATACAAGATTATTCTGGGGATGCCACTGACTGTCCATATGAATCTCACCCTAGATCAATCGGATGGCTCAAGACTTTTAGATGACATGGAATGACGAGAGCGAGCGAAGCCCGCTATCCTTTAAGTTTAGGTTAGTTGGATCAGCAGCTCATATGTATGTCTTCTTGTGACGGAGGCTTCAATTTGTTGTTTTTACGAATTGTGGTGGTTAATTTGGAGAACAACCATCAGCAGCAGGTCTCTATCTGTGCATTTGGTTGCGTGTATCAAGTTTTGTCTGACTTGCGAGATGTAATCATTTGTTTGTTTGTATATAATTTTAGGTTTGAATGAGCAGATGCAAAAAAGCTTATGAGCCTAGCTCACTAGATACGCTTCTGCGCACCATTTTTTGCAGTTTAACCCGGCTTAATTGTATAACTAAAAAATGATTAACATACCCACTTGATAAGCCTAAATTGGGCTCATACTCCTCCAACCCGATATGTGTGTTGGATTTGAGTTGGACCGAACTCAAGTCGGTCAAAATGCAACTGAGTTTTTACCAGGCCCAATCATGAAGATACTCAAGTCTAGTAAACACCACATAATAATTAAATATTTTTACAAGGACATGCAGAAACTATGTCTACATAGATGAACCTCATACAATAAAGATCAATCAAAATATAAAGAATAGATTCAACAACATATAGCAAACCATACAGTGTCCATCACCTCACACACACACGCACACACATATACACATACAAAACCAGAATACCAAAACAGATGAATGCATTGAGCATAGCTAACTAATTAATGGTGATGGTGGCCATGCTTGCCGTGCTTCTTGGACTGTTTTTTCTTGTGATGCTCGTGAATTGCGAAGCCGGCGCTGCCGACGGCGATGGTGGCGGCGATCTCCTCCTTGATCTTGTGCCCGTGCGCGTGCTCTGGGTCCTTCTTCGCCTTGTGCTTCTCATGCTGCATACAGTTCCAAACAATTAAGCACATTACTACATGAAATACTTACTAGTTAGCACTTAGCAGCAAGCCAGAATTCATAAGATTAGTTGGAGTTGAAATAAGATAACCATATATATATTACCAGTGCATATGCTCCGGCGGCCACGGCGCCGAGCTGACCAAGCTGCTCCATGTGCTTGTGGTGCTTCTCCTCCTTGCGGTAGTTGATCTTGAAAGCCTCCTCCTTGGTATGGCTCTTGTGGTGGTGGTCTAGGAGGTGTGCCATTTGTATATGGTCCAGATGAACTAGCTAATATGCAGAACTTTTGTGTTTTCTGAAACTCTTTAAGAACTCAGGAGATGTTACTGCTGTTGGGTTGTGATGAGGGGCAAGTAAATTTGCCAAGTATATATAGGAGTGTAAAGACGTGTAAATTACAAGTCCCACAGCGTGTATTTATGCCTTGCGATTTTGCTTCCATGAAACTGAACCCTCTGAGGGTTAGTTACTTGGCAACGAATCCTCGATTAGGATTTACGTACGAATGTTCGACGAAGGCGACGTGTTTGCATGACTTGTGAAGAATTAATTCGGCTCTTGGCAATGTGAACAAATTAATTTGTTGTGTCAATTTGATCGACTGAATCCTTCAACAAACTACTACTAGTATGACGCGGCTAAGCAACGTTACAGGGTCACTTTCGTTAGATAATGCCAGGCGATTAAAACAATGGAACATATGGCACACAACACGTCGGCTTCCTGTTGCAGTAGTAACCCACCGACTTGGGGCCGTGTAATCAAATGGGCGGCGCCTACATATGCGAGATTCCAAAATTGCCCTTGCGGAGTCAACAAAACTTGTTCATTTCGCTCTCCAAATACATGGCCACCGTTGTAAATTTCCAACCAGCGCGTTAAACCTTGGTTATCCTATATATAGACTTGGCCACAATGGTTCTTCTCCAAATCATCACAGTTCACAGCAACAAAATTAAATCCTCTCAAGAAGACATTTTAGATTAGCCGTCGCTCCAAAGCTACTTGATAATGGCACACCTTCTCCACCACCACCAGAAGAACCACAAGAAGGAGGAGCCATCGAAGGTGGACTACCGCAAGGAGGAGAAGCACCACAAGCACATGGAGCAGCTCGGTCAGCTGGGCGCCGTGGCCTCCGGCGCGTACGCACTGGTAAATGCATGCATGGTTATCTTATTTCAGTTCCAATTAATCTTATGAATTGTTAGCTTAATTACTTCTTAATAAGTACTTCACGTATTAATGTGCTTAATATAATTGTTTTGGAATGTATGCAGCATGAGAAGCACAAGGCGAAGAAGGACCCGGAGCACGCGCATTCGCATAAGATCAAGGAGGGGATCGCCGCCACCATTGCCGTCGGCAGCGCCGGCTTTGCGTTCCACGAGCACCACGAGAAGAAAGACGCGAAAAAACATGGCCGACATGGACACCACCACCATTAAATTAACACAGCTTGTACCACTATTTCTTTAGTAGGATTGTGTTTTGTTTATGCTTGTATCTTGATTTATTTTAATTTCTTAGGAGAATAATGTCGCGGCATAGTTCTGTCATTGTATGTGGGGCATATGTACGCGTTATGTTGTTAAATAATGTATTTTGATCTTATGTATATGCATCGGATGCCTCTAACTTGTATGTTATGTGACAAGCGGGCCCTAACCAGCGGGCAAACCAATAACATGGGTATTTTGGTTGATAGTTAATTTTTAGCGAGACAAATGATGATAGTGCCAATATTAATTAGTTTTTAATTGCTTCACCCTCAACATTGACAAGCCAATAGGATTTGGCAAGATCTGGAAAGTTAATAAAATCAGCCATAATTTTAGGATACATTTGTTTCAGGCAAGATCGATTATCTTTAGTTATCTTAAAATGTTGGCCAATAATCAACGAATCCTTTGCTTCTGGCTGGTTTCCACCGGACTGCAGGTGACGGGCCCACAAGAAAGTGAGGGGAACAACAGGCCCATTTCATTGCTTAGCCGTAGAAATCCTCATCCTAACTAGACCTGGAAATCTTGGGCTCAGCTCGGCCTAGTGGGCGTTTTGGATTGGGCCTAACTTCGCATATCTGGCCTGGTAGCAAGTTGGGCTTGTCCAAGCCGATAGACCTAGTTTTTCCGGCCCGGCTCAACTCAACTAGCCTATAACTATGCAGAGTATTGGCCCACCTCACCCCCTTCATGTTTTTTTCTCAGGTCTGACCCCAATAAGGCAATCACAACAGCCCCTCTTTCATGTGTATTTCTTTAGAGCGAAATATTAATTTCATCTGTTTTCCACCACTAACCTTAATGATCTGCCTATTAACACCTGAATGCGCACTGCATGCACCTTCTGATGTTCATACAAATATTGAACGTGATCAACATACAAATCACATATACTTAATTTTGTTGCTTCCTATGGTTTAAGATACTGAGACTGAGAATTAATATTGTGAAAATTAAAGCAGTAGTCGTCCTTGAAATAACCAAAATAAGGCACACATCCCATACACTGCAAAGCTCAAAGGAAGGATACAGAGGGAGCCACAACAACTAGGCTCTTCTTGAAAATAAATCACCCACACATGCACAAACTTCAGGAAATGATCACATTAAGTAGACTCATGCACACAAACAACATTGCATGAGATTATTAATTAGCAATGCATGGCAAGCAAACACATATATATATAAGCAAGCATGCTTGCCCTGCTCAGAAGATGTGGTGGTGCTTCTTGTGCTCCTTGGCCTCGTCCTTTGCCTCCTCCTTCTCGTGGTGCTCATGGAAGGCGTACCCACCGGCAGCCACCACCGTCGCCTCGGCGATCCTCTCCCCCATCTTGTGCCTGTGCTCATGCTCAGGGTGCTTCTTGGCCTCGTGTCTCTCGTGCTGCATTAAGTTCATCACACGAATTGCTTAGACATAAATTAATATCACGTACACTATAACAACGTCTGATCATAGGAAACGCTACCATGGCGAAGGCGCCGGCGGCGAGGGCACCGACCTCGCCCATGTGCTCCTTGTGCTTGTGCTCCTTCTCCTCCTTCTTGTGCCTCCTGTACTCCTCCTCCTCGTCGGCCACCTCGGTGACCACAGTGGTGGTGGTCTCGGTGTACTCGCCGGTGCCTCCCGCGTCACCGTATCCGCCGTAGGTCGTCTCCTGCACGACGACGGTCTCAGCCGCAGGGGCTTCTTCCTCCTTGTGGTGATGGAAGAAGTGGTGGTGGTGCTTCTCCTCGGCCATTGTTGTGAGCGTCTTCTAGTTGTTGTCACAAGGCAAGTTGGTGTTACAAGTTGGGTTCGTTGTAGGTGAAAGGGAGGTATATATAAGGGAGTGCTTTTTCACGGGCACGGTCCTCTCGGTGAGAACTCGGCTCTCAATACGGTGTCACACCAATCTAACGGCTAGGACGGTCCTGTTGTATTGAAGTCAACTGAATAAATAGGTAGGAGTGGATGGCCACGATTAGCGCGTATCACGGATCTAATCCGCTTCAATTATGGATGTTAGCGCGTTTGGTGTTGCAATAATGCTACACTTGCTAATATGTTTATGGTGTCGCTAAAGACTCATCAAGTTTCAACTTGACTTGGGGAATGAATTGAA
Source organism: Pharus latifolius (assembly GCA_019359835.1). NCBI lineage: Eukaryota > Viridiplantae > Streptophyta > Magnoliopsida > Poales > Poaceae > Pharus > Pharus latifolius. The sequence goes on from CM033319.1 coordinate 1,845,268, forward strand.
TTGTTTTTGGTGTGGAGAATTTTCGATTTTAATTGGACTTCTATACAAGATTTTACATGAGCCTTAAAAATTTTGGTCGAGTATAAATGCGAGGTGGTTGAACTACTTCATTTCAACGTAATCTTTTGGAGTAAGTAATTCGTGCATGAAACTAATCCACCTAGTCAGACAAGATGTGATGTGATTATTCACTTTTAATCAATCTAAGGTCGTAGTAGTGGATACATCATGGTGTAAGAAATATCCCAAAAAGATGATAGAAGTTGTATATAAAGTTTTCTACGTATACAAAATCATTTGAATGTGTTGATCTCATATCGATGATTTTGGATATGTATGCATCAAAAATCATCGATCGATTCCAGATGTCTTCCTATGCATGATAAGTTTCCTACACAATTTTCGTAAAAAAAAGATTGGGGGTTATAACTTATAAGCAACATGCATGGTGACAATCATGATCACTAGGCTTAAAATTAAATTGCAAATTGGTAATTATCCATTGCTCAAAGTTTGCAGAATATGTTCACACACAATCTGCATACGGAAGTAATTGAATGATTGCAGCAATTTTGTTCATACGGTGGAGTCTTCAAAAAATCGACCGAAAATTATATTTTTGTACAATCAAGAATTTTTATGTAAAATAAGAGCATATTAACTCTTCTACTGTTCAAAGCAGCCCAACGTGGACCTTCCATCCAATTATCCCTTAATTTCCTTTCTGAAGCAAATTATCCCTTAATTATAATGTGTTGACTCATTAACATAGTGTTAATGTGAGACCAGACTTTTAGGACTACCACATAGACTCCGCTATGAGTGATAAACACCTTACCAAAATTAAGAGAAATACTGCATCAATTTGAATAGATAGATTTATACTTATATTTCAAATAGAAGGATCCAATTGCAGAAAAAATAATAGTAAATGGGTTTCTGAAGCAATTTTTCATTGTTAAGTTTTTTGTGGTTTCCAAGGCATGTACGTAGACCAAGATCCTAATGAGCTGAGAAGTTCTTGTTTATTTGTTTAAATTTAATTAAGAACCGCTAAAACCGACCTCACTTTGCACATTTCCGTATCATAACTACACCAAATAATGCCGGGATTAATGTAAATAATTAGCTACGATAGTGCCGACAATGACATGCATAATGTTCCTTCTCGCTTTTGTTGGGTAAGCTGCAGGCAGTCCATGTTCGGGTTCTCAAATTCTCATAGAAGTTTAATAGTTTCTTTTTTATTTTTTGAGAAAAGGGAAAGTTTAATAGTTTTTAGTTAGTGAAAATTGCTGAAAGATACAGTAAAAATAAGATATTTTTGTTAGATGATACTGATTGTAAAGATAATATTTGAGTCTAGAATTCTCATGTTCTTAAGACGTCAATAATTTATAACTAAACTCATAATTTTTTTAGTGTCTTATTGTAAATTGTTCTACTTAAAATGTCTTTTATTTTCGAGCAAAATAAATAAGATTTAGACCATATTCGAAACAAATCAGCTTCAACTAAATGTTTCATTTCTTACAAAAAAAAAAAATTTCGTTTGAAGTTTCTTTGTGCCGAACTCGTCTTAAAATTTGAAGTAACTTGGTAAGGAAGGTATTATATATTATATTAAGCACCATCATGTCTATATCTCGCAGAGGCGCCGGCCAGATCTATCTGAACGCGCGTTGCATAAGTCAATTAAGCTAATTTAATAGAGAGGGATTATAACTTATAAGCAGATGCTTATAATTAATCACATTCTTCAAAATATATATCACTTGTAGGGCAATAGAAGTGTTTTCTTCGCATGGTGTCGCCCTAAACTCAATTCCATATGGGAAATAGAATATAACAAAAACCGTTGCTTTCTCATGATAAAGCAATGGTTAATAGCTTGTGACTGAATTTCCTTTTGGTTTGGAGGACGTCTTCACCTCATTTTGACATTTAGCGACATATGAGACGGTGAGAGTTGCCTAAAACATTTGATACATATATTACAGAGAGTTCTTAAGGTTGACTCTCGCTTGTCGTAAAAACTTGCAGTATGACTTAATTAAATCATAATCTGTAGACATTGAGAGTTAAACTCTGATCTATAATACTAAAACAATATGCTGACTTATCAATTGAGCCATAAACCTTATAATTTTGGTTATAGCTGTTGTTAGTTACACTTAATTCGCTACCACACTTCAATTGGTGCTTACAAGTTGATGTTTGGCCTCCATATTAGATTCTTAATTTTTAGGCTCGACTGTCATATGAATAATTAAACCATTTTAGTTTATTCGCATGCATTGATTTTTAATCGGGGGTGTTGGATGCTAGGACAGCACAAGTTTGGGTAAATTAATGATAATCGTAAATTCTATATGCATAAGCCCTAAAGTTTTAGTCTGTTTTAATCTCTTATTATCCGAAATAACAAATTATTCATTTTGTATTTATTAAATGAATTTTTAATCTCTATCTATTTCAAAGCAAAACACAGTGATTTAGATGAATTCAAGTCGAATACATGAAGAAAACGGGTTAAAACAGACTCTGTGAAGCAAAACACGTGAAGCCCCTATAGCACAGAGTCCAACACGGGGCCTAGCACCAGTGCCGAGCAAGAGCACGCCCCATGCCTGTGCTCAAATCTGGTCCCTGTGCATTTGCCTCCAAGTACTTCTAGAGCCTGGCACAGACGCGTCCAGCATGAGCACACCCCGTGTCTGTGCCTAGATCTGGTCCCTATGCGTGTGCCCCAAAAGGCTCCGGAGCCCGGCCCGAGATATGGCAGAAGTGTGCCCAACACAAGTATGCCCTGTGCCTGTGCCTGGATCTGATCCCCTTGTATGTGTGGCCCAACAACCTCCAATGCCTGAGCTCATGCCCCTTGCTGCCTTGGATCGAGTTTGTGATAGTTTTAAATTATTTTTTTGAGAGTTTGAGAGGATCAACATGTAATATTCATGGGCTCTTAGACTATAAATAAACATGATTTTAGTAGTTTGAATCATCCTTAGTTTTAATTCTTTCTTTCGAGTTTAGGGTTTAATTTAGATTAGTCTACCCCTTTAGTTTTATTCGAGTAATGTAATGCTAATCTGGACGGCTGTTTTTCTTCACTAATATTATTCGATACATTTTTATTTAATTTTGATTGTTAGTCTTTATTTTTGGTTTTGCGTAAGTAGTTTTCTCTCTATGGTTAGGGATGATCTAATTTGGAAGTCACGATTTTGGCTCTAATTTGTTCTAAACTTTGGCAATTTAATTGTTTGGGTTTTTATATTCTAAACCCCAAATTTTGTGCTTCATTCGTGATATCATTTGTATTCTATGAGATGATCAGTATTTGTACACAAATGTTATGCTTTAGTGATTAAATCTAAAGTCTGGAAGGGATTTTGTACTTAGAGTTAGAATAGCCGGTACAATCATCTGGAACCATTGTTTGGTTTTTAAGCCTGACTAGTGAATTCTGTTAAAAATTCTGATAATTAATTCATTGATCTAATGTCTTTATTAAAAATTATGTCTCGACAGACAATGATGGAATTCTTTAAACTCTAGATTTAGTAGTTTTAGATGTAACTCTTAAAAATACTTAAAAATTCATCGATTTAGATTAATATTCACACTCATTTCATGTGAAATAGATCTTGAAATACTCACTATAGCCTGTACACTTGAAGTATTATAAAACCCACCCTTATACACCGTGGCAAGTAACAACACAAAATTTCGCGTTACATATACATGTTGCTGTAAATATTGCAGAGTTTGATGATACATATAAAAGATGACAATAGCATTCAAAGAGCACCAAATAACAACTGAGAGATTAGATAAAAGAAAACAATAAACGTACGGCACAACTCGAGCCAAATATGAGTCTTTATTATATCCAGTAGCACGCAAGCCATACATACATGCATACGAGACCACATCAGATATACACACGTACGTACTTAATTCAGACTGAGCCACACACGCATGCTCTTATTGGAAACCGTAAAGTGAGCCGCACATGCTCAGATACATAGTAGCAGTAGCAGCTAGTAAGCTCATAGGAAGCTACAACTTTGCATGCAAAGCTGTGACGTCCATGACATGCATATTAGTTGTAGTAGTTGTGGCTGGGCCTCCTGTGACTGTGCTCCTTGAGTTCTTCCTGGGCCACCTTCTGCTCGTGGTGCTCGTGGAACGCGTAGCCTCCGGCCCCCAGCGTCGCCGCCGCGGCCACGCCCTGCTCGATCTTGTGCCTTTGCGCGTGCTCCGGGTCCTTCTTCGCCCTGTGCCCCTCGTACTACACATGCCATGTTCAAAACTCCAAGTTACGTTCTATTCTTATGGAACAGGTTTACATAACAAATTAAAGTTAAGGGAGGTTGCAAATCATGTTTGGTTTAAATTTTGCATACGTAAAGGTTACACTTTGCATATATATCGGCTGTACGTTCTATATCATGTGCCTATATATAGTGCGGTACGTGTTGTGTCTTGAGTCTTGTTAGTTCAGTGTCATATTTTTTGTAACTATCATTTAGTTTCTCACTAAAAAAAAACAGCATGAAATGTGTGGCAAAAGAGTATGTACATCAACGGCACATCTTTTACCTAAGAAATGTGGAAAATTACTTTGATTAAGCAAGGTGTGCATGAACCAAACATGCCCGCGCATACATGACAGTATGACACGTTATGTAAATCATGTAGAGAGTACAAACGTACGTGCGTACATGGCACGATCCGAACTTTGTACGTAAACTTACCAGAGCGAAGGCACCACCAGTCAGGGCACCGAGCTCGCCCATGCGCTCGCGGTGCTTGTGCTCCTTCTCCTCCGTCCTGTACCTCTCGTGCTCTTGCTCTGCGCCGTATCCGGCGGTGGCGCTCGAGTACTCCGCAGAGTAAGCAGTCTTGCCGCCGTATCCACCGGCAGAGTCGTAGCAGCCATCATTCTCGGGGTACACAGCCCTGCGGCCGTACCCGCCGCCGCCGCCGTTGTAGTAGTCGTCGGTGTTGGAATACACGGTCCTGCCGCCGTATTCGCCGGCGGTACTGTGATGTCGATCGGGGCAACCGTAGCCGTAATCGGCCATTTCGGGCAAACTTTGGTCCAAGTGTGCTGCTACTACTAAGCAACGTTTAGACAAGTTTGGTTTATAGCAAAATGATAGGAGGGCGGGTGCGTATTTATAGGATGGCCGCGGTGTGAGGACAAACAGCAACAAGTACTGACGGACGGTGGGAATTGGTTGATACCAATGGCCTGATCAACTTTGTTACTGTGAATTATTCGAGTTATTACTGTTGTAAGTGGAATCAAATTAAGCTTGCGTATGGGCAAAATCTGTTTTCCCTGTGTCTGTCATGACTCATGCGGCTCCGGCAAGCACGTGCAAATTGCCCGTCCACCTGTTGTGACACGTCCACGATCACAGGCATCGCATCTGCTATCTCTTTTATGCTACTTTAGTTGCTCACATAAATTTGATTCAATTGGGTTACTAGAAAGGAGCTGTTGACAATACTTTTGTCAAAAAAAAAAATAGCAGGGTTGCTTGGCACATATGAAAAATTCTAGAATAAAATCTGAGAAAATTGGATGACACATCTAATCGATTTAAGAATTACAAAACACATGATTCAAAAGAGATGTTGGGGTGAGCAATGGGTGAAATGAGGCCGAAATATTAAGAGAGCTCGTTCCATAAGAATTTAAAGGAAAGTTAAGTACCAATTATTTTATTTCCAATACCCCAAATTAAAAAAAATCATTGGGTTCAAACCCTCCAAAAACTCTTTATTTTTCTTCCATTAAAAAAAAAACCTAAAACACCTTTCCCGATCATTGTCGGACCTGCTGCCCATCGAAGTCGGCAGCGCTGGCTTCTCACGGCTACTATCCACATACCCAAACGGCGCTTTAGAGCAACAAGTGTAGCATTTGATAAGTTACGTAAACAGGAATCAAACTACTACTTGCACCAAGGCCCTAAGATTCTTATGCGCGTTGTTTTCTCTCTTTTGCAAAAGGCTTATGCAAAATTTGACAAATGTGCACATTCTTTGTAGCACCCAGTAAAGTGATTCTGCTTTCGGGCCAGTTTAGCAATCAACATTAATGGTACTCTTGAGCTTTGTTCAAAGAAAATTAACTCTATAATACTGTAAAAGTTTGATATATAATGAAAAATATCATTGAATGCATACATGTTAACCCAAACTCACTTGTCAATTTTGTTAGTTTAGTGGTTAACGGTATTTTGTAAAACCGACACTTTTGTAGCACCATGGGTCTAATGTTTTTCTAAAAGAGAAAATATAAGCCATAAATGTTAACCATTCGTTGGGAGCTGTCAGAGTAAGAGTAGGATGATAGAGCACAAGCTCAAAACATTGCAGTGTGTCTCATCAAATGGAGGTAGTCGAGAAACCCTCCAAAACTTCAAACAGCGCGCATACAAATACTTGCGTCATAGAAATACAGAGCTGAGTTTTTGTGCCTAGGGGTATTGAGATTAAGCATACAACATGAGCAACCAACCAAAGACCAAGAGCATGCATTTACAAATCTAATCAATAGTCTCCCAAATGAAAAGCCTAAGCAAATGCCTACAGTTCTGCGTCAAAAATTTCACATTCTACACCAAACCAATTTCACCGACTAACTGACGCACGTGCAAAGTAGTGGTGATTGAAACCGGCCAGCACATTGCAGCCATGTGCGTCGAGTAAACACGCGTTTGATAGTACTCAATAGGTAAACTTAATATAAGAATGACAGCTTGTTTCGACTAAGCAAAGGGCATATCCAATAGGTAAGCTTAATAAACCCTAGTTATTGGATTTTAGTAGCTCTCATGTAAATAGGAATGCCGCTACCTGCCATATTCTGGCACACACATCTCAGAATCCAAACACCTCAGGCTAATCTTAAAGGGATATCCCTGGCACATTGCTTATTTGCAACTCAACATATGTTCTAAGATGATAGAACCTAAAAATCATCTGCACTTAAACTGAGAGTATTATTTAACTTAGCCAAAAAGCAAACCATAAAAATTTATATAACTGGGCTTCGCAGAAAACAAGCTTGCAAAGAAAGTGCTGAAAGTTATATTGATGACTTTAGAACATTTGACCTTTTTTGAAATTTGTTTATGGATTCTGTCATTCACAATATTTTTAAATGTTTCCCAACAATTACAAGCTGTGCAGCATTTTCACATTGATCTACATAAGATCTACTAGCGCAGTTGGGCATATGGCACTTATCCTTCTTACCAATATAGTTCACTCTCAAAAAAAAAACACCACACCGAACCACATCGTCCACATTACTACAATATAACTATTGGATTGTTCCTTCACATAATCATGATCTTCCATTTATGTCATCTCCACTATACATTGCCATTTATTAAAACCATTATTTTAACTCCACTTCAAACAACTTATGGTTAGAAGGCTTTTCATTTCAGCCAATCATGGAATACCATAATGCAACATTGTTACTAAATATGAAGTATTTTGTTGGGTTCATCTAAAACAACATCATCTGATGCCTTAGCTGCTATAGAAACTTGCAGGCCTATATGTAGTTATCTAGTACCAACTAGAACTTTGAAAAAAAAAAGGTAACTTTATTAGTTAAATAGCCACTAGGAAGCACCAATGGTATCGCAACTATAAATGCCATATCACAACCAACTTGATAAGTTGATCTATCAATTTATCGAATATGAGAAATGGTAATTTTCCTTACATTGATCAACACAGCAAATGAAACCCAGAGCAACAAATATGACAATAATATCCTACAAGTCATCAAAGAATGTTACACAGAGCAGAGAAACACAACATGATCATCAAAATATGCATCTCAGGTATACACCCTATGTACCGGGATTTCAAAGTTATTTCCCTTTGCCAGAGGATCACTAGAAGGGAATTTGTTCTTCATATATGTTCTGTCTGCCACGGAAAAAGTAGCTTCAGCTAGAAGAAAAAACTGTTGCGATGAGTTGCTATCGAATGCAGTGATAAGCAACCCAAGAGACTTCACATACTTTACCAAACTGCATCAATTTTCAACTGCAGTTCTCTTAGAAATCCTTTCATATTGGTCCACCAAATCATCAATGTTATATGTTATATGTTTTAGTGCAATATTTCATCCAATTTATCCCTCACTAAAACTGACATGAGTATCACCAACATCTAGAAGGCAATGGAACCAACCATGTATTAATCAGTGCTTAAAGAGTAAAGTTAACCAAACAAGCATATGCACTTATGTGTAGGTGATTAGGGCAAAGAGGAGACGAATAAACCAATATTAGAATAGCTGCATGATTGGTTTGGTCACGAACCCTCAAAGAAAGAACCTCAAATACAAGACCTAACAGGAATCTGTCAATGCAGTCACCGTCAACGAGGCACCCCATTTGACATTCCAATTAGTGAAACAGAGACCATAGAAAGGATAAAAAGGAAAAGTTGAGAAAAACAGGGGATTATAGAAATGAGCAAAAGGAATAGCTGACTAAAGCTGGAGGAAGATGAAAGGATCTAAATTTAATTCATTGAGAACAAAAGTAAAACCATGGTGAAGGTCGGAGGACAAGTAAAATAAAATTTATGAAACAGCATGGTTAATAGGCCATCTGAAAGCAATGTACCTTCCTATTATTTTTGCAGAGCTAAGATTGCTAGTTTCATATTTTGTAGACATTTAATCTCTGTTTGGAGAAAAAAAAAGAGAGAGCAAATGTCTTCTTCATTCTATGGATATATGTGATTGCAATGTTTCATATTTATGTCAAAGAAAGTTCATCACATTAAAGTTTATTTCCTACTACAGAAAATATAGTTAACTTTATAATTTGGCCTCCCACCCAATTAACTAAAGGATCAAATGATAGATACTTTACTTTTGAAAACAAAGTTCAAAATGCATATTTGAATCAAATTATCACTTAATTTTGTAATTCAAGTAAAATATCACAAACAATAATCTTCAATCAGAAAACACAAACATGTAGAGCTACATGTTAAAGGCAGTGGCAAACATTTCATGAAAAACAGAACTGTGCTGCTCACCATGAATGCTACTCTGTGGACTTCAAGGCACTCTCAATCTGTTGAATTAGCTGATTAGCTGGCAACGCTCCTTCCTGAATGCCAGTCAGCAAAACACCATAGAGAAAAAAAAAAAAAAAAAAAAAAAAGGAAGAAACCATAATATAATGAGAATTAACATACAAGTTATTTGTGAAAATGGAGAAGGTGATTTATTCAAAACTTACAAAGCGATAACTAGGTTTCCCATCCTTGAAGATGATGAGAGTTGGTAAGGCTTCAATCCTGTAGCGATTTGCAATGCTTGTGTACTTCTCTGTATCAATTTTTACAACTTGAATCTTGTCTCCCAACTTTTCACTTACTTCTTCAAGGATGGGAACCATGTATTGGCATGGACCACACCTAACAAAAATAACAAAAGTAAATACTCTATTCTTTTTTAAATGTCATTTTAGTTCTCAACACAATTTTTAAGAAGTGATTTAAAATTACAATTTTACCTCCAATATTTGTTATTAATGTAGTAAATATGTTGTATCCAAATAATTAATGATCAAATGGAATAATGGTTATGAAGACACTTTAGGAAGGTAGAATCATATTTAACCAAAAACATAAAAATGGCATTCTTTTAGGTACATATTTTTCTTCCTATAACGACAAGTAAAAAAGAACGGCAGTAGTACAAAGACATGCTATCAAGGTACTAGAATTTCTTAAACTTCTTGAAGCACACCATACATAAAACAGAGAAGAGTGCTATAGTTAGGACTGGTCATAATTTCAAAGATTAACTACCTGTCCTTTACGATCTCCGCCTTCATGAAAAGTTTATGAACAAAATCAAAACGTTAAAATGAATAAGGTTCACTTGAGATTTCCCCAGATTATTCATTTGGACCTAGAGAAGTGCAAAACACAGGCGCTCTCTGTAATTTCCCCAATGAAACAGTACACTGGATAAAACTAATAGCATGTCTATGAAAAATTACAGGATTTTGGAAAGAAAAATCAGAAGAAGATTGGTGGTATTTCCCATTTTCCCAAAGGTTAGTAGCACTTTCAAGGCAGGAATTGGACATTCCCACCAAATTTGGATACCAGAAGTTCAACACGTGAAAGATAATAATGAAAGGAACTTATTCTCGTACAGAAAGCTGACATAACCCAATACGACAGCTGAGATCATAACCTGTGGTCACTTACCAAGTTGCATAGAAGTCAACCAGTAGAGGCTTTTCAGACTTCTCCAGTAACTCATCAAATGAAGAAAATGTTTGTTTCTTCGCTTCAACCTATCAAAAAAAAGAAACAAAAGATCAAAAACAAGTGTAAAATATCTTCACAGTTTGATAAGAAACAATTAAGTATTAAGAAATATTAACAACAAATTTCACATTTACAATAATGATTGCATAATAGTATAAGACTATCCACAAATATAAATACAATAAAAACCAAACATGATATCAACAGGCACTAAAACATATTCTAGAGTGACACTGTATATGAGAATAGCTACAGCCTCAGCAACATTACTAAAATGATATTCAGGGCAGAGATTCCAACCCATGGATCAAACAGGTTTTTGGGGTTCAGGGACACTATCTAATGAACTTGCAACAATCATGTTGAATGATTGACTAGTAAAGAATATTTCATATCTAATAGACAGTCTGTGTGTTCAAGTCCATAAGTTTAAACGACAACTTGGAGAATCCAAAATTTAAATACACCGATACAATTCTAGTTCCACTGACTGTTATGTAGACCATGTTTGATGAATTTCAGGTTGAAACAGGTGTGCACAAAACACTGTTTAAAATGAGAATTTGCATCTTCGTTGAAAGATTCTTTTTAATTCACCACAGAAGAACCAAAAGGGTCTCTTGTGAGCACACTGTGACACCTAAAAATAAGCCAACCCTGAACTGCAATTCAGATGGAACACAGAAGAATGATCCAACATAGGATGTTCCATCAGGATGTGATAAGCTCATAATAATATTATGAATTGAATTTGGGAAGGAACACTCTAATTTCATTCATAAAAAAAATGAGGTATATATCCCCTTGTTCCCTTTTACACTTAGCACCCCATATTCCTAGTCCATGTCTTCTTACATGTATAGTTATTCTATACCTATCTCTCAACACACCCCCTCAATATAGAAAAAAATATCAATCAATCCCATTTTGTTATAAAGTTTAGACAACACTATAGAGTTAAGACCCTTTGTGAGACAATCCGCCACTTGATCTCCAGAACGAACAAACTCAAGTTTCAATGCCCATTCTCCAGCTTCTCCTTAATGAAAAATCGATCAATCTCAATATACTTAGTCCTATCAGTTGAACGGGATTGTTAGCAATATTGAGAGCTGATTAGTTGTCTCACATAAGCTCGATGGATTGAGCTAATCCATCTTCAACTCCTCCAAGAATGTCTTCAACCAAGATAGCTCAGACACTCTTAAAGCCGTGGCTCTCTATTTAGCATCAGTGGTGGATCTTGCCACAACTAATTGCTTCTTGCTTCTCCAGGAGACTAGATTTCCTCCCACAAACATACAGTAGCCAGAGGTTGACTTTTTATCAACAGCACAGGTTGCCCAGTCTGCATCACTATAAGCTTCAACATCTAAGCGACCATGACATTGGAACAGCATCCCTTTCCCAAGAGTTTCTTTCAGATACCTCAGAATATGATAGACAGCATCCATATGCCCTTTCCTGGGATCATGCGTGTAGCGGCTCACCACACTGACAACAAATGAGATATCAGGACGAATATTACCCAGATATATCAAGCGGCTCACCAATCGTGATACCTCTCACAGTCCACTGGCTCTCTTGTTTCTACACACAGCTTATGTCTCTGATCAACAGGAGTAACAGCAGGTCAATATCCTAGCATATCAGTCTCCTCAAGTAGATCCAGAACGTACTTTCTTTGAGAAAGAACGATTCCCTTGGAGCCATAAGCGACCTCAAATCCCAAAAAGTACTAAGAACTATTCCCTTGGAGCCATAAGCGACCTCAAATCCCAGAAAGTACTTCAACTATCCCAGATCCTTCACCTCAAATTCCTTTCCTAATCTTTTCTTCAAGTGAGCAATTTGTCCTCATCATTCCCAGTGATGATTATGTCATCCACATACACAGCAAGCATCGTAATTTGTGAGCTTCTGCACCGAAAGAATATAGTATGATCGGCATTGATCTACTGATATCCCATGTTCACACCATACCTAGGGAGACTGTTTCAGTCCATAGAGAGACTATTTCAGTCCTTAACCTGCACACCTTCCCAGCCGTTTGCTTTGTATCAAAGCCTGGTGGAACTTCCATATGGACCTCCTGTAGGTCGCCATAAAGAAATGCATTCTTTACATCCATCTGGTGCATTTGCCATCCTTTATTTACAGCAAGTGAAATCAGAGTCTTCACTGTGTTCATCTTGGCTACTAGTGCAAAAATCTCATCATAGTCGATCTCATAGGTTTGATAGTAGCCTTTGACAACCAGTCTTGTTTTATAACGCTCAACCTTCCCTTCTGGCGTTTGCTTTACAGTGAACACCCATGTGTACCCAATAGCTTTCTTCCCTGTTGGTAGTGGTACAAGCTCCCATGTACCATTTTTATCAAGAGCACCGAGCTTCTCCAACATAGCTGCTTTCCACTTTGGGTCTTCCTTAGCAACTTGCCAACACCTTGGAATAGAAACAGAATTCAGGGATACCACAAAGGCTCTATGTGCAGGTGAGATGTTGGAGTATGAGATAATGTCATGTTCAAAACCAAGACGATTAGGGGATTCCCCGCATTTCTGCGAGAAGTCCTCCTTAACAGAACAGGAGATGCACAAGGAGAGATTATACCACTGTAATCAAAAGGATCCTCAGTAGGCAACAAAGGTGCTCCAAGAGTCGAGGCAAATAGAGGCTCGAGACTTGGACTTGGTACAAAAGACTGAGAGACGTTGGTACCAGCAGACCCCTTATTTTTCTCCTTCCTGTACACAATCAACTCATCTCTCCCTCTACAAGGACCCCCCAGCAAGCTCCCCCTCAAATGTATGCTCCTCATGCATCTCCCTCTCAATAACAAGCGCCTCCTCATCCTCCTCCTCATCATCCTGTAACTTCACAACGGGTATCGTCAAAATCGGGCACGTAATAGACCCTACAATCAGCTCCATACTTCTCTTCCCCTCTCGACCATCACCACTCGTGATGAGAGAGCTATGGTCTATGGGTGATGAAGTGCTATAGGGTTCCCATTCCCTAAATGTTACATCCATGCTCACATGGACCTTATTCTCCACTGGGCTCCAACAAACATACCCTTTCTGAGTCGGAGAACATCCCACAGACATACATTTCACAGCATGGGGATCCAACTTTCCAACTCCAGGCCTGTTGTCCTTCACAAGTAAAAACTTTCAATGGAACAATATATTCATTCTTCCCATGCAACTTCATATGAAGTCTTCCAGTCCAAAATTCATAAGGGCATTCTGTTAATCAGATAGACAGCAGTTAAAACTATATAACTCCACAAATTTTTGGGAACATTCATCTCCATTGTCATGCATCGAACCACCTCCAGACGGTGCCTGTTCTTCCTTTCGGCCACGCCATTTTGAGCTGGACTGTAGGGACAAATTGTTTGATGATGAATCCCAACAACAGATAAATAGTTCTAAAGGTTTTGTTAGTATACTCCAGACCATTATCTGACCTCAGTAATTTTACCTGTGCACCATACTGAGTTTGGATATACTTGTGAAAGTTTTGAAAGCATGTAAACACCTCACTTTTACTCTTCATCAAATAAATCCACACCAAACGAATATGACAATCAATGGAGACAAACCATTTAAAACCATTAATTGAAGTTGTGGAGGTGGGCCCCACACATCAGAATGTATCACATCATAAGCAATAGAACTTCTAGACCAGAACTCATACATGAGCTTCTGGTGTGCTTTCCAAACTCACATGCATCGCACATAAGTTTTTGTCTCTCTGCTCTCATAAACAAGTCTAAAAATACTCTACTCAAAACAGGAAAAGAAGAATGTCCCATGCGTCGATGAAGTACTAACAACTACTGCTTTGTCCAGCCCATCTTGGTCCAGGTACCACAGTCCTCTATGCCAAGTGCCAGTCCCAAGTATTTTTCCCGACTCTTTCTCCAGGATCTCCACCTTAGGAATGTCAAAGTGAACAGGCAATTAAGTTGAAGGATAAGTGCACTAATGGATAGTAAGCTAACAGGAAGAAGGAACATGCCAAACATTAGATAATGTGAGGGACTCAGTGCACTTGACTTTTTAACCAACACCAACCATAGGTTGTGTTGTTCCATCAGCAGTGGTAATCCATCAAGTTTGAACAGATGAGTGTATGTCTCAAACTCTTGTTGGGCACCTGAATCTAACACCCAATCTTGTGAGTTGGGCAACCATATGGATGCAAGTGTTTGTGTGGAACTAGCTGCACCAGAGTGTGCGAAAGTGGCAATGTTACCTATGGATGAGGGTGATGAACTGTTGATCCCCTTCTCACTATCTCCTGGATGTTTTGCTTTTCTCATCAACTCGATCATCTCCTTCTCATGTGCACTCAGCTCCACAAGGTGGCTAGAGTAGGACTCCTCATCAGTTGCAGCTAGATGGGCTCGATAGCCTCTAGATGGACCTCCCTTGCCCCCTCTACCTCCTGAACGACCCCCTTGGCCTCGACCACAACCCCGAGAGGCCTGTCCCCTTTCTCTCTTCAGACAAAATCGGGCAATGTGACCCTTCTCTCCACAGGTGTAACATTCTACATTCTGCATGGAGCCTTCCGAAGTCTTCGAGTCCGAAGCTGCAAGTGCTGACTTTGCTTCAACTACACCTGGACTCTCAGGCATCAACACCATCCTACTCTTCTCATAGATCATAGCAGCTATGGCTTCATCAAGAGAGGGAATCTCCTTGCAGCCCAGGAGTGCCGACCTTCTTTGGTGGAAAGCACTGTTGAGACCCTACAGAAATGTCATGGTTCTATCTCAATCCACAGACTTGACCCTCACACAGTTTGGATTCTCACACCTTCCACAGTTGGCATCGTCACACACACCCCTATCGAAGTAGTCAAGGTCTGTCCAAAGTCTGTAGTTCTGCAGCATATTCCTGGACTGAACGATCACCCTGTGAGGTACCTCTGATCTGCTCCTTTATCTGAAATATCCTCATATTGTTACCCTCACTGACAAACCTTTTCTACAAATTGCTCCAGATGTCTCCCACTGACTGTAGCCCATCGATAGAGTTAGCGATCAAATGCGTCATGGAGCCAAGAAGCTACACATAGATCATCATGTGAGCAGACCTCTACACTTGCCACTCATTGGACCCTCGATTTACTGGTTCCTTCACCACTCCTGTCAGGTAATCCTCAAGTCCTCTTGCAGAGAGGGCACCCTTTACTCATCAGGACCAACTCAGATATGTCCCAATTCCATCAAGTTTCAAGTCAATCGGCATCAACTCCACCTTAGGGGGTGGAAATAGTGGTGGAGGTACAACAAGAGCCACCAAAGAAGACGAGGCTCCCCCATCTTGAGGAGACTCACCAACGTCTCCAATATCTTCTTCGCCCCATCATCCATTCCATCAACCTTGACCTCCTCCGCCATTCCAAATACACTTTCTCAGGGAGTACACAAATGACAGTTACTCCAATTCTTCTTCTTCAATTGGGGCGGCCGAGGGAGCAGCCTTGCTTCGGTGCAGTAGAGGAGCAAACTTGAGAGGCCTTCTATAGCTCAGGCCCATGAACTGCATCCACACTCACCGCACCAAACGTCCACACCACCATATAGCCCCCGCTAGGGTTATAAGCCATCACAACCCATCAACCCTGACCTTGCTCACACTCCAAACACACGATGAGAGGCGAGTGGCAGCGATGAGAGGCGAGTCACTGCCATCTACCGTGACGAGATTTGGACAATGGCGGCGAACGGCGGTGCCATCAGCTCAAATCTGCGGCGAGCGAAGCTGCGCACGGAGGCGGTGGTCCACAGCGACGCACGATGGCAGTGAGGCTCAGATCTGGCAACTGTTTGACGATGCCAGTGATGCAGAGCATGCAGAGCCTCGGCGAAGAGAGGAGATGGTGGTGGAGCATCGACGGCAACAGGGGAGCGCCACAACACCCGTGGTCGGCGGCGAGCGACGTTAGCAAGGCCAGCACGGCGACTAGACTCGCAGTTGAACTCCGCCGCTTAGCGAGTCACACCGGCGGAGATCCGCACGAACTGAGAGCCACGCAAGCGGCTGGGGGTGCGGCAGAACCAGGCGGCGACGGTGGTGACGATTTGCTGACTGGCCGACAGGAGTTTTGAGGTGGCAGCTGGTTAGGGGTGGGATTGCTCTTATACCAAATTGAATTTGAGAAGGAACACTCTAATTTCATTCATCAAAAAATGAGGTATATATCCACTTGTCCCCTTTTACACTTAGCACCCCATATTTCGTGCCTCCTTATTTGTATAGCTATTCTATACCTATCTCAACATTATGTATACAATGAGAAGGTGGAGGGCACATTTTGTTAGCATACTGTGACAGTAGAATATCTGCACTCGAACAAATGCATACAATGAGAATGTATGAATGGTTTCTGAAAATGGATAGAATTATGTCCTGATATGAATTCATGGTGTCAGCTCTAGTGAAGTTTTCATTTTGTTTATGCGGGATGTTCTTAATGGAGTTTCAATAGGCTGCGATTTGGCTGCAAAACTTGTTTCTTAATAGAAACTATGATAATACCCTTGCTCAATTCCAAATGCCCTATGTTTAGTAGCAACAATGGCAAATGAACTATTCCAGATATCAAATTATTTCCTATTTTCCTTGGACACTGGTAAAACAAAATTTGAAGGGTGAGCTAATTGGAGTATACTAAATGCTGCAAGTGACAGTAACAACGAGGAACCCAATGGAGTTCGCGAAGGCGACTCACCAGGAGCGTGGTTCTCCGGCGAGGCGGTGCGTCTGCTCTCCGGATGCCGGCGGCCGGCAGCGAGCGGCGGAGCGGTGTCCACTGCGAGGGGCGCGCAACAGGATAGCGCGAGAGAAGAGCGGCAGGGCAGCACGGCGCAGGCGAGGCCACTGCTGCTGCGGTGGTGGTGGTGGTGGTGAAGACCGCCATGGGGTTTTGTGGTTTCTAGCGGCCCAGCCTTAGGGTTTGGTCTGTGCTGTGTTTTGTGCTTCTCTTCTTATCTGGTCTTTTGGCATTTTGGGTGCACCCTGCGCGCTTCGTTTGGGGATTTTTTGAGCGCGCACGCGCTTCTCCGGATGCGTCGGGCGAGGAAAAAGAGATGGCGACGCACGTGCCTGCGTGGGGCTCCGGGTGCACCATGTATGTCCCAAAGCGCTCGAACTAGACTTGACAAATTTGGCCCGGCCCAGAGACACAGGCCACGTCCGGTGGGGCATAAGCCCGGTTCGGGATTTGACTTTACAGCCCGTGGTGGAACCAAGCCGGGCCCAACTTGGCCTGACGGCGTTTCACAGTGTAAAATGCACCCAAGCGTTAGACTTGGGCTATACTCACTCCGTACAGATGAAACTGGGTTTTTTATGTGCAGCCCGACCGTATTTTACACACGTACAGTGAGAACCATATTCATACTAGGGGTTGTTTGAATCTCCTATTTTGAGGAAACGCTATTTTGTTAAATGATATCTGAGGTTAACTATCTAAAATTTTGTTTGTATTTTCGCAACTAATACAGTTTTTTATAAAAACAAAAAATTCTTAGACTCGATTTATGTCAAATAATAATTTTTTAGTAAACTTAACTCTAACCGACCAACAAACTTAAATCTTTTCTAAAACCAACTACCCAAACAACCCCCAAAGTCTTTAGTTTCTACTCAACTAGAATAATCTACACCGATTCAACATTGCAAGAGCTTGTTCTTACATGAGGCCTATTTTTGCTAGAGTGCCTCACCAAGACCTACTCCAACAGACTCCTCAAAATACTGTTCATCCGGTTTTTTTGGGTTTTTCCCCGCTATTTGGGTTACAGCCATGGCTCCAACAGCAGACGGATCCAGCACACTCACGATGCAGATCGGAGAGAGGATATCAAAATCTCGACATCCTCTCTCCGGTTGCTATATTCTCACCACTTGACGCCGCGCCTAACCGTTGCCAGTTCGCGCGTGCGTTTGACCATTGGAGAGGCGACGTCTCCCGTCGAAGGCGTGACTCTGGTGCGTCGTCCCCGTCGGCGGTGTGGACCGGGCGGACGGTTGTTGCGACGGAGGGTTAGCAGCGACAAAGCGAGGCCACCGGCGAAGAATCCTCCGCCGCCACGACTCCAGTCCCCGCCGCCGCCACTATCCCGGGCAGCTGTTTGCAGGCAGCTCCTCACCGCCGACACCCAACTCCGCGCCGCCGGTCCCCCGCCTCGCCGCCAACCGTCGCCTCCTCTCCCCTGCGACGCCAATCCCCAGGTGTAGCTTCTAGGCCCCTAAAGAGTGTTTTAATAATTAATGACAACTACAAATGCTACACTAACGTTACCTGCCTAGTTGTGTAAAGAAGAAACTTTAAAGACAGGTTAATGAAAGGCGAAGAAAGAGCCTCATGATGAAGAAAGGGCATTGATCAAAAGGGCAAAGGTACGAAATAGGGTCTTTTCCATTTTTACCGGTCTAAAGTGATTAGAGAAGAATTTTGACCGGATTTTAGGATAGTTGCCGTACTATTAAGAGGAGCATGTGGTGTATCACAAAATACTTCATCTATGTGCCACACATCATAAAAACAACTTGCATTGCATACTAGAAGGTCATATACTTTGAAAATGCTTGTTTCAGTTCATTCCTGCTCAGATCTGTCTCAGTCGGTCTGACCGTGTGTTAGACCGGTCTGACCGAATAGGATTTCGGACTGACCGAAATTATGTCTTAGTATTGTATATACCTTTATAAGGTCGGTTTGTCCGTAGTTAAAACCTAGGTCAGTCTCCTGGAACTTCATGACCTATCCTTCTGTTGTTTTTGAGCTTTTACGGTCTGACCGTTTTATTAGACTAGTCTGACCGGGCAATCGGTCTAACCGTGTTTTTGTACTACGGTCTGACCGTATGGCCGGTCTGTCCGTATTTTTCGGCCTAACCGTATAAGATGTCCAAAAACTATGTCGTCTCTGGACAGCTTCACGGTCTGACCGAAACAGGCTCCGGTCTGACCGTGTGCATGTGTGCCTAACAAGGGCAGTTGAGCATTTATTGCGCCTGTTTAATGCCGTTGCAATTGCGGCGGTCTGACCGAGTTTATACCTGTGGTCTGACCGCCAAGTGAGCTTTTTCTCCCAACGGCCTGTAACGGCTATATTTATTGTGAGGGGTATATATACTCCCATGCACGGCCCTGTTCACAACTCTTGGCATAATTTGAGCATTGTCATCATCCTTGAGAGATTTAGCACATTTCATACACTCTAGGGTTCAAATTCTCGAATTTGTGAGAGTGTGCATTTGAGATCTTCTAGTGCATTGCATCTAGATCATTAAAACAACCTCGCGGCACTAGAAGAAGGCTAAATGATCATCACCGGCTTGTTACTCTTGGAGTTTGCTTGCTCCTAGGCGGCTAGGAGAAAGGTTTTTGAGAGCTCTTCAAGGAAGATTGTGAAGAAACTTCAAAACGTCTTGTGAAAGGGTTGAGCACACCTTGCCGGAGCGGTAAAATGCATCCTTAGTGAAATCGAGGTTTGGATAACTCATCACACTAATCCGGCTCAAGATCTAGGTCACTTCTCAAGAGAAGGTTGACTAGATAGAGGAGCGGTTAGAGATTTGAGTTTGCCTCAACGTGATTAGGGGTGATCGGCAAATCACCGAGACCACGGGATATATCTTTGTATTGGAATTGTGCTTTGTTCATATTGTGTTATTTATTTTCTCTCATTATCTATAAATTGTTTGATTAATTGCTAAATTACTAAAATCGCCTATTCACCCCCCTCTAGTTGATATCCTAAATCCCTTTCACCAGGGCGGCCGCTCCCTCGCGCCGCCTTTTGCTCCCAAATTTGCGCCGCCGTTTGCCCCCAAATCTGCGCCGCTGCCAACCCACGCCGAGGCCACCCCACGCCGCACTCCCTTGCGCCCCCTCATCCGAGCCGCCGGTCCCCCGCGCCGCTGCAATCCGTCGTTGTCGCCACTCGCTGCTCCCCCCTTGCCGCCTCCCGTCTCTGCGGCCGCCTGTTGCCGCCTTCGGTTGGTTGCGAGGCCGTGCTCCCGCTGCCGGCACCAAGTGATGGAGGACAGTTTTATGTTTTAGGGTTTGATGGTTGAGATTTGGATATAAAATGTTGGAGTAAGGTAGAATATAGAGATTGAAGATTTTTAGAGAGGTATGTATATAGAGATATAGATATCTGATTTTAGAGTTTATTGTTGGTGAAGATCTAAATTCTCAAACTTATGAAGAGTTTATTTTGACCTTCCAACTTTCCAACTTTGATGTGATGCCACGTATATTTTAAAACCCTCGCAACTTTTAGGCCAGATACATTTTTGGTCCTGAAAACTTAACGGTCCAAGCTCTTCTTTACCAAGTATAAGAAGCTTGTGAGCTCTTGCTAGTTGCTACATCTGTCGTCTTTGGGAATTTGGTTTCTCACAAGTTTGGATGACAGTATGCAGTCAAGCTAACATGATCACTTGTTATTTTGCTTCCTGTCTTTCTTCAATTTTCTTTAATCGTGAGAAATTTGAACTTAAAAACCTTCACTTTATTACACTAAAACGACTTACATCACTACATTAAACATGAACCAAAGGTTTATGTAGTGGCTTGTTTGTACTTCGTAACACTTTATTCGCTGCGATACCTCCCAAAGACAAAGGAGATCGGCCTGGCACTAGCTCTAGTTTACTTCCAAACTATCTAAGACAAGTACGCATTATAAACAAGAAGTCTAGAACACCAGGTTCTCCGCCTCGGCGACGGTCTCCACGACGGACCACGGGAGCTCGCCGTTAGCGTTCCGAGCCGAGCAGTTGGCGCGGATCTGTCCCTGCGAGCCCGTGAGAACCTTGATCTGCCCCATCTTGACCATGGAGAACACGAACTGGTCGAAGAAGGCCGACTGGTCCGCGGCGAACTTGGTGACGATGGGCTTGCTCCGGGCATCGGTGTACAGGTCCTGGTCAGAGGTGAACAGCCCCTGCCGGTTGAGCAGGTCGACGTAGTACTTGTTGTCGAACCTGTTGGGCGTCAGGATGTCGTTCACGGTGGTGTTGTCGGTGTTCTTAACGGGGCAGGTGAGCTTGAGGTGGCCGGCGAACCACTTGTCCATGACGGGGTCCTGCCGCGGGAAGAGCCGGTCGTCGAAGGAGGTGCAGTGCGCGATGCCGATGGTGTGCCCTCCGGACAACGCGACGAGGTCGTTGATGTCGAGGTTGATCTTGGCCAGGGAGCGGAGCAGCGTGGTGACGTCCGAGCTCGGCGCCGGGAGCGCGTCAAGGACGTCTTGCTGCGTCGCAAAGTTTAGGCTGTCACGCCTTCCCAGGGGCACCTTGTAGGTCGGCCCTCCCGACTGCAAGAGGCGCCAAAATGAAATTATGCGAACGTTTCTCGAATCTTAAGGTGTTCATGGTGTCATTGATGCAGTGCAAAGTTGGCTTACCAGAACGACAGAGTCGCGGGCGGCGAGTGCGACGATGTCCGAGCAGGAGACAACGCGGCCGCAGTCTCTCTCCAGGCGGCCTCGGATGTCGTTGATGGCCCTAAACGCCGCCTGCCGGAGCGTCAGGTTGGGCGGCGCCTGCTGCTCGCCCGGCCCGGTTGCCGAGCCGTCCAACAGGACGGACGCATCACAACCCTGCACCCACACCACCATGGTCATGAATGCAAACTGGAAAAGACACCATTTTAAGCACCAAGCAAGAGTGATGTACTTACTTGGACAAAGCAGTCGTGGAAGTGGAGGCGGAGGAGCGCGGCGGCGAGGCCGATGTCCTTCCGGATGGCGTCCTGGACGAAGCTCCGCACGATGGACTCCGCCTGAGGGCAGCTCATCTTGTAGAAGTCGAACGAAAGCCCGGCGGCCAAGCGAGGGTACTTCGCCGCCTCAGTAGTGGGAGCGCAAAAGAAAGCAAGAGAGGTCGCCAATACCACTACTAGTGCTGCACTGAGAAAAGGAGAAGCCATCTGTTTCAGTAGTGGCTTTCACCGGCCCCGTGAAAAATGATAAGCTCCCGACCTTGCATTTTATAGGCACTTTTTTTTGCTGCTCCGTATCACGATGCAGTGTTGATGGATGAGAGGATTTGTTTAGCGTCAAAATTTGAACAGCAAAACAATAGTGTGGACCTTTGCGCCTTAATTTGCACCTGTATGGTGTAATTGTGTGTGTTGATTTCTAGTTTTTTTCTACGCGTGTCAAGTGACCTTGGCCAAACACAAAACTCAAAACATCCATCATGTGCACACGACAGTGTCCAAAGTCTGGGATACTGTTGGGAATAGATTCTGCAACTGGAGGGGTCAATTAAGCCAGTCAAAAGTTCTAGGAAACTTCATCTCGGAGAGTGGGTGGAATGATCCAAGTCGTTTGAGCTACAATAGACGGTGAAATCAATTAGAAGTATACCAAAGAGTGTTCTTTTTAAAATAATTTTCACGCCTAATTTCTCTTTTCTCTCAAATATTTCATATAATTCTCTCTTTTTAAAATTTTTGCACTCAACTCTCATTTTTATTATAATTATTTTAAATAACTCCCATCAATCATCTCCCACAATACAAAACTAAATTGGAATCCCATATAGTGCATAAACAGAGAAAATCATGTTCACGCGACATCACTTTTTATAAAATGCGAAAAGTAAACTCTTTGCTTTTCTATCTCAAACTCTGTAAAAATGAAGACAAGAATAAGCAATGGTGACACTATATCAAATTATGGTAAAATTTCCTAACTTGATCAACTAATATTTTACGAGATGTCCTTCATCTAATAAACAAGATATTGAAAAGTAGTATGTGTATATATCTAGTAATAACCTTCTCAGTGAAAGTTGTTGAATGTATTTAAATTTGAGCGAATATTGTCCTATGATAAATACATCATATATGCCTAAATTATATATCCAATTTAAAAATATAAAACTTCCAATTTAATTTATATCCAAAACCAATGCAGGGAGTTATGAATCGGCAGTTCCAAAAACAAGTGTCTTCTTTTGTTATGAATATGGAGAAATAGCTGAAAAACCCCATCTTTCTGAAAGACAAAAAGGAAATCATTTTGCTTTACACGCAGTCACTTGCCTTCCAGCCAATTAATTTAGATACTAAAAAGACAGGCAAGTTGGAAACTTGGAGTTGCCTTCTGCACAAGAGCATTTATTGACGACGCACTACCCTTCTTGTTCATATATGAATATTTATTATCACTTGACACACTGAATTTTTATTTTTCATTGTGTAAAGTGTTCTGTAAGTTCAATGCATGGTTTACTAAAAAATTCTGTCATCTCTGGTTGTGAATGTAATACAATGTATATCATGCAGACATCAAGATATTCTTCATATGGAAAGGGTACTGCTGCGTACTTTGACCTATAATATATGCAACTTGCCTTTCGCCTTTTTTCGTTATATGATGGTGTAAACAGAAAGACAAGAAATACCTACAAAGTTTTGTTTCGTATTTTAATCCTGCATGAGTGGTACGTAATCCATCCACGTGCCCTATAGGCTATCACTAGTGCATTAGTGTTTCGCGAGCCGCTTCAACAGAATATTCTTTAGTATATTCTGTGTCACGTGTGCGAAACACCACATAAAACAACTCCCTACTCCAATGCGCCAGCGCTTCGCGAGGCACCTTCTCAAGCGCCAACAACTCTAATGCAAAGGCATTTCGAGAAACATTTCGTGTGGACCCATGTATATAATATCTATTAAATATTAACAAATCACTAAAATGAAATTCGGATAATTCGAACACGACAAAATAAAAGATAATAAATCTAAATAACATCGAAAAAAATTATTTTTTTTAAATTTTCCTTGCATAATAAAAGGGACATGGAAACAAAATGACAAATACTAATTAAAATTCGAATACATTCGGCCGTTAACGACCTCGCAAATAACTACTCGTCCGTACTGTCGCTCCCGAAACGTTGCCAAATGTGGTCGACAAGACCTCATTTCAGTTGCTGATGCGTTGGGCGAGCACGGATTGCATTATTTTGAGCTATCATCTGTTGAAAAATTGGCAGAGCACTGGCGTGGATAGTCGGCGGTGTCACGGTAGATGCCCCCAGACTATCATAGGACACATCGATCGGGTCATGAGAGTGTTACTCATCCTCGATTATCATGTCGTGGAGAATGACACATGCTTTCATAATATTGCCAAAGGTTAACTGTCGCCAAAATTGACTGGGGCCATGGACAATAGCAAATCGACTTTGCAAGACCCCGAAAGCTCGCTCCACATCTTTTCTTACCCCTTCTTGATGTTGTGCGAACAACCTGAGTTTTTTTGTTTGGGACAAGGATATGGTCTTCACGAAGACAGCCCATTCGAGGTAAATACCGTCGGTCAGGTAGTACCTCATATTGTACTCAGTCCCATTAACATAGTACTGAACAGTAGGAGCTCGACCACACAACACTCGGTGAAAATGGCGGATGGGTTCAGTACGTTGATGTCGTTGTTGGATCCGACAACACCAAAGAAAGCATGCCATATTCACAAGTCTCTGGACGCGAGCGCTTCAAGTATCATTATAGAGACTCCTTGATCACCACGGATGAATTGGCCCCTCCATGCAACTAGGCAATTACGCCATTCCCAATACATGCAATCGATGCTTCCCAGCATCCCTGGGAAACCCGGTCCTCTCCTTGCTGGAGCAGACATTGAAGGTCGTCGACAGTAGGTTTACGGAGATCTTCCTCCCTGAACCGATCGATGATTCCTTTAACGAAATGCTCCAGGTACTCGACGGCCGTCGACTCTCCAATGCGTACGTACTCGTCAATGGCATCAGCAGGTGAGCCGTAGCACAACATCCGCAATGCTACAATGCACTTTTGCAAAGGAGATAGCCCCTTTCGAAGGATGGCATCTCTCCTCACTGTGAAGTATGGGGATCACTCCCCAAGAGCTTCGACGATCCGCAGAAAGAGGGGTCTCTCCATTCAGAATCGTCTACGAAATAAGTACCTGGGGTAGACAGGCATGTCATCGAAGTAGTCCGCGACTAAACGGTTATGACCACCTTCGCGATCTCTGTCGATGTACCTTCTTTTGCCTCGGCGGCGGTGCGAGGTACCAACATCTATACTAGCTTGAAGATCGTCAAGAACGCGACGGTGAAGGAGTTGGACCGTCAACCCGCTCCGTACGAACCCTGCCACAAACTCCTCGATTTACTCGATAGCTTCATCCTCGGCACTACTTGTGCTTGAGTTGGACGACATTTTCTTGGACAAGGCAAGATCTCTGGGTGCTAGTAGAACAAAGCCTTCAGTTGTGTAAATGACATGACTGAATTGTGAAGATGAGGGCATGAGGGCTTCGAATATATAGGCGGAGAAGCGCATTGATCACATGCATCACTTCCAACGGCTAAATGCAAAGGCATCCAAGATTTTGACTAGTTGGCACCGGCGCATGTGATCGGTACTTTTGGATTTTACCCGTTGGAATTGAGACATCTGCGAGATGCTTTCGGATTATAGCCATTGGAACCGGCGCATGTGATGGATGCATTTGCGTTTAGCCGTTGGAACTAAGACATCTCACAGATAGTACAAGTAAATTTGAGACATCTCGAACAGGTAAATCGAAAGCAACTACAATTAATAGTACCATTACAATTTTGCAAATTATAGGTACATCGTGCGGGCTACTACTTATTCTTCATGTCCTTAATCATGTCGTTGACGTACTCTAATGCGGCCTCATGCGCCGCTTTATGGGTATCAGAGAAATTGGATGTGTCCCCCATAATCAGTTTCGTCAATGACTTTAGAAATGTGGCATTTTCTTTGCTTTTTGCCATCTCTTGCAAATTTTCGGCTGCGGCGACAGTTTTATCGGCCACCCTATCGAGGTCGGCGTTGGCTTTGTTGATGCGCTCTAGGGTCTCCTCACACGCCGATGATGTTCCGCCCAGTTTACTCTTCCCCTTCCGCTTTAGACTTTGTGGCCGTGGAAGCTCGACAGGGTCATCGTCGTTGTTCGACGACGACGTGTGCGCTCCTTCTTCGCTGAGGCGAGCTCTTTTGGAAGAATCCAAGTAGCTCCGGCACCACTTCGGTTGACCACATACGGCACTCCACCAGTGCTCTAGGATGAAGGCCTGACCCACTTCCTGCCTGTACATGTCGCGTGCTTGAGACATCAACTGGTCGTCCGAACGACCGCTGGCGTAGGCATCGCGCAACCTGCAGTAGATGCCATTGAACTGAACAATTTTCTAATTGCTCTTTTGCCAATGATCTTTGCAGTGCCTGAGGTCTCATCTGCGATCGGGCGGACTGCTCGCGTTATATGACGCAGCGACCTTCGACCAGTACTCGTCGAATTTTTAGTTGTTCCCATCGACCGAGTCGATGGAGTTATTCAACCATGCACTGATCTGGAGCGGGAAAAATCCAAATTTTACAAAAAATTCTACGATAACAAAATTTACTATTTAGAAGAACACTTACAAGTTGCATGTCGTCTTGTATGGACCATAGCATACGTTTACGTCGTGGTCCAGCGGTTCCTTCACCTTTGCCAGCGTTGTCGTCGTCCTCGATCACGACTGGGGCCGTGTTATGCAGACTGCCGGTATCTGATACGGACGTGGAGTGGGAATTTTCGCTTGGTGGTTGGGGAGGCGACATTTCTGTAGAGATGGTCAGAACTCCGACAAAATGAGAATTTTGGCCGTAAAGGCCGTAGGGGGTTGCGCGTACGTATGTGCATATGGATGTGGTTGGCCGTATGGAACGAACGGTGGATAACACATGGGGTATGGTGGGGAAGGAGGTTGAAAACTGAGCGGATTTTGACTCGATGGCACATGGGAGTTCTCCTCATCTTCGCCAAACCGATTCACATAACTACCAGGGGTATTGTTGGCCATCGAAATTTTTTTCTGAAAATACTCGATGAATAAGAGAGTGCAAAGTGTGTGGTTTTTGATTTTGCTTGAGTGAAACTAGCTGAAACATGGTCCTATTTATAGGCAGGGGATCACACAATTTTCAGGATTTTTTTGCAATTTTTCTGAATTTTTTTATTTTTTACGAATTTTTAATCTCAAAAATGAACAAAATAACTCCAACAGCTAAATTTAAACGACTAGAATCAAACGGTTATTTTTTTCAGTTATTGACATGTGGGACCGGCCTCAAAAAAAAGATCCAACGGTTATTTTTCCTAAAGCCTCACACGCGTCAGCCACTGACATGTGGACCCTACCCCCATTGACCCCACCTGGCAGCGACTGCGGCTGGTTAAATGCCGGTATTAAATGGCACGTGATACGAGCGGGCTCACGTGTTTTGTGGGCCCCATTGAAAATCACCGCGCACTTCGACACGCCAAACCCACCCTGTTACTTGTGGCCTATGTCCAGTTTGGGCCCACGTGTCAGTTACGTATCTCGGGCGTGTACGGGGGCATGGGCTGGCGCAACGTGGGACCCACAAAACGCGTGACGATGCGTCGTCACCAGCTCCAATGCGGCTGCTTCACCCAATCACGCGTCGGTGGGCCCCGCATGTCAGACCGTCGTTGCTGCTGCCTCGCGTGGTGTCGTCTCTCTCTTCTCGCGATTTGTTTAATATTTTTTTTGCATGAGTCCCACTTGTCATACCGTCGACGACGTTGAGGGCATTGAGGACAGCCTTAACCTGTTAAGCACGGCTTTTTTTTTATAATTAACCCGAATTAAAAAAATAAATACAAAAGTGACCCACAGTTCCAAGATTTTATACAACTGGGGCGCCACATCAGCCTGTCGAATCCCCAGAGCACGACAGGGTGGTTGTTGAGTGTAAAGAAAGTGTCGAATCCCCAGAACGCGACTACTGCTATCCGCGACCACGATCACATCTTGTCGAGTGCCCAGCACTGCACTCGACAAGTGCTAATGGACCACGACCGCGGCTATGCGCGACCACGACCAGACCTTGTCGAGTGTTGCTGGGCACTCGACAAGCTAGTGCCACTACCAAAAAATTGAATTTAATCATAGGAGTGGGGGAGCGGGGATTCGAACTCAGGCCTTACATGTTGCAGCGCTCTAACCAGCTAGGCTACTGTCTTTTGCTCCTCTAAAGGTACTAGGTTTTTTAATATAGACTAACTTGTCGAAAGTCTATAACTCGACAAGCAAGGAAAAATTAAGTGCAACAATGGGGATTCGAACTCGGGCAAACGAGGTGGGAAGGAACGAGTTAACCAACTGGGCTATGTTACTACTTTAAAGGCATTGAGGTTTGTAATATGCTGTGACTTGTCGAGTTTCCAGAACTCGACAAGATGAGATACGGTCGTGGTCGCGTTCTGGGGATAAAGACACGACAATTACTTTGTCGTGCTCTGGAGATTCGACAGGCTGATGTGGCACCTCAGTTATGTAAAATCTTGTAACTGTAGGTTATTTTTATATTTGTTTTTTTTTATCTGGGTTAATTATAAAAAAAAACTCGTTAAGCACAGGCGGCGGTACTGCCTAATTGGAAAAAGGCTAGTGGGCAAGAAAGCAGTGCATGGCATTGATTCCTTTCTGACAAGGTCTATAGTAAATTTTTCTTTTCCTTTTTTGCTACTTTTGATCCAAGAGAGCCATTCGTTCACGGAACAAATGACAAAAATCACTTGCATTTTGTACAAAGTATTATTTTTCGGTCGAAATTACATAATAATTTATATTTATATGTAAATCAACACCGTTAAAATGTGATCACATGATCCGGGAGGATCTTCAAGTTCTGATCGCATACGGATTCACGACCAAATCCTGATCGCATACGGTTTCGCAATCTTAATTGTGTTCGGAAAGATTTCGCGACTATGGATTGGTTCATGACCATGAAAAGGAATTTGTTCTCTGTTTGGAATTGTAATTATATCCGATTATATATAACTAAGTTTATCTGTTTAGAATCAGTTAGTTAGTTATATGAGTCTAATACGTTTAGGATTACTAAGTCTGATACGTACTCATACGATTGGACTATAAATATCTTATAATAGGTTTAGTTTAGATTATCAAAAAGTCATAGAATTTATTTGAGTTTTAGACACTTATAATTCCTTCGACGTAGGCAAGTGTGTCTAACGTTCGACGTGTAAAACTCTCTTTGAAATAAAAAGTTGTGCAATTACTTTGGATTTCGGTATTTCCGAATAAGATCCCGTTATTCCGTATATTAAAATCTGGACGAGTCTAGTGCGAAAACCAAGCCTAGGTCTCAAACAGATCATCACACAAAAAAAAAAGTAGTAGATTTAAGTGTCAATCTACTTTACTCTTTACATATATAATTAATTAAGATCTTTGTGTTAGAACTTATCGAGTGAGTTGGCGTGCCTATTAATATCAGAATAAGATACTACAACTTTGTAAAATAATTTCAAAAAGAAAGTGATCACACAGGAAATGTGAGAGGCAGTTTCCTAGCTCTGGTGGATGCCTCCAGTTATAAAATAGTTGACACTTTCCTTTTTTAACAGTGCTCTCCACCTCCACCCTTTTCATATTAAAACAACCACTCTTTTCTTGTTTGGAGCATTGCCTTTGACCTTTCTATATTATGACACATCCTCGAGGTTTGGTTTCTTTCACATACATTTCTTTTTTCAATAGTTCCCCTCCATCTTTCTATTTTAGGAAAATCACCATTGAGTTTTTTTTCAGCTTCCAAAAAAATAAAGTAAAAATATATAAATTAACACTTACACAAATAAAGTTCACATGCACCTCTATTTTTACACATATATATTAAAGGTTTACTAAAATATTATATACATATACATAAATATTCATCTTATATTGCTGAGTAATATATACATACCTAAGCCAAGTGTAAGTGGAACCATAGTTTTCCTTTCAACTCGTGTGTCAGAAAAAATATTTACACATACACATTTAGAATTTAGAACCAAAGACTATATACACTCACTTATGTATTTTGGGTGTTTATAACTAAAAGAATATATTTAAACATGAATGTTCACTTTGAACTACAAAAAATATATACGCTTACTATTTAGCACTTGCAACTAAATAATATTCATGCTTACACATATGCATTAAGCAATTCTAATTAAAAAATATATACACTTATACATATAAGGTAAGAAATTTCAATTAAAAGATATATGACACTTACAAGTTACACTCATGTAAAAAAACTGGAAAAAAAAGTGAGAAGAAAAAAATCATGGAAAAACAAGAAAAAGAAAAAATCTAGTGAAATATAAATCACTTACAACTATAATATTTAAAGAAAATAAAAAATATGTAGATCAACACATGTATAAGTGTTGATCTATATATTTATACTATATTTTTCTAGAGGTTGAAGAAAAAGGAAATTTGATAGTGATTGTCTTAATATATAAAGATGAAAAAGAAGAAGAAGAAGACGAAGACGACATGCAGAAGAAAAAAAAGCTATGAGCATATTTGTTGAGAGGTGGAAGACAATGTTTTAAAAAAAATGGAAAGAATGATTGCTCTGATTTAGAGACAAGAGGACAGTCGAGTTTTTTTTACTGTTAACCCGCATTTCAAAAATAATTACAGAACTAACCCACAGTTGTAACAATTTGCAGAAATGGCCTGCCACGTCAGCTTGTCGAGCTCTGGGAGCTCGACAAGCTGCTAGTCGCACGGGCAACCCCTTGTCGTGCTCCAGGAACACGACTAGGGGCTTGTCGTGCTCCCAGAGCTCGACAAGTCCTTGTCGTGCCCCTCGACCACGACAAGCTCTCAGCAATTCTCCCATCTGCACAATTCGACAAGAGAGAAAAGAATTAATGATTAAATTGCGGATTGATTTGTAATCTGATTTCACAAATAAGTATAAACTTATACATTATACTCATCTAACAAGAGATTTGATAAAATATGAGTTGATTTGATGATTTTCGATGTAAACTGAAAATAGGGTACTTTAGGGTAAAATAAGATCTGAGTTTTGTGATT
The DNA here is from genome assembly GCA_019359835.1 of Pharus latifolius. Lineage (NCBI taxonomy): Eukaryota > Viridiplantae > Streptophyta > Magnoliopsida > Poales > Poaceae > Pharus > Pharus latifolius. The sequence continues at coordinate 1,876,615 of CM033319.1, forward strand.
TTGAATTATGGCCTTTAAAATGTGATTTTGTTATCTGCACAGAAGAGAAAATTGTATCAAATAGCATTTGAAAAAGATTTGCTGAAGAAATTTTGAATTTGGAATTAATCTGAAGATTTTAGCCTTTTTGGGTTTCTAGATATCAAATAAAGGACTAAATTACGATATAATTTCGACTGATATGTGAAAATGGCTTAGATGATATGATTTGGCTACCAACTTTCTAGATTAAGGTATTGACATACCCATGATCATAATCCAAGAATAATCTGATCTGGATTAGGTCAAGATTTAGCTAAATTTGAGTTCTGAGTATTTAGGGTAATTAGAATCCTGTTTTCGAAAACAGAATAGGATTGATAGATCTGAGATTTAGAGATGGAATTGAATCTGGTTTCTAAAGACTTTTATGTTTGGCAGTAACAAGATCAGTTCAACCCTAATCTATCTCAAACCCTAAAATATCAAAATCTATCCTGTGAACCCAAATCAAGATCAGTGGGGATTCGAACCCAGGTGGACAACGAGGTAGAAGAGAGTTCCCACCAGCTGGGCTAGGAGTTTTTCCCATCATACTGTACATACATAAATACATACATACTGTATAGATATATATATATATACACATGCACATATATATATGTATATGTATATGTATATATATCTATAGAAATATACGTAAGTATGTTTCATATAATAAAAATATATAAGAAATCTAGTGAACTGCATGATTCATTTTGAATGTAACACACTGGAAAATAAAAGTGTTAGTACATGTTCGCTATGGGTTCGGACGACCCCTTTTATGCCCATGCCCATGTCTATCTCTCTGAAAAGGCGATGGTGAGTACGGATCAGGTGGCACATGTGATCGCTGTCCAGCCGCGGTAGAAGGACCATGCCGCTCAGTACCTACATGACCCTGAGATGGCTGTGTCGGTGGAGGGTGATCTTCAAGTTCGCTAGGCGTCAACTGATCCGGTTGGTAGTACTGATGTGCATGAGAGTCGTGCAACCCTAACATGCGCGAGACCCACTCCTGGTTGTCCTGCTGTGGTGCCACCCAACTGGGGTCGGCCCCCTGCGGAGCGTAGTACTCACGATCGTCATCCACATCCATGTGGTCGTGGGCGGGGTCCCCCCAACTGTCCCAAGTAGACCCCCCAGGGACTGAGTATCTCTGTCCCTGGAGAGCCTGCTCAATATGAGCCTGGCCCCAATCTTCGTCAGCAGCAAACCGCTCTGCCAACGCCTTACTCGCATCGTCCCTGTCTTGACGACGAATGTCGTCCTCGTGTTGACGATGGATGCCGTCGTCATCATCAGAGTCATCTGAACCGGGAGTGCGATGTCTCGACGGGCCCCCAATATGTAGATCTCTGCGTCGAGCACTGTGCATTGACGAGGAACGATGAAGCCGAGACGGGCCGGCGGACGTCCCTGGTATGTCACCTCCCCAGGTCGGCGATGTGTCACGATGACTGCGCCGTGCTGACGAAGTGCTCTGTCGAGCACCACCCAGGCTAGGCCGGGCTGACATCAGGCTGGGCGGCCGGGCCCCTCTCCGGTGCGGAACCGATGCATTTGTCTTTCGGCCACAAGTAGCGTCGAAGAAGATTCGTTGTGCTGCTACACGGATGGAATGTAGGGCAGCACGCGCCATCGCCTTGAAGCGTGGAGGACCTTCCAAGCGAGACGACAGGTTTGCCGCTTGGCTGTCGATGCCCAACGCTAAATCACCCTGCACATGCGAAACTCATATGGGAACTATGGAAAAATAGATAAGATAAGAGACCAACATAAGTATCCAGTGAAGACGAACGTACCGAGCGATGTATCCGACCTGGGAAATGAATATCAAGGTCGAGTCGAAGACTGTCTTGATGTGATAGTTCTGTCGGCGATGGGGGGGCCGCACGAGCGAGTCGCGTGCGGGTGCGCGGCACGTACCACTGAAGATAGGCCTGGGATGTCCCAGGGTCATACGGCCGCTCCTACACAACAACATCCGTCGCAACGTGGTCCTCCCACTCGTCGACCCATTTGGAATTCTTGATCTGCCAGTTGTCAGAGTGTTTTCCTCTACGTGTTTGTCTGCAAAAGGTGACGCGATGCACATAAAGCAAAGAAATAAACAAATATGAGTGTGTACATGAGATATAGAAAATGTTCGAGGCATACACGTGAATCTGCCGCGGGAGATGGCGTTGTCGATTTCTTTCCGGGGGCGGTATCTGCTGATGTAGGCCGAATTGGCGCATCACCCTCTCCGGAAAATACGGCTCCACCACATGTGAGAACACCATGTGCCGGCGTGTAAGCCAGCAGTCCTGGCCCGCGGTGCAATGCGAGAAAATGCCATGCGGTGCAACCTGCGAGATGTGCTCCGGTGTCCATGGCCGCCATATGACGCGCGCGTCCGATAGGAGATCAAACTCTCCCAGGTACGCCAAGTAACAGCGGTGAATCTGTGATGATGACCACCTCGGCCGACCTCCCAGCCAACGGGCTCCCATGGTCGGCCGGTCCACCCAATCATCATAGTCGGCTGGCGCAACGTATAGATGGATGGGCCGCTGTAAACGTGGCTGACCAACGGGGAAGTGTTCCCATGACCACAGTTGTAGCAGTACAGGGCATGCGGAAAGCAACGATCCAGCTGCGGTCCTGCAGCATGCCTCGCAAAGGCCCCTGTACGTCGCGCACAACACTGCCATCGCCCAGTTGTAACGCGGCATGGCCCCTGCGTCGGCATCGACGATACTCTCGACCAGAGGAATGAACCACGTGTACACAGTGTCACCGTGCGTGGAAGGGAACAAAATATACTGCAGCGTCACCAGCAAGTACGCGAAGAGATGCTGGCGAACTACATCGGCGGGGGCATCATCGGGGCACTCACGGTAGCGCGCCAGAAATCGGTGGGGGACACCATGCCTGGATGCCGGGATCTCGTCGGCGTGGTTAGCGATGTTGAATCGGAGGTGCATCTGTGCGCGCCAATCCAGGCGTGCTGGCCGGGGGACGATGGGATGTCCACTGCCAGGTAAACCAAGCAGCATGCTCACATCCTCCAGCGTGACTGTCATCTCCCCCCAGCGGAAGTGGAAAGTGTGGGTCTCCGGACGCCATCGATCTACCAATGCGGTGATAAACGACCTGTCCAGTGTGAGATGCTGACCTATCTGCAGCATACGGGCGAACGGCAATAAACCTGCAGCCCGCAGGATGGGGATATAGCCCTCATGCAGAGGCCAGTACTCCAAGGGAGCACAGACTACCAGCGGCTCCAAGTCCCCGCCCTCGGACAAGATGCGGCCACGATGGCCACGATCACATGTACTGCTCAGTAGCTCTGGAAGATCTCTATCCCCACCAGCCATGCCTGTCAAAACATAAAACATGAACCATTATTGAAAGTAACATAACATACATCGGGAACCGTTATTGCAAGTATCATACCCATAGATAGCACACGACATGAAAGTAACATAACATGAATCATATTACAAGGTTTCAAACAGATTACAACAATCCAATGCAAATGATAAGCGTATTACAAAGTTTATTACAAGGCTATGTCGATGGTCCGGGTGCATTCAAACAATCTTTCTTGCTATGTCCGGGCTGCCTACAGATCGTGCATTTCCTAGCTCGTGAGCTACCCCCTGTGACTCATCCATGTCATTGTGTATTCGGCGTGTCTTCCGTCGCCCTGGACCCGTTCGCTTTAGATTTACATCTGGGATCCAGGTAGTCTCGCCAGCAGGGATAACTCTGTAGTCACCGAGTGTCATAAAAACTCTCCACATGCCACTCCACGTGTTTGAAAGGTTGTCAAGGCTGAAGTACTCCGAAAGGTAAGGCGCAGGGCTCACACCGAGCGCCGCACATGAAGCAAGGACATGAGAGCAGGGCTTGTGCAGTAGCTTCGGTTTGTTACATGAGCACTCAGCGACATCCCCAAGAATGACCTCGTGCACCCGTCCAGGTCTCAGTTGGCCGCTCACGTTCTTCTGCCGAAGGCGGACTTGAATGATTCGGTGCAGTCTGTTTATAACTGTCACCTCGTGCCGCTGGGCCTTGTCTACGCGAGCAGTCAAATACGACTGCACAACATCTGGCAAGGTTCTCATGGGATCGTCGACTAGCGTTTTGGCGGCTACACTTCTGTTGTTGAAGTACTCGGCTGTGCGGTACCATGTCATCTCCACTACAGCAGTCACCGGCAAACACCGGACTCTCTTCAACACATAATTGCACACCTCTGAAAGGTTCGTCGTCATTATCCCAAACCTTGCGCCATCTTCGTCGTGCAGCAAGGACCATTTCTCGATGTCCTTGTCCTGAATCCATTGGGAGAATTTGCTGACGTTCGCATCATCGGCAGCATTACTGGCCCTCCTCGTGGAGTACTTCACCGTCAGCGCCTCCAATTTGTCGAACACAGCCTGGAACTTTCTCGGTTGATTTTGCATGCACAGCCGCTTGAACAGATCCATGATCTGTTTACTGCGGAAGTGTGTGAAAAGGTTTGCTGCAATGTGCCGCATGCACCAACGGCTGCGCACATCCTCCCATTTGTACGGAGCACCTGAGGCCCCGCGCATTACCTCAATGGCATGGAGCAGCCCTCGGTGGCGGTCCGATATGATGCACACCTTCTCTCGATCACCAACAACCGCCCGCTTCACGTTGACCAGAAACCACAACCAACTTTCTGAGTTTTCAGACTCGACGATGGCATACGCCAATGGAAGCAGTTGGTCGTTAGCATCCGCAGCAACAGCAATGAGGAGACAACACTTGTACTTTCCAGTCAGGAACGTACCATCCACATATATGACTGGACGACAATAAGCAAATGCCTCGATGCACTGGCGGTATGACCAGAATAATCGACGGAGTACCCGAGTGTTCTGTATGGGGCTACCATCTCGACGTGTAGCTGGCTGATCGAAGAAATCTAAAAATGTGCCTGGGTTGGTCTGAGCGATGTTGCGCAGCAACCGCATCACATTGTTGTATCCGTGGTCGAATGTGCAGAACATGCCCTCAATTGCCTTCTGTTTTGCTCTCCAGGCCTTTCCATACCTTATAGTGTACCCACACCTATCGGCAACTTGCTTCATTATTTCTCTCGGCATTATCGAAATGTTCTCTCGCACAGCCGACTGGATGATATTACCGACATACGCCAACGTCAGGTTCCTGTGCCTGTCCAGCGCCTCCGTGAGCAGGCATGTGTGTGCGGTAACCCTTGTCACCACAAAACCGATGTCGTCCTTCGGCCGCATCGCACGAATCTTCCATGGGCAGCCTGCTGTTACACAGGCTGCGACAAAAAGGTTGGGGTTTGACTTGACGACCTTATATTGCCGGTTAATTGCGAGGGACCAGCTCGCCACGGCATTCTTCAGATCTTCCTTGCTTTGAAACTCCTGCTCTACTTGTAAGCCACCGTGCTCGAAAGACCACCTCAAACCCTGATCCGTTGGCAACACAGCTTGACTGTATGCTGAGTGATCTAGCCACTCCTGCGGGTGACCAGGAGTATCGTCATCAGAGCCATCGGATGCCTCCGAGTCCGTCGAATCATCTTCGTCGGACACTGATGGAAGGCAATCCAGTACCTCGCACACATCTACGCGAGTATGGCAGAATACATCCGACCACTCACTAGCCCTGAATCTCGCACGACCGGGCATGACGCTTGGCTCACCGTCCACCGCACACTCGGCTGCTCGTACGTTGCAGAACTGCACATACATCGCGAACTGGCCGAGCAGTCCGCCATGGGGGTCTTACACTCTTCGAATAAAAGAACTCCAAGATTTGTCCCCTTTAATTTCGCGCAGCATCCAGTATGGCTCATTATCTACCTTACGAACGATGAGTCCTTCGATTAGAGCCATTTCATCGCGAGGCCGCTTCCCGAACATATTCAGGATCCACAAATTCAGGTCTAGAAATGAGGTGTTATGTACACTCAGTTCGCCCGTCACATACTGGCAACGGCTCATATCAACCCGCTTTGCCCCTCGCGAATTATGCCGTCACCATAAAATATGGAAATTTTTTTCGGACTCTCCATTCCCTACACACATTCATCTCACGAGTAAATAACATGACACCATTACACACATGCACATAGTTCCTAAAACCATACATACACATATACATTTGAAAAACATAATTTATAAACATAGAGCATGCATACATGCATGTAATTGAAAATAACCTAGTTTCATAATTTCTAAATACATACACATATATATTTCTAAACATAGAGTATGCATGTGCACAATTTAAAATAACATAATTTTTTATTTTCTACAAACATACACACATGCACATAGTTTCTAAAACCATACACATATACATTTAAAAAACATAATTTCTAAACATAGAGCATGCATGCATGTAATTGAAAATAGTCTAGTTTCATAATTTCTAAATACATACACATATATGTCCAAAACCTAATTTTTAGACATACAGTATGCATGTGCACAATTAAAAATAACCTAATTTTATATTTTCTATTGTGTGCACATAGTTTCTAAAACGAAATACACATATATTTAAAAACCCTATTTTCCAAACATACACACATACATTTATAAAACCCTATTTTTCCAAACATACACACATATATTTTTAAATATACACACATACATTTCAAAAACATATTTTCCAAACATACACACACATATATTTGTAAACATACACACATACATTTCAAAAACCTATTTTCCAAACATACACACATATATTTAAAAACCCTATTTTTCCAAACATACACACATATATTTCTAAACATACAAACATATATTTAAAAACCCTATTTTTCCAAACATACACACATATATTTAAAAACCCTATTTTTCCAAACATACACACATATTTCTAAACATACAAACATATATTTAAAAACCCTATTTTTCCAAACATACACCCATATATTTCTAAACATACACACATACATTTCAAAAACCTATTTTCCAAACATACACACATATATTTAAAAACCCTATTTTTCCAAACATACACACATATATTTCAAAAACATATTTTCCAAACATACACACACATATATTTGTAAACATACACACATACATTTCAAAAACCTATTTTCCAAACATACAAACATATATTTAAAAACCCTATTTTTCCAAACATACACACATATATTTGTAAACATACACACATATATTTCAAAAATCTATTTTCCAAACATACAAACATATATTTAAAAACCCTATTTTTCCAAACATATATTTCTAAACATACACACATACATTTCAAAAACATATTTTCCAAACATACATACACATATATTTCTAAACATACACACATACATTTCAAAAACCTATTTTCCAAACATACAAACATACATTTAAAAACCCTATTTTTCCAAACATACACACATATATTTCAAAAATCTATTTTTCAAACACACACATACATTTAAAAAAATCTATTTTACAAACATACATACAGATGCACATATTTCCTAAACATATTCATAAAAACAACATAATACCTACTCTTCTATACACATAAACATAAATATAAACCCTAATCACGTCATTAGCAACATAATTAATAGAATCTTAAATGCATTTCGAAAAAATTTACCTCTTTTCGAAGAACTTGCAATTCTCTACAACTTTCTCTTCTACACCGGATAAATTTATCGGACGGATTTTGCTAGATCTAGAACGGAGTTCTTACAAGTGTGTGTGTGTGCTGCTGGTACTTCTGTTTCTCGGATGAGTGTGTGTGTGAGTGGGTACAGGACTAGAGAACCAGAGGAATAAAGAGGGGACCGCAGCTTGTCGAGTTCTGGAAACTCGACAAGAAGATACACAATATTAAAATTTCCAGTGCTCATATAATAGATAAGTGTCTTAGACCAACCGGCTCGCGCGCTCGCTGCTGTGTCCTCTGGCCCGGGTTCGAATCCCCGTTTCCGCAATTAAATCTTTTAACTTGTCGAATTCTCCAGGTGCGACAAGTGCTGGCGAAGTTGTCGTGGTCGAGACCCGCGACAAGCTGTTGTCGTGGTTGCCCGTGCGACTAGCAGCTTGTCGAGCTCTCAGAGCTCGACAAGCTGACGTGGCAGGCCATTTCTGTAAATTGTTACAACTGTGGGTTAGTTCCGCAATTATTTTTTAAATGCGGATTAACAGTAAAAAAAAGAAGTTGTCGTGGTCGAGACCCGCGACAAGCTGTTGTCGTGGTCGTGGAGCGCGACAAGTGGTTGACCGTGCGACTAGCAGCTTGTCGAGTTCTCAGAGCTCGACAAGCTGACGTGGCAGGCCATTTTTGTAAATTGTTACAACTGTGGTTTAGTTCCACAATTATTTTTTAAATGCGGATTAACAGTAAAAAAAACTCGAGGACAGTCTATAACATATGTGCACTACTTAGTATTTAAATATCAATTTTCTAAAATGTAAGTGCGAAGGAACTCTCAGCATGCTCTTTTTTTTTTTTAACGAGTGCCTCGTAACTCGACTTCAGGGACTAGTAGCGACACAATTACCTTTCGATTGAACGAAAATTTGAAACTATCGAAAACAATTTAAAAAAATAAAATTCACTGCATCAAAACGTTGTGAAAGAAAAAAAATTGAAGGCACCAAAGTCCACGTACGTTCCAGAGAGGCTCCTGGGTCAGACATGACACATGGCACGGCTAACCGAGCGACAGACTCCCATAGCACCATGCCGCGTGTGAAGCACACGACCCGTTTTGGTGTATCGTGTAGGTTTCTCGGCTGCCGCGTCTTACCTGCTCCTTTCGCGTGCGTCGGTGCTCGTGCTACGTCACAACGTTATTAATGCTGCAGGTATACTTCCGGTGATCCCGCGATTGTCCCTTGCTCCCGCTTTATTTTCCATTAGCACTACGAATTGCAGGAGTAATCCACTTAATACACGCAAATAGTGCTTAATGCAAAGCATGTTATGAATATTCTCTCTCCTTCGTATATGTTCATGATCAACACAATATAAATATTATAATTTTTATGTTATCAAAATAATAATCTATTACTTCACTATATAAATAAAATTCGATTGTGTAACTCTAAATTTCTTCATCTATCATATTTGTCTATAAATGAAATTATTTTGTATATTTTTGGATGACCGATATCTGGCGTTCATATACTAGTTATCAGATATTATTAGTTAAATCACTTTACTTTTATAGTGACATAAGTGACAAATATATGGAGGGATGCAAAATTAATTGTAGGTTTCGAAATAGCTACTATACTAACAAAATTACATACAAATAAGGCATTTTATTCTCCAAAATCTCAATTATGTTTTTCAGATATCTGCTGAAATAGATATCATATTGAGACAATATGTGAAAAAATATGAAATACCTTAAGACTACAACATGTCCTCAGATAAATAATATATATTAGAAAAATTATTTGTATTATCCTCTGATTTGTACTATATAAATATTAATAAAGTTATATTAGATATGATCATGAACCAAAATTTACCAATCATGATAACTTTGTTCTTTGAGATGACTGGTTGGGCCATCCTGGACCAATAATAATGCAAATAATTATTGATAATTTATGTAGTCAATCTTTAAAAAACCAAAAGATTTTTCAGTTGAATGTTTTCTCATGTGCAATTTATTTTCAAGAAAAATTAATTGGAGATCGTCACCGGCTAAAATTGGAACCGAATACCTTGCTTTTCTAAAACACATATAGAGAAATATATGTGGACCTATCCATCTACCAAGTAGACCATTTAAATATGTTGTGATTTTAATCAATGCATCGACTAGATGATCACACATCTCCTTATTATCAACTTGCAACTTGGCATTTGTAAGATTATTGACTCAACTAATTAAGCTGCGAGCACAATTTTCATATTATTCTATTAAAACAATAAGTCTGGATAATTCTGGTGAGTTTACTTTAAAAAATTCAATGATTGTTTTATGTTTATTGTGCTAACATTTGAACACCCTGTAGCATGTGTTTATACACAAAATTATCTTGCAAAATCACTTATTAAACGTCTTAAACTAATATCAAGACCATTACTTATGAGATCAAAACTCTTAACAACTATTTCAGGTCATACTATTTTGCATGCAACGACATTTATTCGCATCAGGCAAACAATTTATCATATTTCTTTCTCCTTGCAGTTGGTTTTTGACCAAGAGCCAATATTTCCAATCTAAGAATTTTTTGACGTGCAGTATATGTCTCAATTGCTCTGCAAAAACACATTAAGATGGGACCACAAAGAAGGTTGAGAATAAATTTTGGGTATGAATCTTCATTTATAATTAAATATCTTGAACCATCAACGGAAATTTCTTTACAGCTAGATATGTTGATTGTCACTTTGATGAATCCAATTCCTAATAATAACGGGAGAAAATAAGTAGCTAAATAATAAATTTAGTTGGAATGAATTATCATTGTATCATTTTGATCCTCGCACGGAACAATGTCATAAGAAATTCAAAGGATTACTCATTTACAAAGTTTAGCAAATCAATTGCCAAACACTTTTACGTATACAAAAAGAGTGACTAAGTCATATATACCAGCTACTTATGCTCCTGTAAAATTCATGACTCAAAAGGACAACCGTCTGCCACTAATGAGACAAAAGTAAACATAAACGTGGTAGGTTGCTAAGTTCCAAAGATAAAAATCCTTGACCACAACCACAATTATAGTCCCAACCACCATGATTTGTTCATGGCCTCGACCACGACCACAACCAAGATCACAAACACGATCACGACCACGACGATGGTTGCGGTTATGATAAGCAAGATTTGCTTGAGGAAATGTTACATTCTTTTCGGTTAATGATGTCGAACCTATAGATTGAGATTGGTGGTTGCTTAGGAATAACTAGTTATCTCTTCTGCAACTAGCATGCATTGAATTAATTCTGAATATATTTTAAACCCACGATCATTATACGACTATTGGAGTACAAGATTAGATGAATGAAATGTGAAGAATGTCTTTTCCAACATATCGTTTTCAGTAACTTCTTCACATAGTCTTATTTTATTTTATGAAACTATCCAGAATAATTCAGAGTTATATTCCAAAAACATTTTGAAATCTTGCAATCTCATGTGCATAAACACATGCCTTGCGCAAGATAGTATCACATGTCTTTTCTTTTTTATCCAAACGAAAAGGATCTTCAACGGTTAAATATTGAGACTTCAAGCTCTCATTAAGATGATGACGAAGCAAAATAATTGCTTTGTCGTGCACTCGTGCTCCTACTAGGATGTGCTATTGTCATCTATTATTGTTTCCTTCAGATTTTGACTACTCAAATGAAGTTTTGCAACAAGAGCCTCAAGACAAACTTCAACTTTGTAAGGTTGATCATTTGATTTTTTTCATGTTGATAATGTGTTATAAATCATATGTTTGCCAACTAAATTCAAAGTATTGAATATAAGAAAGTATGAGAAAATGGAGTGGGAATATTTTTTCTTCACATATCTTATTATCATTATAATACGTACAAACTCTCTATTTATAGGCATATGAGGGAGATGAAGAGATTAAATGAATTCTAATAAATATATGTGTTACAAAAAATTTATGACTTGATGATCTATCAAAATTTATGATATTGAGATTATAAATTTTATGAACATCCATTAAGGCTTCGTTTGGAAACGCAGTATTTGAAAACCACAGTATTTGAAAGTCATGGTTTTGGAATTGGCATGCAATCAAAACCACAGTATTCTGTAGTATTTCAAAACCAAAGTTTTTGAGAAAACTACAGTTTTTTAAGGTGTTTGGATACACAGTTTTTTTCAAAGTTTTCAGTTTGCTGTTTAAATAAACTAGTTGTTATGAGTTTTAAAAAACTAGCCGTTGGACAATTTCTACAGGTGATTGGATATCATAGTTTTTAATGTAATATTTTATTCAAATAATTATATATTAGACAAATTATATTGAACAATTTTATACAATACGACATAGTATTTAAAAAGTCATGGTTTTTTTAAAAAAGCCATAGATCAAATAATTCATTAGAAGTTCAGAACAAGATTCATCAAAACAATGCTTAAATCTGAAATTTTTTTTAGACATGAAGCATCATACATTCATAACACAATATTCAGTTCAACGGCACAAATTGTCTCTGGATTTGTCTAGTAAAATTTCTGGAAGATATTTCTAGAATTCTGCAACGATTTCATCCACCTAAAACTGAGTTTTGGCATAAGATTTTTCTCTCCCAATGGCTACTAGATACAAACAAAAGAGGAGAACGAGTCAAAATATCAAGAATATCTCCATTGTAAATTGTAAAGGGCTTTCAGAACAAGGAGAACCTCTTTTAGAGCTTCAACACTACACTTGCCAGCAAAAGACATAATGGCTTGGAGCAAGAGCATCTGGGAACTTTCATCTCTCAACAGCAGCAGCAGCACTTGAGAGAGGCAACAGGTGGGGAACAGGGGGCGCGGGGCCGTGGAGTGGCGGCGCGGCGGGCGCGGGGGAGTGGAGCGGCGGCAGGGAATGGCGGGCGCGGGGCCATGGAGTGGGGGCGGGTGTGGGGGAGTGGAGCGACGGCGGGGAACGGTGGGCGGCACGGCGGCGTGGAACGGCTGGCGTGGGGCCGTGGAGTGGCGGCGGCAGGGAAAGGCGGGCACGAGCGTGGAGTAGCGACGTGGGCACGGGCTCAGATCTGGCGCGGCGGCATGGAGCGGCGGGCACAGGCTTAGATTTGGCGACAAGAAGAGGAGGAGGGGGGAGCGGCGGCTCACCTTTTTCAGGCTCCTCCATTTGATCTTCGGCCGTCGGTGCTTCGTCGGAGAGATGCCGATGCCGATGCCGATGTCGGTGCTGCGAGGGAGGAGACTTGGGATGTGGTGTGGCAGGGAAGGAGGAGAGTCTCACGCCAAGAGGGAGAAGACATTCGGGCGTGCATGCATCAGAGAGAGGAGAGAAATTTGGTCAAAGTTTTGAGAAAAAACTTTGTACCAGACCAAAGTTTACAAAACTCTAAAAAAATCATGGTTCTGAAGAAACCATGGTTTTAAAAATCATAAAATATTTTGTAACCAAATAGCACCTTGGTTTTCAATACCACAGTTTTCTTCAAAACCATAGTATTAAAGAAAAACTCCAAAAAAACTGTGTTTCCAAACAGGGCCTAAATATGGAATATAGAAGCTGTAAGAGACAAAAATATTGTAATAAAAACTAATATTTGTCCCATTGTCCAAAGTTCCAGAGGTAATCCGAGGTGGGAAACCTAAGTGGTAGAACTTAAAATTGGGCTTAATATTTTGAAACCATGCTAGACCGAAGAAAAGGTCACATTCCTTTCTTTACATGGGCCAGCCCACTGGCCCAACAATTTCTTCTGTCATCTCCATTACCTAAGTCTAATCCAACACCCTAAGAATGACCCAAAAAAATGTACTAGGTAAGTTGTCTAATTGGCATGTTTTTCTTTTCCATATCGATTGTCAAAAATTTTGAACACACTATTTGAATATAGAAAGTAAAAATAGAACAATCAATTAGCCTTAAAATGGTTTTTCACTGTTAACAAAAAAAAAATTGCTTTTTTCATTTAACGTGTCTGTAAAACTGCAGAACCAAGCAACCTCTTTCATAGATCATTTATTACTGCAACATCCATAAGATCGCAGTATCGCACCCATGACTACACTTCTAGATCTGAAGTCTTCCAAGTGCAAACTAAGCTCCTGTCACGCACCACACGTACAAACGCTTATTCGCAGCAATATATGCAACAAACTGATGAACGCAAGCCTGACGTACGCTAGTAGCTTCACGGCTACTCTAGAACACCAGGCTCTCCGCCTCGGCGACCGTCTCCACGACGGACCACGGGAGCTCGCCGTTGGCGTTCCGGACGGAGCAGTTGGTCCGGATCTGCCCCTGCGTGCCAGTGAGCACGTTGATCTGCCCCATCTTGACCATAGAGTACACGAACTGATCGAAGAAGGCCGACTGGTCGACGGCGAACTTGATCACGATGGGCTTGGTCGTGGCGTTGGTGTACATGTCCTGGTCGGAGGTGAACAGCCCCTGCCGGTTCATCAGGTCGACGTAGTACTTGTTGTCGAACGTGTTGGGCGTCCGGATGTCGTTCACGGTGGTGTTGTCGGTGTTCTTGACTGGGCAGGTGAGCCTGAGGTGGCCGGCGAACCACTTGTCCATGATGGGGTCCTGCGGGAAGAGCCGGTTGTCGAAGGAGGTGCAGTGCGCGATGCCAATGGTGTGCCCACCGGAGAGCGCCACGAGGTCGTTGACGTCGAGGTTGATCTTGGCCAGGAAGCTGAGGAGAACGGGAACGGGGGACGTCGGCGGCGGGAGGGCGTCGCCGATGGTTTGGTTCGTGGCGGGTGTCAGGCCGTCCCGCCGGCCCAGGGGGAGCTTGTATTTGGGTCCGCCGGCCTGCGCGCCAAAAGAGATGCATGCAAACAGTCAGTGACGGAAGGGCTTTTTTTTGTCAGATCTCTCTACGGTCGGATCATTAGAGAATACATTAATCCGTTACTAGGTAGATAGGGTTTTCAAGTTAAGATTGTTAGAATATGAGAATTTTTTTTCCAAATAATAAAAAAAAAAATAAATTCGAAAAATAACTCAAGCATTTTAAATTTTACAAAAATAGCCTTATGTCGCTAACCGGGCCGCGCGATCGGCCCACTGGCCCAGTTCACGTGCCACATATGCTTGCTAGCGACTGAAAAAATATAACACTATGTTATAAAAATAACTTACAAAAATCAGTTGTAATCTAATTGGTTAATAGACTCTCTATCTTCGAAGAGACCACAGTTCGATTTTGGTTTATTTGAAAAAAAAAATCAGAATATGAAACTTTTGTGGAAGCGAGACTAGGTGCCAATACCACCGTATCAACACGTCATAGGTACATAATTGATAAGCGTATAACTGGACAATTAAGGAAACGCCATCACCACAATAATGTTCGATGTATCAACTTGTCTAAAAATGTTTGGCATTTGAGGGAGCTGATGTGACTCACCAACACATTAGAGGAATGGTCAAAGTCCCATGCTCAAAGAAAATATATATTTCACAATCCAAGTCCTTAGATCTCAAGTTTAACCCTATCTTCTGGCATTTTTCAGAACCTATCAGCTGGCAAACTATTCAAGGACAATAAATTTGAATATGACAGTTATGACAACTAGTGCTTTGGTTCTCGTTTTCTTGCAGAGACCCTACCATATGCAAGCAACATGCACACTGCTTGTACTGTCTCCATCTGAAATATATATATTGTTTAGTTCTTGTATTAAACATTTACTAGCTAGAGTTACTGATACTTACGAGACGGACGGCGTCGCGAGCAGAAAGAGCGACGATGTCGGCGCAGGAGACGACGAGGCCGCACTCCTTCTGGAGGAGATCTCGGATGTCGTTGATTGCCTTAAACGCTGCTGGGCGAAGCGTCTGGTTGGGTATGGCCTTTTGCTCACTGTCAGGACCGGTCAAAAGAACGGACGCATCGCAGCCCTGCAACCATCCACACCCCACGGTCGAGATCAATTCAACCACCAACTCCCAGCATGCATATATAAATAGCTGTTTTTCAGAGTTCCTGTCACCGGTTATATTTGTTCTACTTGAAATATGAAAAAAACATTGCACTTTTACTCTCTTTGTTTTCCTCTCTTCTAACTCAATTTGATTATACTATTTTAAATGGTTCAAATTAATTCTTCTAATTTTAAAAGATGATTAGTTTGATCCCTTTATCATGTTTTTGAAACAAAAATAGTATGACCAGACGACGATAGAGTGTAGGTACATCTAAATTAACATCAATTGTTATTGACTCAAAGCTATATATAAAAGAAAAAGATAGAAAAAAAAAAGGAGTGAATAGAGAGGGACTAACTCTACTTGATGGTGATACGACCTACATGAAATTGAATTAGTTTCACACTACGGTATGTGAGTAGGACAAATTATTTTATGAAAAAAAAGTTTGATAAATTAACTAAATTGAGTTAGTTTTCAAAAGTAAAAGAACTAATTTGATTTGTTTAAAGTAGAGAAATTAAAATAAATTGAGAAGAAAGGAAAAGAGATCAAAAAGATTACCTGAACAAAACAATCATGGAAGTGGATACGGAGGAGAGCGGGGGCCAGGCCGATATCCTTGCAGATGGCATTCTTGAGGTAGTTCTTCACAATTGACTGTATTTTGGGGCAGCTTCTCTTGTAGAAATCAAACGACAGGCCCGGGGCCAATGGCGGGTACTTGGTAGCCTCGGTTGCAGGAGCACACAGCAAGGCAATACCCAAAACTGTGAGCACTCTGAGCAAAGGAGCACTACAAGCCATTTTTTTCACTTAGTCCTATGTTTTGGAAAAGAGGCTTGTGTTGTCCCAATGGCAAGCTTGTGGAGAGCTTGCGCCTTCATTTATAGGCGTTTCTTTCCTGATGGATGCAAGTTGAGAGGCCGCTTCATTAGTCCAAGAAAGTTAGATGAAGACAAATAATGGGATATGTCAGGTGTGAACATGCGCCTGCATGGGCAATTATTTGGTTCTTTCGAAAATTTTGTTCTAACTATGACAAAAGATTTGAGTATTTTGCAAAATGCCATTTAGTATTTTTGGACTGGCATGTCAATATCATATTGAGTGATGTAAAGCTAAATTTCCTGCTTCTCTTTGTAGGTGCGTGTATATGTTTCTTGTTAGATGTTAACTCTCTTGTCCAGGCATGAACCACTTGCCAATCAAGATTCAGTGTGCTGGGAGTGTTTTATCTTTTTATTCTGCGAGGGCCACGTGGAAGAAATATGAACTGAGATCAAACAAAGAGCTTAGACTAGCTGGTTCTACCTTATAACTAAAAGTTAAGACTTGATTAGCCTAACTTTAGCTTTACACTCTAATTTATAAGTTTTGGATTTTTTTGCTGGACACTCTACTTTATAAGTTCATGAGCTAAAATTAGACCAAATAAATAAATAACTTTTTGATCTTATTCAATAAGATGTATTCTTTTTTCACTATAAATCCCATATAAGTTTAAACTAACATGAATGGGTTTGTGGTTTATAAGAGAACCCAAAAAGAAGTTGGTTTGTTTCACATAGGCTTTAGCTAGGCTAAATATGTTTAAAATTCGCATATGCTCGAGAATTAGACATCAATTGTTCGCATAACTACAATAAGATTGTGATTTGTGTGCATTTCAAGCTTCAGAACTAGGGGACCTAATTATTTTTTTCCATGTTGTGCTGTCAATGGGTACTTGAAAAGTTGAAAGCTAAACTTGCCAAACGTACCTTTTTATTTCGCAGTTTAGCTGTTAAAATGCAATTTTCTTGGCACATGAAAGGGAAACGTAGTACCCTCTCCAACCATTGTGAAAGAGAATTCCTTGGCTTTGTTGCGAGGCAACTTGACTTTCTACTAGTTTAAGTAGATAGGAATCCCTTTTCCTTCAAATGATCCTTTATTGACGCACCAGTCACCGCTTCTCCCTATATTGTTGTTTATAGTGTCACTGTTCACAAGATGCCACTAGTACTATTACTATTTTTACCATATAATTTTTATCACTCATTGATACACTCCAATAAGAATAAATCATCCCTCTTGGTTGAAGATTATCTTGTACTTTCCTACCGTGGTTGATAAAATTGGTATACTCTTTGTTGTTCTTGCTTTCCTAACATGGTATTATGTCACAGAAATCAGAATTCTAATTAATTGATGCAGTAATTTTGGCAACTACAAAGTAAGTGCAAACATCGTGATCACGTGACACATCAGTTTGGTTTGTCGCCTCAAGCAAATTGCATATATCTTTCACATTAGATATTCCTCCAACACTCGACTTTAGGATAAAGTTGCAAAAGGAAGATGGAAGGAAATGATAGAGAGGAATCCTTTCTCTAGTTTTGCATGCCACTTTGTCAAACCTCTTTTCATTATTGGCACATGATTAAAGTAGCATAATTATCAAATAGTAGAAGACAGCCTCATGCCGAGATCATCTATTTTAGATCAGATGATCTAATCGATCTTCTCATTCTCTTCTTATGAAATTTTTATCTTATGAGGAGACCACCATGGTCATATTAAGAAGTCACTTGCTATAAATGGCTTGACCGATATTGACCATCTATTTATTATATGTACATGAAGTGGTTAAGATCTGACGCTAATTTGATGGTCCACAAATTGTTAAACTTCTTTTCATGTTTAGTTTATGGATCAATTCAAAAGTTCAGTCTAACTCAACTCTTTTGTTGTTAAGACATAGTCCAACCTAATCCAATTATTTTAATTTTAAGTATTATTTGAATCGTCCAAATTCTGACCCATAAACATACCCGTAGCTCGTTTGGCCTGAACTTGTTACACCTATTCCGAGGCCTAGTTGATTAGAACTGGATAATTGGTTATTGGACAAACCTTGCAATCTTTTCTCCATGTTTTGTCGATGGATCCAAAGATGTCGTGGCGCACAGCAACCACACGTCCCATACAAACATTTTCGTTGCAGTTTCTGGCCGGAGTAACTACCTTATGCATGGAATGGATGAGTCTAAACAAGTGTTTGTGATCTGCCTTTTTCTTTATGTTCTTAATTTCTTTTAAACATTGTCAACATCGGGTTGGTTGTGGACTCGTGAGTGAGACGCGACCCGGCGATGTTGCACCATATAGGCATACTCCCGTGCAATGAATTGCCTGTTCAAAGTAACATCAGTTAGCTGGATGTGCATGGTCCCCACGATCTGTCCGTTTCTAACCGATTGCTTTTTTCCATTTACCAATAACTCATGTATAGATTTAGTTTTGGCTAAATTTGGCGTAATTTGGTTAAATTCAATTGCAATGGACGACCTAGAGCATTACTCAGCCAAACATTAAAACCATCAATATCCTAATCCAACTGGTTTTTCTAGGCTATTGTCTAGTTGCAATATTATATAGCATTGATGTTTGTAAGTTTTTGTCAGGATAGCGTGTAAATTCTTGCTAGAGATACATCTAGGATTGAATAAGAGAAAGCTACTAACCATATTATCTCTATCATCCCATGAAAGACATAAGATAAGCGACAGGCGATTGAAATTGGTTGTCACCACCAAATAACGCCGACACGTGGCCTAACACAGAATAAGAGGTTTTCTATAATTCCAACCTGTTCGGCTAATGAATTCTCATTCCTCCCGTTATGGCATTATTGGCATATCAATTATCAACTACCAAACTCAATATTAAGAGATTTGTTTCGCTCACCTGCGTATGAAAAAATATCTGAAAGTTATTTACTTCGTGTCCTCGTCATTGCTGGAGTCATGTTAGAAGTTTTTGCATATGTCTACGTGAAAATTTTAAACACACAAAATTGAGTGTCAATCCATGCATATCTCATCACTAAAAAAATAGTAAAATTTTAGACAAGTCGCAAGTATACTGAAGACCAAGTGTCTTTTTAACACAAGACGAACCAAATAAGTGAATAACCTCTTCAAACCAGATTTGATTGGGAATATACCAATAAAAAAAAAGATCAAATCAAAGTCTTTTTACTGCCCAGCCTGCCCACCATGGGCCCTACTGCAATAGGGCCCAAGAAGTCAGGAAGCTGAGAATATAGGCCATTGTATTGGCCCAATAAGGCCCAGAACGTATCCTATCCATATATAGCACGCCATCACGCTAGGGTTGGCTCCCCCGCGCTTCTCCATCGTCCCGTAACCCCCAACCGGCGGCGGCTTCGTCTCCCTCCTTTCGCTCCTCCGTCCCGCTCGAATCCATCACCATGGTGAGTAGCCAAATCAAGTCTAACGCCAAATGCTTACCGCTCCACTTAATGGCTGACCTAGTTGCTTCTTATGTCTCACTCGCAGATCATCTCCAAGAAGAACCGCCGCGAGATCTGCAAGTACCTCTTCCAAGGTGAGCTTCTATTCTTTCGCGCTTCCCTCTCATTGTTTTTTTATGCAAGTGATGATTACAAGATAGATATCCCGTGGTTGGTATTGTAATGCCGTTGGATTGACATGTTGAGTTACGCTACGGTTTAGCTGCTTGTGGTTGTTTTGGTGAAGGGGTGTGTGTCGGGGGGGGGGGGGGGGGGGGGGGGGGGGGGGGGTGGGGGTTCTGATGCTTATAACGGCTGCAAGATTTTACGAATTAAGGCGGTGTTGAAATCTAGGCTTCAGGTAGAGTTTAGATGGTTTTATCTCTAGTAGCAATTTGTGATACACTTGTGTGATATGACATTATGTAAGAGGACAGTCTATAACTTGTTAATCCTTAGCACTATTGCAGAGACCTGAATATTTGTGATAAAGAGCAAGTTAAAACATTTGTTTGATGATATGTTGGTCTTGTATATGTGCTAGGGACACTGGTCATAGCTGTAGATTGAGGATTTAGGTAAATTCTTTGGATTTCTATGCGTGCAGAGGGGGTCTTGTATGCGAAGAAGGACTACAACCTGGCCAAGCACCCAAAGGTTGATGTGCCGAACTTGGAGGTGATCAAGCTCATGCAGAGCTTCAAGTCAAAGGAATATGTGAGGGAGACCTTTGCGTGGCAGCACCACTACTGGTACTTGACTAACGATGGCATTGAGCACCTTCGCACATACCTCAACCTGCCATCTGAGATTGTGCCTGCCACCCTCAAGAAGTCCGCCAAGCCACCGTCTCGGCCATTTGGTTCTGGCCCGCCGGGTGACCGCCCCAGGTGAGCATTTGCTATATTATATTAATTCTGGGCACATCAAGTGTTTATGCTACTTATTGATTTGAGATGTTTGTTGTAATTGTTCTGTGGAGAGATCTGACTTGTATTATGAGTCTTGGAAAACTTGTGATATACAGTTAATTGAGAATCAGAGGCATGCTCTTGAACAAGCTACGCATAGAATTGGACTCCACATTTTAATATTAATGTGTTTTTTTTGTTAAGAAAGTTTCATTTGATAGTCTCCTGACAATTAATATCTTTCAACCTAATTGTATTGGTCCTGCTTGAGTTTTCTTTCTGCCAAATTCAAATAGTGCAATTTTTTGTGGCTTTCTTGTTATGCAGTATTATCAGATGAAATTATATGAGAGGCTTGTATTGTCACAAAATATTCACCACAAACTTGGTGATGAATTGAATAGTCCTGGTTATTTCTTACTAACAATCTTTCCTAATAAATATTGGATATGTCATTGTGTTCTCTTCTGCTAGTTTTCTTTTGTTGGATTCTATTATTTTCTCACTAATTTGTATGCTTCTTCACAAACTCACTTGACTGAACATTCTTGAACAGATAAAGTAGCTAAGCTTGTATTTTGCCCAAAAAAAATGAATGGCGCATTAGAGTAATGATATAATGAGGTTTTTCTGTTTCATTCTCTATCGTATGTCTTTGGAGTGTAAGGTTTCTATCTGTGAATTCATGGTCACTGATAACATCCTCTCTTTTGTTTGTTAGGGGTCCGCCTCGTTTTGAGGGTGACAGACCAAGGTTTGGGGACAGAGATGGTTACAGGGGAGGTCCGCGTGGTGCCCCTGGTGATTTTGGTGGTGAGAAGGGTAGTGCTCCTGCAGAGTTTCAACCATCTTTCAGGGTAAGAACTCTATTCACTGTTCTTTTGTTACCCAGATTGTTTGAGCATTAATGATCCTGCAGCTAGCACAATTGCTGTTTATGTGGCTGTTGCATCTTTTTTTTGTTGTTAGTGCGCAAATCTTTTCAGGTTATAACTGTGGTAAGATCAGCATTTTAACCGGAGAATTTTGACTGAGCTTAGTCATGTTTTCTATACTTTTCGAACTTTGGTGCATTAGTTGTTAATGGTTGATTCTTTGATTCCTAGCAGAGAATATTTAATCAAGAAATTGAACTAGTTGATATGTTGATTTTCTATTATTCCACTGTTTAAAAGAAAACAGTCTTGTTCTAGAGCTTGGTATTGGTGAACCTTAAATGTCTGTTCAGGAATTTTTCTTTTGTAGGTCTGTATCTCATGCGTGACTTCTTTTTGAATGTTTAGGGATCTGGTGGCAGACCTGGCTTTGGCCGCGGTGGAGGTGGTGGTGCCTTTGGTGCTGGTCCAGCATCTTCCATGGAGTAATGTTTCACCTTGTTGGAGTTACAGTTCGTCCATTAGCTGTTCACACCCTATGCACGAGGGGGCTTCTCTGTTGATCTTTGAGTTATGAGAATGATGAGATTTTGTTTCAAATTTTAGCTGAGGTTGTTCAGGACATGTTTTTATTATTTTTGTTTTGCTAGACAACTCATCAAATTGAGACATCTGTTGTTAGCTTATGAATTGTTTAGAATGTTGTGCCCAAAGTGTTATTTAATCTGTTGTCTGTGTGGTTCACCTCTCTGATAGCTTGAAACAACTCATTACCCGCCATGATGTGTGGAAAATGCTTCATTGATTTTTCTTTGACCGCTGGGGAAACTCTGATTGATGCGGTATATGCTTGATTGGTTGAGTATATGTAGTGTTTCAGATAGCTATTGAAATCTTGCATCCGTAACATTTTTGCTGTGATAATATTGTTCTTGCTGGGGAATCAATTCCTACTAGCACTACTCGCCTGAAGCTACTAAAGCTGCTCAATAATCTTAGGTACCTTGGTGGCATCTATATGTTCAACGGTTGACGAAAGCGAAATGGTCCAAACAATCTACTTATACTCGATCTCCTAGTCACGGTCTCGTATTTTCCATGTCAATACTCGTACTTTTACACGTAAATTTTTCAAACTCAACACACTTGTATTTTTATGGGCATGGGTACTCAATTTTTATATACAAAAAAGAAATTTCTATCAACATAAAAAAAATATGACACCTAAAATAAGCGGGAATACGATAATTTAAAATAAGAAAACATGCTGAATTTAAAAAAATTATAACAACTTAAAATAAAAAAACATGGCAACATAAAAAAAAAACATTGGATCTGACTTAAAAAAAACTTCATGCATAAATTCCGGGTCACAAATTTTACGCTGGGCATATGGCATAGGCGCATTTATCACCACAAAAAAAAGCCCAAAGGCCTCCACTTTTTATGAACCCGTTCGGACTCTCGTCTAAAGGTCGCCGCGCAGCCGCAGCTAAACCCCTAAACCCTAGCCCCGGACCCCATCACACGAGCACACGCCCTTGGTTCGGCTCTCTTCGTCATGGCCTCCCAAGAGCACGGCGAGCCGTCCACGCAACACCCCAACTCCGGATCTTTCGGCGGCGGCGGTGGTGGGGGCAAGAAGGGGTCGGCGTGCGAGGAGTGCGGGGAGCAGGCGTGGAAGTACCGGTGCCCCGGCTGCGGCCGCCTCACCTGCAGCCTCCCCTGCGTCCACTCCCACAAGCGCCGCACCGCCTGCACCGGCAAGCGCCCCCGCACCCACCCAGTTCCCCTCTCCCAATTCGACGACAACCAGCTCCTCTCCGGTGACCTACCTCCTCCTTCTTCCCGATTCCATCTTTAACAATACCATTTGATGTTCTTATCGTTGTTGTCTGTCCTTTTGCGTGTGAAGATTACAACTTGCTGGAGGAGACGAAGCAGGCGAGGGAATCGGCTCACAGGCTGATCACCGGGTTCGGCAGGAACTTTGGAGCCTATCTACCGAAGTGGCTGCATTTGCTCCGGAGGGCGGCGCAGCGGCGGGGTATCAGGCTCTCCTTCCTTCCCCGGGGTATGACCAAGAGAGAGCAGAATCGTTCGCGATATGACCAGAGGTTTGGTTGCTTCAAGAAATTCGAAGTTCTGACGCAATTTTTGTATTGATAATGCGATAGACTTGACAATTAGGTGTTCGATTTGAGTTACTGCCGGAACAAACTTATAATACACGGGAAATGTTATGAAATCGTGAAACTAACTAGATTTTTTTTGTGCTATGCATGGTTCATCAGCGCTAGAATAGAATGTGATTTTCTTAACTGGTTAATCATGTGCATTGTAATGGTTGCTTTTTTTTTTTCTCGAAGTGGCAGCAGGAGAACTGCTTGCCATTTCCATTAAGAAGTGAAGCAGGCTAGAGAAGTTTACAGATTACAACAGATTACCACAAAAAGGCTACTTGCAACATGTAATCCTACCCTATATAAATATGTACATTTCTCTTAGGAGCACACCAGGTCCCGTTAAAAGAGAGAAAATCTAGTTGGTTGAGAGGCCTGATGCTCAGGCCCAGGCCCAGGCTTGAAACTCCTCCTTGATTGCTGCGGAGAGCTCAAGTGCTGTTTAGGCTGTTGATTGAACACCCTACTGCAAGGGTGGATCCAGGACAAAAAATGAGTGTGGCACTATATGGGCACTATATAACTAACTAACTAACTAACTAACTAACGAGTACATTGTAAATGGCTGTTGAAGCTGTTAGAATAGATAGCATTATAAAATTTAAAGGTTCAGTGTAAATGAGAAGTTTAAAGCCATTACACAAGTAACATCAGTGCAAATATTCTTATAACTTATAAGTAACAGCAGGATACTAAATTACAAGAAATTGAAGTGTTGAAACAAAACAACATTAGGAGAACTATTCTTACAACTTACAAGTCACATGACTACAAGAGAAACTCCTAAAGCTTGGTGCTATTCTCTATATACTTCAGAAGCAAAGGCCTGTAGAAATTTATCACAAAGAACATACATTTAGGAAGTAGGATAATAGGTTTTGCATATGCCAATTCCAAATAGCAAGAACAAGGAACAAATGTGCTAGTTTATGACAAATAATAGAAATTGCAGGCTTACATGTTGCTGCCTGTTTTGAACTGAGCAACATTATAGAAATCCTAAGTACCAAATTTAGGAAAGAAAAGATCATATGAACATCTAATGATTTTATCTTAGCAGTTAGCATTGTAAACCCTGACAAACCAATTGGGGAATTAGAGCAGTGAGGCTGACCTCAGGGCTTTTTCTTGGCTCTAGCATCCGGGTGTCAACACATGCGCAACGTGCCAATGTTAGTGCTTGATGATTTGGCTTGTGATCTTGTGCCTTATGCCTTCTTTAATGATTCAGTGTGGACAAGATCTTAGAATCAAAAAAATAATAAAATTGACCAAGTAGAAGAGAAGAGGGGGAGAATGGAGGGAAGGGCTCCTACAAAAACTTTGGTGCTTATTTTTTTCATTTCGTTGCTTATCATTTTTATTCCCTTTTGTGCTGGGCCTAGGCAATCTTTTGTGGTTGAAATTTTTAATTTAATTGGTGAGGAGAGTTATTCCTAAATTATTACGTCTGAGCACTTATCGGTTTTGGCTTGCATTGGAGAGAAGTGGTCTTAGTTAAATACTCATAGATGTGTTAACACTCCCTCCCGAAGCACCTTTTCAAGTACCTCTTGCATTGGAGAAGTCCTTATAGAATTATGGTGGAGACTTCCTGAGGGAGGATACAAAGAGAGAAAGAGTTGCTTTTGTGTTTCTTTTGTCAGCAAGTGGTAGAGAGAGTTAAAGAGGATGTGGGCTGTGCGCTAAGTTGAAAATCTTGACATCAGTATAAGGCCACATGGGTCATGGGTTTTGCTTTTTAGGTTGAGCACATGTGCTAGTCGGTGCCTGGTGGGGACACTAGGCTTGGGCCACTGGGGGCACAGCTACTACAGCTCAAAGGGTCACATAGTTATTACTAAAGTGGAGTGGGGGCTTAGGACCTCACTCAATTACACATGGGTCCCCCTTGCCCGATTGTTCCTCTCTTAACACATCCTCCTTAGCACCAGGGTGATCAACATGTAAATTGTTATTTGGGTGAACCTTCTGCACCCATCTTAATGATCACTTATATGGTGCATGAAGAAAACCACGTCTCTCTGTGCACATAGCTATTATCAAAGTGGAGTGGGGGCCTAGGACCCCACTCAATTACACGTGGGGCCGCCCTTGACCGATTGTTCCTTTCTTACCACACCCTCCTCAGCACCATGATGCTCAACTTGTGTTCCGTTGGTCTGTTCTGCCTTGTTGCTTGGCCTATGTTTGGACATCCTTCTTAGCATTAATGAGATGAGTATTATGCAGAAATCTTGTCATACTGATGATTGTGATTATAGCTTCATTTCAGAATTACTTGATTTTGTGATTTATATCACATGATTCATGATTGTAGCTATATCTTATTGCAGGAAGGATTGTATATACTGGACACTTGAGTGGAAGTTTAATTCAACCGATGTTGTCCTAATTGATCATGGGTAAGTTTCTGATAATCTGTCAATACAGAATGTTGATTCTGTCTTTCCAATATGCATGCTTTGCAAATCTTAGACCCTGCAACATGACAAGATATCTAAGTTACAACTGTTCTAAATTTCTGAAAGGTATCTAAGTTACATGTAAAACAGTAAAAGTAAGATGACGGCCAAAGTTTTGCGTATCTAATTATTGAAAGAAGTGAAATTTGTCTTTTTTCCTTTCTATGCTTCATTTTTATGCCTTTCTTTTTCCAGAATAGATGAGCACACAAGCTTGCTATCTTTATTGGAAGAACATCTGAGTCCTGGTCCATGGAATGATCAACTTACACCATATCGCAATACAGAATTGCGTGATCTGAAATTATTCATTCAAAAATCCACCAAGGTACTGTAGTCGAGTTACCATATTTCTGTTATGATATTTGCTCTATTTTATTTTCAGAGCATAACCATTTCTTTTAATTTGTTTAGGTATCGAAATCATCATATCGCCAGATCAATGTAGAAGAACCTTTAGGCCCACAACTGAGGAGTATCTTTATTATGGAGTTCCCAATTATTAATGTCTTTCTTCCTTCAGACAGTTATGACTTTGAAGTTGAGAAAATGGTAAACAAGCTTACTGGAGATGACAGACCACCCGGTAGCTCAGTTAATAACGCCACTGTAGAAGCAACGGTGTTCAGTGTGGAGGAAATAGAAGAAGGCGAGTTGACCTCAGAGACACAGGTTATAGATCTCAAGGATTCTGGAACTTCACATACCTGTAATCTTGCTCCAATAAAAGGTACAACCAAATGTAAGACAGATAGCATTAGAGATTCTTCCGTGTTGTCTTGTGTCAGTGTAGCTTCAGATGGACTCGGTACTCATCACGAAGAACCCAATCAACAAAGCAAGCTGGTACCGGATGCTACAACTGGAGCTCCAAAAATTAAATCTTGCATGGAAGTTTATCTTCTGGACACCGAGGAAATTTGTGTGTTCCCTGAGGATACAAACTTGCACTTTGAGCAAGAAGTGGTAGATGCTTACTCAGAACTAACTGGAGGGATGAATCCTGATGATTTCTTATGTTGTGATTTAGAATTATTGGATGAATCTGAATCAACTGAAATTAGGTCTCCACTCAAATTATGGGAGGCATTAGAAGAAGGGGAGATTCCAAGCTTTTGATTTGTTTTGTCATTCTGAAGAGAACACGTGGATACATGATACTTGGATTTGATGTAACTGGAACAACGAGCCTGCCAAGTGCCCAAGTACCTTATGCTTTTGAAATGCATTGATTTCATTCACCAGAAGCAATTTCAGTGGAGCTGATGTATATCTTAGTAACGGTTGGACCAGTAACATGCATGTGCTAATTCCATCCTCAGAGATTCTGCAGGTCCTATGATGATATGATTTTTTTTTTTTAAAAAAAGTTTTTGCTCTTTCTAAAGCATGCATAGGATGTCTTCAAGTTTGACTTGAAGGTAGCTTGTTTACTCTAGCTGCAGAAATTTTGGAGTTGCGAGGCTTTGCTTGTCAAAATAGTCTACCAATCAATTCTGAATCGAGGCAAAGTATATATAATGGTTGTATGTAAAAGTCTGCAAATTTTGTGATTTGTGAATGCAATTTTTCTCGGTTGCCAGAGATTTTGTGATTTAGTTCCTGAAACTCAATATGTTTATCATAATTGATGCGAGATTTTGTGATTTGTGAATGCAATTCTAAACTCGCTATTCCAAGGTCCAGTTAAAATTGATGCGAGTGTTTAAATTGCTGGTAGCCTAGGCCTCTGTGTATTTTCTTCGTAACCAGAATTGCTTTTTTTTTTTTTAAAATGAAAATTTATAGACGTGTGATTCACAACTAAAATCACGAATGAGCCAAAAATAATTTTGCGAACCCAAAGTTGCAGTTATGCGAGTGGTCTTGCACTCTAAAAACTAGAAACGCTTGAATTATTTGGGCCAGGGGTGGTGTGTTGTACGATTTGAAGTTTAAAACTGTAATTTTTTAACGAGTATATTTATCATAATTGTATCCATTAGAATTGTAAGTCCTAAAATTCATTTGATTGATCTGCCTCCGGCCTACCAAATAACATTCAAATGATATAATTTTATCACATTTTGTCATATTCAAATTTGGATACACGTATTTATTTATAGAATATAGATACAAATTAATATGGATATTATATCGGATGAAAAATTCTTAAATATTAGATAATTTGAATTATCCATATTTGTTGTAATTGTATACCTCTACCTATTTAAATGCAAGAACAGCGTAAGTAGCAGGTGTCAGTGGGGCAGACGCTTCCGTAATCGCTTTAGAAAACGCAACCTCCCGAAGCGTCTACACCCTACAAGTTACCAGCCCCAAAATTCCAAAAACCACAAGCCATAAAAAAACCAGCAATCTCTCTCAAAACAAGAAGCCCAGCAATTCCCGAGGTCACAGCGACACATCCACAATTTCACACCGATCCCATCACGCGAGCCGAGACCCCGGACACCCATGGCGTCGGCGGGCGGAGGAGGAGGTGGTGGTGGGAAGGTGTCGTTCAAGGTCATCCTCACCTCCGACCCCAAGCTCCCCTACAAAGTGTATGTGGATGCACTGTCTCTCGGATCGGATCTTTCCAGCTCTAGGGTTGTTGTTCTTGTCTCTGTTTGATCCGATCAATATGCTTTGTCCCGTGCAGTTTTAGCGTCCCCGAGGCGGCGCCGTTCACGGCGGTGCTCAAGTTCGCCGCCGAGGAGTTCAAGGTCCCTCCCCAAACCAGCGCCATCATCACCAACGGTAAAGTATCATCTCCTTCTCTCCTAATGATCTCTCGTTTCGTTGAGCCATAATTCTTGATTGCGTGTACTTCTCGTTTAGAAGGATCACCTTAGATGTTTGATGAGGGTTTTGCAGGTTGTGAAGTGTTCACCAATGACGATTTTTAGGTTTTCTTGTTCTAGTTTAGGGATTCTGTGCACAAATTGGAGTTTGGAGTTTAATCCTGCTGTAAGAACTTGTTAGTTTCTTCAATAAATCTGGGACCAAATGTCCTTCCTGTAAAAAAAAAAAAAAAAAAAAAAAGAGGAGTTTGGAATGGAAGTTGGAACTATTGAATTGGAGCATGGATGTTGGTGTGGGTTGGGATATGCCTGTGAAATTTACAAAAAACCAACCTGGCAGAACAAAGCTCGTGGTTATTTCTGCATATTAACAAGAAATAACAGATTGATTTTACATGCTCTCAGTGTTAGATTTTGTTCACTTTGGTAAGGAAATGGAAAATTTTTAGCTAACATTAGGAAAGCTTTAATACTGCCAACTAAAACGGTATAAAGGATTACATATTTTTATGGATTCAGATGGATAGAGAAGAAAAATGGCAATTGCTTTGCTTGTTTGTTCAGCTTCAATACACAACATTTTCATGTGTTTTGAAATGGTGTTCTATCTTTCCCTTTGCAGATGGAGTTGGTATCAACCCCCAGCAAAGTGCAGGTACCATGTCCAAATACTCTCCCATTTACAGTTTTTTTTTTCACAAATCTGCGGTGCTTTTTATTTATTTTTTCTGAACTGTGATGATGCTTTGTTAGTTACCAGATGTTTATCTATACTCTTTGGAAGATTGTTTCGTTCTATTACTGATAGATATGCAATTTGCATGCATCTGTTGTTCTTAAGAAGCTGAACAATCTGCTTTGCCGAACCATTTTGGTTCTCTAGAAGATCTATTGAACTATCTAGTGAGGTTCTTGGTTTTGGATAGCTTGTATTTACTTAGATAAAACATTGTTGTCATTGAAAATGCCTATGACGTGCTGCTTGAAAAGAGCGGACACCTAAGCTATTAGCCACTAGAATTTGCAACGAGGCAATTAGAAGTGTCTCAATGATACCTTTATTTGCGTGTTTGAGCTGATATATTCCGGTGATATCTGAAATATTGAATATCCATCTTTGTGATTGGCCTTTTGTTGCTTCATCTATCTGCTCGTGGCTAAACATAATAAATCAACATTATAGTGTTTCATGTTTTTTGTGGTATAGACTGTTGTCATTTTGTGTCGTCTCAAAATGATATAATATTCCCATTATATTTCCTTTTCTTATGTTTGATTACTGTTAAGTAACATAGCAGTTGGATCCGTTCTTTTATGTTACTGACACGAGCTACTGCATTTCCAGGCAATGTGTTTTTGAAGCATGGCTCTGAGTTGCGTCTCATTCCCCGTGATAGAGTTGGAGCTTTGGCTGCATAATTCCAGTCGATATAATCCATAATGAAAGAAACTTGCAGAATAATATTTGCTGTTTACTGTACAAGGTGACTAGTTGAGGATAATTTATCAGCAGTTGCTATGCTATTGTGACATGGTTTGACTCCTTGATTGCCCAATCGAAACATGAACTGTTTGCATTTGATGGTGCTGATTTGAACGATCGTAGCCGTCTATTACCCATGATCTGAAGGCCAGGAGCACCTTCCCACCCTCCCCTAGGATAGGAAAGGCCCCATCTAATTTTTGTTTTGGGCAAAAAGTTCATAGGAAACATCCTGCTTACAGGGGTAGGAAGGGTGATATGGTGTACCATATGAAAGGGCGGTTTGATACATGTTGAATGTTAGGGTTTTTTATTTGATTGGATTTAGTCTATTCACACCGTATACCTTAGGTTGCTCATGATCCGACGGCTGTGAGAAGCTTCCTATGGGAAGCTCTCTCCAACTTTTGTGGGTGTTACGTCCAATGGAATATCCCCCTAGTTTCTTTGGAGGACCAATTTAGTCAAGTAATTCTAGGTGGTTTATTTCAATTTTATATAGTGAGATTCTACACCGACCAGACCTGATTTTGCATAATGAAAATACACCTCCTGGAGTGATGGCGCAAAACTGGGGCGCTGGCAGCGCGGCTGCGGAGGGGCGGCGTGCTGGCATGCACGGGCCGGCAATGGGCGTTGGCACCACTCGCATGCGGGTGGTCACGGCGGCAAGCACGGCCACCAGATGGACCGCGAATTGGGGTCGAAGAACGCAGCGGAGCTACCGCCATATCTGGAGAAAAGAACAATGCTTTTGCGGAATGGGCAGCACGTAGCACAAAGCCATGTCAAACCAAGACCAAGTTGACAGCATAATGGCAAGGTTGTTTGGGTCACTCTCTCGCCAGGGTGGCATGCATCACTGGCACTGGCTAAATGTGACTATGCATCGAAGGTTGTTTGGGTCACTTCCTCGCCAAAAAAAATGTCTGATTTAAATTCCATCTTAATATTTGATTTGCGTTCTAATTGTGTCAAGATGATTTACGTTTATAGATTTGTTCAAGTGTACATGAAAGATTTAGATACTCAAAATTTAGGATTTACAAAAATCAATCATACTCGTAACTAATCAAATCAATTCTATACCCTTCCTACCCGGGTAAAAATTCTCTAAATTGCAAGTGTCTCAGACATATCAAAAAATCCATGCACAAACAAGTCTCCTTGTGGCGGCGTGAGTATAAGGCTAAGTCCAGTGCAGAGGCGCTTCGCGAGGCGATTCAATAGAATATTTTTCAGTATATTCTGTGCCACGTGTGCGAAGCACCACCCCAAACATCCCCCTACTCCAATGCAAGGCGCTTCGCGAGGCGTCTTCTCCAAGCGTCTCTCTCTCCAATGCAAAGGCGCTTCAAGAGGCGTTTCGTGTGGGACTTGCATATATAATATGTATTAAAGATTATAATTACTAAAATGAATTTCGGATAATTCGAACACAGCCAAATAAAACATAAAAATTGTAAATAACATTAAAAAAATTCATAATTTTTTTAAATTTTTTTATTTAATAAATGACACACATAGAAATAAACAAGACACATACTAATTAAAATTCGAATACATTTTAAACAAGACTCCGCACAAACTACTACATTTCGGTATCGTCGCCCCTGAAATGCTGCCAAATGTGCTCAACCAGATCCCGTTTCAGTTGCTGATGTGTTGGGCGAGCCCGGATTGCATCATTTTGAGCTAGCATATGTGCGAATATTGGCGGAGCACTCCCGTGGAGAATAGGCGGTGTAACGGTAGATGTCCTTTGGCTATCGTACGACCCATCGGTCGGGTCATGAGAGTGTCGCTCATCCTCGATTATCATGTTGTGTAGGATGACACACGCTTTCATAATATTGGCAAGGGTTGATCGTCGCCAAAATCGACCGGGGCCGCGGACAATAGCAAATCGAGTTTGCAAGACCCCAAAAGCTCGCTCCACATCTTTTCTTGCTCCTTCTTGGTGCTGTGCGAACAACATGTCTTTCTCCGTTTGGGGCAAGGGAATGGTCTTCACGAAGACAGCCCATTCGGGGTAAATACCATCGGCTAAGTAGTACCCCATATTGTACTGTGTCCCATTAACATAGTACTGAACAGCAGGAGCTCGGCCGGCCAACACATCCGTGAAAAGGGGGGATTGATTTAGCACGTTGATGTCGTTGTTAGATCCGGCGACACCAAAGAAAGCATGCCATATCCACAGATCTTTGGACGCAACCGCTTCCAGTATTATTGTAGGGACTCCTTGATCACCGCGGGTGAATTGGCCCCTCCACGCAACTGGGCAATTGCGCCATTCCCAGTGCATGCAATCGATGCTTCCCAGCATCCCTGAGAAACCTCGCTCCTCTCCTTGCCGGAGCAGACGCCGGAGGTCGTCGATAGTAGGTTGACGAAGATATTCCTCCGCGAACCGATCAATGATTCCTTCGACGAAACGCTCCAGACACTCAATAGCCGTCGACTTTCCAATGCGTACATACGCATCGACGGCATCGGCGGGGGAGCCGTAGCACAACATGCGCAATGCCGCTGTACACTTCTGCAAGGGAGATAGCCCCTTTCTAAGGAGGGCATCTCTCCTCTCATTGAAGTACGGGGACCACCCCCTAAGAGCTTCGACGATTCGCAGAAACAGGGGTTTCCCCATTCGAAACCGTCTGCGAAACAAATACTCGGGGTAGACCGGAACGTCGGCGAAGTAGTCCGCGACTAGACGGCCATGACCGCCTTCGCGATCTCTATCGATGTACCTTCTGCTACCTCGTCGACGGCGGTGCGAGGTACCATCGTCTATGCTGGCTTCGAGGTCGTCAACAACGTGACGGTACAGGGGTTGGACCGTCAACCCACTCTGCACAAACGCCGCCACGAACTCTTCGACTTGGTTGATGGCTTCATCGTCGCCACTACTTGTGCTTGAGCTAGAGGACATTTTTTTTGAACAAGGCAAGATATTTTGGACAAGGCAAGATCTTGTGAACATGAAGGCTCCAGGGGTTCTGATATATAGGGAGAGAAGCGAATCAAGCACATGGGCCTTTTCCAACGGCTAAATACAAAGGCATCTATCACATGTGTTGGTTCCAACGGGTACAATCCAAAAGTATGGAACACATATCGATCACATGCTAAAAGCAACGGCTAAAATTCAAAAGTATCGATCACATGCCAAAAGCAACGGCTAAATACAAAGGCATCCATCACATGTGTTGGTTCCAACGGGTACAATCCAAAAGCATGGAACACATATCGATCACATGCCAAAAGCAACGGCTAAAATTCAAACAGGTAAATCCAAAACGACTTAAATTAATAATGCGAGTACAATTTTACAAAGGAAAAGTACATCATTCAAGCTACTACTTATTCTTCATTTCCTTAATCATGTCGTTCACGTACTCTAATGCGGCCTCATGCGCCTTCTTACGAGCATCCGAGAAATTAGATGTATCCCCCATAATCAGTTTCGTCAGCGACTTCATAAATGTGGCTTTTTCCTTGCTTTTGGCCATCTCTTGCAAATTCTCGGCTGTAGCAACAGCTTTGTCGGCCACCCTATCGATGTCGGCATTGGCTTGGCCGATGCGCTGCAGGGTCTCCTCGTACGCCGAGGACGCCGAGGATGTTTCACTCATTTTTG
The DNA here is from genome assembly GCA_019359835.1 of Pharus latifolius. Lineage (NCBI taxonomy): Eukaryota > Viridiplantae > Streptophyta > Magnoliopsida > Poales > Poaceae > Pharus > Pharus latifolius. The sequence continues at coordinate 1,910,872 of CM033319.1, forward strand.
TCTTACCCTTCCGCTTGTTCTTTGCGGCATCCCGCCCTTCCGGTCGTGGAAGCTCCACAGGTTCGTCGTCGTTGTTTGACGACGACGTGTGGGCACCTTCTTCGTTGAGGTGAGCTCTTTTGGAAGAGTCGAGGTAGCTTCGGCACCACTTCGATTGACCACGCACGGCAGTCCACCAGTGCTCCAAGATGAAGGGATGACCCACCTCCTGCTTATACATGTCCCGTGCTTGAGACATTAATTGGTCGTCCGAACGACCACTGGCGTAGGCATTCCTCAACCTACAATAGATGCCATTGAAGTGAACAATTTTCTTATTGTTCTTTAGCCAATGGTCTTTGCAGTGCCTAACGTCCCGTCTGCGGTCGGGCGGACTGCTCCTGTTGTATACCTCGGCGACCTTCGACCAATATACGTCGAACTTTTGGTAGTTCCCCTCCACCGGATCAAGAGAGTTATTCAACCATGCACTGATCTGGAGGACGAAAAATTCAACTTTTCAAAAACTAAGACAAACCCTGTGGACAAAAAATGTACGATACAAATATTTAATATTTAGATGAACACTCACAAGTCGCATGTCGTCCGGTTGTGATCAGTTCAATCGTTTACGCCGCTGTGCGGCGGTTCCTTCGCTTTTGCCGGCATCGTCGGCGTCCTCGCACTCGACCGGGGCCGTGCTATGCGGACTGCCGGTATCTGATACCGCCGTGGAGCGGGAATTCTTTGCCGGTGCTTGCGGAGGCGACATTTCCGCGGGGATGGTCGGAGCTCCAACGAAATGAGGATTCTGACCGTAAGGGCCGTAGGGGGGTTGTGCGTACGGATGTGCATATGGATATGGTTGGCCGTATGGAGGGGGTGGGGCGTATGGTGGATAGCACATCGGATATGGTGGGGGAGGGGGCTGAAAACTGGCCGGATTTTGGCCGCTTGGCGCTTGGGGGCTCTCCTCATCGAAATTAGGCTCGCCAAACCAGTTCACATAACCGCGGGGGGGAGTGTTGGCCATCGGAAAATTTTCTGGGAAAAAACGGGTTGAACTTCGCTGGAAAAGTGTGTGGTTTGAACTTGTGTTGAGTGCAAATGAGCTGAAACTTGCTCCTATTTATAGCCAGGGGAGCACACAATTTTTCAGAATTTTTTGGTGATTTTTGGTGAATTTTTGGTATTTTTTATGAATTTCTAGGCTTAAAAACGAATAAATTATTTAAAGCGGCTAGTTTTTAACGGCTATAATAAAACAGCTATTTTTTGTCTCACTGACAGGTGGGACCGGGGAGAAAATGAGCCAACGGTTAGTTTCCCGCGTATACAAAACCCTCAATACACTGACAGGTAGGACCCACAGGCAACCGGGCTCGCAAACCAGTGGGCAAAGCGCGTACACACGCGTATGCACGAAGCCAGCGCGTGCACTGCCACCACGCGTTTTGTGGGCCCCACCAAAACGCGTGGCGCACGCACGCACCGCGCACCCCATCACTGACATGTGGGTCGTGACGCGCATTTGGGCCCACATGTCAGTGCACGTGATCAGCGAGTAAGGAGCGCACGCGGGGGACAGCGGTGGGGCCTACAAACCGCGTCTCGGGGCGCCGCGTGTGCTCCAACGCGGGCGCCACGCGTGCGAGGCGTCGGTGGGCCCCACCTGTCAGACACCGGTTTTGCGACGCCAGCCGTGGCGTTCTCTCTCTCCTCGCGCGCGTTTTTTATTATTTTTTCCCCGTGGGGCCCGCATGTCAGAGCGCAGTAGCGCCGGGGTTGGACTTAGCCTAAGAGGGGAGCTCCGCTAGGATGGGGAGGGAGGAGTTGCCGCTTCAGTAAGCGTCTGCCATCGTCGCGTCTCAAGTAAGCCGTTCACAACGAGGTTGACAGCGTTCTTCCCTTAGTTCCGTTGTGCTCCACTGTTGCCGGTGTGCCACCCTGAGCGCCGTCGTCAAGGCAGGCGCGGGGGCACACGGGCACGCCGCGCGCTTGAGGCAGCGGCAGTTGAAGGGTTCCACTTCCAACTAGTAGCAGGAGCGGCTACGATCGTGGCTGGTGTGCGAGTGCGACATGGGCTAGAGACTAGAGAGGCAGACGTGGTGGCCGCGGTCACGTTGACGAGGGGAAAGGCCATGGCATATGACATAGTGGAGTCGACGACGGCCACCATTGTGTCACAACCTGAGACTGTTTCACCCATATGGCGAACTCCTTTTTGACCCAATAGTTTGTTCAAGAGCCTGCTCAGGTGCATCATTCCCATCCTAGTCTCCAATGCACAGCAAAATACAGGTGCAAAGACCACCCCTAATTTATCACCGGAAATACTATTCATAAGGAATCTATGAAACTATGCTATTTTCTAAATCCACCAATAATAACTCTGTGTGATTTGAAATCATAACTATTTAACACATTTTTTTTAATTTTTTCAACCAACCATATTAAGACACACTAACTAGTTTATAAAATTTTAGTACTCGAATTCAAGGCATACAATAGCTCTTTATCACTAGATAAATCACTTAGCTAGTTTCTCTTTCTATTTCTTGCACTTACATTTGATCTGAACTATGAGATTGTTTGATCGATGTCCTCGTGAGCTAGACTAGTTTGTAGACATATTTGAGACTTGTTTAAAATTTTGAGTGTCTTTGTTGTTGCATCTAGGCCTTTCATGCCTAACCCTGATGTGTTTTGATGGTTGATGATAATAAGTATTTTTGGACTAACTATGTGTTTGAGTTAGTGTTGCAGATTTCAGACAAACGCACAAAAAGCGAGGGCTTGTGATCAAAATGTTGAAGTTCATTTTAAGCATAAGAAGACGCAAAAAGAAATTGTTTTTGCTGGACTAAACTGATGCATCGAGGTATGTTGTAGTTCTAGGTTTACCGATCTCAGGGTGCATGAAGATCGATCGGTTTAAGGATTTTATTCTTAGTTTAAACCGTACTATAAAGAGGGGACGCAAGTTCTCTCTACATCTGCAATCATACCGAGAAAAATCTAGGTCAATGCACGCATATCATTATCTGTGGTTTTTCGACAATTTGTTTTGATGTATTGAATTTTGTCAACAGTTGAGGTTTTTACTTCTTGAGAAAGATCTGAAAAGATCTAATTTTTGTTGCTGTTGTCAAAAATGTTCTTCTCGAAAATATCTTCAAAACAAAACTGAAATCATTTGAATCAGATCTCTGGATTTTGAGTTTTCTCTGTTTTTATCCAGACTGACTGTCAGTCTTTGTAACTGACTGTCAGTATGAATGTCAGTTTGATAAACTGACTAATCTCCAGAGAGTATGTTTTTATTGAGCTGATTTTTGTTGTACTAGACTGACTGTCAGTGTTGATAACTGACTGTCAGTGTTGATAACTGACTGTCAGTATGAATGTCAGTTAGTGCAAACTGACAAATCTCCAGAGAGCATGTTTTTCTGTCTCAGATTTTTTGTACTAAACTGACTGTCAGTATGAGTATACTGACTGTCAGTGTGGGTTTCGACCACAGAGAGTTTTTGAGTTGGTTTTTAATTCTGTTTTTCTCTGTGAGACTGACTGTCAGTTTGATACACTGACTGTCAGTTTGGGCAGTAAATTTTTGTTGTTATCTGCTTCAACGGTTATAAAGTTTTTAGCCGTTGCTTTTCACTGTTGACATTGTGGACACTGACTGTCAGTCTTTGTAACTGACTGTCAGTTTGGACTGTTTCTTTTTACCGTTTTAGTCCACAACGTTCGAGCTGTTGTGATCCTATTTTTACTCTTTCTGGTGATACACTAGACTGACTGTCAGTTTGTGAGACTGACTGTCAGTCTTAGTTACTATTTTTCAGCTCGAGCTCAAACGGCTCTTTTGACCACGAAGGCTATAAATAGAGGTGTTGAGCTACTGTTTCAACACAAGAAAACACAGCAACACAGCCTTTCTTACTTTCTCACTAGTGCTTCTTCGTTTTACTTAAAACTTGATCTTTTGATCGAGTCGTGAGAGTTTTAGCCACATCGAGCATATTGTTCTTGCATTCCCATTTCTAGATATTTTTCTCGGTGTGCATTGGAGGTCTAGAGTAGACCTTGCTTCTTATTACTCTTGGTGAGCGCCCTCACCTAGACGGTTCGGAGGCGGAAATCGCTGATCTCTCCAAATCGGAGATTGTCGGAGAGACGCGATAACTTGTAAAAGGCTTGGTGCTCGCCTTTCCGGAGGGGACAAGGAGCAACCTTAATATATAGTGTCCTGTGTGGATACTGAAGCTATACTCAAGGACTGAGTGCTTCAACGAGGACTAGTGGAGACTGGGCGTGTCTCCGATACCTCGGGATATATCGGTTTCAATCTCTTATCTTTTTCTATTACTTGTTTTATCTGAATTTTTCATTTGCAAAAACAAATTTTAAAAGTCTCCTATTCACCCCCTCCCCCTCTAGTCGACACCCTGATCCAACACGTGGTATCAGAGCACGGTCTCTCATTTATAAGCTTCACCGCTTAGAGAGAGGATGTCGTCTACTGATGGCTTTAATCTGGGTCATACTAGCCGTGCGCCTATCTTTGATGGGACTAACTATCCCTACTGGAAAGTGCGTATGTCTGTATTTCTAGAAGCCATGGGATTGGATGTCTGGTTGATTGTTAAAGTTGGTTTTTCTCCTCCGGATGATCCGGAAAGCTATACTGAAGATGATAAGAGAAAACAACATCTGAATGCTCGTGCTTTAAATGCTTTATTTACTGGTTTATCTCTAAATGAATTTAATCGTGTAAGCAATTTGAATACTGCTCACAAAGTTTGGAAAACTTTAGAAGAAATATATGAAGGAACTACTAAAGTAAAAGAGGCTAAACTTTTAATGGTTAGACAAAAGTATGAAACTTTCAAAATGTCTTCTTCTGAAACTGTTGATTCCATGTTTACTAGATTGAATAATATTGTGAATGAACTTAAAGGTCTTGATGTTATCTTTACTGATCTAGAAATTGTCAGAAAAATGCTTCGAGCTCTCCCAGAAAGCTTTGACACTCTTGTAACAGTTTTGACAAACTCCGATCTTTCTACAACTTCACCTACTGATCTCTATGGAAATTTGATTACCCATGAAATGCACAAAAAGGAGAAGAAGGAACTGAACGAAACCTCTGATACAAAGAAAAAGACGGAGGCTTTCAAAGCAAATTCTAAGGACGGCACAAGTGAAGGTTCCTCTGATGAAGACTTGGCTCTCTTGGTAAGAAATACTCAACGTCTTCTTCGCAGGTTACACAAGAAGGGAGTGAGCATCGACACTCGTCCAAAAGGTTCAAGACCAACAAACTTCAAAGATGTGATATGCTATGAATGTCATGAAAAAGGACATATAGCATCAAGATGTCCGAACAAGAACCAATCTACGGATAAAAAGAAGAAGAACTTCAAGAAGAAGTTTAACACTCCTAAAAAGGCATGCTTTGGCGAATGGATGTCTGGAGGTGAGAATTCCGACTCCGACTCTGATGATGAGAGATGTACAAAGAAATTAGCCGGAATCGCCCTCAAAAATTCATCAAGCTCTCCAGTTTGCCTTATGGCAAAAAGGAATGAAAAGGTAACTTCTTTTGATCCCTCCTATGATGATCTAGTTGAAATGCTAAATGAAATCAATGAGGCCTATGGCAAAACTAAAAGAAAATATAAGACCCTTAAGGAAGAATTTTTAACTCTTTCTGATCAACACTCTGAATTAAAGGAATCTTATGAAAAAGCTCTTATGAAAGATGTCTCAAATTTGTCTTGTAAAGCTAGCATTGGTACTTCTTGTGATGATATTGATAATTTTCAACTAGATACACCATGCGCTTCAAATGAATCCACTCTCTGTGAAAATATTAAACTTAAATCTCAAGTTAAAAAATTAGAAAAAGGGTTAGAAAATAGCTATAAAGGTAAAATATCTCTTGACCTAATTTTAGGTAGTCAAAGATGCACCTTTAGAAAAGAAGGTCTAGGATATTTTCCTAATAAAGATAAAAAGATAAAAATTAGAACTGTTTTTACAAAAGCATGTAACCTGTTTTGTCATAAATGCCATGAAGTAGGTCATTCACATGATTCATGCCCTCTTATGACATCTGCATATTTTGATGCTTGTTACATGCTAAAACGGTCAAAGAAAGGTTATGCTATTGCAAAGTATGTGGGTGCACCAATGATGAACAAAAGGAAAAATTCTATTTGGGTGCCCAAAACTTTGATTGCTAATATTAAAGGACCCAGAAGTGTTTGGGTACCAAAATCAACTTAAATTCTTTTGCAGGTAAACTACAAAAATGGTGGACGTCATTGGGTGCTTGATAGTGGATGCTCCGAGCACATGACCGGAAATGCCAAACTGTTCACCACAATAAAAGACAATTCCGACGAACATCAAAAGATCACCTTTGGAAATAATCGTCAAGGAAGCGTGACAGGTTTGGGTAAAGTTGCCATTTCAAATGATTTAACAATTTCAAATGTTCTTTTGGTTGAATCTTTAAATTTTAATTTGCTTTCAGTTGCACAAATTTGTGATCTTGGTTTCCGCTGTATCTTTTATCCAAATGAAGTTTTGGTTGAAAATTTAAAAGACAATTCTTTGATTTTTAAAGGTTTTCGTCATGAAAATTTATATCTAGTTGATTTCTCTTCAAAAGATGCATCTCTCACAACATGTCTTGTCTCACAAACATCTAAAGGATGGTTATGGCATCGGAGACTTGCTTATGTTGGAATGCATCAACTTAAAAAGCTTTTCAAACGTGATTTAGTTATTGGCTTAAAGGATGTGGTCTTTGAAAAGGATAAACCTTGTAGCGCTTGTCAAGCAGGCAAGCAAATAGCTACCACACATCCAACTAAGCGAATACTTTCTACAAGCAAGCCTTTGGAACTTTTGCATTTGGATTTATTTGGACCTTCAGAGTTCCAAAGTATTGGGGGAAATAGTTATTGCTTTGTTATTGTTGATGATTTCACTCGTTTACTTGGGTTTTCTTTATTTTTCAAAAATCTGAAACCCCCGATGTTTTCAAAAGTTTTGCAAAACGTGTTTCTAATGAATTCGAATTATCCATCAAGAAAATCCGTAGTGATCATGGTGGAGAGTTCGTTAATTCAACTTTATTTGATTTTTGCGACTCTCTTGGAATCAAACATGAATTTTCCACATCCTACACTCCACAGCAAAATGGAGTTGTTGAAAGGAAAAATCGAACATTAATAGAGATGGCAAGAACCATGTTATGTGAGTATAATACTCCTATTCGCTTCTGGGCAGAAGCAGTTCACACAGCTTGCTATTCTATTAATCGACTCTATTTGCATCCTCTTTTGAACTTGACACCTTATGAACTTCTTTTTGGAAGAAAACCAAATATTTCATATTTTCGTGTTTTTGGTTGTAAATGTTACATCTTAAGAAAAAGAAACTTTGGTGGAAAATTTCAAAGAAAAGTTGATGAGGGTTTTCTAGTTGGTTATTCTACCACTAGCAAAGCCTATCGTGTTTTTAACAAAACATCAGGTTGTATTGAGGAATCTTGCGATACTGAGTTTGATGAAACTAATAACTCGCAAGAAGAGCAAGCCGTTCATGACACTTCAGGTGAAATTCAAGAACCTTTGAAAAATCTTACCATTAAAGAAGCTGAGGAAGTTGATGAAGATGGAAGTGAAGACTACAATGAACAACCTGAACCTTCTGTGCAAGCTGAGTCTGCTGCAGAAGAAGCAGCACAAGAAGAAGCGCCAAGCCAGCATAGAGCAATTATCAAGGATCACCCTTTGAACCAAGTTCTGGGTGATATTAGTAAGGGTGTTCTAACTCGATCTCGTATTGCTTCTTTTTGTGAACATCATTCATTTGTTTCTTCTTTAGAACCAACATGTGTTAGTGAAGCTCTAGATGATCCTGACTGGGTAAATGCTATGCATGATGAACTAAATAACTTTACTAGAAATAAAGTCTGGAACTTAGTAGAAAGACCTAAGGATCATAATGTCATTGGAACAAAATGGGTTTTCAGAAATAAGCAAGATGAAAATGGACTAGTAATTAGAAACAAGGCTCGTCTTGTTGCTCAAGGTTTCACTCAAGTCGAAGGTTTAGATTTTAGTGAAACTTTTGCTCCTGTGGCGAGACTTGAAGCAATTAGAATTCTTCTTGCTTATGCTTCTCATTTTAACATTAAACTTTTTCAAATGGATGTTAAAAGTGCTTTTCTAAATGGTGAAATTTCAGAACTTGTATTTGTAGAGCAACCTCCCGGGTTTGAAGATCCAAAATTTCCAAACCATGTTTTTAAACTAACGAAAGCTCTGTATGGCCTCAAACAAGCTCCTCGAGCTTGGTATGAACGCCTTAGAGATTTTCTTCTTTCTAAAGGTTTTAAAACTGGGAAGGTTGACACAACTCTGTTCACCAAGAAAATAGATGATGATTTATTTATTTGCCAAATTTATGTGGATGACATAATTTTTGGATCTACTAATGAATATTTTTGTCAAGAATTTGGAGATATGATGTCTAGGGAGTTCGAGATGTCAATGATTGGTGAGCTGAGCTTCTTCCTTGGATTTCAAATCAAGCAACTCAAGAACGGTACGTTCGTGAGTCAAACAAAATACGTGAAGGACCTGCTCAAACGCTTTGGGATGGAAGAAGCTAAGGCTATCAAGACCCCCATGGCTACAAATGGACACCTCGACATAGACAGAAATTCAAAATCAGTAGATTCTAAACTCTATAGGTCTATGATTGGTAGTCTTTTATATCTTACAGCATCTAGGCCTGATATCATGTTTAGTGTGTGTTTATGTGCTAGATTTCAGTCAGAACCTAAGGAATGTCATTTAACTGCTCTTAAAAGAATCCTTAGGTATTTAAAATGTTATCCCAGTTTAGGCCTTTGGTACCCTAAAGATGCAAATTTTGAATTAATTGGGTATTCTGATTCTGATTATGCTGGGTGTAAGATTGATCAAAAGAGCACATCTGGTAGCTGTCAGCTGTTGGGGAGATCATTAGTATCATGGTCATCTAGGAAGCAAAACTCAGTTGCTCTCTCAACAGCTGAAGCTGAATACGTGTCTGCAGGTAGTTGTTGTGCTCAATTATTATGGATGAAACAGACATTTTTGGATTATGGAATTAAATTTGATAAAGTGCCACTTCTGTGTGATAATGAAAGTGCCATTAAAATTGCTAATAATCCTGTTCAACATTCTAGAACTAAGCATATTGAAATACGGCACCATTTCATAAGAGATCATGTGGCAAAAGGAGATATTGATCTTAGTCATGTAAGAACAGATCTTCAACTAGCAGATATCTTCACCAAACCACTAGATGAATCCAGGTTTTGCTTTCTTAGAGGTGAACTAAATATTATAGATGTTTCAAATGCTAGTTGATAAAGTGATATTTCTATTAACTTCATCATACTATTGATTGCTTATCTTGATTAATGAAGTATAATATATATATATATATATATATACATATTTTCTCACTTAGAGCTCTCTCCTGGTCGAAGTCATAACTGACAGTCAGTTTTTATAACTGACAGTCAGTATAGTGTTGTTTCTTGGTCGTAGGGTTCTGGTCGTTTTGAAGTCTCACACTGACTGTCAGTATTCAACACTGACTGTCAGTCTCAGCACTTGATTTTATTGAACTGACATTCAGTATACCACACTGACTGTCAGCTTTTGAAATTAAGTGACTAGACTGACAGTCAGTTTGTGAAACTGACTGTCAGTTTGAGTCCTTAAAACCCTAAACCGAGCTTTTCTTTTTATCTTCTTCGGCCGCCGTTTTCTTTTTTTCTTCGCCGTCGCCGTCGCCGTTGCTCCTCCTCCTCGTCGCTGTCGCCGTCGCCGTCGCCGTCGTCATCCTTCTCCCGCCGTGAGCTCTCTCTCTTTTCTTCTTCTTCTTCTTCTTCCTCTTCTTTGTTTTTCTTTCTTTCTCTCTTTAATTCCTTCTTTTCTTTCTACTAATCCGAAATTGCTTTTATTTTTTATGTCCTTGATCTGCTATAGCACTCTATCTTCATCACTCTCTCTCAAATCCCCACAAAAAACCTCGTCATTTCTCCGTTCGCCGGTTCTAGGTTGGAACTGACAGTCAGTCTCTCATACTGACTGTCAGCATCAGGTTCGAACTGACTGTCAGTTCATAAGACTGACTGTCAGTCTGAACCCTGAAAACAGAAACTTTTGTTTTCTCCACCCTTGTTCATCCTTGCTTTCCTTTAGCTATCCACTATGTCTGATCAGCCTCATCGCCGCGTTGCTCGACGCAAGACTGTTGCGTCCATCAGCAGGTCTTCGGGCCAGTCCTCTGGGGCTCGGCGTTCCCCCTCTCCAGAGCGTGTCCCCGTGAACTATTCGCGGTGGAACACTAGTCGGCTTCGGACTCTTCGTCAGCCGAACCCCTATCTATCTCCTCGTCCTTCTGGCACGGATGCCTCGCCACGTACCACCTTCTACACCATCACTCAGTTCGACATGTTTGAGAGCATCTACTCTCACATGCCCTTCTTCATTCATCGTTCTGTCTCTTGGCAGACGATAGTTTCTCGCACTGGCATCGCTTCTCTTTCTGATGCTTTTGCCTCAGTAGGGATCCGAGACTTAGTCTCTGATTCTTCTTTGACCTGGGCAGAGGAGCCCATTAGGCAGTTCTATGCCACCCTCCACATTTCTTCTCAGCGTGACTCACTGACCTTTATGACCGGCCTCCAGGTATACACGGTCACAAAGGAGCAGCTTGAGGCCGCTTTAGGACTGGTTCGTCCTGCTTCAGGGCGCCAGCTCCATACTTTACCTGATCTTGAGCATCGTGAGGTCGCTATGCTCTACTCCGGCGCCTTCCAGGTTCGTCACATTGCCGGCATGCGCCGCGATGTTGACCTGGCGCTGAAGATTCTTCGCCTCACTCTTCTTCCGATTACAGGTGACCGCGCCAGGGTCACCTACATCACTCTCCATGCTCTCATCTCGATCTTTCGAGAGGAGCCCTTCGTCATCGCTGATCTCATCATTAGTGAGCTTCAGCACGTTCTTCTCTCTCCTCGTCGTCGCTTGGTGTATGCCCCATACATCATGGCACTACTGCTCCACATTCGAGCAGTAGACACCGCTCTTCCTCGACCTCATCAGCTTTTGGCCTTCTATCCCCCTGGCCAGGCTGATCGTCGTCTGGGCACTCGTCCTCCAGCTCCTAGTGCTCCCTCCTCAGCCTCTGATGATGATGAGGATTCTGAGGACGCGACTGCAGCTCCAGCTTCTGCCTCTGCTCCTGCCCCTTCTAGCAACTCCCGCACAGCTTCCTCTCTTGCATCTCTGCAGGTGTCTCTTGACCAGGTCATTCAGACACAGCAGGTGATCCAGAGTACCTTGGCCGCTCAGCAGGAGATCCTTCAGCAGATACTTGCAGCGACTTCCAGCTCCTGATGCTGCGATGGCATCTGCTTCCCTTGCTCCTCGCAAGAGGGCACGGCCTGCAGTTTCTTCACCAGCATCATCTGCCGGCACCGCTCCAGTTCCAGCAGGACCTGCATCTCCCGCTGTCGTACCTTCCGCGTCTCCTACAGCTTCTGGAGGCACTGAGATTCTAGGAGACTCAGATGACCAGGAGTAGATTAGGTTTAGTTTCTCCTGTTAGGCCTCCCTTTTTGTGCTTGATGCCAAAGGGGGAGAGATGGATGATGTTATGATATTTTGTTTAGATGGATGATAGATGGATGATGTTATGTTATTTTGTTTAGATGGATGAATATTTTGTGATATGATTATGATATGTTTCTTAATGATATGTTTTTGTGGTTCTCTCTCTTATGCAATGATATGCTCTGATACATCTTGAGGGATGTGCACACTTTCAGGGGGAGATTTTTGCACAAAATCAGGGGGAGTATTAGTTGGTATTTGTTTATTAACTTGTTGTCATCAATCATCAAAAAGGGGGAGATTGTTGCATCTAGGCCTTTCATGCCTAACCCTGATGTGTTTTGATGGTTGATGATAATAAGTATTTTTGGACTAACTATGTGTTTGAGTTAGTGTTGCAGATTTCAGACAAACGCACAAAAAGCGAGGGCTTGTGATCAAAATGTTGAAGTTCATTTTAAGCATAAGAAGACGCAAAAAGAAATTGTTTTTGCTGGACTAAACTGATGCATCGAGGTATGTTGTAGTTCTAGGTTTACCGATCTCAGGGTGCATGAAGATCGATCGGTTTAAGGATTTTATTCTTAGTTTAAATCGTACTATAAAGAGGGGACGCAAGTTCTCTCTACATCTGCAATCATACCGAGAAAAATCTAGGTCAATGCACGCATATCATTATCTGTGGTTTTTCGACAATTTGTTTTGATGTATTGAATTTTGTCAACAGTTGAGGTTTTTACTTCTTGAGAAAGATCTGAAAAGATCTAATTTTTGTTGCTGTTGTCAAAAATGTTCTTCTCGAAAATATCTTCAAAACAAAACTGAAATCATTTGAATCAGATCTCTGGATTTTGAGTTTTCTCTGTTTTTATCCAGACTGACTGTCAGTCTTTGTAACTGACTGTCAGTATGAATGTCAGTTTGATAAACTGACTAATCTCCAGAGAGTATGTTTTTATTGAGCTGATTTTTGTTGTACTAGACTGACTGTCAGTGTTGATAACTGACTGTCAGTATGAATGTCAGTTAGTGCAAACTGACAAATCTCCAGAGAGCATGTTTTTCTGTCTCAGATTTTTTGTACTAAACTGACTGTCAGTATGAGTATACTGACTGTCAGTGTGGGTTTCGACCACAGAGAGTTTTTGAGTTGGTTTTTAATTCTATTTTTCTCTGTGAGACTGACTGTCAGTTTGATACACTGACTGTCAGTTTGGGCAGTAAATTTTTGTTGTTATCTGCTTCAACGGTTATAAAGTTTTTAGCCGTTGCTTTTCACTGTTGACATTGTGGACACTGACTGTCAGTCTTTGTAACTGACTGTCAGTTTGGACTGTTTCTTTTTACCGTTTTAGTCCACAACGTTCGAGCTGTTGTGATCCTATTTTTACTCTTTCTGGTGATACACTAGACTGACTGTCAGTTTGTGAGACTGACTGTCAGTCTTAGTTACTATTTTTCAGCTCGAGCTCAAACGGCTCTTTTGACCACGAAGGCTATAAATAGAGGTGTTGAGCTACTGTTTCAACACAAGAAAACACAGCAACACAGCCTTTCTTACTTTCTCACTAGTGCTTCTTCGTTTTACTTAAAACTTGATCTTTTGATCGAGTCGTGAGAGTTTTAGCCACATCGAGCATATTGTTCTTGCATTCCCATTTCTAGATATTTTTCTCGGTGTGCATTGGAGGTCTAGAGTAGACCTTGCTTCTTATTACTCTTGGTGAGCGCCCTCACCTAGACGGTTCGGAGGCGGAAATCGCTGATCTCTCCAAATCGGAGATTGTCGGAGAGACGCGATAACTTGTAAAAGGCTTGGTGCTCGCCTTTCCGGAGGGGACAAGGAGCAACCTTAATATATAGTGTCCTGTGTGGATACTGAAGCTATACTCAAGGACTGAGTGCTTCAACGAGGACTAGTGGAGACTGGGCGTGTCTCCGATACCTCGGGATATATCGGTTTCAATCTCTTATCTTTTTCTATTACTTGTTTTATCTGAATTTTTCATTTGCAAAAACAAATTTTAAAAGTCTCCTATTCACCCCCTCCCCCTCTAGTCGACACCCTGATCCAACATTTGTCTCATCATACATGTACGAAGAATCATTTAGTTAGTGTCTACATCTCTTAGAAAGATAAGATAAAAAATACAAAATAAAAATACACTTTAGGAGGTGCACAAAGTAATAAAAAAATATTTTTGGAAAAATAATTTTTTAAAATATTTTAATCTATGCTCTCTCTCCATCGAAGAAACGATGGCCGAGCAGATCAGATCGGTGGCATGTAGGAGCGAACGATGACGATGGAGTAGCAGCAGACGTGCATGACGGTGATGATCTGATGACAACTGGATGGGAACGGACATTATGACGAAGCAGCAACGGAGATGTGCGATAGCGATGACTGATGCGGAGACAAACGCGATGCCGACGGGGCGGAAAGGGGTGTGGCTATGGACATGCACTTGGCTCAGGCCAGGTCTTCCAGGCGTAGTTCCTCCAGACTGGTGCGAGCCCCCAAATGCGGTTTCTCCAGACCCAAACTGTCGACGATTCGGACTCGGTGTCCTTAACCGAACTTATGCAGAATTTGTAAGTAGTGAGATCTTTCAGCGTGTCCCTCCGGAAAGGTATGTAGAACAATGGAGAACTGGAGCACAGAGAAGTTTATACAGGTTCGGGCCCTCGATGGTGAGAGTAATAGCCCTACGTTCTGTTGGGATTTCACTATGTGTAATAAAAAGTTACAAATTGACGGGAAAAGATCTTCATAGGCGAAGATTTTCCCTATATCAGTGTACAAAATGAAGCCTGGAAGGCTTATAGAAGCTATCTAATCTAGGCCGTTGTCTTTGCTGTTTGATTCTTCGATCGGAATCTCCCCCTTTGTTTGATGCTCCAGGCTGCCCTTTTATACTGGTCGAAAGGGCGCCAGGTCGTAACAGCACCAAACAGTTGTTTGGATGCGGTTTAGAGAACCGCTCTTAACTTCCACACAGGTTTATTACGTGTTATTTGTGGATAACTGCACGCATTAACCTCCTGACGGTTGTTTCTTCACGTGGAAGAATCTTCGAGATACTTGGGATATTCCTGTTACAGGGACAGATTAATCCCACACTCCCTGGTCGAAAGTGCTTTGACTGCGCGATGTTGGTTGACCGCGCAACATCCTCAGCCTTCTGTCTGCGCATAGTATACGAACTCCTGACCGCGTACTAGCTGTGATCTGATCACGTAAAGTCTGCGACCTCAGACTGGTAGCACTCAGAATGACTTGAGTTCGTACCACCAGGCACGTGTCTGGCTCGAATCTATCCTGAACCAATCGTGCATTTATTTGAACTGACTCGAGTGTTAATCCTCGTCAGCTAGCCCCCAAATTCGAAGAAAACAAAGGGACGTGTTTATTTCGAATTTCAAGATATACATCGGATTTTTAATCCGACGCTTCAAATACCCCACTTAGTGGCGCACTAAGTGCGGCGGTTGGTTCCCTGAGACTTGCTCTGGGTAATATGTGACGGGTAATGATGGCGCTGTTGAAACTTTTTTAACCTGAGGTAAAAATTGTAAATGCTTTTTTAGAAACTCGAGGTGCTCGGCAGGCGAACCGTCATCCCGGCGGCTATAAATACCGAAGCCTTCGAATTACAAAGCTCCACAACTTCTCCTCTCGGCTAAGTTTTTTTTAAAGCTACCTTAATCTTTCTCTTCATACCCTCCCCGATGGAAAACCATAACGTCATCGAGATTAAGAGTGATGAAGAGGAAGTTTTTGAACAAGGGCCTCAGATGCCCGAAGATTCATCTCCTTCAAAGAAGAAACCCAAGGTTGACGAGAGATCCTCCAGCAGAAAAAAGGTGAAAGATGCAGCATTGTTCTTTCTTCCTTCAGTTCGTGTAGTTCTTTCTGTCCATGCACCTCGGCAAATTAAACTTCCAACTTTGGAGGAATGTTCTTCTCAGCTTTCTCCATTTCATCCCAATGATCCCTGTTTTTGTTCGAGTGATCATCAATTTGTGTTAGCGAAGCAATCTTATAGTGAGAAGACACACTTCCACCATATGATGATCTTCGAACTTTAATGAGTAATCTACCTTCCAGGATGCCTATATCAACCTGTCACGCACAGGGATAGATAATAACCCTATCTCCTCTCTGCTTGTTGTTACAGTTAGTGTGACTAACTTCTGCCAATGTAGGAGATTGGAGCTCCCAGCGATCAGCCTGCTGAGATCCTGCCTCCCCCCTCGGACAAACTCTCCAAGGGGAAAAAGAGGCTCTGGAGAAGAAGACCAAAGAGATGTCTTCGGCAATTCTGCATCTGGCAGAATGTTTTGAAAGATCCCGTGAAGAGGCGCACCAATTCCGTCGAGAGAGGGACCACGCTCAGCAACAGCGAAAACTCTCCGATTTGATTAGGGATAGTAGTGCGTCTCTTGTCAGGGATGACATAGATAGGCTTATGTTAGTTGCTAGTTCTCTGGGGGTTATCAGTGTAGATCCTACTGACAACAATATGTTCCTAGGAGAACTTTGCAAACTTCTTTCGGATCAGGTCGACGCTCTGGTCACCGGTATCCCCTTTGTATGTAAAGAATGCAAGAAATAAAATGTGGAATTTTCTTCATATAAAAATTCTTTACATCTTCTGTGCGAAAACATGGCCATAAGCAATGCCTTTACGACCACTCATACACAGGCAAACTTCAATTCTGTGACAAGAATCGCGTGTTTATAATAGTACCGCGATACCGCGATCAGACTTAAAGCCACGGTTAGAACCGAAGTTCGATTTGGAAGATTACTGCAATCAGAATCGAAACTCGATTAGACTATCACTTCGATTAGAATCGGAGCTTAGTCGAGGACATGGTTCCGATCATGCTGCAATCTGATCAGAACATATCTGTACGTCCAAAAATTGGGACATAAGATATTTTCATGAAAATTTTCAGGACACACGAAGGAAAATGTCCTTCAAGAACCCTTGAAAAGCTTTCATGTTTTTGTATCTTCAAATCTTGAAACAAAGAAGTTCTTTTTGTTTCAGATCTGATACCAGGAACACTTAACGGGTCCGCCAGAGATACTATTCATTATGGGAAATGAATAAAATATTAAGTGGAACGTTTGGGTGGAACGTTACTCACATTGGTGTGCCTCCTCGGGCTTATAAAAGGAGCCATTAGCTTCTTGAGGAAGCCACACAGCAGAAAACCCCGCCCTTAGAACTTCCGCCGCACAAAACTCTCTTTCTCCACAGCCTTCATCTTCCCCAAAATTGCCAACTTTCGTCAAGATTTCTCACAAGAAATGGCGTCTTGGAGCCGATCGGTCCACCACTCCGAGGAAAGTCTTCTTGCGTTAGAGAAGGAAGAGATCCTTCCTCCGCGGCTACTAATCAACTGGCGGCCCGCGGAGAAGGACCAAGAAAGCCCAGTCGTCGGAGAGGGTGAACTAGTGGTTTTCGAGGAGTACATGCGCTGCGGGTTTCGATTCCCTGAGAGTCGGTTCCTGAAGGACATCCTCATGCATTACGGGTTGGAATTGATAAATCTCCACCCGAATGCCATCTTGATTCTGGCGGTGTTCCAGCACCTGTGCGAGGCTTACGTCGGAGTGTATCCCAGCGTGGATCTCTTCCGGTGTTTCTACTATTCGGCGTGGTCGAAGAGCGCCAACGCCGCCGGATGCATTTACTTCCGGATAAAGGAAAAGAAAGAGTATCCATTCCCACCCCTGCGGGATTCGGTGCACAGGTGGCACCAGAAATGGTTTTACTGCACCCCTTCGTTTGAGAGCGAGTTGTGGTTTGAGAACTCGCGGACAGAGAAGCCGAGCGAGTTGGACTCCCTCCCGGCGATGAACGCTGAGTTCATGAAGCACGCCGAGGTGATTCTTCACTTGGTCCAACAGGGACTGACGGCTTAAAACATCATCCGCCACTTTGTGAAGAATCGGGTGAGCCCCCTACGTGAAAGGGCTCATCCGGCTTGGGAGATCAAGTCTATGGCAGACAACACTTTGAACTACAATGAAGGTAGGCGATTTCGACATCGAAACCTTATACTCCTGTTTATATGTTTTCTAATTGGTCTTTTGGGAACAGTCCTGCCTTCCTCTGAGGTCGAGAGGCGGACAAATTACATTCTCAGGGCCTACAATGCTGAAGTGGAAGGTCCCAAGGGATCGCCTCGCCTTCGGAGCTTGGTTCACGCCGGCGACGACCTCAAGCAGGAGCACCGAAAGGTATGTCACTTTTCACTTAACTCCTATTCACAGGTCGCTTGTACTCAATACTGACAAATTTGCCGGGATGACACAACTCTTGGGGAGATTTGCCGAGGCGACGTTCCCAAGTGAAAACGTCGGTTTTCTGGGAAAACTGACAGCGAAGAACGTGAAGAAAATCTCCTCGAAGCCCAGGACAAGGAATCCTGCCCCCAAGAAATCTAAGTAAATTCTTGGAGAGGGGTCTTCACGGAGCATTCCTCCTACCGCAAGGAAAACTGCGGTAAGATATCATGTACCTCTTGTTCTTCCAGGTACAAACTGCGGTAAGACTTTTTGTTTTATGAAAAAATGCTAATTGAACAGGAAAAGAGATTGAAGACTTACACGTAAAACTTGCGTAGTTGATCGATGTTCCAAGTATTGGACAAAATCCGACCATCCCCCATGGTTAATCGCGCAGATCCTGGTCGCGGCACTGAAACAATAGTGTAAGGGTCTTCCCACTTCGGGGAGAATTAGTTGCGATTAGACTGGTCTTGAATTTTTCGTAAAACCAAGTCGCCCACGTGGAGACTACGTGGTCGCACCTTTTTGTTATGGTACTTGCGCAAAGCTTACAAGTATATTGCGGACTTGATCAAAGTGCGATCACGCCTTTCTTCTAAGAGAATGAGATCCTATGAACGCTGTTCGGGCTGATCAACTCGTTTGAATTGCTCTGTCCGAACAGATCCAATACTAACTTCCATAGGCAGTACGGCCTCGGCCCCATATACCAGATGGAAGGGCGTCTCACCGGTGGCTCGACTAGAGGTAGTTCGCAGTGCCCACAGAACGGTGTAGAGCTCGTCTGCCCAAGCCCCCGAGCGAGTCTTAAGGCGATCAAAAACACTTTTTTTGATGCCTTGTAGTATCTGCCCGTTGGTACGTTCCACGGCACCATTGCTCTGCGGATGTGCCACAGAAGCAAAGCATACCTTGGTCCCAATCTGATCGCAGTAGTCTAGGAAAAAACCACTAGTGAATTGAGAACCATTATCTGTGATAAGATGGTTTGGAACACCGAATCGAGCAACAATGTTCTTATGGAAGAACTTTTGTGCTGTTGATGCGGTAATATTTCGTACCGGTTCGGCCTTAATCCACTTTGTAAACGTGTCAATGGCTACAAACAGAAACTTGTACCCATTGACTGTTTGTGGCAAAAGACCAACAATATCCATCCCCCAGATCGCAAAAGGCCATGTGAGGGGAATAGTTTGTAACGCATAGGCAGGTTGATGAACCTGTCTTGCATGAAACTGACACTGAGGACACATTTTGACCATATGCTTAGCATCATCAAGTGCCAACAGCCAGTAGAATTCTTGTCGAAAAGCTTTTCCGACCAGTGTCTGATATGACGCGTGTGCACCGCATACACCGTCATGTATTTCTTTCAAGAGGGATTTACCTTCCTCCTGAGATATGCAGCTCATGAATACCCCTTGAGTACCTTTTCTATACAAAACTCCTTTTATGAGCTTGTACAAACGCGCTTTTCGAATCAACCGATCACTTTTGGTTTCATCCTCGGGTAGGATCCCATGTTCAAGATAGACTCTCAATGGATGAGTCCAATCCTGTTCCTGACTGAGGTTGGTAACGTAGGCTGTTACCGGATCATCCTCGACTAAAGTCATGATCGAAGGATGGTCCAAGTGTTCAATGAACACTCCTGCCGGAGCGGATGTGCGTGAGGACCCAATTTTGGATAATTGGTCTGCGAGAATGTTGGTCTTTCGCAGGATGTATTGGACTTCGAAATGACTGAAGTGTTTTTCCAATCTCCTCACTTACCCCAGGTAATAAGCCATTGTCTCATCAGAGGTGCTGTACTCCTTGTTTACTTGGTTTACGACCAGCTGTGAGTCTCCCCTCATCACTAATCGACGGACTCCGAGGAATTTTGCTGCCCGGAGCCCTGCAAGAAGACCTTCATACTCTGCTGCGTTGTTGGTCGCAACAAAGTGTAGTTGGATGACATACTTAAGTTGTTCTCCCTGGGGTGTAACTAAGGCTATCTCCAACGCCGGTTCCTCGACGCGCTGACAGGTGGGCCCCACCGGAAAAAATTATTAAAATATTCGCGACGGGAGAGAGAAGACGCCACGCGAGGATGCAGCGTGAAGCTCTGACAAGTGGGCCCGTCGACGCATACGTGGAGCGAGGCTGCGGCGTTGGAGCGCGCGTGGACGCATCGCCACGCGCTTTGCGGGGCCCACAGTGCGAGAAACGGAGGCTTCGTACCCTCCCGTGAAAGCAAACTGACAGGTGGGCCGAAATGCATCTGGGGGGCCACGTGACAGTGAGTGTGTGCGCGGTGTGCAGGTGCGGGACGAGGCGCGGTGGGCCCCACAAAGCGCGTGGGCTGGTGTGAACGCGCAGCGCGTGCGTGCGTGAGATGGGTCGCTGGCAAATGGGCCCGCGTTTGTGATGGGCCCGCATGTCAGTGTCTGTTTGGGGGGGAAAATAGCCGTTAGCACCTTTAATCCCGTCGGTCCCACCTGTCAGCGACTTAAAAAATAGCCGTTTAATTTGTGCCGTTTAAAAATAGCCGTTTGAGATATTTTAATCATTTCTGAGGTTAAAAATTCATAAAAAATCCAAAAAATTCTCAAAAAATTGCAAAAAATTCCTGAAAATTTGTGTGACCCCCTGCCTATAAATATGCCCAATTTTCAGCTCATTTACCCTCAAACAAACCAAAACTCACACACTTTGCACTCTCCTGTTCATCCAGTTTTTTCCGAAAAAATTTCCAATGGCCAATAATCCCCCCGGCGGTTATGTTAATTGGTTCGGCGAACCAAATTTAGATGAGGATAACTCCCAAGCGCCAAACAGTCAAAATCCGCCCAGTTTTCAGCCTCCTCCCCCACCATACCCGATGTGCTATCCACCGTATGGTGCACCCCCTCCGTACGGCCAACCACATCCATATGGACATCCGTACGCGCAATCCCCCTACGGCCCTTACGGCCAAAATCCTCATTACGTTGGAGCTCCGACCATGTCTGCAGGAATCTCGCCCCCTCAAGCACCGAGCAAAAATTCGCAGTCCACGTCTGTATCAGATACCGGGACTCCGCATAGCTCGGCCCCCGGAGTGATCGAGGCCGACGACAATGCTGGCAAAGGCGAACGAAGGGCTGGGGCACAGCGTAAACGAATGCTCTGGTCCCAACAGGACGACATGCGACTTGTGAGTGCTCGATCATCTAACTACTAAATTCCGCTATCGCAGACTTTGTTATTAAATTTGGATTTTTCGTGCTCCAGATCAGTGCATGGTTGAATAACTCCCTCGACCCGGTCGATGGGAACAATCAAAAATGCGACGAGTATTGGTCAAAGGTGGTTGCCGAGTACAACGAGAGCAGTCCGCCTGATCGCAGACGAGATCTGAGGCACTGCAAAGACCATTGGCAAAAGAGCAATAAAAAAATTGTTCAGTTCAATGGTATGTACTGCAGGTTGCGCGATGCCTATGCTAGTGGTCGTTCAGACGACCAATTGATTTCGCAAGCACGCGACATGTACAGGCAGGAGGTGGGTCAGGCCTTCATCATGGAGCACTGGTGGAGCGCCGTATGTGGCCAACCGAAATGGTGCCGCAGCTACTTGGATTCTTCGAAAAGAGCTCGCCTGAATGAAGAAGGTGCCCACACGTCGTCGTCGAACAACGACGATGAGCCCGTCGAGCTTCCACGACCTATAGGGCGAGACGCGGCAAAGCGGAAGGGTAAGAGCAAACTAGGCGGAACATCATCGGCGCGCGAGGAGACCCTAGGGCGCATCGACAAAGCCAACGCCGAGCTTAGTAGTATGGTCGACAAAGCCCTTGCTGTAGCCGAAAAATTGCAAGGGATGGCCAGAAGCAAAGAGAAGGCTTCATTGATGAAGTCGTTGACGAAGCTACTTGGAATGGATACATCCCATTTATCGGAGAACCGTAAGGCGACGCATGAGGCTGCAATAGAATACATCAACGAGCAGCTTAACGATCTGAAAAACAAATAGTAGACCGAACATTGTACTTTTCATTTAAACATTTGTACTCGCACTATTAATTTAAGTGGTTTTCGATTCACTTGTTTTTACTGTGGCATGTGATCGATGTCTTTGGATTTTAGCCGTTGGAGCTGACACATCTGTTCGATGCCTTTGGATTTTAGCCGTTGGAGCTGACACATCTGTTCGATGCCTTTGGATTTTAGCCGTTGGAGCTGACACATCTGTTCGATGCCTTTGGATTTTAGCCGTTGGACCTGACACATCTGTTCGATGCCTTTGGATTTTAGCCGTTGGACCCGACGCATGTGATCGATGCCTTCGGATTTTAGACCCCTATATATTTGGACCCCTCCATGCCCTCATCTTCACAACTCAGTTATCTCAACTTCACAACTCAGTTATCTGAACTTCACAACCGAGGCCTCCGCTCTTGGTGATATCAACTTCACAACCAACCCCAAAAAAATGTCGTCCAGCTCAACCACAAGTAGTGGTGACGACGAAGGCATTAACCAAATGGAAGAGTTCGTGGCTGGGTTAGCACAGACCTGTCTAACGGTCGAACCCCTTATGCGTCACGCTCTTCATGATGTTGAAGCCAGCATTGGTGCTGGTACCTCGCACCGCCGCCGACGAAGTAGCAGAAGGTACATCGAAAGAGATCGCGAAGACGGTCATAACCGTCTAGTCGCGGACTACTTCGCCGATGTTCCGGTCTACCCCGGCTACTTGTTTCGCAGAAGATTCCGCATGGGGAGACCTCTCTTTCTGCGAGTCGTCGGAGCTCTCGGGGAGTGGTCCCCGTACTTCACCGAGAGGAGAGATGCCCTCAACCGAAAGGGGCTATCTCCATTGCAGAAGTGCACTGCAGCTTTGCGCATGTTGTCGTACGGCTCACCCGCCGATGCTGTCGACGAGTACGTACGCATCGGAGAGTCGACGGCCATTCGGTGCCTGGAGAATTTCGTCGAAGGAATCGTTGATCGGTTCGCGTCGGAATATCTCCGTAAACCTACTATCGAAGACCTCCAGCGTCTGCTCCAGGAAGGAGAGGACCGAGGTTTCCCAGGGATGCTAGGAAGCATCGATTGCATGCACTGGGAATGGCGCAATTGCCCAGTTGCATGGAGGGGCCAATTCACCCGTGGTGATCAAGGAGTCCCTACAATAATGCTTGAAGCGGTCGCATCCAGAGACTTGTGGATATGGCATGCCTTCTTTGGTGTCGCCGGATCCAACAACGACATCAACGTGCTTAATCAATCCCCCCTTTTCACTGATGTGTTGCGCGGTGAAGCTCCTACGGTTCAGTACTCTGTTAATGGGACAGAGTACAATATGGGGTACTACCTGGCCGACGGTATTTACCCCGAGTGGGCTGTCTTCGTGAAGACCGCACCCTTGCCCCAAACGGATAAACTCAAGTTATTTGCACAACATCAAGAAGGGGCAAGAAAAGATGTGGAGCGAGCGTTTGGGGTGTTGCAAGCTCGATTTGCTATTGTCCGCGGCCCCGCTCGATTTTGGCAACGGTCAACTCTTGCCAATATCATGAAAGCGTGTGTCATCCTCCATAACATGATAATCGAGGATGAGCGCAACTCTCATGACCCGATCACTCAATTGTACGATACTCAAGGCACATCAACCGTAACACCGCCTACTATCCACAGCAATGCTCCGCCAATTTTTGAACATATGCTAGATCGAAATAATGCGATCCGTGCTCGCCCAACACATCGGCAACTGAAACGGGATCTTATCGAGCACATCTGGCAGCGTTTCGGGGCCGGCGGTACGGATGAGTAGTTGTTTGTGTGGTTGTTAAGAGCCGACTGTTGCTGAATTTTAATTTAGTATATGTCATATTTTTTCCCGTGTGCTATTTCAATAAAAATATTTTTAAATATTTTTTGTTATTTACAACAATTTTATTTTAATTTGTTGTCTTCGAATTATCTGAATTTTATTTTATCAATTTGTTAATGTGTAATAAATAATGTATGTGCGGGCCCCACGCGAAGCGCCAAGCGAAGCGCCGGTGGGTTGGAGAAGGGTGGTGCTTGAGAAGGTGCCTCGCGAAGCGCCAAGCGAAGCGCCGGTGGGTTGGAGAAGGGTGGTGCTTTAGATGGTGCTTCGCATACGTGGCATGGAATATACTGGAGAATATTCTGTTGAAGCGCCAAGCGAAGCGCCGGTGGGTTGGAGATAGCCTAAGACCACTTCAGCCTCCGAGTGTTGAAAACTACGGGAACCGTCAAAGTACATTGTCCAGTGATCGGGGCATTCCAGTTCCTCGGACACTTGCACGGGTGGCTCAGGGTTGATCCATTCGACCACAAAGTCGGCCAATACCTGAGACTTAACCGCCGTGCGGGGCGTGAAATGGACATCAAAAGCACCGAGTTCGACCGCCCATTTGGCGATTCGACCAGATTTCTTCGGATTTCGGACAATATCCCCCAGAGGAAAGGAGGAGGGTATTGTGATCTTGTGAGCTTGGAAGTAATGCCGTAGCTTACGGGAAGCCATCAGCAGTGCGTAAAGTATCTTCTAGACCTCAGGGTATCGCTCCTTAGGACCATAAAGTACCTCGCTTACATAGTATACAGGTCTGTGTATTCCTTCCCTTTTCGCGATGAGAACAGCGCTGACCGCGTGCGGGGTGGCCGCCAAATAAAGAAGCAATGGTTCTCTTTTGTCGGGAGACACCAGCACTGGTAGACTGGAAAAATATGTTTTTACCTCCTGAACTGCTTTTTCAGCCTCATCGGACCATGTGAAATTGTGATGCTTCTGCAAGGTTTTGAACAAAGGTAATCCCCTCTCGCCTAGTTGCGATATGAAACGACTTAAGGCCGCCATGTGACCAGCCAAGCGTTGAACATCTTTCATGGTCGAGGGCGACCTCATCTGTTCGATGGCCCTGATTTTCTCAGGATTGACCTCAATGCCTGTGGAACAAACAAGGAAACCAAGAAGTTTTCGTGAAGAAACCCGAAAGAACACTTCTCCGGGTTCAATTTTATTCCAAAGCGATTCAAATTACAGAAGGTTTCACAAAAATCGTCTAAATGAGACAATTTTTTAGTACTTTTTACAACCAAGTCGTCTACATATGCTTCAAGATTACGCCCTATCTGGGAAAGAAAGATCTTTTGCATCAAGCGCTGGTACGTGGAACCTGCATTCTTGAGACCGAACGGCATTCTGACGTAGAAGTAGGTGCCGAACGGGGTGATGAAGGCAGTTTTCTCTTCATCTTCTTCTGCCATGCTAATTTGATGGTACCCTGAATAAGCGTCCAGGAAGCTCATCAGTTCGCAACCCGCAGTTGAATCAACTAACTGGTCGATGCGGGGAAGGGGAAAGTCATCCTTCGGACAGGCACTGTTGAGGCTAGTGTAGTCGACGCACATGCGCCACTTGCCATTTGACTTGCGGACCATGACCGGATTGGCGAGCCATTCCGGGTGATCGACCTCGCGAATAAACCCGGCTTTTAGGAGTTTGTCCAACTCCTCTCGGATGGCTTCTTGTCGGTCAACAGCAAAACGCCTGACCTTTTACTTTATTGGTCGTTGTCCAGGTCGAATTGCTAACCTGTGCTCGATTACTTCCCTTGGGACACCGGGCATGTCGGACGATTTCCACGCAAACACATCTGCGTTAGCCCGGAGGAAAGTAATGAGCTCGAGTTCCTATTTGTCATCCAGTCCTGATCCAACCCGAATTGTCTTGGATGAATCAGCTGGGTACAATGGAACTAATTTCAGTTTCTCATCTGGTCGATGAGCAGCCTTGATCGCGTCGGTGGTGACAGTGGCGACCTGAGCGTCCCGGAGGGGAAGCTAGTCGACCATCTCCAGAGATAGCCGGTCGCATGTTAGGGCCACGTTGCGACTGCCTCGGACCGAGATGACACCTTTGGGGTAAGGCAATTTGCCGCACTGATAAGCATAGTGCGTTGCCATCATGAACTTAGCAAGAGTTGGCCTGCCAAAGATTGCATTGTAAGTCGAATAATAATCGATTACATCAAAAGTAACCAATTCTGTTCGGAAATTATCGGGTTCACCCAGTGTGACTGGGAGGACCACCTGTCCCAACGGCATCATGGTGGGGCCAGGGATTATCCCATAAAACGGATGGATTATGGGCTTAATCTTCGAACGAGGAATTTGCATCTCGTCGAGCGCCTTGACCAATAAAATGTCAAGGGAGCTCCCTCCGTCGATCAGGACCGTTTCGACTCTCGCATTACTGATGATCGGGGTAATAACCAGAGAAAGCCTCAATGGTCGAGTAAGCCCCTCAAGGCA
Source organism: Pharus latifolius (assembly GCA_019359835.1). NCBI lineage: Eukaryota > Viridiplantae > Streptophyta > Magnoliopsida > Poales > Poaceae > Pharus > Pharus latifolius. The sequence continues at coordinate 1,937,172 of CM033319.1, forward strand.
GTCAGTGCGATCAAATGTCAAAGGTGTGTCCGACCAACGGGGGTACTGAGGTTCACCAAGGGATGTCTCCGTTTGGTTAACCTCTCGATAAAAGGTCTTAAACTGCCTTTTGGAAACAAAAGAGGAGGAATCTCCAAAAATAACATTAATGTGATTATGGGGTACATGGTAAGACATCTCTTCGTCCCCGTCGGCGTCTCTAAGTCCGCATGCTTGTTCTTTAACTGTTAAGGTCGGCATCGGTCCAACCCCTTGGTAGAAGTCATCCAACTGCTTCAACCAACTCCTGCAGTTCTTGAGGTCGTGGCTTGCGAGTTGTGGAGTGGACACCACTTTTTGCCTTTCTGCGGGGTAGTCGACTTTTCTGGCTGGTCGGCACTACGACCACCAGAAGCAGTTTTATTCTTAAACGAAGGCTTGTTACCTTTGGTCGAAGGAGGCTTCTCTGCAACTACGACCTCGTGGTACTGTCCAGAGCGATTCCTTTTCGACTTCTTCGACTTCCCGCCCGACGAAGATTCCGGCTTCCTGCTAAAATCTTCGTTCCTAGCGTCCTTGAGACCTGGTTGAGGTGGTAAGTTACCTTTATCGACCATCAGGTTCCATTAAACCGCTTCAGCCGCATCGGAGTATCGATCAGCCATATCAAAAAGATCGGCTACTGATCGCGGAGGATGGATAAGCAAGTCTTCGGTAAATCTCCGATATCGGACGGCTTGCTTAAATGCCCTAATAACGGAGCCATCAGATATGTTCGGGATGGTATTTCTCACCCCGACAAACCTCTTGACAAACTGCCGAAGAGTTTCGGTCGAAGTTTGCCGTAGTCGATGGAGGTCGTCCTCTTTACCCGGCTTCTGGTAACAATTTTGAAAATTGTTGAGGATAGCGTCACATAGCATTTCCCAGTTATAGATAGAACCTTCGGGTTGATTAAACAACCAGGTTTTTACCAGTCCTTCAAGGACTGTTGGCAGGTAGTTGGCCATGACCCAGTCATCGCCTCCCGCCGCTTGGATGGCAGTTATATAGATATGAAGGAACTCGGATGGGTTCTGAGTTCCATCGAACCTTTCTATGGCCCCTGGTCGAAACTTGTCTGGCCAAACTACCGCACGAAGGCCAGGCGAGAAAGCTTTACAACCAACATAGGGACCGTGGATTGTCCTGTGACTTTCAACCGGATTGCGAGCGACCCCACAGAGTGGAGAAGTCATTCGTGGTCCTAAGCGAGAGTGAACAGGGACTCGATCCCTATCACGAGAATCCGGTGCCCACCTAGACTTGTCCTGGCGGGACGGTGCAGGCGGGGGGTAACTTCGTCGACCAGAACCGGAGTTAGAACGCTCTCGGTTGTGGGAACGTGTTACCGATCAGGAGGAGACCGTAGGGGTCGCTTCAGATGCGACCTCATCCAACCTCTCTACCAGGATCCTAGTGAAGGCCAGTTTCTGCGTATCCGTGATCGTAAGAGGAAAATTACGCATGACCTCCGCAATAGATCAGAGTCTGCCATGTGTGCTTCTCCTAGGGGCACCAGGTGTTACCGTTTCTTCATTCACCAGGAAACGCTCCGGAGGCAAAGAAGGGGTCTGGTCGCGTCTGCGTCTACGTGACCGTCGGGAAGAACTCAGAGCAGCATCGTAACGAGCCTGCGCATCTTGAAGAGCCTCTAGGGCAATTCTGCGTAGTTCGTTGTCCTGTTGCTCAAGATCTTGATCCTCCTTCTGTTTGCGTTCCTGTTCTTCCCTAGCAGTCCGCTGATCAGGAGTTTCCTCCGATAAGGCGGCAAACTGTCTAGGGAGAGAGGTCACCGAGGGAGAAAACATCTCGGTTTGTTCCGAGTCAGACTCGAAATCAAAAAGACGATGGAGGTTATCAGGGTTGAATCTTCCCGGGCTGATTTCCTGGTCGACATCATCTTTCCCCTCAGCGGGGTCGTATGACAGGCCGAACTCACCCACTAGCGCAATAAGAACCTCGGTGGGTTCTGACCCTGTGCTAGTCACTCCCTGGTCGATGGACATGACCTGGAGAGTCGATTCAACCTCTGGGAGGTTTTCGCCTCCAACTTCTTCCATCGGAACAGGATCGTTAGGAGAAGGCATTGGGACGTGAGCGTAATCCTCGAGATCGAAATCGTTCTCGGAATCATACACTCCAGCCATAGTTCAGCGAACCTCCGGATGAAAATTAGGACGCCTTGAGAAAGGGCCCCACGGTGGGCGCCAGCTGTCGACGATTCGGACTCGGGGTCCTTAGTCGAACTTATGCAGAATTTGTAAGTAGTGAGACCTTTCAGGGTGTCCCTCCGGGAAGGTATGTAGAACAATGGAGAACTGGAGCATAGAGAAGTTTACACAGGTTCGGACCCTCGATGGTGAGAGTAATAGTCCTACGTCCTGTTGGGATTTCACTATGTGTAATAAAAAAGTTACAAATTGAATGGAAAAGATCTTCACAGGCGAAGATTTTCCCTATATCAGTGTACAAAATGAAGTCTGGAAGGCTTATAGAAGCTATCTAATCTAGGCCGTTGTCTTTGCTGTTTGATTCTTCGATCGGAATCTCCCCCTTTGTTTGATGCTTCAGGCTGCCCTTTTATACTGGTCGAAAGGGCGCCAGGTCGTAACAACACCAAACAGTTGTTTGGATGCGGTTTAGAGAACCGCTCTTAACTTCCATACAGGTTTATTACGTGTTATTTGTGGATAACTGCCCACATTAACCTCCTGACGGTTGTTTCTTCACGTGGAAGAATCTTCGAGATACTTGAGATATTCCTGCTACAGGGACAGATTAATCCCACACTCCCTGGTCGAAAGTGCTTTGACCGCGCGATGTTGGCTGACCGCGCAACATCTTCAACCTTCTATCCGCGCATAGTATATGAACTCCTGACCGCGTACTAGCTGTGATCTGATCGCGTAAAGCCTGCGGCCTCAGACTGGTTGCACTCAGAATGACTTGAATTCGTACCATTAGGCACGTGTCTGGCTCGAATCTATTCTGAACCAATCGTGCATTTATTTGAACTGACTCGGGTGTCAATCCTCATCACAAACAAAACACAAATAGGCTCCACACAATGTCCAAACCATGCTTTTTTTCGCTATGAGCACCAACCAAACCACCTCTATACTGCTATACTACAAGTCCGGGCAACTTTCATGAACCATCCAAAGAAGCAGAACTTGATAATCACAATCCAAGCAAAACAAAGCAGGATTAAGACATTGAACTGGAACCAAAAAGAAAAAAAAATTGAATATATGCAAAAGTGCTTGGCTTCAAGCTTCAAGTATGTCGAGTCTAGGTTGCTTATTTATTCATTACATCCAAGACTTATTATTTCGAATAGATCTCAGTGGCATAAATTACAATGCTAACTTTGCAGAATCAATAGTATTAAAAGTGGAAAAACTCGGGATGATCATCAGCGATGTTCACTAACATCCATGACAGAAATCACATCACAAAATCAGGAGCATGTCCAGAAACCCTTAAAATACAATAATGGGTAGTATGCTGCGAAGCTTTCTACTCTGCACGAGATTGGCCGGCACGGGAGGAGAGGATGATACCGACAATGAGACCATAGAGAGCAAGAGCTTCTGCAAAGATAAGGATCAGAATCATGCCGACAAACAACTTTGGCTGCTGCGCATTGGCCCTGCAGAGTAGCAAACCAGAAGAGCTAAGTGTGGGCAACTGGAAGGTAAAAACAGTAAATTCTGTAGAATCATGTCCCAAGAGAAGCTTAATCTGTTTCCAGCATTAAATCCCTTACTATGAGAAAATCCAGTAAATACAGGCAGCAGACAAAAGTTAATTGGAGTTCAATAGATATATCTATGAAGTGAAACTTTTTGAAGTGTGATCGAACATGAGCCAGCCTAAAGTATCTTCACAAAGTCTCATGAATTTACCATAAAAGGGCAGTCTAAAGAACACCTGATAATTTCTTGGAACAGCTTACTTTGCTGTCCCCAAAGTCCTAACTAATGCTCTATTCCGAAGAAAGTGATGTGGCATACCAACATCCAGCAACATCAATTAATTATACTAGAGATGTATTAGGACGATTAGCCTTGCTAGCATTACATAGAGCTTAGTATACCATGTGAGCCACATTACTTTATCTTTACTAACAATAACATTTGATCTAAAAATTTCATGTCTTTAGCATCCATTAACCTCTCAATGGAGAAAGCTATTTAGGCATATCACGTCAGGGAACAACAGTACCAGTATGTCTCACATTATCATGAGACCCAGTTCAAAATACAATTCTCATTGAATGATCTAAATTTGACAAATTCCTTCATTGATCACAAGACACAGCTTGTTTAAAATATTTAATAGTTGTTTGAATTCCCAACAGTCTAGTGTTTGAAATTTAATAAATAGGAAATGCAAATGTCTTCCCCTACTCCAACATAAAAATGCAAATGTCTATTTCTCAATAAAAAATGGAAAAAGCAGCCTTTCACCATCCATGGTCGATATATTCTATTTTAAGACAAGCAAAGCCTATTTGCAAAGAATAACATGAGAATACAACAGATTTCTTCACATGCACCAGATAATCAGAGATGGCTATCCGCCAGTCATGCAAGATAAAAAACCATGAGAATACAATGCATCATTCTTGAGTAGTTGGTTAACATGATACAAAAGTTAAATTAACTAAGGTAATGCCCTAATACTGAGACATTAGAAACCCCCTTGCTATATTGCTTCCTGAGCTTGCTTGCAACATCTATTAGAGTAAGAGAACCCATAAAAACACTACTCAACCATGCACCTAATAAGATCATGATATCTATTATACAATTTGAAACAGCATCGTGAAGCTAATAGCATGCAAAGCACACCAGATCTATGGAACAGATACCACATTAATTTTCTTTAAACAGCTCAAATCACCAGAAAACATGAAAACAGCCAGATCTAAGGAGCAAAGAGATGGAGTATGCATATACCTGACACCAGCATCACCAACAATCCCGATTGCCATGCCAGCCGAGAGCCCAGCAAGCCCACAAGCCAGCCCGGATGAGAGGTGAGCATAGCCGTCGAACAGGTAGTAGGACTTGGCCTTGGGGTTGATCCCTGTACTGATGATGACAGCAATGATGAGACCGTAGATACCGAGCACTCCCGCCATGACCACGGGCACGATGGATTTCATCACCAGCTCCGGCCGCATCACACCCATGGACGCCACACCCACGCCACTCTTCGCCGTGCCGTAGGCCGCTCCCATACCTGCATGCGTCGTCAAAGATCACACAGTACTCGTCAACGCCACGACCACTACCATTAAAGCCACAAAACAGTAACCCCTAAATCCGATCCCGACCTCAAGAGATCAGAGAACGAGAGAAACTAGCTAGATCGCGCCATGGAAGCACCCTAACCTAATGGGACCAGCTAGAGATCTGAGAAGTGCAAAGCATATGAGACCAAGACATATCCGATGTGGTTGTTGGAGAGGCGAAGCGAGCGAGATCTCTAATGCCAGAGGCGAGAAGAGGACGCTTACAGGAGAAGACGAGGGCCGCGGCGGCCCCGAGGAAGCCAAAGAAGGGGGCGGTCTCATCTCCGCTGAAGGTGGAAGACATCGTCGCCGCCGCCGGGAGGTCGCCGGAACCCTGGGGAGATCTCGCCGGAGACGGAGACGAGAGAGATTTGCTTGCGAGTGGTGCGTGCGTGTGTGTGGAAGAGAGAGAATGGTTAGTTGGGGTAGATGAGTTAAGCTACGGGAGATTTGAGGGAGGGGGATTTATTACGAAAGAGGTGTGGGAGTTGGGATTATTTACGGTTTGGACCATAAGAGATAGAAATGTGAATGCTTCAAGGCATGGGGTAGTTTGGTCATTTCATGATAGGGATAGAATTGGGCAGCACCGCGCCACGCCACGCCACGCCACGGAGAATTGGGCCCAGTTTGGCCCAGGAAGCCCACTTACGAAATGTACAGAAGTGGCGTATATATGTCTTTTTATGTTTCTTGTACCGACTTCTTTTTTCTTTTTTCTTTTTAACATTTTTAAGAATTCCCGTTGTATCACTGTCGACAACGTCATGTGAGCTATTTATTGAGATGAGCTCTCATGCGCTCCTCTCAAATTTTTTAAAGAACCATTCAAATTATAGAAATCTCATGATTTATAGTATTTTTTGATACCTCCCTCATACATATTTTATAGATAGAAGAGGCATTGAATATTATAATAGAATCGTATAAGTTCATTAAACACTCTTTTCTAAATCCTCTTTCTCACCTTCTCCTTTTTTAGCCGCTCGGAATTTGAATTTGGAAGTGATGAGAATAACAAGATTGAAGTAGAAATAATGTAAAGACCAAATGGGATATTTGGGATGCAAAAGAATATATATATTATTCTACACCAACATATAGAATAGTTATTCTATACGCAGTCTAGAAACCGTCCGATCTAATTTACTAGAATAAAGTACAACCGATGGATAGAGATAACAGTTATTCTCTGTTTAAAGGAATTTAATGTCGTTTTATTCTATAACGACAGTAAATGTTTGAAATATTTTATTGTTACTGATCGATATCCGCACCAACCGCTTCTTCATCGTCTTCACTGCGCTCCCACGTCTTGTTCATATCCAGTAAATTTATATTATATGACTAGTAAATTTACTGACAAAAATATATAGCATTTGTCTATAGTATATGACCAATAATTTATACTACACGACCAGTAATTTATGGAAAAAAATTTATAGTTTAAACTATAATATGTGACAAATAAATTTACTGGTCATATACTGTACATTTACTAGTCCGTCTAGTAAATTTGTAGTATACGATCAATAAATTTATATTACACGATCAGTAAATTTACTAGTTATATAGTATACATTTACTAGTCCGCTAGTAAAGCTATAGTATATGACCAATAAATTTATATTATATGACCAATAAATTTATATAACGCGATCAGTAAATTTAGATTTCGGTTGCTATTTTTAGTCGGTTGCTATTTTTTAGGGATAGTGTGTGGTTATAACAAATCGTGTGAGTTCCTATTTTTTAGGATAATGAAGCCGTTTATGGTAGTTACTACCGTCAATAAAATTCTAATCTCGATGCATAATTCAACGATACAGAAAGTGGGTATAGAATAGCTATTCTAGGGGTTGGTGTAGAATAGTGTATATATATATATATATTATGAGTTTTTTTTTGTTTTTAATTGAATATGGGAAGTTGGGGTTACATTGGTCTAGTTAGTTTGGGTGTATTGATTTGTATGAAACGAAATATCAAAATTTATCTTTGTTAAATTAATGGTTAGATTAAATTGGTATCTCCATAAAACTAAAGTGGTACTGGTATCTCTTGGAATATAGTAAAATTCTCTCAATCTATATAAACTAAAGTGTATATGGAACCTTCTCTAATTTAGGGAATATTTGGCCGAGATTCAACTTGAGGTCTGAGATTATAAGTTAAATTGAGTTTGAACACCCAAATTATTTTAAGGTTTTATTTTTTTTGGGGTGTTTAGGGTACATGTATTGGGTTTTTTAAAAAATAAATTTGTACCATATGTATTCTTCATATAAAAATAGATTCATCTTTACCCTTCCCTTCTCCCCTCTTCTCCTCCTCTTCCCCCATGTTGTGAACCTTAGCCCCTGATTGACATAAGCGACTATACCAGCACCCCTACCGCCTAACCCCTGCCCATCAAGCTCTCCCATCATGACCACCAATACTAAGGATGGTGTTGGTGCTACTCATACCTGCCCAGCCAGGCACCACCACAACCAGGTTGCATCAACACTGCCGCCTCAGTACATCACTGACACTTTTTCTGCCAACAGCTACAACTAGACTCCCATGTTGATTGCCACTATGCATTGCCACAACCTACGGTTGGCGGTGCCTCCATCGTCGCTAAAGATATTAAGGAAGGGTTAAGTCTTATAGAAGATTTGATCTAAGGAGGGGAGTTTTTCTTAAGTTTAAACCTCACAAAGAAGGCTGGAATTTACTAATTGGTGCATGAGCACCTCTTTCCAAGTTGGTGTACGCCGATGTCGAGCACCACAATAGGCTTGGATAGTGGTGGTAGATGGGTTGTGCCGTGCAGGCCCGGTATAGGCCCATTAGGCCGGTGGGCCGAAGTGTGTCGTACCAACACGACTTCCTGGGCCAGCCCATTAGAGTGCAGAGAGGGCATAGTACGGCCCACCATCCCATAGGCCGATAATGGGTTGAGTTGGAGCGAGCAAGACATGGAAAAAATAAAAAAGAATAAATTTGGAAACAAATGAATGTCTGAAATAAATAAGAAACAAATTTATAAAATTTGAAAAAAAAATCCAAAAATATGTTAAAAAAATGAAAATAAATACTGACGGAAAAAATATGTAATTTGAAAAAATATTTATATTTTGTAAAAACATATATAATTTTAAAATAAATAGAAAAAACTATATAAAATTTTAAAAAAACTTTAAAATTGAATTAGATGGAAATGGTTTGTAATGAGATGGAACAATTCTTTAAAAAAAAAGAGAACAATTTTAATGAGACTCAACAATCTTATTAAAAATTTTATATCAAATTGATAAGTACGCATGTATGAAAATTGAAAAAGTGGAACCATTTTATTAATGAGATAGAAATGTAACTTTATTGTTAAAAGCCTTACTAACTAAAACCTATTGGGATAAAATCTTAGTAAGGAAAAAAGAGTACAATAACTATAACAAAATTTTAAACAAAAATAAAAAATTATTCCAAATCAAGATTTAGTTCTTCTAATCCACTAGTGAACTCAAGGTCTACCGTGCTATGTTGTTCTCTGACGGCATCATTTTCCTAGTCTTTGAGGCAAGTAATTGCCTCAATCATCTCCGGAGTTAGGCACTCAACTATTTTTTCGATCATATTAAATGTAGCTTCGGAAGACACTATTGACATAGGAACAATCAAGACATCCCATATCAATGGGTTAACACGGGATATAGACGTTGGTTATTTTTCTACCACATGAGAATATTGTTGTTGTTGTCTTCATTATTCGTAAACTCGGGATCTATGGAATGATTAGTGTCAAGGTGGCAGTTTAGCTCTGCTTGTATGCTTCTCAGTGGTGGTGTTTGCACCACCTGCATAGATCTTTGTGAAGAGGATGATGAAGCTTCGCATTCTAACTTCTTCCATAATGCACTACCAACAACATCCGTTTGTTGCTCCGGTTGTGATGGAGTTGCTACTAGTAGTTCTCGATGTGAGCTGCTAAAAATTAGCTTCATACAAATGGAAAACTCAGAAAATGTCATCAGCAACATGAGCATAGGCCTCAGAATAATCAATATTTAAAACTACACCTATCTCTTCTAAAGAAGATTACAAACCAACTAATTTTATTCTAGGATCTAAAATAAAAGTAAAACAATAAAAATGTGAAATACTTGAAAAATATTTTAAATTTTTTTCTTCCATTACCTTCACAATACAAAAAATTTTAGGGTCCATTCTACAAGACTCAAATAATTTTGCAATATCAAAAAGATGATGCAAAACTAAACAAGATGTTAGATAATAAACACTAGATAATATTTAGTAGATTCATTTTCAAAAATTTGTAAAATATTTGAGCAATATTCCAAATATAATCAGTAAGAAACTTAGTTTGTATGTGAACATTGACAAATAAAGTTAAAATACTTTGGTATAGAAATATCTCCTTCAACGAAATGTACGTGGAATTTCACTTTACCTTCATGTCGGGGGAGAATTTCTTAGGCCTCATGTTATTGGCCTTGTAGTAGTTCTTAAATTTGGCGACACGTGTATTTGAACTAGTAATATAAAAGATGACTGAGCGAATACTATCTAATGCCTGGTCATTTTCTTCATACATGCTTTGACGATGAGGTTAATGATGTGGCAGATGAACCGAGAACTTACACTCCGACATATTACCGTCAGATTTAGTATGTCCATTGTCTTCGTGTTTGCTGAAGCATTGTCAAGAGTGATAGATACAATATGATATTCTAATTTAAATTCATTAACTACTTGCAATATGCGTTCGACAATAGCCTCTGCAGTATGTGCAATATCTATTAATTTAAACCCTATCACTATCTTATTTAGTTGTAATTATTATCTAAATAGTGTGAAACTGTGTTAAGATAATCCATTTTTTGATGTCATGCAGATCAAATATTATATGTGAGGGCAAAAGAAAAATTAATTTTTGTTTTGTCTTGTTTTAGTGAAGCTAATTGTTTTTGATAATATGCTAAAATATCACTTCTAATTGTATATCTACTTATTTTTTTATATTGATGATAAAATCCAGCTTGTATCATATCTTTATAAGCCTTAGTTTCACCTATTTTAATTGACAAATCTGCAGAAACAATAAATTCAGCAAGTGTTTCTCTACTCACCATAGGGTCATAGGTCCAATTATTTACCGTAGCATCATGGTTGAGGTTTAGTTGTGTTTGTTGACCTTGCGGACGCAGTTGCTTTTTGACCCAACTTTTTACATGAGGGTGTAAGTGTCTGGTACCACCTCCAGATTTAGTAGTCAATACTTTTTTGCAAAGTATACTAGTAATTTGTACCATTTTCCTAGTTGAGTCGACAGCCTGGCTCGGCGCCATAAACTTCTAGCATTCGGAAGTCCTCGCTCTTTTGGTGCTGACGAAGCTCAATCCGACCACCGAATCCAGAGTTGACGACATTGTCGCTTCGGTTGCATCATGACCCTCATCACTGGAGTCGATACTGATCGCTTCCTAATCTGCAACATCATGAGCACCGTAGTTCTCAAAATTGATGGTGTTGAGATCCATTTCGATTTTTTGAGAACAAAGGATTTTTTAAAAAAAGATGAGAAAGTTCTTATTAGAGAATAGAAAGTATGGGAGTGAGAATAGATAAATAAAAGAGAGATTTGAAGATGTATGTGAAATTTTGGAAGAAGGGAAGGATTATTTATAAGGTTTTTGAAGGAGAGGCGGTTTTGTGAAATTAAAGGATGTAGAGTTTTTTTTTTTTAAAAATGTACTTCTCGGGGGGATTATTTGAAAAATGTGAAAACTTTAGGGTAGTATGCTATAGGTAGGGTAGCTTTTCTTTTAATAAAAGTTGGGAATGTTCTTTTTAATTTAAAAAATAGAGGGGGCCGCCAAATTTAAAAAAAAAAGACGGGTGGGGGTACTATGCAAAAAAAAAAGGAAATGGGGGTTTGGTCTATTTTTTTAAAGGGATCTGGTATTGTGAAAAAAATGAAATAGGGGTTGGGCTAATTCTTCAAAAAAAATTTTTTTTTGGGGGGGGGGGGGGGGGGGCGGGGGCGGGGGCCTCTATTGTGCCTGGTTGGGCTGGGCTGGGCATGGCACATTTGTTTGCGAGCTCCTGTGTCGTGCCGTGCCACTCGTCAGACTCAAACTTATGGTCTGACATAATCTGATCTGACTAGTAAGATCAAACCTGCTTGATCCATCAACTATCGTGACAGGTCGCGTGTTGTGCCACTGTGCTTCAAACCTGCCTAATTACAACTCAACTCAATTGACAACTCTAGGCTTGGATAGTGTTTGAAAGATGGAAATGTTTTATGGAGGAGACTTAACTTCAAAAGCAGGGCTTACTAAAAGAAAACTATCTTTTGATTTAACCGAAGCAAAAGAACAGAACAGATTGCAAGATATGTTCTTAAATTTGGGTTTAGTCCAATTGGTCTCCAAACTTATTTAATTATGTCAATTAGATCCTACCATTAGTTAAAATGACAATGATGTTTATTACTATAAGTTTTTTTATAGTTTATATCCAAATTGTAAGAGAAATTTTGTATCAAATACAATTTTTTCTGAGGAGAAAACATCACAATTTCATACATTTTTGTTGCAGGTATTTACCATTATATTTTTAAGTTCTTATGTTACCTCATAAGATCTCATTTGGTATTATTTTTCTAGGATATTTTAGAATTTAATTCCCAACCATTAAAAACAATGATTGAAGAGATCTGATACGAGGTGAAGGGTTGGGTGATTCACTAATATTAGTGGGATTTGGCTTTTCAACTTGACATAATCAAATGGTGCTAGAAAATAAATCAACAACTTAAAAAAAAGTACTTTGGTATAATGTTGTGGTTTGTTTGAGAATCAATAATAGTAATAAGTATATGAGTAGGATATTATAGTTGTTTAGATTATTTTTGCTAAAATACTAGATGTAAGTTTATGTATATTTAAGGTTTAAGTATATGAATTTAATTGTAAGTCTATACATTACTTAAGTATAAGTTTGTGACAAATTTTTTTATTAAAATAAGGATTTTTAAGTGTGCATGACTTTGGTATTTAATATTATAAGTTGATATGAGTTAGATGCAAGTTAAATGATACGAGAGTAAGAGAGAGAGTATTGGTGGTCTGTGCATCAATTTGTTAAATGATACATGTGCAAGTTATTGTAAGCAAAAGGCAGGCGTGAAGTCGCTCCCCTCACAGAAGGGTGAAGAAAAGCCAACTCAACTCCTAGCTTGTTCAGCCCAAGAACACGGTGGCACAAACATCACAAGCAGGCCAAAAAGGTCAAAGCGAGAGAATTATAATTGGATTACCCCCCAAACTCCAAGCGAACCTGCACCCATCTCGTGCTCTGGATCCAACACAAGGGAGAAGAAAAATCAAACACCGGCGATGGACGGGAGGAGGAAGAAGTGGGTGGCGTGGGCGGCGGCGGCGGCCATCTTCGTGGTGCTGATGGTCGTCACGCCCGCCATCCCGCAGAACGAGGCCTACCACCACTTCGCCGACCACCGCTGCCTCTTCCTCGGTACCATACCATACGCCTCAAACTTATCGCCTTTGCCTATAAACCGCCGGCGTTTGTTTGTTCTTTTTTCTGCGCTTCCTTAATAGGAAGCATTCTTGAGGCAGCACTAACTCCGATTGTGTTCTCCCAATTGTGTTGCTTATTTATTCATTTCTTGATTGAATCAATTTACTAAATCGAACATATGTGGGATGGAAACAAGTTGGGGAGAATAAGTTTAAGTGGTAGATTCAGTTAATGCTCCTTTATATGTTCTTGCAAAACAGCGGATGTGTGTAAATTTCAGAACTGTTCAGTATTCTATGCTAATGTTGATGCTAGTGGCTAAATTGGCAACTTGAGCTAATATTTATGTACTATGGTGCTGGTTATGGTATCACCATTTGTTGTACTCTTTGTTTCGCAGGGATCCCTAATACCCTGAATGTGATTTCGAACATCCCTTTCTTTTTTGTCGGGGTTGCTGGGCTCATCTTGTGCCATTACAAAAACTATTTCAGGCTAAGGTGGTGATTGAATGCTAATATTATGTTGCCTATTATTCGAATTGAAATATTGGTTTGAAATGTTCTGATGGTGATCTTGTTGGCAGCTTACCGGGAGAGCTCTTGGGTTGGACATTGTTCTTTGTTGGTGTGGCTGCGGTCGCTTTTGGTTCATCTTATTATCATCTGAACCCAAATGACGCCACACTGATTTGGGACAGATTACCTGTAAGTTTTTCAAAAATATACAACCATTCTACTAAATGGTATTGATTCACTATTTTTTCCCATTCTCGTGTTTGTTTTTTAGGTTGTTAACATAGCAAAAAATGGCATATTGACCACCTTTTGTTGTCTAGATGACAGTTGCTTTCACATCAATCATGGCAATTTTCATCATCGAAAGGGTTGATGATAGAGCAGGAACAAAATCCATTGTGCCACTTGCTATTGCAGGTGTATTGAGCATTGTATATTGGAGGCAAGCTTTTCTGAATGTTTAAGAATCTTCCTTCAGGAATTTCTGTGTTTTGGTTTCATGTTTTTCATTTCTGCTGTCCTTAACTCTGCAGGTATTTTGATGATCTTCGTCCATATGCTGTAGTTCAGTTTGTTCCCTGTATTGCAATACCTGTGATGGCTATAGTAATTCCACCAATGTATACACATTCAAGTTACTGGTTGTGGGCAGCAGGTTGGTGTCAGTGTTGCTGTAAATCATTGTAGATGTGTCTAGTTTCATGGTTTTCTTTACGGATCCATAGAAAATATACCATATATTTGCATAGTACTAGAGTAACATATGTGTACTCATACAAATCGAGTTCCTCTATGGGTCAGTTTACTTGCAGCTAACCAGGAAGCATGCAGTACCGTAGATCATTTTTTTATCAGATCTGATATAGCATAATATTGATCAACAATGAAAGTTTATTTTCTTGTCCCTTGTGTTGATAAGTAGGTATCACTAAGAAGAAAATCTTCTTTTTTTTTTTATTTTGTTGGTTTTGCAGAAACCATAGAATAACATCTACTCAAAGCAGAAATTCTTTATCCTCTGTTGTTTTTTATTTTTTTTCTTGAGGAAAGGAGTGTTCTATTATTTCATATTTGACTGTTTGATGAAGAATTGCTGTTGTAAGAATGAGCCAGAGAGAAACTATTAATAATAATGTTTCATATGTTTGATTCAAGATAAGCTTTGATCTATCTTCCCCTTATCAGGCATGTGGAATATTCTTTTCATTCTGACTTCTCTCAAAAATAATTTCAGGATTTTACCTTCTTGCCAAAGTAGAAGAGGCTGCAGATAAACCTATATACCGTTGGACCCATCACATTATTAGTGGCCATACTCTTAAGCATCTATGTGCTGCAATGGTTCCTGTTTTCTTGACTCTCATGCTTGCCAAAAGGACTCTTGAACCAGAAAGGTACGCTACTGTGCCACCATTTAAGACCAACAGCATTTGCAACATAGCAAATGCAACAATAGCATCATAGCAGGAACTTTCATTTAAGTTTGATAGAATTAGATGAAATGTTTTGACCTGTTTTCTGGAATTTGTCAGTGAACTAACCATCAGAATTGCTTGTTTGTAAATCATCACATCATGGGTGTGTGTGCATGTGTAAATCATCACATCACAAAAAGAAAATTGTCGGCACCATAACATTGTAGTTCTAATCACAATATGGATTATTTCTGTATGATTTTGTATGCTTTGATATACACCTGTCAATGCTGCTCAACCGACTGTTACAAGTTTCATGAATCAAAACTGTGGGAAAAATCCATATAGGAAGGATATCTCAACCTGCTTGGCTCATGGCATTTTCTGTTGTGCAGAGTAAGTTTACTCCGGAAGTGGAAGGTCAATTGGATGACCGTAAAAGAAAGCCGCTCTAAGAGCGGCAACACGGCTAGCATTGATTGTGACTACGCTGCTGTTTCAACTACATCCCAACAATAAAGACATGAGTAGTATGTGACGATTTTAATTAATAGAAGCTATGACACCGCAATGTAACACCAAGAGGACTAAACGGGATCAATTCCCTTCTTGTACAACTGGTACATTACTTTCTGTATATATGTGACAATTTTCTTCTTGTTGCGTGTAAAATTCTCCTATTTTGCCCACCATTGTGGCACTGTTCATGCTTCCTGAAACCTCATTCTTACATGCTTTGAATTTCTACAAACAAAAGAGAGACTTCCTTGATCACAAGGTGAATGAAAATGGTATAGGAACTATATGTGGGACTATAAATAAGTAGAATAAATGCAAACTACTGCTGTAATAAGAAAAACCATATCATGTCTCATCTTATAATATGCTTAACATGTACTTTGACAGAGTTCCATAAATTCACTGATTCTTTGCGCAAAAGGGTAGAAAAGAAGAGAAAAAAAAGAGATGAAAAATAAATCAACCTCAGATTACAGTTGCATGCCTTGCTGCTGTCACTAGTGTACAGTTTAATATTACATAATGGAATGGTCCATCTTTTCATTACCCTTCCCTTCCAGAATCCTTCAATTCATAACAATCTAGGGCAAATGATGAACCGCTAGAGATGCACCACCTAAGTAATCCGCATAAAAATCAACTGCCTGGCCATCTTCTCGTGAAGAATTGCAACGAGAAAAGATTACAGATGATGCCATATGCCGCATTAGGATCCACTTTCAATTTGGTTGCTGAATGGCAACCGGTCAGTGCCCCTCTCGATGGCATCCCTCCAGAACCGATACCGTACACCGAGCTTGTCGTATGATACAGGCCAGTTCCAGACGTTGGCGCCATTGATCATCCGTTCTTGTTGCCCCAGCACTAGCCGTAGGTCCTCATTCAAAACCTGCACCAAATCATGCAAAGTTGTGATATTTGAAGCTGTTATGCTAGTTAGTATAAAGTTTCTCTGAAGCTGTGATATTTTGAAGCTTGCCTGCTCTGCAAAATGTAACCACAATAGGTGCATGAAAGGGATATGCTTGAGCCAAGGAGCAAAGTCAAGGGACATCCGGTACAGCAGCCTGGTTTTTTTCCTGGAGGATGGCAAGCAGACATGGAGCTGGTGGAGATGCGTTGAGCATTGCTGGGTGCTCTTTCCCTCTAGTTTTCCTGGTTTTGAGATGCCGATGGTCGACAGGACCATGCACGGTGGTCGGAACTCCATGTCGATGGGGTAAGGGTCCCAATATCCTTGGAGCCCAGACGAAGGTGTCAGAAACTTTACCAAGCTGACAAAAAAAATGCGGCATTAGCATGTAGGTTTGTGCACAGATAATTAAACCGAAGTATAAAAGTTACAGAACATATATATGAATTGAACAGTTTTTTTCTATAAGTTTTTCTGATCACTGATCACTGGGTTTGGAATTTGAGAGTATTTACCTTGGAACACTCCAACCCTTGGCAAAGGTGGATGTATGAGTAAATGGGGCATGAGCAAGGTCCAAGAGATTGTCCAGAAGAAGTCCATGCTCTACTGGTAACTCCATCACAATCTGTCCAAGGATCAAGGACTTGATTGTTATTCAAGCCTATTGTAACATATAGAACACTTGCATCATGGCACAATTACCTCAGCATGAATTGTGAATCCTGAAGGAGGCAGTAGAGAAGGAATGGTGGCCTTCGGTGGGTCTTCTCCAGGCCAGATCCAAACCATTCCTTCTTGTTCAAAGCATGACAATGACCGAATGCGCACATCGAGCATCCGTGTTGATGGCATCTTCTCACATTTCCCGTCAGTCGAATACTCCCACCCTGAAAGTCATTCAAAATCTGAAAATAACTGACATGGACTCCCTTTTTCTTTTCACAATACTTTCTCAAAGGCATATGGCCTTCAAGCCTCTAGTATAATGTAATGCATGGTCTTTGCAAGCACTTTCAGTTATTGAATACTTATATAGAGCTTAATAGACATACATACATACATCAGTACATCAGTCTTAAGAATGAAGGCACGTATTCTGTTGAAATGAACAAAACAAGCCCATAGTTACTGAAGAATTTTATAATAAGAGGCCTATACACAGGATGTTTCAGTGCTAGCTAGTACTGTAATAGTTCGCATCATGCAAACATCACAAATGTTAAGTTCATGCCCTCTATATGTTATGCTCAGAGTAGTCATATCTAGAAATGCATCAACCATTGTTTCTTACCATGGTAAGGGCATTGGATTCTACCCTCATTCACTGAACCGAGATGAAGAGGGCAGGCCCTGTGAGCACATGTGTTCTGAACACATCCAGGCCTTCCATCCTTCCCTCGGAATATCACCCACTGCTCCTCGAAACAATCTATTGGTACCTGAGAATGTGCATAGGACAATATCCAATAAGAACATATGACTCTTAATTCCGACACCAAATTTGATCAACAAACACAATGCTTTACCATCGTATCATCTTTCAAGTCACTGGTGAAAGCAACTGGGTACCAGAAGTTCTTCAGACTGGGATTGTAGGGCTTCACTGGACCAGATACATTTAGGCCTCGACGCTGTGGTTTCTTCGTTTCAATGCAATTCGTGGATGAAGTGCTTGGAGGAGAAAGAGAAGTGCAGTTGTTGGTGGATGTGCTAGAGCTCCCATCCTGCAACAGCCTGTCATTGACCAGGGTCTCCATATGTGCTAGCTTATCAAGCGCAGATGCAACTCTAGCTTCCGATAAATGAACCTGAACCATAGTTACAAAAAATCAGGTTGCGCAAAGTGAAACAGAAGGATCATATTTGAATTCATTTGGAAGTAATTAGTTAGATACCTGATTGTGAGCTTTTGACAAATCTTGTTGTAACCCATCAAGCTCCTTCCTCAAGGTTCCAATAGACTTGAATTCTCTTGCTAAAGGATTGAGAACCTCCACAACCTGCATTTCATCATAGAAAATTACTTAATGACATCATTATGAACTAGTCCTTGACAATTTCAAATTCAAATAAGTTCATGTTTGATATTCATATGCTACTATATCCTCATCGTGTCATCGTTCTTCCGATCAAGAAATCATATCTACCCAGTAGTTAACACCGAAAATTTAGAAAATGCAGAATGAGGTGATTTCTCTACATAAACTTCTGGAAGCTACATTTTCACCTTGTTGTGAAGCACCATGATGGTCAGCAGGTCCTGCCGTGCCCTCCAGTCACAGTACTGGATGTCAAAGCGAACCACTTCGAGAGCTTGGTTTACATCTAAGAACTTCCCTTTTGCAATAGGAACCCTCGGTCCCGGATCATCCACATGGAACAAGGCCTCCCAGCTGTTGTTATGCTTTGCATATTCAGGTCCATCATCCCTGAGCACCGCAAACACCTTAATTCCATCTCTACCACCACCCTGCATAACGCCACAACCCAAAAATATCATCAACAATTCACCATTGAATTCGCTCGGTATGTGACCTTGAACTTTCTCTTGATAGTTAAAACTTAAAACTCATATCAATGGTATTGTTTACCAATTTTCTGTCGAAATGGTGTGAAATGCCTCCTATTTTCTTGGTTAATTTCCAAGATTAGATCGAACTGCTAACCTCCAGTTTCTCAAATTACCCAACACATTCAGATGTTCTCACTTTTACTGAGTTAATCTCCACAAATTTGGAGAAATAGGTTCTCAAATCGTTAACTCCAAATCAAATTTCCACGACCAAACAACAGAAATGTACACAAAAACAAAAAAAAAAATTCATTTATTGTGCAAAGCTTGCAGCAGCAAAAAATTCACACAAAAAATAGCCAAAAAAAAAATGGAAATGTCACCTTTCTAGAGCAACATCTGAGGGAAGGCTTAATGAGCAAGTGTGGCACCAAGGACAGTCCAGCCACAGTGGTCATGGAGATGGGTGCGGCCGCAACTGCGATTGAGCAGAGCAAGCAAAAAAAGAAAATATTTCTCTAAGAAAGTTATGTCTATTTTTCTCTATTTTTCCGTTTTTCTCGTCCGGAGAGGCCTTGTCGATAAGAGGTAGGAGTTGCCCGCGATCTCCTTGAGCCTCCCACGTGCTGCCACGTGTGACCCCACGGAGGGCTCGCGCGCTGATGTGGCGGCCGCGAGCACCAAGGGTTCGGACGCAGACTTTTTGCACCTGCGCTCCTACCATACCTCAACTCCCCAACTCCTCACCTACGATTAAAATTATTAAACAAGACCTTCAACTTTGTAAAATTTGATAAATATCTTTTTGTTGTCAGCATTTGCTTCTACTAATTGTGGTGGGAACTTGCTCAAAACTTGCGTCCAATACTTTTATTTTGAATTTTGCATTTTTCTTATCATTTTATATAGAGATTTTAAAATCAAGCAGACATAAGGAATTGATTTACTATAAATACAAACAGTTTTGCTAATAGTCATAAGCCTATATTTTTTTTAATTTTGCATTTTTCTTATCATTTTATATGGAGATTTTAAATTCAAGCAGATGGAAGGAATTGATTTACTATGAATACAAACAGTTTTGCTAATGGTCATAAACTTGTTTTTTTATCTTACACATATCTATTTTCACTATCATATCAAACTCTTCTCCTAAATCTAACTTTCTAATATTCACCTAGTTCTTTCTTTAATTTCTCCAGTAATGATGGAGGAGAGAGGGAGGTGGTGTGACGGTGGTCAGTGAGGGACAAGGGGAGGAAGGGTCGAAGGGGACAAGCAACCATAGTAGTGGGAGGAAGAGAGGAAGAAGAAGAAAATGAGAGGAGATGAGATGTGGAGAATAAATCTAAATTTTAAATTTAGGTAGATTGTTTTAGATTTTTAAGAAAAAATAACTATTTGTACTCTAGATAACTCCAAATACAAATTAATGTTAAGAGTAACTATTTTTATGGGTTTTTTTGAGATGCTCTAGTTTTAGAAAAAAAGAAACCAGTTTCTCATAAAAGCTAAAATATGATAAAAAAATTTATTTACAGAACAAATAAATAATCTTATACCGACTTGAATTTCATGTATTACCTAATAGTATCCTTTGCATTTCTCAGTTTCTTCTATATTCCTTAAACAGTAGAACATTGACTTCTAATTTTAATGTTTATTCTACTAAAATCTGGAGTAATTATAATAGTTTATTTTTTTTGCTTGTGCCAGATATATCTAAAGAAAAAAATGACTTTGTTACTTAATTGGTCTGGTATATTGGAAGTTCCATATACCATATGATGTGGCAAACCCAATTCCAAAGATGTATGGAAAAAGGAGGCAGGCGTTACCAGTTGCAATTTGTCAAAGATGAGAGGGTGTTACATGGCAAACGGGCTTACCACAGTGTAACGATAGCCAGGGCCCAGCATTGGGATAAGACGCCTGTTTAACTTTTGTCCGGACGCGCCTAAGTGGCACTTCGTGCACCCAGATATATTTGTGGGGAGATATTTTTTGGCCTGTTGCTTGTCAGAGTTATTGGCTGTGCAGCAATCGTAGGCGCACTCCTGGCCATCAGTTTTTTTTTCCTCCATTTTTTAGAAGAATCTCAAATGTACTTTTTTTTAATAACTCATTTAAAAAAACAAATTTTAGACATAATTTTTTGAATTTTTTTTATAAAAATGGCCTTTGTCATTGGTTCGACTGGCAACCAAAAACATGATACTCACATGCGTGCTGCACTGGCCAGTGGCCGTGTGCTTGGGTGGTATGCAAGTTTTTAATAGTTGGCTCAATCAACGATTGAAATCTGTCAAATACATAGACTTCAATCGCTAGCTGAGCCAACAACTAAAAGCTGTGTCGATAGGCTGGCTCAGTTTAGTCGCTGCTTGGGTTATTTAAGTCGTTTTAATAGCTATTTGAAGTCATTTGGATGTTGTTTATCTACAAAATTGGAATAGTTCGCAAAATTTATGTAGGAAAGATGAAAAGGTAAATATTGTTACAACAAAAAATATAATTTATATATAAACAAATGTAACCTAGTGTCTGTCTCCCTCTCTTTGTCGAGGCCTGATGTTCTCATAGTGTTGGTGTGTTGCGGTTGGGCGCGCAACTGTGTCTAACCCGACACCTTCCAATTGTTGGTGTATGCGAAGGTGGTTGGTGCTATGTGGGCTACGTAGTCGAAGGAGCATCAAGTAGCTATGATGATTGAATAATTTGATGATGTGAATCGAGGTGGTGTGGGTCGCAATGCCATATAGGACCACCTTGTTCGATCTAACGGAGGATCTATTGCTGTGAAAGATCTTCACCCTCCTCCATAAACAATCCCTTTACCACCCTTTGATCGAAAGTTAACTAGCGCGTAGCGAAGTCCACGTCTTCATCGAATGAGCTGTCATCAAGCACCAGACATGGTGTGTGTGACAGCTGGGTGATATGACAATGAAGAATGATCGGGTGGCGACGAATAAAACGATGAAGGACAAGCCGACAACGACGGATGTGACGAAGACGGATGTAATGTCGGTGCAAGAGGTGGAGAAGGTGGAGGGGCCACAGTCAAGTGGGATGGTAGGAGAACCCAAAAATCTAACAATATATACTGAAGATCCTGATCCATTTCTACCAGAGCTACATCGACTTCGTTCATGGGCACGTCTTCTCCGTCACGTATCCTATGTCATAGCTGCTCGACATGTGTGGACAGTACGGAGATAATATCGAGCTGTATTGACAACAAATATCCAATTAAGAAAGTAATGACGACTTATGAAATAAAATTGAAATTTTTTTTTGATACTTACATTGGAGTAAACATGTCCTGTGTGCAGTCAGTCGAACTTCTATTGGATGGTACGAAGAATTGAGAGCTCGTCGTCTCTTGTTAGTGGGTGAGGCGACAATCTAAACATGGTCTGCGGCCAATACACCACGTCAGGGAAGCCATGTAAATGTTGTGGTTGTATGATTTGTCATCGGCAATCCTCCACTTATGCACACGATCCCTCCACTTCTGCACATACATTTGATGTTGAATAATGTAGTTGTCCTAGACATGACCCTTCCTAGTCTGCCTGCAATGAAACATATTAATTAGAGACAATACTTTTTAGGAATTACAATATAAACACTTATCTGAGGCGTACGTACTAATGAACATGGTCTAAAAGCTCTCACGACGGTGACACCGAAACTTGCTAGTACAATCTAAACTGCTACATGACGCACTCCGATGAGTATTCTTCCACCATATGAGAGAATATAAGAAGAACTTGAGTTCTCTAATAGATTGAATCCTAGGTGTAAAGACTTGATAGGCCCAGCGGTGCAAGATTGTTGATATACTGCTGCTGCCACGACTGTCATATGACACTATCATCAAGCAACAAATCGAAGCCCTGGGTATATGCCCACTAGCATTAATGGAGCTTATGCATAACCCACCATAGTCTAACTCTACGACACCATTCCATAATCGGCTTGTCTCTAGGATCAAGACACTGAGACATGAACTACTCTTGCGAATCAATAGTCGACCAATTGGGAAGTGCTTTGCGGTTGCGATGGTCAGTATACACTTCGTCTATTGGTTTCTCAGGTGAGTCATACATTTTCTGATGGGTCAGTGTACTCTTCCCCATTAAAATTTTCCTCTAACTCGAGTAAATTATCAGCTAAATCTGTTTGATGGTTGCGATAACTAATTCGAGATAAGAGATACATTGCTAGATTTGGGACATTGGTGTGAAAAGTCTGCATGATTCCAATGTTGCTAGTCTGTACATTAGTATTGGCCTTGCACTACTATTAGCATATGCAATACAATTTACTCCTACTACTGAATCGTTGTCTTCCAAATTAACTGTGACAAAAATTTACACATGAAGTATAAACACTCTTATTCCATTACCAGGATCTTTTAATATCTTCACAAATGAACCCCATGACTTGTCACCTTTCAACCTTATGAGAACCCAACTACTTTCTTTTAGCAATAGACTTTCCACCCTAACACAATGTGTGGCAAAATTAAGTTGTTTAACTCTATCCCCTACATCTCTAAGATCTTGAAAGACATTAACAATCATACTGGCATTTGACCACAAACAAGGGTACAAATACTGATATTATCACTATATGGTTTACGAACTACACCATCTCCGTAATACATGCAAACTCTATCATATTGCTCTATAATCTAGTCTATGAAATTTACAAGTTATGGCCGGACTTGAAAAAAATGATTTTACAAGGGTTAATTTTCTTATCAACGTGTCAAAAAATTTGATTTTCATGAATAACTTAAACCAAGGGTTCAATTGAATATTGTTTACAAATTCCCTACTCCAACATCTAAAAAATTACCTATCCTAAATTTTAGGGTGATACGAAAATGTAAATGGGTTATTCAAAAAAATTCTAAATAAATAACTAGGGTTCAATTGAATCAATATGCCCAAAATCGTTCTATACCACAATATGAAACTATTTATGTTAAATTAATATATACAACGCATGAAATCTACTGAAAAATAACTTTATTTAACTAACTTTCCTAAACCATAAACACTAAGCATTTCAATATTTTGGGTAAACTAAAATCTTAGAGTGATACGAAACTACCTGGAACTCGACATCTATTCGAAACCTAAATATTAAATATATAACTAAACTAAACCCACAACACCTCTTCTAAAACTCTAGATCTATCTTATATTACTTGCATACCTATCCTAAACTCTAGAGTGATGCGAAAATTTTAAATGTTCTAATATCCACGTGTTTAAGAATTTTTACTAGCAAATACGATGAGTCGATAACAAAATCTACAAAAAAAAAATCCCTATCCTCTCCTCTCCGCCCCCTCTTTTTGGTTGGTTAGTTCAAAAACATCCAAATGACTTCAACAGCCGCTAAAACGGCTTAAATAACTTGTTCAAAAATTGAACTGAACTCACTTGTTAGCGTAACTTTCAGTCATTGGTTTGACTAGCGATCAAAACCTATGCACTCGACGGGTTTCAGTCACCAACTAAAAATTTGTGTGGCACTTAAGGACATGCCTGCTGACTAACACAACACACATGTGGGTGCTACGTCTTCAGTCACCAACTGGGCCAGCAACTGAAATTTACTCGTCAATTGGCTAGCGACTGAAGGTCAGTTTTTTGTAAATTTTTTATTAAAAAAAATATTTCTGAATTTTTAATGAATTATTTCAAAAAAAAAAATCCAAATGTTCTCCGTTCTCATTCTCCCGTACCGGATCCGAAGAACGGACGGTCCATGTCTGATGAGTAAATTTAAGAACTGGGAAGCACGCTGCAGCCCAGATCCTGGCCCAGCCCAACCAAGTTATAGTAGTGCCGGGCCGATAGTAAATGAATTTTTCAATAGCTGGCCTTGGTGATATACATGTCTATGGTATCCTAATCTATTAATTGAGGGAAGAAAAAAACTGGCTCTGCTCCCCTTTTTTTTAAATGAAGAAAGAAGGGTTTAAGTTTTAAGTTCTTCCTCGTGAGGAATGATGCTTGAGATGGGAGACCTGTTTGGTTCGTGCTTGGCTTCTTGAAAGTGTAAAATTGAGAGCGTACAACATAAACTTGTTTTAACTAGTTAAAATTTTATGTAATTGAAATCTATATGATTTAAAATTTTATCTACATTTGATAGAAATTTCCTCTTTTGATATAATATAAGAGAGATAGAGTTAATGTTAGATACAATTTTTCACATAAATCTGTATCTCAATAAAGACATAATTAGTTTTAAATATGATTTTTTAGATAATGAATTTACACCGTTATAATTATAATGAATGAATGGAATAGATCTTTTATTTTTTCTGATTAATGTGAGAATTTCTAACAATTTTTTTAGGATTAATGTGAGAATTTTGAGTATTTTTTATGTGATGTTAGAATTAATATGGTTTCTAATACCATCAAAATAATAAATAAATATAAAATCAAAATACAGTTTTGAGAAATAAACAAAATAACTCCTCAAAATATTCAATCGTCCACACAGGGAAGTGAATGCTTTGGGGAAGTGACTTCTAGGTGCTTCTAGCCATATTCTAGGTGGGACTTTGTCCAAATACATCCACATTATGCAAACCAGCAAATTTCAAACTATCGTCAACTTAAGTGTTTCCCCGCAAGAACGCAAACAAAAACAGCCTCTAAAAACTGCATTTTGCTCAAGGCTAGTAAAACTAGAGAGCACCTACTGCGATATGTAGCATGATAAAAAAAATTATAAAAATGATCGTTTTGAATTTTTTTTTTATTCTGAACAGGTCAAGCATTGAGATGTATAAGGTGTTTTAGATGTCCGCATAGATTTAAATTTGACTCATTAATACAAAGTGATGATATTTGATTAATTATATTAACTCATGTTATTTAGTTAATTATATAAATGATACGAGTAGAAAATATAGAAAATAAAAAAAATACTTCTAAATATTAATAAATATCTTATTTCACTTTAACAACTCTTACTCTACATTAATTTTTTAATCAATATTAATCTATAATAAAAATTATTAATATACACTAATTATTCTCTAATCACACCATTAAATGACTCTAACATTCTCTAATCGCCTCACTAGGCGAGGCTAAAGATTGCATTTCTATTGAGCAAGATCGCGCACTTTTTATATGAGATAAGCCAGACTAAAACACGAGACATGTAGCAACTTGCGAGCCCGCGAAGCCCAAATGCAAGCAACCAAATACTGGACAGAGGTGCAAAACAATGGTGGTTCGTAACGTTTATGTACTAGATCAGGTTCGGATCCTCAAAACCAGGACTGACACAAAGTCACAGGCGACTCACAGTTATTCAACATTTCAACTAAACCGGCTCACAGCCTCTCAGGATGGATGTATGGACTGGTCACAGAAGTAAAGATGCAGCAAGAAACTTGCATCACAACACATAAGAGTCAGTAACAATATAAAATACCTGAACCATGTCATAAACATGGCTGAGTGACTTATACTGTTATACAGGAACACCAAACCACGCAACCATCGGTGCGGCGAGGCGAACAGCCCACGGGACAAGCGTCCGAGCTAGGCCGGGCAACATTGGCGAGGTCAGCATGCCAAGCAGGAACCAGTTGAGGCTCAGGAGCGCAACAGCATCGGAAGCCGGCTTGTTCTTCAGAGATGAGGAGAAGCGCCCCACGCTGCGCATGGACAGGCCGACCACGATAAACAGTCCGGTGATTAGTGGCAAGCACGGCGCGTCGGCCTTCCAGATTATCACGCCTACTGCAAGCGACATGAACAAGCTGAAAAGGCTCCGGCGATGCGCGATCATTTTCCCTTGTTTCAGAGCATCCTCCATGGCTAAATTTCCTAAGACTGACTGTGGAGGAACAGTGTAAGGATCTGCAGATTTCAGGAGATCCTGTGGCATGATCCCATCTGTACCAGTTAGCCGCGGGCTCCAAGGGCCCCGCGCGCCAACATCAGTGTCGACCGTGGTTTGCACATCAGATACATTTCTAACCTCTTTTCCATGGGCATTCTTCTCCCTAAGGGATTTCCCTTTGCATTCATTCAGCCGCATGTTCTCTTCCTCGAGATCTCGCAACTGTGGACAAGGAAAATATTTCTAAACTTGCGAAATTATGCCAGGGCAAGAAATAGTCAATTTGCATGATTTTACCTAATGTGTAATTGGTCGAGTTTGTTTCAAGTTGTTGTGAACGTGTGATATCTGAATTTGGCCTATTCCACTATCCAAATACAGTCCCAACTGCAATTCGGAATATCGAATTTGAATTTGATTTTAATGCCCCTACATCATATTTTGAACATGGAACCCAGCGGGTTATTCAACTTGCATTCCAAATTTTTCCTTAAATTGACATTCTTTTGGATACTATTGGACAGTGAGATATTATCTACATCAATTTACCACTAGATTTAACTTCAATACATGATGGAAGGGGCATATAAAAACTGGATGCTGCGCTAGAATTTATCCCTAAAATCCACTCGGTAAATTTGGATTTTACATTACATCTACAGGTGAAGGGGTTAAGGTTTTAAATTATTTTTTTTTAAAAAAACTATCTAAAAGTATGTCGATCTTTGGCGTTAAAACCAAAACGAATGGACGAGATGGTGCAAAATCCACCGGGTGCTACCCATAAAATTTACCTGGCTCTCTAGCTGATCAATTCTAGCGAAAGCATCCTCGTGCTCCTCTTCCATCTCGTCAAGAATGGCTTCCATGGCCTTCTGATCCTTCAGCGCCATCTGCAGCTTCTCCTCTAGCTCCTTGTTCTCCCAGACCAGCCTATCCATCTGAGCCTGCATCTCCCCAACCAGCCCACCCAACTGCAACAGATCCATAACTAAATTGGCCATCCAAATGCATCTTTCCAATTCCCCTGCCTAACAAATCAACTTACTTTGTTCTCTCTTTCAATGGCCGTTAGGAGGCGGATGGGCAGGGTGAGGAAGGCCACCGTCCAAACCATGGCCACGCAGCAGAGCCGGGCGGGGAGGCGTGCCGCGGCGGCGACCAGATGGCAACAAGATTGCGCCAAGAGTGTGATGAAACAGGAAGGAGGAGGCATGTGGATCTCAGGTCCTCAATTCCAGCTCCAAGAATCACCATTCATGGCGGCTCTGCAGCTCTCCTTGCTGAATCGTTTGTACCTTGTGTGATTTGGTTGGGAAAGAGATGGATAGGATGAGAAATTTGGAATAGAACGCAATAGGATTGACTTGTTTGAGTTTTGGGGAAGGAACAGAAGACTGCGGGGATGAGGTGACACGTGACCGTCGGCTGCGACGGGTGGGATGCACACGTGTGCCACCTTGCTTGTTCGCAGCACGCCCCGGCATGCGTCACTGGTCAACCTGCTCTGTCCGTTTCTTCTATCACCTTGCTTGTTCCGAACCTATCCATCCATCCTATTGTAACCCTCCTACCCTCCTCCTACACCCTCACGTGAAGTCCAACGCGGGCCCGATCCGGCGCCTGTGTTAAAAAATTAATTTTTTGGACAAAATAAGAGAGAGAAGACGCCATACAAGGTATTGGATGTCCGGAATTTGACAAGTGGGGTCCACGGCATTCAGCCCAACGAAACATCCGCATTGGAGTGGTCACTGGGCCCGAAGGCACAATTTGTGGGCCCCACATTTCATTCATCATGCCTCAGTCCCTGCACCTAACTAGGAAAAGCGCGGGTCCGCAAATCAGTGAGTAGGTGAAAGGGATCTAGGATATCGACTAGAGGGGGGTAAATAGGCAATTTTAACAATTTAGCAATTAATCAAACAATTTATAGATAATGAGAGCAAATAAATAATACAATATGAACAAAGCACAATTCCAACACAAGGATATATCCCGTGGTCTCGGTGATTTGCCGATCACCCCTAATCCACGTTGAGGCAAACTCAAATCTCTAACCGCTCCTCTATCTAGTCAACCTTCTCTCGAGAAGTGACCTAGATCTTGAGCCGGATTAGTGTGATGAGTTATCCAAATCTCGATTTCACTAAGGATGCACTTTACCGCTCCGGTAAGGTGTGCTCAACCCTTTCACAAGACGTTTTGAGGCTTCTTCACAATCTTCCTTGAAGAGCTCTCCAAAACCCTTTTTCTAGCTGTCTAGGAGCCGACAAACTCCAAGAGTAACAAGCTGGTGATGATCACTTAGCCTTCTTCTAGTGCCACGAGGATGATTTAATGATCTAGATGCAATGCACTAGAAGATCTCAAATGCACACTCTCACAAATTCGAGAATTTGAGCCCTAGAGTGTATGAAATGTGCTAAAACTCTCAAGGATGATGACAATGCTCAAATTATGGCAAAAAGTTGTGAACAGGGCCGTGCATGGAAGTATATATACCCCTCACAATAAATATAGCCGTTACAGGCCGTTGGGTGAAAAAGCTCACTTGGCGGTCAGACCGCAGGTATAAGCTCGGTCAGACCGCCGCAATTGCAACGGCATTAAACAGGCGCAATAAATGCTCAACTGCCCTTGTCAGGCACACACACGGTCAGACCGGAGCCTATTTCGGTCAGACCGTGAAGCTGTCCAGAGACGACCTAGTTTCTGGACACCTTATACGGTCAGGCCGATAAAAACGGACAGACCGGCCATACGGTCAGACCGGTCTAATAAAACGATCAGACCGTAATAGCTCAAAACAACAGAAAGATAGTTCATGAAGTTCCAGGAGACTGACTTAGGTTTAAACTACGGACAGACCGACCTTAAAAAGGTATATACTATACTAAGACATAACTTTGGTCAGTCCGAAAATTATAATCGGTCAGTCCGTGAATTCGGTCAGACCGGTCCAACATACGGTCAGACCGACTAAGACATTGCTGAGCAGAAATGAGCTGAAACAAGCATATTCAAAGTATATGACCTTCTAGTATGCAATGCAAGTTGATTTTATGATTTGTGGCACATAGATGAAGTAGTTTGTGGTACACCACATGCTCCTCTTAATAGTACGATAATTATCCTAAAATCCGGTCAAAATTCTTCTCTAATCACCTTAGACCGGTAAAAATGGAAAATACCCTATTTCATACCTTTGCCCTTTTGATCAATGCTCTTTCTTCATCATGAGACTCTTTCTTCGCCTTTCATTAACCTGTCTTTTAAGTATCTTCTTGACACAACTAGGCAGGTAACGTTAGTATAGCATTTGAAGTTGTCATTAATTATTAAAACATTCTATAGGGGCCTAAAAGCTACAGTAGGTGAAGAGTAGAAGAGTGCAGTGCACGAAACACCGCATCAGATACAGACCCCATAAAATGTGTGAATGCATGTGGGTTCACTCGCCTCACATGCCACGCGCACCGTATAATTAATTATCCACTTTCTATGACAAGTGGGCCCAAACAGTTCTAGGGGCCACATGTCAGAGACCGATTTGTGTTTTTTTGGTATAGCAGAAGATGTGAAAAAGAATTTTATTTCCACCATATTAATAGCCATTGTATGACTGATAAAGGGCTCAAAGATGAATTGGACCCACATGTCATTGAAAGTGCTTGTGAATGTTATGAAAATAGTTGTTGGAGAAATTATTTCGCCCATCCCACCTGTCAATGACTCAAAAAAATTACTGTTGCAATATAGCCGTTAAAAATAGCAGTTGCAATTATTTTAATTATTTTTGGGGCAAGAAAATTTTTAAAAATTGCTAAAAATTCATAAAAAAATTCAAAAAATTTCTATCATCCTCTCCCTATAAATATGATCATGGTTGAGCTCATTTTCACTCAAACCCAATCACAAATCATACACTTTTCATTCACCCATCTTTCAAAATTTTCCAAAAAAATTTTCTATCTACCATTCGCACCGCCCCTCCATATGGGCACCCACATCCGTACGCACAGCTTGAGCCGTATCCACAAGCTCATCCGTATGCACAGCCCCCCTACGACCCTTACGCCAAAATTATCATTTCGTCGGAATGCCGACCATTTCTGCACAAGTTTCGCCTCTACAACTATCAACTAAAAATTCCTGCTCCGCGTTGGTATCGGATAGCGGCACTCCGCATAGCACGCCCCAGGTTGTCATCGACAACGGCTATGATCAACGACGACAACTGAGGCAATGACGAAGGAACTGTTAAAGCTCGGCCTAAACGATTGCTTTGGTCGCAACAAGACGACATTCGACTTGTGAGTGTTCATTTCAATTTGAAATTTTGTGGACCCAGAATTTTTTCCGATTTTAGCTTAAAATTTTTTGAAAAATTTTATTTTTTGTTCTTCTAGATCAGTGTATGGTTGAATAATTCCCTCGACCCAATCGATGGGAACAATAAAAAATTCAATATGTACTGGGGGAAGGTCGTTGCGACGTACAATGCAAGTAGTCCGAGCAGTCGCAAAAGAGACATGAGGCACTGCAAAGACCATTGGCATAAAACTAATAAGAAAATTGTTCTGTTCAATGGTATTTAAATCAGGTTTAGGGGTGTCTATGCCAGTGGTCGTTCAGACGACCGATTGATGGACTAGGCACGTGAAATGTACAAGAAGGAGGTGGGTCATGCCTTTGTCCTGGAGTACTGGTGGAATATCGTCCAGAGTCAACCAAAATGGTGCCGAAGCTACTTCGATCCTAACAAAAGAACACGACTCAATGAAGAAGGTGGCTACACATCATCATTGAACAACGACGATGTCTTTGTCAAGCTTTCACGACTGGAAGGGCGGGATATGGCAGAGCAGAAGTGAAAGGGGAAAAGCAAACTCCAAGAAACGTCCGCGGCTGTCTAGGAAAGCATAGAAAGTATCGGCGAAGCAAACGCCGATCTCACTAAGGTGGTTGACAAGCTGTTGTTGCGTCTTCAACAAAACTGGTGATAGCCGAGACATCTCATTTCTCAGATACCCAAAAGGCGGCGCATGTGGCCACATTAGAGTATGTGAACGACATGATTAACGAAATGAGGAATAAATAGTACTCTAAACTATGTAATTTTTTATTTCAAGTAATGTACTCGTATTTTTATTTTAATTTTTCTTGAGCAATTATTCATTGGAACTGATGCCTGGAATAGATGTTTTTGGATGTAGTCGTTGGAACTGAGCATTGAATCAATGCTTTTGGATGTAGTCGTTGGAACTGAGGTATTTGATTATTCTCTTCTCTCCCTATATGTTCGGACCCCTCATCCTCTCATCTTCACAACCCAAGTCTCTTTTCTTTGAGCACTAAGACCCTGTGCCACTACTCCCAAAAAATGATGTCTAGCTCGAGTACAAGTAGTGCGAAGGAGGAAGCCATCAACCAAATTAAAAATTTTGTGACGGAGTTCATACAGAGCGTGCTCGCATTGTAACCCTTGAACCGTCGTGTTCTCAATGATATTCAAGCCAGCATAGACGTTGGTACCTCGCACCACTGCCGACGAGATACTAAAATGTTCATCGACAGAGATCGCGAAGGTGGTCATAACTGTCTAATGGCGGACTACTTCTCTGACGCTCCGATCCACCCCGCCTACTTGTTCCGTAGAAGGTTCTGAATAGGGAGACACCTCTTTTTCAAATCGTCGAAGCTCTCGGGGAGTGGTCTTCGTACTTAATGAGAGAAGAGATGCTCTCATTCGTAATGGGCTATCTCCTTTGCAGAAATGCACTATGACAATGCGCATGTTGTTATACAGCTCCCCTGCTGATGTCATCAACGAGTACGTACATATTGGAAAGTCGACGGTAATCGAGTGCCTCGAGCATTTCGTCGATGGAATCATCAACAGGTTTACCGGAGAATATATCTGTAAACCTACTGTCGATGACATGTAGCGTCTACTCCAACAAGGAGAGGCTCGTGGCTTCCAAAGAAGCTCAGAAGTATCGATTGCATGCACTAGGAATGACGTAATTTCCCAGTTGCATGGAAGGGGCAATTTACCCGTGGTGATCACTGAGTCCCTACAATAATACTTGAAGCGGTCGCCTCCTAAGACTTGTGGATATGTCATGTATTATTTGGTGTCGCCAGATCTAACAATGACATCAATGTGTTGAATCAATCCTCCCTTTTCACTAATGTGTTGAGCGGCTAAGTTCCTAATATTCAGTACTTCATGAATGAGATAGAGTACAATATGAAATACTACCTAGTTGACGTTATTTACTCCGAATGGGCTGTCTTCGTGAAGACCATACTCTTACCCCAAATGGAGAAATTCAGGTTGTTCGCACAACAACAAGAAGGTGCAAGAAAATATGTTGAGTAAGCCTTTAGGATCTTATAATCTCGATTTGCCATTCTCCATGGTCTCGGTCGATTTTGGCGACGGTCAATCCTTGCCAATATTATGCAAGGATGTGTCATCCTCTACAACATAATAATCGAGGATGAGAGACACTCTAATGACCCACTCATTGCTTCGTATGAGAGTCAAGGGACATTCACCGTAGCACCGCCTACTTTCCATAATGGTACTCCGCCCTTTTTTGTTGATATACTCGTTCGGAATGATACGATCCGTGCTCGCCCAATGCATATGAAACTCAAACGGGATCTTATCGAGCACATTTGGCAGTATTTCAGAGGCAACAATACCGACTAGTAGCTTAATTAATTTTTAATCAGTACATTTGTGTGGCTGTTAATGGTCGAATGTATCTAAATTTTAATTAGTATGGTTCATGTTATTTTCTATGTGCAATCTAAATAAGAAAAATTAAAATTTTTATCTTATATTTTTTATCTTGTTTTTATTGTATTCGAATTATCCGAATTTAATTTTGACAATTTTTTAATGATTAATAATCGTACAATACTACATATTGCTATATAAATATTTTATATACGGCCCCACCCGAAACGCCACCCAAGCTCCAATGCATTGGAATGCTTGGCACTTGAGAAGGCGCTTCACACGTGGGCCCGTGTGAAGAGTCTCCTTAGGTGCCTTTACATTGGAATAGTGGGTGTTTCGGGTGGCACTTCACACGTGTAACACTGAATATGCCAAAAATATTCTTCTGAAACTCCTGCCCAGACACTGATGCATTGGACTCAAGGTTATTACATATAAAGACCTAGATCACAAGTATCATAATAGAATGGATCCTAAATGAGAAATAAAAGCATGTTTGATTTGTGATTTAATTTTGTCCCACGTTATTTTATTAAATTTTTGGTCCACCTTAAATTTGCTCATGAATTTTTTGGCTCCAACTTTAACAAATTTAATCAATATGATCAATTTTTGGTAGGACAATTTAGGTAAATGGAGACTATAAACCAAACACCCCCAAAAGTTTTCCCATTTTCGCCTTAAATATCGGTTCGAAATACCGCCTACGGAAAAATGTAAATTTTTCTCTCTTTTCTCCTTTTATTCCCCCTTAGCCACCATCTTTTAAATCTTACAAAATAGAGTTATTACCTCACATTTTAGTTTTACAAAAATAAGAAAATTATTCTTAAACATCACAGGGTGTGCATGAGATAGTTAAACCCTCCTCTTCCAAAAGAAAGAAAGAAAAAGAAAAACCAGATACATATTGCCTAGAAAATCTTTTGGAAGATTGTTTTTTAGGACAAATCTTTTGAAGGAATTATGGGAAAATCAAATACAGGCTCTGTTAGAGAGAATTGAATTTCTTTGAGAAACATTAGCTAGTTGATTGTTCTTTAAAATAGTTAATGAGCTATTTAGACTTCTCTGTATATATACAGTTTGAGTTTAAGTCGTAAATTGTTATAGAAGTCAAATATTTAGAAGAGTTTAGACAGAATAAACCCAAATTAAACTCAGACAGGACCACAAATACCAACCAACCATATTCAACAACAACCACACGATTACAAACGCTGTAACTTTTATTCCAATCCAATGTTGGGAAAAAATTGCCATTCCGGCTGAAATTTGTTTATTTTATGCACATCCTATTGTCAAATACATCTCACTCTGCAATAGTTACATCCCTCAGAAAATTTCTAGTATACTGTGTACAGATTTAGCACGTGGAAATATATCAAAACCATGGTCCACGCCTTATTGGTTTGTGATTTGTGAATCTCCTAAATATACAACACATTTCCAGCTTGTGAACAAAAATAATCTTTACAATGTCAATGTATGAAATCAGAGCTCGGAGCGTTTCAAGTAGACGATAAACCCGACACTTGCAAGCACAAACGCACCAGCTATGATCCCGAACCGCAGAGATGAACAGCCTCTTTGCGCGGCTGATTTATCTACAGGCGACAATGCGGATTCGGCTCTGGTTGCAGACTCGTCAATGTGGAGCCTCAAAACCTGAAAAAGGGAAACAAATTGTGAACAAAATTGAGACTGGACTTTGGCAAGGAGAGGGCCGTTGCAATCAGTTCTTGCAATGCTGCAAAATATGATGTGCAGTCATGGAGCCAAGTAACAGACATATGCATCAAGCAAGATCCAGGAGTATGAAGTTGCAAGAATAGTAATGACGAAAATTTTCAGTTGCACTTGAGCTGCAGTTGACTAGCAGGAATACAGAGAACAATGAACAAACTTGGGAGCACTTATGGTACTTGAAGTAATAAAGGAATTTATTAGTTCAGTAAGTGAGCAAGAAGATTGATAAAAAAAGAAGTGAACCAAGAAGAGACTAACCTTCAAACCAGCTGATTTGGCATAGTACATTGCTGCAGTAAGGTCACTGTTATTTGTAAGAAGAACTCTGTCGCCTTCATCATCATCATACTGTTCAACATAAATGCAGATCAACTGAGATTCCTTGGAAACAAGATGTGAAAATGTGACATCTTCAAAGGTCTAGAAATTCCAAGAAACAGATCCAACATCCACCATTGTATAATACAAGTCTTAGCCTGTTCTTCACTTGAAGGAACAATACCCAGTGCCCTATTAAAGTCTTTTGAACTACAGCACAAATCAAAAGAGTGTGAACTACGTATTTGCTGAATGAATAGGAAAAATGCAAATCCCAATTATCGGTCTAATCAGTAAGCATAGAAATTTTGGCCAACAGATTAGGTCTCCTCAAGCTTGAAGCCTTGAAATATGGGGGAAAACATTTTCTTCTCAATACTTTGTCCTTCTAAGTTTCAACACAAGAATTGAGTTCTCACCAGAAGATTGATGTTCCCCTTCTCATTTTCTTTTCCTAATCTGTATGCGACAGCAGATACAAGCTCATCCAAACTTTCTGAAACTAAAGATATGAAATGATCAATCACACGTTTATACTACTTCCGGCAAACTAGGAACAGGAAACAAGGACAATATACCAACCACAACTGAATCTATGTATATGCCCTTTCCTGTCTTCAATTTTAAAAGCAAATGAATTGCTAACATGAGGAGGATATATGTGCTTCCCTTCCGGATTGTCCAGTGCCGCCATATGAGATTCTTCACTGCATGTATATGTATATAACAATAGAGTAAGCAAAAGGTTCTCAACATATGAAAGAAAACATGGAATTAGTGAAAGTACAAACCTATGAGCATCAAATTCATCTGTAGGATGCAAGGCAAGGGCAGAATCCCAAAACTTCTGCAGCATGGTATTTGCCACGTCATTTACCCCAGAGGCCCCCTCAACCTTATGAAAACAGTAATTAGATAAGGATTACACAGTGATAACTAATCTGAAACATCATTATTGATTGCCTTTGGGTGGTAAGAGGTTACTAGAACAACTTAAGAAAATAGCTTTCACTCTTACCATTGAAATGGCTGCGTGAGTTAACTGTAGAGCATCCAAACAAGCAACAATCTGTCCCTCTATTCAAAGGGCCAAGTTAATACTGATATATAAAGGAACTCCTTTTCTGTTAGAATGCAGTAATTACCTTTATCTACAACAGGAATATGCAGAAATTTCCCTTCTTGCATTGAGTGTAGTGCCTCGAGAATTGATGTGTCCAATGTAGCACAACTGGGCTTTACAGTCATGACCTACAGAAACACGTCACATATTTGACTAAATTGTGAAAAAGAAAAGAAAAGAAAAAAATCATGACAGTATAAAGCATGTGTGCTTTAGATTAGAAGGGTACCTTTTCTACCACAGTCACCTCTGGGGATAAATTCTGGGCCACAACTCGCAGAAGCAAATCTTTGGAGCTGCAGAAAAATTCAGCACGATTTGAGTAATTTGCTCCAAAAAATGGGATTGGATCCTAGAAAACAGCACACTAAGTTGCCTCAGTGTTAGAACTGGACCACTAATTGGAAAAGAGAAAAATTCAAAGCATACACGATCTTTAGCAAAGAACATACATACGTCAAAATTCCAACTAGCTTGCTCTCTGTCATGACAACCACCGAATTGACCTGGTTTTCTCGCATCTTTTTGGCAGCAACAATGACTGGATCCAAAGGAGATACCACTAGAACACTATGAAGAGGAAATGGTGACCAGATTCAACGATCAAATATGATATCATAAATTCCAACAGAGCTCCAGACATACCTTTTCTTTTCAGTAATGATTGTTGACAAGGATGGCTTGAACATCCGTTCTCGGAGAGTTTCCATGAATGCATGTGGTCCTGAAGTAAGGAATCAAAATAGTTAACTAAATTACATCTAAGTAGACTGCGTGTTGTCTTGAAGTAAGGAATCATTCAGGATTCCGGAGTTGATAAAACCATCACATCAGGTTAACTAATATATCAAACAAACCCACAACTTGATCTCTTCATGGCTTATTACATAAAACAAAGTTAGCCGGTTAGTTAACCTGCAGATATTATAATGGTGCAGGTTTGTCATGATAATACAAAGAAAAAGATTGAATGGAAATTATTTTCAAAATAACAGATTGAACAGTAGAGTGTCGTTTTCAGTTTGGCAACAGCAATGCTTTCTAATTATCCATCTACCCTTGAATTGTGCAAATCTAAACTAACATTAGAAATACAACACTTGCAAGCCCGTCATGTAGAAATTACCCGTGACACTATTCAAAGAAACTAAAATAAAAACAACCTGAGAATTCAGTTCCCCACTGTCGTTCTACATCTTCAATAGCGGCTGCTATTGCACTTCCTTGTTCTGCTGCCTTCTCCATTCTTGAGATTGCATCATAAAGGAATTTGGTAATGTCCAACATAGCAATGACTTCACCATTTTCCACTACGGGAAGATGTTTAAATTTGCCTGTACAAAGAAGCCATCATGCACAGCAGTACTACGTGTCATACTTGGCTCATTTTTGGAAAAACATAAAACTATGGTTATGGGTAAAGGTAAACTAAAACCAAATAGAGAAAACCTGTAGGAAATAATCAAAGAAAGAACTACAATAAGAAAACCTTGGACCATCTGCTGCAATGCCTCGATGGCCGACAAGTTGGACATTACAAAAACCGGGTTCCGTGTCATCACCTTTGCCACGATTGTCTGCTCAGGGCTGAGCCCCTCTGCAACAACTCGCCCAGATATATCCTGCACAAAACCAAACACAAAACCCCCCAAAAAACCTGCTCCATCACTAATTCCACAGAAATAAAAATCCAAAAAAAAAACAAATTGTAATAATTTCTCTTGTTTATTGTTAAAACCCAATCTTTCTTTCTAATTTCTCCTCGAGATGTAGGTACTGATTTCTCATTTCCCCTGAAAACAAGTTCTTTTTAGCTCATTTCACATAAAGATGGAAGTGCCTAAAGTTTCAATCTTCACATATCATTTCAACTAAAAATCGTATCTTTCCATCTTATTATGCCTAAAACCCCATCATTTCTGTCCTTTACCACCTAAAGACCCCATATGTCAAACTCCCATCTCCCACCTCGGCGGTGATGATGCCGGAGAGCATCCCGTCGGCATCAGTAAGAAGCGCGGCGTCCACGCGCTTCAACGCCATCCTGCGGCACAATTCCGAGATCGCCGTGGCCTCCGGCATCGTCAGCGCCTTCGCCAGCCTCAGCTTCTTCACCGTCCTCTCCAACCTACACCACAAAACCTCCAATCACAAACAAACCAGACAAGATAAGAAAAGTCGGTGAAAGTGGCAGAGTCCGTCGTGCATACGAGGCCTGGCTGGGCGAAGCGGGCTTGGAATCTTTGGATGATGCTTTCCCATTGGGGGTGTTGGCCGGGGGCGGGCGGCGGTGGGAGGTGAGATGGCTGCGGCGAGGCTGGGAGGTCGCGTGGGAGTGCATAGCCTCCGCCTGAGACGGCGGCGGCGATCGCCGGGGAAGTTGGAGAGGAGATTAAGTGATCGGAGTTTTGACTTGACAGTTCGGGCTGAGGCGTTTGAAGTGGCGTTGAAGAGAAGCGAAGAGGAAAACTTCGCTGCGTTTGTGACTTGCAGAGGGAGGAGGTGGGGACGAACAGGCCTGACTGTGTGCGTCCACTGATCGGTGGGCCAAGGAGGTCTCGCGGGACCAACTTGTCAGTGGAATGAAAAGGCCACAGGCTGCTCGTACAGTCAAGTGTGCGCGAGCCCGGAATAACCGATTGGCACGGATCCTCTGTGGATCGAATCGAGTGCGTTGAACTGCGCTTGCTCGGTAGGACCTTTTTTTTAGGATCTTTTGCTGCATTGTGTTATAAAGGGAGTTTATAGAATTTTTTTAAAATATGAATATCTGGACTTCTATTTAAATCATCTAATTAATGTATGTAAAATTATCATCTCTTTGATTATGAGATACTTATATTACTTATTTTTTTGTAAAATTGACTTTAGTAGTCTTTCAAGAGAAGTTGATAATATTAATATTTCATAAAACAGATTTGACAAATGTGATTTATTTCTATATTAATTGGACGATTCGGATCGCAAATTCGTATTCTTCTATTTTTATTGAATTCTCATTAGATATATATTCAACATATCTAGTAAGATATTATTATATTGTTAGAAAATAGATAGTGAACACATCCAAATAATTTGTCAAACATAATTAATTATTTATCAAAGCAATCCAAAACAGAGTTTTTCTCATTCATTTGCTATTCATTTGCTGTATCAAACTCAAAATATTGTAGCACCATGTATTTAAGGCACGAGCAATACTAAATTGTAAAATTAGCGTTAAAGTTGATATGGCTTAAAATGAATACATGCTATTTATAGTTTGTGTCTTTTGAAATTGATAGCATACCCAAAGATATTGGCCATCAAAAGAGTTAATGAGTGTGTTTGATTAGTTATCAAAATCTGTTAAGTCATTTTGTGGTTCTAATCAATTATGTAGTTTGACCAAAATAAATATTATGAAAATTTGTTTGGTTTATAATCTGATCACATAATAGTCATAACCAATGTTGACTATTAAACTATGACGAACAAATCATCTATTACACATTGGTAATGAATGGTGTATAAAATTGGTCAAATCTTGATTAGATTCTAGTGATTTGTCAAATTTTGATAATGAAGCAAACAAAAACCAAATAACATTAGCATTATTTGGATTTAATTTGACTACCAATCAAATATACCCAACATTCTCTAGAGTTGTATTTCTTGCCTCTCATCAATAATGAGAACATTGTAATGGTCGTATGAAGCTGAGTTCATGGCATGTTGTTAAGCAATGATTCTTGTTCATCAATGCTCCTCACAATAAGTTGTTATGGAGATGGACCGTCAAACTGTCTTTCAGTCTCTGAAATGATGTTAAAGATCATGTGGCGCTTACTTTAATCTTTCATATGAGTAAAAGTTTCCCATATCACAAATGATGTCAATATATGTAGTTAATCTTGTTCATGAACTCAATATATGGTCTAACCATCTGATGAAATGTCCAACTCAAACATATTACAAAGTTTCTTTCTTTGCCTTATAGCAAGTAATTGTATTATCTCATCCTAAAAAGAAAGACTAATGACACAAACGTGTCCACAGAAAATCAAAATGAAGTAGAGAAAGTCGCAGAGGAGAGAGATCATGTGTCAAGATGCTGTAGCAAAAGAAGATGCCAAAGCTACATAAACTCATAAACTGTAAATTGGAAAGCATCGGATTCATTTGAATTACACAAGCATTTTAAGATAAATTACATATCTTGTCAAAATTGATATCTTCTTTTTTTTCTCTAAGATTTCTATGGTATTTATATGTTATAAACAGAGTCTAAATGCATGTTTTGATTAAAATATTTCTAAGAGAATTTTGGAGGAAAGAGTTGCCGTAAGAATTTGTAATGTGTACTTCCATGCATTCTGGAATATTTGATTTGCATGCATGTCAACCTGTCAAGAGAACTGAAAACATACACTGAGAGCTAAAAACATGGTAAGCTTCAAACATAGCGCTGATGTTCATAAGGTCTTCCTACGACATAACTGAAAATATTTATACTAGCAAAGAGCTCTCACTGAGATTTTGTATTAAATCAAATTAATATCTCAAAGACTCAAACCTAATCCATAAAAATTCATTAAAAATACTAACCGTCATTCTAAACATGCTCTCAGTTGGGCAGACACAAGATTAGACCACACTGTCAATTTTTTTCTCAATAAATATATGCCACTTATTCTGAAAACAAATATATGTATATATACAATAAAATACTTAATATACATCATTAAATCATTAAGAATAGAAATCAAATAAAAAGCTTTGTATGTTTATGGTAAATACCAAGAAAGTTGCCATATCCATCTCATCACAAGAAACGGGCTACGGGGATGGACTAAATCCCTACCAAGAAAGTATTCTTCATATATTACTGTCAATCTAATAATTCATCGGATGATCCGATCACCCTTATATCTTTCAAACTCTCTCCGATCCGATGGTTTTTAAAATACAATTTTTATCATTATTTTTTACTATAATTTATTATCAAACAATTATAAAAATATAAAAATATTTTTTATGATAGATAAATTGTAAATAAGAAAAAGACAATCAAGATATTTATAAACATAGTAGCAATCAAAATTGGAAAAATTTGATTTTTTTCTTGTAAAAAAAGACAATGTTTATAAGACCGAAGAGAATAGTAAAGAAAATTTCTTAGAAAATCTTGGTTCGTGTCTGAAAGAGACATAAAATCGTGGAAGCAATCCCAAATGTTATGTCAGGTGAATATACGCTTGCGAACATTGACAGTTGACTACTGAAGGGATGCACATAACACTGAAATGTAAAAAGTCAAAGCGGGAGGTATCATAATGTTTCATTAATAATGCGAATTTTCTACGAAAACCGTTTAAAATCAGCACGTACAATTTGGTTACTCCTGAACATTGCAAAATATAATGTACTTTTTATTTTCTTCTTACAACACCATCAGTCACAAAGAAAGGTCTTTACATACAAATAAACTAGTTAATTAGCAAAACAAAAAAATGTCTCAAAAAAATTAGCAAAACAAAAGGGCGTAAGTCTTAGAAAAAAAGACACAGAGATTAAAGAGATAAAAACAAAGGGAAAAACCGTCTAAATCAGGTCTATTTCCATCTCTGATACTCGATCTGAAGCCACCCAAATACACAATTTAATTTGCGTCCTAATGAGCAATGAATATTAATAGACAGCTATGTAGTATAATAATAATATTTGAATTTGATTCCGCAATTTTCTTAAAGATACATAGAGATAAGTGCTCTGCAAATTTCTCCTACTAAAAAAAAAGAAAAAAAAGTTGAAGTCGATTACTCACCCTCACACACAATCAATCAGAACTCACTAGGTATGGCTCAAGCTAGTGCCTATCAAGCCTGGCCATGCTGATCACGGAGGAGTGTGCGCCCGAGATGGCCGGCGACGTCGGCCGTCCGGAGACGAGGCCGGAGAAGCGCACGGCGAGGGCGAGCGCCGAGCCGAGC
Source organism: Pharus latifolius (assembly GCA_019359835.1). Lineage (NCBI taxonomy): Eukaryota > Viridiplantae > Streptophyta > Magnoliopsida > Poales > Poaceae > Pharus > Pharus latifolius. The sequence goes on from CM033319.1 coordinate 1,979,741, forward strand.
TCCACCGCCATGCCGACGACTTCATGCAGCCTGCAGATGCTCTTCCTCATGATAACACCCAGCACGACATGAACCACGCAGTCCATACGAGCCATATGTATGTCTCACTCTCACTCCCTAAGCCTTCAAGATATATCCTCTCTTCCCGGTCCACGACTCCATGTGTATCAAGTAGACGCCGTTTAGAAGCCTGCTTAGAAAACATGAATTTAAAAAAAATCTCATAATTAGTGATGATTGATGTTTTTTTTTCTCTAAAATTTTTATCGAAATTCTATATTTCAAATGGAGTAGAAGAGGATGACATTTCTATTTTTTTCTTTTTTTATCTGTTTGATTCTATTTCTCTCTTTAATAATATGAATTAGAATATTTAATATAGAGTATATAGAATCACAAATTATTTATAAGGAAAGGAGAAACAAAAAGGAAAAAAAAAACCTCAACCGCCGTGGACTAAGCTCATGTTAGACGGCAAGTGGGTTGATTTGTCAGAGTATTTCATTAATGAGAGTACTGTGGTATAGTAACTGTACTGGGTCGTGGGTGTGAGGCCACATCTAATGATGGAGGTGTCGAGACGGACTGAATCATGGTGGCGGATGAGGTCGGATGTGCTCATCGGAGGGTGGTGGCCCGCTTCTCTAGGCGATACGTACAAGGTTGTTTGGACGTAGGGGTACGCTGGTCGTAAGCGTGTCGACATTTTTGGTCTGGTCTCATGTGTGGCTGCCTGCTTAGTTGCTCCGTTAGTCACGACTCTAGACGCAACCGCAAAATAAATATGAAAAAAGAAAATGTTGTTTTGCACCAAGACTTGCTTATTGTACTTAAATGAATTTATACAACAAAGTAAAAGGATAGAGTAAATACAGATTCACATTACTTGCTTGTTTGGAATTTGAGTTCATGTGTTTGAGTTACACCGGAGCTACTAAGCACAACCAGCCCGACCCTCCAAACATTAGAATATCTGGATTGAGCCCATCTTGGCTTGTTTTTTTTCTTCATACGATCTCGTTTAGTCCAACTTGAGTCGGTCAAATTCAATTGACTGTACATGTTTTTAAAGTTAGGTCAAGTTGAACTTCCTTTCACCATCATCTATACCAACTGCCACGCACGATCCCATAAGAACGATTTCAAGTCGGTCTAATACATCCAAATATTTTTTATACGATCAAAAGCCAAAAATACTAAATTTAGTGAACTGTGTTGATTGAATTATTGGACTGAATGCCCTCACTTCATAAAAATGAAAATAATAATGTGCCATCTTCCTCACAATCAAACTCTCTTTACTTTAACAAGACAATAAAAAGAAACTATTGTACCACACAATGTATCAAATACTTTTTTATATTGTCAAACTAGTTGTTTAGGTGAAGATCATGTTCAAATCCTGACACTTATAGATTATAGAATTAATTAAGTTGTGTATTGTATGTTGGTGAGTGATTTACTATCGACACTGACTCGATCCCGTGATGTCTTTATTTTAAAATTGTAAAGCTAAGTGTTTCGACCGCACCGAAAAAACTAGAATACTTTGGCGTACCAGGGAAAAACCCTGAACAAGTGATGCCAAGGAAGGCGTGATAATGATGTACACGCACGCCGGCGCTCGAAAAAGGAGCGGTTCACAAATGACATGAATCCTTTCATTAATCCCTCACGCAAAATGGAGGTTCTCCCATCGATTACAATGACGTCAGTGGCACACCTTTGCAACTACTAGGGCAACGAAATTACTATATTAAAATGAAGCGAACGAACGGAAGTCCACGCAAATACACTCCTAGTCCTAGTCCTATGTATTTTATACTCATTTGTAGACCAAATATGTATAAACTAGGCGAAGTTCTTCCATCCTTCCATGTGAGGTACTTATTCCATCCATCATTATGCAACTTTCTAAATTTTTAATTAATCTCGTGTCCGTTGTACACATATATAGGTTTCCATCCATCGAAGTGTGACATCTAACTTAGGCGTTGTTGTACTAAATATGAAAATTAAAATGAGAACAAAAACATCTGATCATGAAGCACAAGATCACTCGACATCTGTCAGGAAGAAAGGAGGCTGGATCACTCTCCCGTTTCTCGCAGGTCATCTCCCATGTAACAATTAATCTAACAGTTCTTAATTTAGACCTTGCCACGTTGCAAATTTACAATTAATAAGTTGCTAATTCGATCGGTAAGCATGTACAGGGAGTGTGATAGGGCTGGGCGTGGCCATGAGCGCGACAAGCAGCAACCTCATCGTTTACCTGATCAAAAAGTACAACGTCAAAAGCATCGACGCGGCGCAGATCTCCAACGTCGTCCGTGGGTGCATGCAAATGTCGCCGGTCGTCGGCGCCGTTGTTTCCGACGCCTACTTCGGGTGTTACCCCGTCGTTGTTTTTGCCATGGCTATGTCTCTCCTAGTAAGTAGTATCATATTAATTATCATGGGTGCCTACCAGGTAATAACATGCATGCATATTTAAAATAAAAGAAACAAATGTAGCATGTAAGCTGTCGGATGAGTCAGTTTGATTAATATGGTATGATGATGAAGAAAATACATCATATGTATAGCTATTCCTTTGAAAAAAGTCTGATTAAAAAAAACACTCAAGATCAAACTTGTCCATAAACAATTTCTTGTGTGAAACTTTCAGTTTGTTATTCAAAATTGATCATAATCAATTATTTTTTCATCGAACGACTCTTACAGATGATAATGTATATGTATTTACTAAAGTAATGCAGAGTATCTGTTTACTGATTTATTTTAATTTCTCCTTTTAAGGATAACCGCAAAATATGACATACATGCATGATACATTTGTGTAGTCCTTCGCGCTCTTCACGTTGACGGCCACATTCCCGTCGCTGCTTCCACTGCCGTGCCCGCCTGGCGAGGCGCCATGCAAGCCGCCCAATGCGATCCAAGCCGCTGTCCTCTACACCACCGTGGGCCTGCTGGCCGTCGGCAACGGCGGGACGCGGTACAACGCGGCGACGATGGGTGCGGACCAGTTCGTCGAGCGCCGGAACCAGGACGTGTTCTTCAGCTGGTACTTCGTGCTCCTCTACGCCTCGTACATGTTGGGCGACACCGTCGTAGTCTACGTGCAGGACGGCGTGAGCTGGGCCCTGGGCTTTGGTGTCTGCGTTGCGACCACCAGTCTGGGCTTGGCTGCGATGGTTGCCGGGTCGAGGTGTTACCGGAGGCCCTGTCCAAAGGGCAGCCCGTTTAAGGCCCTGGCGAGGGTGGTTGTGTCCGCCGTGAGGAAAGGAACGGCGGATTTGGGCACACTTGGAAGAGTGCAATATTACCATGGAATAACTAGTTTGGCACTTACACCCAATCAACACCCAGCTCCAACTGAAAACTTTAGGTATGGGATATACTATTTGTACAAAATATGTGTATAAAAATAATATTTATTTTCTTCCTAACGAAAATAGTATTTGTTTTTTAAATCCATCGACAATAACTTCCTGTGATTCAGAATTAGAACAAAACTATCTAACTTCATTTTTTTTAATTAATCCTAGTGAGACATGTAAACTAATTTAGACAATTTCAATACTCGAATTTGATATACATAACAACACCCCTTAATAAAAATATGCTTCAGTCAATCATTGGATTATTGCAAATGAGCCAAATTTTCAATACTTCCTACTACACTCCACCACATTAATGTTTTTCTTGTGGAAAATTTTTTACGTACCATTGAATTTGGGTGCAATTCGTAATGTATCACAGAATTTGAGACACTTTTGACAGGTTTTTGAACCGAGCTGCGATGGTCGCACCAGGTGAAACTAACCAGGACGGGTCCATAGCCAAGCCATGGCGTTTATGCACGGTGCAACAAGTGGAGGACTTGAAGTCTCTCGTCCGCGTGCTCCCGCTATGGTCGTCGGGAATTCTGGTGAGCATGACCGTGAACGCCCAGATCAGCCTCACCGTCCTGCAGGCCCTCACCATGGACCTCACCCTCGGCCCCCGTTTCGCCGTGCCGGCGGCCTCCATGACAGTTACCGTGCTCGCCGCCTTCGTCCTCTTCGCCGCATTCTTCGACCGTTTTGTCCTCCAGTTCTGGGAGAACCTCAGCGGCGGCAAGCTCACCGCATTGCAGCGCATCGGGCTCGGTCACGCCGTGAACATCGCCAGCATGGCCGTGGCGGCGCTCGTCGAGCGGAGGCGGATCCGTGTCGCGCACGGTCAGGCCGGCTTGGTCGTGCCGATGTCGGCGCTGTGGTTGGTGCTTCAGCTGGGGCTCACTGGGGTCGAGGAGGCGCTGCATTTGCTGGGGAACACGGTGTTGTTCTACCAAGAGTTCCCTGAGACGCTGCGGAGCACGGCCACTGCGATGGCGCCGTTGTTCATCGCCATAGGCTCTTACCTCAGTACGGCATTTGTTGATGTCTTGAGGGCCGCGACGAGGTGGCTGCCCAATGACTTGAACCATTCACGGCTGGACAGTGTGTACTGGACACTGACCGTGGTTGCAGCAGTGAACTTTGGGTATTTCCTGGTGTGTGCGAGCTTGTACACGTATAAGAATGTGGATGGCAGTGGCAGGCCTCAAGGGAATGACCAGTAGTACTACTCGTTAAGGTGTCTTGTCCAAGATTGGCCCAAAAAAGCAGGAGATTCTAGTGTAAACTTTTCCAAAAATCATAAGTACCTACAACATTAGAGTATTCGATGTACAAAGTATATTCTCTTCCCTCGAACAAAAAAAACTTGTATATATTCTCTTGAAAGGCTGAGAGGCGGCGTTAGTGCGATAGTTAACCTACCAACTCTTAAGAAAAAAAGAAAATTTTATAAACACTCTCCAAATTCATTCTTATTTTCTAAAATCCTTTCATCAAAAATTTTGTAATACTTTGACTCTCACAATCATTTTTCAGTTTAAAAACCCATCTACCTTTAATGATTAGTTAGATTAAATTGCAAACACTAAAAAATAAATTTACAATCATAAATATATGAACCCCACATGTTAATGATTAAAATTTAAATTATTCCTTCTTCTCTCTCTTCTTTTCCCTTCTCTCTCGTACTCTTTTCTTCTCAATGCTACTGCCCTCCTCCGCCACTGCCATCGGTGTTGCAATTTGCTGTTGCCACTACCATCCTCTGTTGCTACCGCTGCCATTGTAGAGTGATATGAGATAGGGGAGAGAGAAGGGGGATCAAGGAGAGAGAAGGAAAATTTTTTAAATTTGTCACTAAAATATGGGCCTTGTGTGTAAATGGTTTGAAATTTACTATGTTTTAATACTCTTTCTTAAATCTAGATGCTAATTAACGGTAGGTAGGTTTTTAAACATGAAAATACTTGTGGGAAACAAAGTATTACAAAATTTCTAGTGGGAGAGTTTTTGAAAATGAGAGTGACTTTTGGGGGTGTTTATAAAATCCCCCCAAAAAAACTATTCCCTCCAATCAAAAAGGTTGTCACTTTCATATGTATGCTAGTCAAAATTTTCTAACTTTGATCGCTAGTATATCTAATCTATAATAAAAATAGATGATATTAAAAATACCACATTCACTATGAAAACTAAAAAATCTCATATTAACTAAAAATTTAGGAAAAAAAAAAGAAAAAGAAAAATCCGACCATTCATTAGTTGGTGAAATCAAATTATAATGTCATATATTAATATTATGTTTCAAAAATCTATATAAAATACAACTTCAAATCTATCTCGAAATACATTTAGGTACATAATATTCTTAGAAAACTGGGCTCCGTAATGGATATAACTATGACTTTCTATATAGAGAGATTAGTTTGAAAGGTTGCAATATTAGTATTATTATATATCGATAAATTTACCTCAATTGTGCTGGTTTATTGGCCAATTATATATATTTGATTAGCTACAAAAAATTATACATTGTCGTAAAAAATACTTTCATAATATTAAAATTTTATAAATTTTTAGTAACATATTAAAGTAGAAAAAAATAATTATCAAAATGGCATCTTAACGATTAAGCACAATCCAAAAAAACAATTTTTTAGATTGGAGAGAGTATATTATTTTTTTCTAATAACAATTGTTTGCCATTACTTAGCATTGGAGAAGGCCTAGGCTTGTTACTAATTGAACCGTGTTGAATTCTCATTGTCGTCACGATGCTGACTTTGCACACAATTAATCATACAGAGATTAATAAAATATGAGGGAACAATTAATATTGTATTATCTTTTTAGTAATACCTCCTTTACAGATTACAACCCTATATATAGACCTATAGTTAGGATCGCCTTAAAGGCATATTCAGTAATGTCAATAGAATATTTTATTTACAACACTTATCCTTGACATTACTACAATATGCGTATGCCTCGTTAAAAACTCCGCCGAAAAACCTAGTTAAAAAAAGAGTACATAGCACATGTGTATTATGTTGTTGCACATGTTGGCCCATTAAAAATCTTTAATTAAGAAAACTTAGTGAGAAAACTTAATTAAGGGGAAAAAAGTACAACATTGGTTGATCTTCTGGATTCGTCTTCAGAACCACAAATATATTGAGTAATAGTATTAATGTGTGACTTATTTTAATATCAGTCTTCCAAGCCTATGCATTCCAATAGCATATACAAGTTTCTCTATATATTGAAAATCTTTTTTATCTCATGAAATTTCCTGGCATTTCAAATTTGGGCTCTTATCTCTCGCTAATGTCGCGAATAGATCTTCATCAAATACACAATCAACGCACTGGCATGTAAAAAGATCTCCTGTCATGGGCTCATGATATTTAATAATCAACGGAGTGTCATATACAACATATATTCTCAACTTCCAGTGAGGGCCCATAAAGGTACATTGGAGTGGTGATATTGGCACATATACAACACAGTCGAAAACTTGTAGATGGGAAATACTTGATCATTTTCCACGTATTAATTATAAGGGGGATAATTATGATATGCAATAGGCCGAATTTGTATTAACACAACAGCATGTAAAACTGCATGGCCCCAACTACTAATGGGTAATGTTGAATTTTACAATATATCAATAAATTTGATTCATTTAAAGATATTGTAGTTCATTTTGTGTGTGGACATAAGGTACAAGATGTTCCACTTATATGCTCAAAATCATACATGAATCCCTTAAGTGGAAACATCTATCAAAACTATAAAATACCAAAAAAAGTCCAAGTTACTTTTTGCACATGCATCACAAACTCTTCAAGAGTGGGAGAATTATTATGTTAAATGGCCAACAAAATTACTTACAATTTGGCATGTTATATTTTTTCCCAAAATGACGCAATTGCTCATATCATAATTTGAAAATAATATAACCCAGAAGAAGAAGTCTGGAGCTATTCAACCACTTGTTTTTCACATCTATTAGTTTTTATAATGAGAAGATATTTAGTATCATTCTCTTTAGTGGTCTCGATATAGAAACCATTTGTACAAATGTCTCTAAAACTTAAGAGAGTAAGTTTCGATTCAGGGCATAATAAAAACATTTTTTATGACCATTTCTGTACTCATTGGGAGGATCAACGAAACTCTCCTGGAGCCCATGATTGACACCGCATCATTTGCAATTGTTATTACACTCGCTTTTCTCTTTACTAGAGTTTGAAAATGCTTCATATCCTTCAAGATAGTATGCGTGGTACAACTGTCTACAAGACACATCTCCCTCTCATCCACTATGGGTTGTATAAACAAAGTTTCTAAATAGCATAATAGATGAATTAATGACTAAAAACAATCAGCAAGAACAAAAATACAAAAATAAAGCATACAAAATGCCACCATAAGAGGAACCATTAAATTGTATCATAAAAATTTCACAGGAAAAAAATATAACAAGTTCAACCAAATCATAAAAAGAACATGTTTGATATGACAGACATAAAAAAAATGATCAGGGGAAAATAAATGTCCCCTAAATTTCATGCTCTAGCAAATCATCATTGTCCTCGAGTTGTAGACCCTGATGAGTAGGGATGGCAACAGGGCGGGTTTAGAGTGGGGATATAGTTTGCACCCCTGCCCCCCGAGGGCCCCAATACCCGCCGGGGGCCCGATACCCGAGTGTGACGATGAAGAGGGCGGTGAGGCCGTGAGGGCGGCGGCGGCGAGGCTGCGACTCACGAGGGTGGTGAGGCGGCGAGGGCAAGGATGGCGAGGGCGGTGGCGACGATGAAGACCGTGGTGACGGCGAGGGCGAGGATGGCGCGGTGGCGAGTCGGCGAGGGCGACGATGAAGAGGGCGGCGAGGCCGTGACCGTGAGGGTGGTGACGGCGTGTGGAGTCTGGCCTCTGGAGGAGATAGATCTAGGGTTGTGATTTGTGATCTCCTGAATTTTGTGGGCAGCGGGTTTGGGCCAAGCGGGTAGCGGGTTTGACAGTTTGAGTGTTGAATGCTGATACACATACTAACATACACATATGAGTATTTGTAATTTTCGGGGACCCACGAGTTTATAGGGTCGGGTTTTAATTTCTCTTACTCACTCTAAAATTATCCGCGGGTTTTGAATTTTTCCCATACCCGCCCCCGCGGGTACGGGTACCCACGGGGAACTGGTATTACCCGCCTCGTTGTCATCCCTACTGATGAGAAGTCATATTTGCTTCAAGCACAGTGGCGTGATGTGTTGCGTGCTTGGTCTCTTGGCCCTTCTTATCTTTCATCATCTGCTGGTAGGCTTCAACTAAGTGTACATTTTGGTGTGCAACAAGTGTGTGATTAATGATTCTCACACCTACATCTGTAGCAAATCTGTTTCTAACCTTTATTTTTGCCACTTGATCCACTAACCTAAGATTTGCCAATTTCATTGTGCTTGCTCTAATTCTTGTTCTTATTATTGTTTCGATGTCCTCTCTCTCTCCAACATATCCACCTCGTCCTTGCCTCTTCCATGTCCATGCAGATTGTTGGCTTTCCGAGCAGTAGCATGTGCTTTGCGCATATGCTGAGAACCTGTTGGACGGGTGTTATGATTCTTTATGAGTAGTTGGCTATGTTTTTTTTTGTCACAAATAGTGCTGAAATCAGCTCGGAGTGCTTGGTGTAATTTTTGGTCATGTATTGCTGTTGGAGTACGAGGCTAGTGGTGTGGAAAGTGGATAGAGTTTTCTCTACTAATTCATTTTATGTAATTTCCTAGAATTTTAGTTGGGACACTACGTGATGGAGCACTAAATTATATGCTACTACATACTTAGAGTTCTGAAAATGTAAGTTCAGCCAATAGTATTGAGCCTAGGGAATGACTAAAGCCTTCTACTGATCAAAACGGCCTTTCAGGGACTCCCACAGTGCTAGCGGATCCTTCTGAATGAGATATTCAATCTTAAGGTTCAAGTGATGTATGAGAAAGATCAGTGTTTTTTCTTTGTGGTTGTTACTGCACTGACTCTTATGAATAATGGTCTCATTGATATCATTTGAGATCAAGTGGATCTCAACATCTAGTGCCCATATCATATAATTATTCGCATCAAGGGCACGTTTGGTAGATTCTCTTTTGGTGATATCAAACATGCTTGCTATAATATTTAAATTAATCCAAAACTAATAACTTTACTACAGGTTAATTATTGAGCTGTGGAATAAGCATGAGAACATAATAAACAGTTTTCTAAATAGCAATGAAAATTATTCTAGACAAAAAAATTTCTACAATTTTCCAGCATTTTTCTGAGATTTTTATGAATTTTTCTGAATTACAGATAAAATAGAACAAAAATTATAAATTTAGGGAATGCAGAAATATAAATATTGAATTTTATAAATCAATGAGGGATTGTTCTATAATTTTCTGTAATTTTATGTGCTTAAAAAGCAATATAATAAAGCACTATAATAACAGAAAAGTATATAATTGAAAAAAAAAATTAAATGCCAAATGACCTAAAAGCAAGCAAAACAAGATTCCTAGGGGGCTAATTACAAAATTCCAGAAGGTGGAAGCCCATTTTTATAATTTTTGGAAACATTAGGGGTTAATGTGAATAGTTTTAGAAAGTGGAAGTGAATTTTTGCAATTTCTGTAAAAGTCAGAGGCTAATTTGTAAAATTCTAGCGGGCCGATTTATACCAAAAATTCTTGAAAACCCAGGTTTTTTTTTGTAAAATTGTCGGCTCCTTTTTTCATTATCTTTTTTTATGGGCCGTGGCAGGGTACATGGGCCTCAGGCTGAAGGGAAAAAGGGGCCCAAAATCGTCGTTGAGAGTGGCTAGAGAATCGCTGCTGGAAATGAGTGCTACACTGCCGGGCCAGAATCAAGAGCTACAATGGGGCAACACGATGGAGTGTTGTGACCACGTGGCAAGTTGGTTGATGGGCATCCACGGTGGATGGAGTGGCGCCAAGGACGAGGCGAGCTCGATGATTTCGGGCCAGTCAGCAGCCAGCACGATGGTGCGGTAGGCAGCCGCTTCGGGCGATGTGGGCCCAGGGAGGCAGCTGCAGGTCGTCGGGAGCGAGGAGGCAACTTCGGGCCGTCAGGCACGGGGAGGCAGGCCGGAGTTGGTGGGGGCGGGCTGTGTCGGTGCACGGCTTCAAGGTCAAGCAGGCGGCCGCTTTGGCGGCACGCGGGTAGGTAGCGAAAGATGGTGATGGCCGGGCCTGAAAAAATTTCCAGATTGAAAGAAAAAGAAAAAAACCGATGATATATTGAATCGGAGCACATTTGTGCTGATAATATGTAAATTCTCATTGTCATGGTGATGTTGAATTTATACATAATCAATCACATAGAGAGAAACAAAATATGAGGAAACAGTTATGCATTTTTTTTTTATATTTCTCTTTATTGATTATAACTCTATATATAGATATACAGTGAAAGGTATATTCAATAATATTCATATAATATTCTATTTACAACAAAACAAGAGAAATTCCTACTTTATTCTCATAAAAATAACTGTTGTTCAGTTGTTTCATAAATTATGTCGAAGAAAAAAGGGGTTTTGCCATCTTGTCAGAATTTAACAATAATGTTTCAAATAAAGGATGGGAATTGTTGGGCTTGCAACTGCCTAATGTTCTTGACATAAAGCAGGCTGAGAAAGCTTTCTCGGATTGCATCCCATGTGTTTTGGCGTTTGAGGACAGATGTAGATGGTACTCATGGTAGAGCAAAATTCCACACAGCGGTAGAGACACACCCTTTCTCACCTCGCAGCCCGAGAGGAATGCTAAGCGGCGGCTCCACTGACTCGGTTTATGTATCCTACTTGAGATGACTGGCTTGTGCGGGCAAGGAGGCTGATACTTGCGCCGGCCCACCTTCCCAAGTGCAGCCCAGAGCAATCTGAAAAATTGCTGTTTCGGCCCTGAATAAGGGTGGAGACAGCACTTCGAGTAGGCAAGCTCTCTTGCCCAAGCCTGATGGTGATGTTGCAGACGTATCTGGTCTTAAATCTGAGAAATTTAGCTTGTTACTATCTTAGGTTGAGAGAGATATGAACACACAGATATGAATCAGATAAGTATATCTGTATATGAAAATGTTGCAACTAATAAGATTTTATATTAAATACGAAAATTTCATAGAAACACATAAGGAACTTGGGAATTATATTAGGTTTGGAAAAACCATCAAATTCAAAGTTGGGGCCAGTTGTGAGAGCTTGGTAGAGTCAGCCCCAACCCAATACGTGTTCTACTTCCACCGTCTTTCGTGCTGCACAAGACGAGACCTAGAAACCAAACGGACAAGAAGCCGAAAGCCTCAAAAGCCAAACCCGAAGCCAGCTCCCAATTCCAAGTCTCCCAACACCAACCAAGTCAAGCACAAATCCATCGGAGCCGCCATTTTTCTGGACCTCCCGTTGTCCCCATACGCCCTCCCTCCCTTCGATTCGCCGCCTCCCCCAGCGCCTACACCGAGGTCACCCTAGGGTTTCCCCACCGCCGTGGGACGAGAAGAATACGGCAAGATGGTTCGCCGATTTCTGATCTCTTTGTGTCGCTTCGTCTTCGGAAAGCTGCGAGCTTTCTTTATTTTTGTTGGCGATTTATTGGTCTTTTTCTTTTCTTTTCGAGCTTAATCTCACAGCTACTACTAATTTTATAGGCGGGGAGGCTTCTTGCGAATTTGATCGTCATGGGCGGAACCGTAGTGGGCAGGGCCATGATCCAGGCATATCGCCAAGCCCTCCTCAGTGAGTACTCTTCTCTTGCAAAATTGTGAATCGAGCGATTCTAGTTAGTCCAAGGTTCCTATGGTATGTTGTGTATGTATCATGCTTGACAATGTGAATCCATGAACATAATAACAGCCTCAAATTAGGAACTTTAACCTCTTGCTCATATATGAGCGACTAGGTGCAATTTCTTCGAACTTGATGACTTGTTCGAGTTCAATTTTGGAAGCAGTGGTATCAGTAATGGTGAACTGTCACTGTGTCAACTACTACCTGAGATGAATGTTGGTTGAGTTGCTCTGCAGTTGGCAAATGAAAGATGGTTTTAAGTTTTTACAAAAGACGCAGAACTTTTTCCTTTGAATTTTATATTTGTTCTGTAATTAACATGTATAATTTTCATTAACATGGTCCTATGTGCCATCAAAATATTCTATCTTTTAGATTAAAGAATTTATAGCTAGTGTTATGATATGTGCCAAGGGAAGCCATTTTATAATTTTAATCAATATTTCACCAAATTAAAAATTTTGCCTGCATTTGATTCATCTTGGTGTTGGCTTTAGTTCACAGCCATGGTTTGCTATTTTGCTATGCATCATGCAATGGTTTTGGCTTGGTATTTGGAAATTGCCGGTAACTTCTTGATGTTCATTGAATGGATTTATATAATACAGTTCTGAGGTAGTTCAAAACTCCAAAGGCTGGAGATTTATTTTTGGTTTACCTGTGTGGTGTACTTCTGTTTGCTTAAATGTTAGATATAAACAATATATCTAATTCAATCATAAAGGTGCTGAATTAAACGCTTTGTTTGGCCAACTTTTACCTTTGGGAATTTTTTACTTATTAGCATTTGGTTTCTGATTGGAAGCAACATTTGTGTATCTGGTCCGATAGCACCATATCACAGATGCTTCTCTAAATTTAAGTAATCTCTTCTGACTTCATTTTGTAGATGCAAATAAAACTGGAGCTGCCCAGGAAGCCATGCAGGGTATTCGAAGGGCTAGCAAGGTCATGACTGAGCAAGAAGCCCGGCAAATATTAGGTATTAGTGAACAATCGACATGGGAAGAAATCATGCAGGTTTGTAACAATTTACTTTATTCCACTTTCCACATTTCGGCAGCTATTGTTTTCTTTTTCAATATCTAGTTCAAGTGTATCAAGATTGCTTAAATGCGCATAGCAAGTCATTTGGTTTAGTCAATAATTGAGGAGGTTAAATCTCTCTCTCTCTCTCTCTCTCTCTTTTTGATAATTTGCAGAAGTACGACATGATGTTCGAGAAGAATTCAAAGAATGGAAGCTTCTACCTCCAGTCCAAGGTTCATCGGGCCAAAGAATGTCTGGAAGGTGTATATCAAAAGCCTGACATAAATAACTGAGACTGCCTAGGTTCCATTAGAATTGTTGGATCTGATCAATATACTGCTGCCGCATACCCTCGATCTGTTCAATTTTCTTGGGTGTAACGGGCCGGGCCATTGTTCCACTCGAATTTGCAATTTTCTAGTGATTTTCACTCCCGGTGCCTCCTTTATTTTTATCTGCAAAATTTAAATCTCGGTTCTTGTTTTTGGTGTAATTCCGTACTTTCTGAAGGAAAATGGATGAAAGATCATTGATAGTGTCTGATCATTTGAGCAGCTTCGTAGCGTGTGTTTGAAGTTTGGACTTCGGAGATCGACAAACGACTAAGAAGTTTCAATACAACATAGTAGAGTGAACATAGGGTGTTAAAAACTATACAATTCTCTTGCATTGTCATTTTCCCCAAAACTGCCATAACTCATATGTTACACATGAATTTTTTACTAAATCTTTACAAAATCTAAATGGAGGTGCAGAGCAAGGGTTCAATCGGATAGAAATTATGGGAAGCGTGGATTAGTTTTTGTGAAGTTTTGAAAGAAATAATCTGTTGCCCTGGGCTCCAATTGCCAAGTCATAAACACCAAAATCAACACAGTTAAGCACACCATGACTGGTATGGCTTTTGATTTTTGAAGTGCTCAAGTTGAGAAATGCTTAAGAATTGACAAGACAACCTATTACAAAAAGAACTGATACTGTTTGGATGTCTCATTGGATGACACATATCAATGGATAGAGCACGGGACTACAAAGAAGCCATCTCTCAGCATCTCCTCAAATACAGATGGAAAGCATTGAGAAAATACTATCTTACAACTACCTGCAGCTAGCTATCTTGGCTTATTGTGAAATGTATGGAACAACAAAAAGAGCGAAACTTGCCACACATGCAAAGCTCTATATCTATCAGAAAACACAGGTCGTGGACATTTTTACACCTAAAAATCATACCTCCTAACATATGGACAGCACTAGCTTATGTATAGCTATGTAGTATTTGCAGTATCTTTTCAACCCAGCATTGCAACAGAGTCGTTATGTGTCGTATTGCCAAAGGTAGGCTGTATCACTAAGCAGATCTCAGATGTACAAAATTGGAAATTTCCTTCTGTCAGTCGCTGACAAATCAGCGAGCATATCGATCACGAAGTATGGCTCGGTAGATAGAACAAATGTAGGCACAAGCAGTGATGGATATCACCAAGTTATCCACGATGCTCTTGAAATAGACACCTGAAGTAAAATATAATAAAGCTCTTGAAATGAAGGTCATGAGAATTGAGATGACGGGAGTCAGAACTACCTTGAGGACCAAGATACGGTGGAATTGTAAGATATGCAGCATAGATGATTATCTGAAAATCGTCAGATAGACAGAGTCATGTCAGAATAGGTCAAGAAAGGAAAGCTGGTTATACTTGAAGACTTCATAACCATATTCCTAGCAAAACCTGAAGATTCATACCAATTAGTTTTTGCCTGCTCTGAGGTTACTGTGTTGTCAAATATCACTCAATGCACATCATACACCCAACATAAAATCAAGCAGCCTTTTAAGTTTCAACTTAATCACATTCTTGGTATTGTGAAAATGAAATTTAGTTACTTATACAACTGATGGTTCTTAAAATAAGTTCAATTTTTCTCTTGAGAAAATAAGGATGCGACCTTCCATCATTCAAAACATATTCAATTCACTATAATGTGTATTCCAAATGCCATATTTGACCAATATGCCAGGATAAAGTTAACTTCAGAGCGATAATTGTTGAAACACTAATAACAAACTCAGGATGCAATAATTTGGCCCAAGAAAATAATTAACCTAAAGTCTCAGAACACAACAAGTACGGTGATGGTCCTATCTTTTAAGCAAGGAGCTCCATTCTTAGGCCAACTCAATTTGACAAAACCAAGAAAGTGTACAAGAAAGAATCATGCTAAATCACACTCTTCTTGGCTTACTATTGCTTCATAACTTGGAATATGGAACTCTGATTTTTCCACTATAATGCATACTCTTAATTCCTTCGTACAATGTGTAGTGTGCTAATAATTAACTTCCAAGGCATACTATTAAACTAGCAGTTATTATATTATTGAAACGTTGAGAATATTGTTATCAAATTAGCAACACAGTATACAGGCCCTAGTTGATAGCTTAGTGAAACACTGGACTTTGTTATTCCCTGTCTAAGTGAAACTGCACAATCAGAGCCAAGTTCAAAGATGACATGATAATAATAGGATGAAAAAAGTGGGTCCATAGCCTGTGAACAAACTTAACTGCCAAAGCAACTTTGACTATGAAGATCCAGGGAAGTGCTCTGCGAGCCAGTTCTGACAGCATCCTTCGGATGTAAAAAGGCTGATCCAACAACCACTGCACAAAAAAAAAAAAAAAAGAAAAAGAAAAGAAAAGGTTTCAGCAAGGCAAATACTAGGTTGTAAATACAATACACTTGCACTTGCCTGTACTTAGATTATACAAGAGAAGTTAATACAGCTAAATCACCAACTTTTATATGACAATATCATGATTGGTCTTGCTTAGAGATCAACAATAGTATGAATCTGTACAAGTGATTCTGTGTAGGTGGAAATTGCCAGCCATTAGAACTCTGTACCGATGATTATGTCTAGTGGTTGCTAAGCATGCTCAATTTCAGACGGAGAACAAAGCAGTGACTCCTTTAGCTTCATTAGTCTATAGAGAATTATACATCTAGAACTTAACTGTCAGACTACCTAGACCTGGCAATGGATACTGCATGGGGGCCATGGGTTTTCCAGCCAAACAGAAATTTTGGTCCTGCAGAAGTGAAGCATCCTAAAATTTAAAAGCCTTTCCAATGTGTAAAACATGGTTCTAGAACAAGATCTTTCAATTAACAGAGAAATTTTGCAGAAGCCATTTACCAAGTCCAGGGCAAATGGCAACATGTGATGCTCAACCATGACTAAAACATATCCACAACCAAGTTTGGCTTGTACCTTGTGATAAACATTTCAAGCTGCATTTGTTGGATTTTTATCCAGTCAGTGAGGTAACTGTTTGGGTTGACATTACTGCTTTTTGGACATAGAACTACACAAGTATGTGGACCTACACATGTAAGGCTTTTGCAAATTGGCCTAGATCGATCACTTTGAATACTTCAAACAAATAGTAAACATTACGCCGCTACATGTTCAATTTTGTTTGCAAATATTCCCTCCAAAAAAATATTCTACAAATGAAGTAAAATTCAATTGCAGCATATGTCAAAAATCTCAAAAAAAACAAATAGAATTTATGAAAAATTGATACTGATAACCATGTAATGCAACTTGCAGTGGCACCCCTCTACTTCCTAGATACAAAAGAAATGCCCAAGAGACACACCTGAATGAAATTGCATGGAGTTCCACCAAAACGCCGATTATATTGCTCAATGCGGTTGATAACAGGAGCAATTTCTGGTTCATTGCGCAGACGGGTAGCATCATCAGAAGGTATCAGCAGAGTTATATCACGACGACAAAGAGGGCACTTGCATGGCTCAAGGACAGATCCATGGACCCAGACACCCATAATACAATGTCCTGCGATTATTCACAACATATGATGTGATCGGTTAATAACTTGTCATGATATTCTAATTCTCTGATTGCAGTTATTTGCTGATAAAGCATCCAAGGAGAAGGAGAATGCAGATGAAAAGTAGTTACCCTTTCCAGGTAGTAGAGATCTTTTTTAATGTATATTATAACTTATATGTCTATAATGTGCATAAGAATGGATGACAGCCAACTGAAAAAATTGAAACATGAATTATGAAGCTTCTATAAAAGGAATGCGCGATTGCTACATTTCATGTTGAGATCCATCAACAAAGTTATAATAGTCTTTATGAGAAAAAAAAATAAAAGAACTAATAGGGCTTAAATTTCAGTACTCCAAATGGAAAAGTTGATTAGAAGGACCACAGCTGCATGTCGTTATTTGACAGCAAAGACTTACAACCTTGAGTACATATAGACTATGAAATGACAGTCGTAATTTTGTTTCAGTGAATTAATCAAACTTTGGGTTCAAATTTATGCATCCTGTGAACTCAAACTAATTAAACCTTTGGTTGCAGAGTACCATTTCGAACAGAAAGAAAGGACCAGAGCATAAAAAGATTCATCAATAACTTCTCTGGAAACTCCACGTTTTCCAGACTGAAAGAAGCTGTTGAATAAATGAAACATTTCTGTATGTCCATTTCATGGTTTGAGTTAAAGGAATGTGGTATTCAGAAATCAGAATGTTAGGTGAGGTCATGACCGAACTCAAACTAAGTCAAGAGAGACGTGGTATTCACAACATTTTGTGCAGTCATGATCAATCTCTAGGATCACTGGTATTGACATAAAAATATGCTGAAAGGGGAAAAAACTGAAGGCCAACATAAACCACAGGCAGACAAATAACCGCTAGTTAACAAAGATTGTCATTACGACATATGATGCTAAATGTGGAACTAACTTGCTGTGGAATATGTACCAAAGAGAATGAAAAAGAAAAAGGACCTGCAATTCCACAATCACTCTGAGGTCACTAAAGCACTAACATAAACAAAATCATCCAACCCTTTGACAGAAACTTGCAAGTTGCGGCATTGAGCTGATATGGCACATATCATCCACTACATCACATCCACATGGAGCGATTGGCAGAATTTGGAAGCATTCAAAACTCAAACAGATTACAAAACTAACCTGGAGCTTAAAGATAACTAGATCAGCAGAATTTGGAAGCATTCAAAACTTGAACAAATTACAAAACTAACCTGGAGCTTAAAGATAACTAGATCAGCAGAATTTGGAAGCATTCAAAACTTGAACAGATTACAAAACTAACCTGGGGATTGAAGATAACTAAAAACATTAACCAAAACCACTACATTTTTGTAACCAAAGCAAAGCTAATTTGCACGCATGCAAGCACGTATAAATCTATTCATGTGCATAAAATGCACATGGACATGCAACCACACCATCATCCTACATTCCTACTGAAAATATGACTGCCATGAACAAACAATCAAATCAGAACATAAACTCTGCCCATTGCATCCTTTTAGGCACAAATCTATTACACCCAGGAGGAAATTAAGCTGAATTGGGCATGCAAATATTTGTATACAGCGGAGGGTGAACAGCTCATACAAAACCCTGGAACTAGCCTAAATAAGAAAAAAAATTACTACTCGGGGATTGGATTTTGTAGGACCTATAAGGCAGATCCATTGTACCAAAACACTACCTGATACGCAAGCACTCGCATGCAAGCGCACAGTTCTGAGTGCGCGGGTAAGTAGACACGTCCACAAACACCCATGACTACGTCCACGAACTAGTTAAACTTATAGATTTTACAAATCGATAAAACACTAAACCCTGGCCAGATCCGGCACCACTCCACCAAATTGAACGAACAAAACACCTGAACGAATTGACCTCAAATGCTCCACAAATCAACCGACTCGAACAAGTAAAAGCACCATCCGCGACCATTAACCAAATCCAGCCACACTTCACCAAATTAAGCAGACATGAGATGAGACACCCACGCAAACACAAAGTAATCGGTCTCCCCAATCAGTAAACTACTACGCTGCCAATGCGCAAACAGACCAGGAAAAGCACCAATCCAAAGCCAAATCCAACCAAATCGGCCCAAACTTTTTCCAAACTCCAATCAAATCAAGACGTAAGTTCCACACATTACTCGATTCACGATTCGACGGAGACGCATAGGAACCAAAGCGCACAACAATCCATACCCAAACCTAACAACCAAATCAAGCGATCACACCAGCCATGGGGGTTTCGGGGTGAAGAGGAGGAGGAGGAGGAGGTGACGAGTACCGCAGAACCAGTGGGAGCAGTTGGCCTGGTGGGGAACGGAGAAGTCGTCGCTGCACACGGAGCACTGTTCGTTGCGGGGGGGCGCGGGAGCCAACACCATCTCGAGCCCTCTCGAAGCTTCTGGAAGCTTCAGGAGCTGCGGGGTTTTGGATGGTGGAAATGGACAGTTGGGATGTGGAAACATGGGCTTATTTATAGGAGGCGGTCGAAGGCTGGTTGAGACAAGGGTGGTGATGACGTGGCTGCCCGTCCCATGGTGTGAGTTCTTGGGATTTGAAGTTTCCCGGGTTCTTCCCGTTGTTTATTATTACAAGTGTCAAAGGAGCTATTTTAGTTAGAAAAATAGATATTATGCCGAACAGTCGTACGTGGATGCGCCCGTGGCCTAATGGATAAGGCGTCTGACTTCTAATCAGGCGATTGTGGGTTCGAGTCCCACCGGGCGTGCACTAGTTTTGATGTTTCAAATATTGCTCTCCTTTTTTTTTTTTTTTCAAAAAATATTCTTTTGAGCTGTTATGGGTCGAAGGTAAATAGTAATCATTTTTAATTGAATCTTCCTACTGTTTTGTCTCTTCTATTTTCAGTTGTTAGTTGTAACTGGGTGATATTAATCATTGAAAATTTGGGTTTTCTTGTTTCACAAAATTCTAGCTCACGTTGAGTTTTTTCCCATGTGGTGGAGAGATGCTTTGGAAAATGGAATCAATTTTTATAAAAAATTTTACCATATATAATAACTTAGTCTATAACATCAAATAATAATCTAAATTAGAGATAAATCACGATTAAACGATTCTTGACAGATGTGAGGAGGTACCCTTACATAAATATAAGATTCTCTAGGTATGTTTGAAAACATGTGTCAAACATTATGGAACTTCAATTGGACAGCTACAAAGTACCGAGCGGCATGGCTTCACAAAGTGTTGAGGTGGTGATTTGAAAGCCAAGAAATAATGCTAAATCAAAGAAACAAGCTCAGTTGTAGTCAAATTGTAGCATCTGAGAGTAACAAGAACATACCAACCTAAGTAGGGTAGCATATTTAAAAAAATAGGCTAGCATATACAAATAGTGAGAAGTTGACTACTGATACTAGAGGAGATGTCAATCTTGTAGGGAGCCGGGTCTTTTTATAATACAAAAACATTGCATGTTATCACAATAATATGCAGTTGTTTCCGCAATTATTTGGATCAAGTAATGTGTAGACGTGCATTAATTTCTATTATTGTTGGATAAAAAATGATGGATGAATTTTTGTCAGGCAATATATTTTTAGTATTGTAACAAGTTATTGTAGCAAAAAAACTATTTAGCAAATTTTAGGTCGGGCGGCCAAGAGGAGGAGCAACTACGGTATTATTGTAGGGGGGTGCAACTGCTTATCAACTGCGCTTCATCCTCTTCTATGCAGTTACCAGGAAAAAAAGCTGTGGAAACGTAATCACGTGTCGAACTCTACAACGAAACTCTATTCATTCGATAAATTAAACATCATGTCCATGGCTCACAAGGCACCACGAAGTGAAGTAAGCAGTAAGCAGTAAGCACTCACATAATGTAATGCTTTCTTGGTAAAAAGTTGACTGCATTCGTCTGCATGGCTTGCTCTCCTGCCTCTTCACGTAATATATTGGTATAGAACTTGCAAGGAAATAGAAACTCAAATTCAACATAATAACAAATATTTTGTTTACCGGGTTATGATCCGCAAGGAACACAAGAATTTTCGAAATAACTTTATGTTATTTTCCATTGTTATTTCTTAGTAAACTTACCCGTGGAAGCTATATCGCCAAAATTTTGTTTCCTAGCTCACTAAATAAGGGTGTAGCAAAAATGTACATTAAAGTTAATATTGCTGAACGATTGCAATCACAATCAAACAGAAATGTTATACCGATAATATTGAAAACTAAACATTACAGAAATATACAAGTAAAAAATGTTTGGAGCTGCTAAAATCCGTTAATGCAAATGTGAGCATGCTATTTTATATAGAACTGTCAATTATGGATACACAAAAGTACATAGTAGAGTCTTAAGATGATTCATTCCTAACAACATTTAGCATATGGTCCAAATGCTGGCAAAGCTCAGTGTGTATGGACATAATCTGATGCCATCCGGTCCAACACAGTAAGGTTCCATTCCTTTCTTCTTGGAATGCTCTATCTCCTCCCTACTCGTGAGTTCTAAGCAAGCTGCAGTCAACATGCACAATTTGTACAATAAGTTCAATGAATGATCAATGAACCAGATTATAAGGACTGGAAAACAATGCTTTGCCATACAAAATATGTCCATTTCTTAAGGCGGCACACAATATTGCTAAATCATTATAGACAGGACAAAAAACTACTTTCAAGTTGGTAGTTTGAACTGTGAATATTAGATATTACACAATTTAAGTCTGTACAATATCTTTGGGTTAAATGAAATGTAGCCCAAGTGTGAAATATGGCTATTTTACTATGCAAACAGTTATGTAAAACACGAATCAATGCGAACAATCAAAGGAGGCTATAAGTGGAACATTGCATATCTAAGGATGCCATATCTCTGAAATTCCTTTAGCTCAAAATGTTGTCCTATATGCAATGAACAAATTAAGTAGTCTACACGAAGAGTAAACATAGACATCAAATAAACTTTTCCATGCATGAAGGTATCACAACATGTGTCCCACAGCACAAGTTGGGATGGAAATAAAATTATATCACTATTGAGATACAAACCTTTCCCTGCTCCAAGGTGATATAGCTACAACAAATTTTTAGATGTATCTGAATAGATACATGCATGCCAGATGATAAGAACTTTTAAAGTAAGAGAAGCACCTATATGATCATAAGACAAAATTTTGGGGATAGGATAATCCTCTTTCTTAAAAAAGAAAACTCCTATATATGTTTATAAGTATGCTAAGTGTTCAAGCGAATACATATTTAAGCTCAAAATACACTTGTTCAATTGTTGTTCATTAAAAATTCAGCTGACGTTCGAGTTTCCAAGGGACAAGACATGAGGTTCAGGATCCCCAAATTTGCACTTGTTCCCGCTAGGTGGCCGGTAGCGGTAAGTATTGTAACCAGAAAAGACAGGAAATTTTTGTGCTTAAATTTAATTAAATTTAGATTTTGACTTGCGGCCGATTCTCGGTGATGCCATCTTGGTGAAACACTCCATCCTTTTTGCTGCTTTTGCATGCATGACATGCTTTGCTTGAGGCGAAGTGGCTTGTTTGAAAATATCATAACTAACCCATTGGAGATATAACGAAAAAAAAATCTTTTGAAAAATCTGTTACTATCTACTCTGAATTAACATAAAAATGGCTACATCTGGTTTTCCAAGCTATTCTTGCGGCAACTCAACCAGCTTCTGCGCTATAATGTGTAGAAATATTTGGATGAATCCAAAAAAGTAAGTTAGTTTCCTCTTGCCTCATGTAGTACTTGCAGCAATGGAAGTATAGACAATGGGAGCTAGAGTATACCTCCAAACAAAGCAGGAGAACGTTCCTTCAATTCACAATTGCAGCTCAAGAGATCTTGTGTTTGGGGCTAATAGAACACAAAAAGGGTAGAAGCAAATAGGTATGTTGCTCGCACATCGCACTGTTGTGTTGTACGGACCCAACAAAATATCAGTAAAAAGGGAAAAGGTCAAGGCATACACTAGATGATGCTACAAATCGTTGTTTGGTAAATTGTTTTGTCTACCTTTTTTGGACTATTCTCTTGAATGTTGGCCTAGAAAGGAACACTTTTACTAATGAAAGCAGAAAGCATTTTGCAATTAAGTGATTTTAACATCAAGACATTTTGCTATCTGTAGATAGGAGACAGAGTTTACGTGTGCATAACAAAAAGGAAAGAAAAATGCCTTCTTGTCGAAGATAAACTTAACGTCCTGCAAATATAATATTCACACACACCCCGAGTAGATGCTAAAGAGAGAAAGAAACGAAGTTTTATTAGAGTTTGCGCATTTGCAGAGCGCAGGGATTCGGCAAGGTGAGAGCTGTAGAAAGGGCAGCTGCCGTGCAAGACAGCATCATGCACCGCAGTGTGGAGTGCAGCAAGAGTGCATAGAGCACCGGACTTCAAGCTCCAAAAGAACTACAAAACAAATCTCAACTTCTTGTTTAATTCTTGCAATATAAGTGCACCCTTTAAGGCTGTCTCCAATACAGGCTCTCGTGCGCACCTGTTGTGTGAGGGGGAAAGCATTTTTGTAATTTGCTTTAGAGCTTGTGTCGATGCCCAACCAAACAGCAAGCGCACATAATTTTTTTATTTGTTGGATTCTCAATTTATGTGCGGAGTTTTCTTTAACTCTTTTTTTGTCCCCTCTGATGGATAAATAAATATTTTTTTTACTTTTTTTTTTAAAAACCTCCTCAAACACCAAATTTATTGTATTTGATTTCCTGGGTGACTCTTCACACATATAACACACTTTCTCTCTTCTCAAGTACTCTTCTCAATTGGTGTTTATCTAAAAACAAAGAATAGACACTCTAAGTCAACGCATAGATATATCTTAGCAAAACTTTATATGTAAAAAGAAATAGTATTTGAATATTTTTTGGATTATTCCTACTGATTCCAAAACTTGTACTTTTGACCAAATAGTTCTAGAATACAATAAAATAGTTGTGATCAAGATCAATTAAAATTGTTGAACCATGGACTAACTTATGGAAAGACAGACAGGTAAAATAGCCCTGTCTAAAAGGAAGGGACATTTTGTCAAGTGTGCATGTTAAGTGCAATATAGTTAAATATAATCTTATTTTATTGGCATAAGGGGTACCTTGGTTGCATAAGGGGTTCCTCAATTATGAGGTTCTTATGTTTCAGCTCAATAACTGTTTTGAGGGTTCTCCACCAAACTTTCAAAACCTGGAACTTAAAGGACAGAAATGCTAGCTGTGTAATGGCTTCAATAACTCAAAATATGAGGCACCAAAATGATTGCAGACTTGCAGCC
This sequence comes from Pharus latifolius, assembly GCA_019359835.1. Classification (NCBI taxonomy): domain Eukaryota; kingdom Viridiplantae; phylum Streptophyta; class Magnoliopsida; order Poales; family Poaceae; genus Pharus; species Pharus latifolius. Next base: position 2,004,197 of record CM033319.1, read on the forward strand.
CCACTTTTCTCACACCTAATATATTCTTTTGGAACCTCTGTTTGGAGAGTATGGCCATAGGTGCATGGCAGCTTTGATGCAAAAGTTTTAAACATGATAGTTCTCAGCTAAAACATCAAAACATGATATTGCACAGCATTGTATAAATATTATATTGCATTGGATCAATTTACCTTGCCATTCTGGTTGGCACTGGATCAAGTATATAGCTTTGGATTTCATGGGAATTCACCTTCTGTGTTTTCCGTTCTGCTAAGCCAAAAAAAAAGCCAAATTTGTACACATCATATGTTTTTTGTGAAGGAAAGCAACACATAAGCTAAGGTAGTGTCATGGACAAAAGGAAATGATCTTGCTTTCACAAAAGATAATGTGAAAATTAAGATAGAAGACACCAGTTTGATAAGCCCCTTTGCTTAATATAGCTTCGTTACTTACCAAAACTTTATTCTATAAAGAGCAATTAGAAAAATATCTTCATTCAATAAAATTTGAATCTTTCTTTATCAGGAAAAAAATTCAATGCTAGGTCTAACATATCATGAAACATGTAGATAATTCTATGTGCTAAGGAAAACCATTAGAAAAGTGTACTCACTACTTGCATTTCTAGGCCCGTCAAAACTGATTTGTAAGAAATTAGATATCACCCACTAAATGCAGCTCTAAAAAATTACAAGACCATTCAGTCTCTTTGTAGACTCATGAAAGCCAATTCTTTATATGACCTTCATTGTAGGAGCTAAGCATATGTTATAGTTTTATGGGAGAGATCATTCATGGCCATAACAGTACTATTTCTAAACTCTCAACCCAGTCTAGTAAATGTATAAACATCCACTGACAGATGGATGTAAAGTCTAATGTGACACAATATCTCATTAGATTGTTGCAAAACAATCCACCTAGTATTAAAAATTGCATATAGGACTAAACAAAAGTAAAAAAAAAAAAACATAATGCAAGTATCTCACTGGTGGTACTGTGCAAAATTTTAAAAGTGATCCTGCAATATTTCTATTTATATTAGACAATACTGAATTGATTTTCTAGTTTTGCCGATACACGTATCCTCTACGAAATCATAAATTCTTGTCCAGATTTACTGTCGAAAGTGAAACGGTACTACCCATTTTAACTTTCAACTCTGATCAATCTAATAGGTTAGCCACAGCCGTGTTTTAATGTCGAAAATTCTACTATTAGAATGCGAATGGTAAAGTATCATAGTTCCCTCTGTCATCTCATGATAAAACCTGTAAAGTGGAATTCTCTTTTTCTTGCAAGTATCTCCTTTTTTTATTGCTTCACGCCATAAGATGTCCACAATCTGACGTATCTTGTGGTATTCCGACAACAAATTCGGGGTCTCGCAAGGGGGCTCTTGCGAAAAGGAGACAATTTACGGTCATGGACTATGTGTAGCAGTTCTCCATAGATTACCAGCAATGTAACATTAATTATTATATTACGATTGGTGAGAGTAATCTTTAGTATATCTAGTCTTTTATATGATTTACAGTAACTGATCAAGTGCCATATTTTATGATTTGTAGTATCTTGCTTGTTTGGTGACTATTAATATATAGTTTGCTATTACTAATGTGCAATTCCAAGTGTATCATACACCATTCATCCTGATTAAGACAATCTCAAAACGACGTATAACTGAGGCATGTTTGACTTTGATGAAATTTCTCTAGTAAACCATCTTAATAGGCTCCAATTGCTTTATAAGCCTTAAACTTATAGCATAAATAAAAAGAGTATCTATTATATTGTCTCCAACGAAACGTATCATATTTGTGCGCGTCGACGTGGCTCGCGCGTGCTCAGCACTTGTTTGGCACAATTGGACAATGTTGGTATGTGGGAAGAGCAACTGGTGTCTCTCGATCTCATACCAAGCAAATGACGTTGTTTTTTTGAGTCCACCTTCCTTTCTTCTCACATGCGTCAAATCTCATGCATTTTGAACCACTGATAAGTGGGTCAAAAATAAGTTTGGCCACTGTTAGCAGTTGGTGTATGTGTTGACGCGTGTAGCAATGGAGTAGGCCCCACAAAATACATGAGTTGCATGGGTGCACCTTAGTCGTTTCGTGTGCCCATAAACATGTAGACCTACTTCTATCATTGACAGATGGGTCTCGCAATATATTGAACCACCTCTCAATGACTAGTTTTAGGGTATAACAAATGTTTTTTTTTATTTGAATCAATTTTTTTGGTTGGAATTTATACTTGGAGTTGTTATAGTTTGGTCAATCGTTATTTTGACTCACATATCATTCTAAGTATGTGTTGGTGTTGTTTTTGACTGATTTTTTGGTTTTTTTAATAAAAAATTGTGAATAGAAATGAGTGTTTGTTTTTGACTATATAACACATTATCTCTTCTATAGAATCAATATGTTGAAATATTTTGTTTTTACTAGATTTCATACTTAGGTGACACGCTATCTCTCCAATGTAGTGTGTTCACCAAATATTATCAGTGATAGCCTTAGAAAATCTCAAAGCTGCCAAATAGGTCCAGTGGATTTTATAGTTTCAAAGTCCTGCCCATTTTACAAGTAACAAATATCTTGAACTTGAGGGGGACTTTAGGAAAATTGACGCAATTTGTGACATTGACTGCCGCTACACAGCGGTACTGCTTGGAGTCCAGACTCCAGAGCCAGAGCCGCCAGCCTTGCGAGCACGCAACGCAAGCTAAGAGATCCCAATCTCGCCTGGTATGTCATGGCCTCTCTCTACCTTCGATTTCGGATTAGGATTTCGATTTCCCCCTTTTTTTTTCCTCTTGCCTGCAAGAATTGGTGTCTAGTAAGCTTTTCTTGATTGTTTTGGTCATAGTGATAGGAGCTCGAAGCAAACCTGCATGGCTGCAATTTCCTGTATGGGCAATGATTGAGAAACAATCTAACCGTAGTGGTGAATTGGGTGTTTGATGGGAGGAATAACAAACTAAGGGCCAATAAAATCGGCATGAGTTCTTTAAATTATTACTCGTTGGGAATTGGGAAAGTTGCTGCGATGTTTTGAGAGAGAAAAAAATGCTCTTTTTGAAACATGAGAAAAAAAACGTTTTTGAAAAGCGTCTGTAAAGAATCTTTGTTTGTCATTAATTTTTTTTTTGTGGTTAGTTTGTTTTTTGGGTTTTTGTAGTGGAATTCGGAAGCAGAAGAGATCCTGTATCTTGATTGATTTGGCTTTTCCAGGGTTGTCTTGTAGTTTGTTCGATTAGTGCTAGTTGTGCTGTGGTGATGCATTTTAAGAATTTGTTCGCTTAGTGGCTGAATTGTGTTCTTTTGGTAGTGTATGTTGGCAGTAAGAGGTCCAAAAGTCCTCTTGCTACTAGCTAAATAACTGTAGCGATTCATTAAGAAAAATCTGTTGATTATAGTACTGTGTTTCTAGCGGAGCTTTCTTTCTGTTTTTCCGCATGTAACCTGTAATGTGTTTCTCAACTGCAAAAAGAGTTCTGTTTGTGTATTAGTTTGTAATGTATAGGAACATTTCTATGGTTCTTCAGATCTCTAATAATAATGTGGGGTGAAAGAACTCATCACAAGCACTGGCATCAAGGTCATGTTCCTTCTGGGAGTTCCAAAGATAGACAACAGCCAAGATTCATACCGGACAATTATAGCTCATTGGATGAGGTGAAACAGCAAGAAAAATTTCATGATATGATTTTGTTCATGTCTAAAATATGAGAAAACTTTTTGAATATTTTAGATGTAAAATATGAGCAAACTTTTCCAATATTTTTAGATGCAATAGCTCTTCTGGATATTCTGTATAAAATATCTTTCATATGGACCCAATTAATCTACATCAAGGTTGTATCCAGCCTTCATTTGTTGCCTAAGATCTTTGTACAAAGTTTGAACATACAGACATGGTGATGCTGAAAAAAATACTCAAATTGTAGCAGTTTACCAATGTCTAGCTGGCATTGTATCTGCCTGGCATGCTACATGCTTAAATCACCTTTCAGTCTGTAGTTACCTCATACTAGAACTTGTTGAAGTGCTTCAGCTACTTCATTTTTGGAAACTTCATTGCAGTATGCGTTTATATGGTGTGCTTTGTTTAAATGCGTAACTATTTTGATTTGTAAAGGTCACTTCTGCACTGAGAGAAGCTGGCCTTGAATCCTCAAATCTAATTCTTGGTATTGACTTCACCAAAAGCAATGAATGGACAGGTTATGTTACTTCTGTGTTTTGCTGCACCATATGGTTCATACCTGTTGTTTTCTCCTGGGCTTTCTAACAACTTTACCTAAGCTCCTTTGTTTAAATGAAGAAATATTGTACTGAATTTTTGTAGGTAGGCATTCCTTTAGAAGAAAATCTTTGCATGCTATTGGCGACAACCCAAACCCATATGAGCAAGCCATTTCGATAATTGGGCGAACCCTGTCACCTTTTGATGATGATAAGTTGATACCATGCTTTGGATTTGGTGATGGTAAAAATTCAGACTTTTCTCTTTTTTTGTTTTTAATTTCATTTAACAATGCATTTCTTGTATGACCTTTTGAATGTTATTCATTTGTAGCTTCTACTCATGACCACTCCGTCTTCAGCTTTTACTCAGATCATCGTCCTTGTAATGGTTTTGAGGAGGTTCTTGCAAGATATAGGCAAATTATTCCACATTTAAACCTTTCAGGTAAGGAGCTTATTACCCTTTTTCTTTTTTCTTTTTTTTGGTTCAATAGAGAGACCACACTGCAAGTTATGTTTAGTACCTTCGAGGCTTCTATAATTTTTTTTCTTCTGATTGAACTATTTTTTAAGATGGGTTTTGATTCGGAGAAGCCAATAATTTTCTCATGATTTATTTCTTGCTTTGAATTGTTTAAGAACATCAAGCCAACTGCGTCCAAATCACTGTATAGTACACATGCAAAAATCGTATGCTGCTGTGCTCAATGGTTACGGGCTTAAAGTTTTTGGGTCGTTGCCTATTGAGAAACCTTGCATTAATCATATTGTGGCATCACAATGCTCGTACTAACCTTGTTCATCCTATTAACTTTATCCGAGAGTTGTAGAAATTTAACAAAATAAATTTATTTCATGACATAAGCATGTATGATATTCTGATGAATGACCTTTTTGTACCATACCATGTGTGTGGGGCTAATTACTTTATCAGTGCAATTGTTCTGTACTTTATGCCTTTGGTTCAACTGGCCTGTGCAGGACCAACTTCTTTTGCACCTCTTGTTTATGCATCAATTTCTGTTGTTGAAAGAAGTAACTGGCAATACCATGTCCTCGTCATCATAGCTGATGGACAGGTAACTTTTTTTTATCAGAAAAGCAAGTTCAGCATCATCAGCATGCCTTTTACTTTATCAAATTTGTAGGTGACCAGCTCAAATACAAGTGTTGGAACAAGTCCACAAGAGCAGGCAACTCTCCAAGCAATTGTTGAAGCCAGGTAAACATTAAATTCGATTCATCTTTTGGTGATAAACTTGGTGTTGCTGCATTCTGAGGCATGTATGGTTGTCAGCCACTATCCTCTTTCTATTGTGATGGTCGGGGTGGGTGATGGACCGTGGGACGCAATGCAACATTTTGATGATTGTATTCCTGAAAGAGCTTTTGACAATTTCCAGGTGACTGTATGCTGTTTCAATTCCATAATTTTGAGGCTTACTCCACGAAGGATGCTTATGATTTTAGCTACAGCTTACTTTTGACAAAATAAAATTTACCATCTGATGTGAACATACCAAATCAATAGATGTAAAAATATTTTATACTATCTTGAAAGTAGTTTACTGATCCGTTTGAGATCTAGTCTTAGTTTTCGCACTAGACTCACCCAGATTCTAATATACGGAATAACGAGATCTTACTCGGAATCACCGAAACTCAAAGGATGATCGAAAACACCGCTCAAAATAATTGCACAACTCTTTATTTCAAGAGGGCTTTACACGTTGAACGTTAGACACATTTGCCTACGTCGAAGGAACTATGAGCTGGATATATGATCCAAGGTTGTAATAATATTCGATAGATGTTCGATGATTTAAACTAGACCTATTACAAGGTATTTATAGTCCAATCGTATGAGTACGTATCAGACTCAGTAACCTAAACGTATTAGATTCATATAACTAATTAACTATAAACAGATAAGTTTAGTTATATATATTCAGATCGGATTACAATTCCGACCAGAGAACGAATTTTTTCAAGGTCGCGAACCAAACCATGGTTGCGAAACCTTTCCGAACACGGTTATGATCACGGAGCCTTATGTGATCAAGACCTGAAGATCTTCCCGGATCATGACTCCCTTGTTGAGAAGGAGCCAACCCCTGTTGTAACCCCTCGGTTAAACTGGAGATGTCGAAATTTGGTTTGTCCATCTTCTCTGGTGTACCACTTTGCCGCACGTGCTTGTTGATCCTTCCGACCGATTCGAAAAGTCTCTTTTGTGCCACTGCGGGTGGTAGTCACCTTCTTCAGAATCACATCTTTGCGTAGAAGTTCGTCTCGTTGATAGATCAAGTCTTCAACAGATGGTACTATGGTATCTGGCTCATTCAGCATTGAAGGCTCGAAGAGTTTGAAGTGCTCAACATTAACAACCGAGTAAATATCTATGTATGGAGGTAACTCGAGCTGACAAGCATTATTACCCACTTTCCGCAAAATCCGAAAAGGACCATAACGAATGGTTTGAATTTCTTACCTTCACCTTTAAGTCTCTCCTTACTCAGATGTAACCATACGATATCACTTCTTTGAATTGAGCATCAACTCGGTGCTAATCATGTCGCGCCTTATACTTGAGTTGAACTCGCAGCAAGTTCTGTTCAACTTCTCGATGAAACTGTTGAATACCTTCCAGGAACTTTTGTGCTCGATCCTGATCAGATGCTTCCTTGCTGTTCTGTGCTGAGGTAGGGATCACAAACTTCATGTCGAATTGATTCTGTGGTAGAAATTCTAAACAGACCTCAAATGACGACTTTCCAGTCGAAACATGCACTACTCGATTAAAAGCAAACTGCAGGTACGGTATGCTTTCATCCCAGGTCTTTCGGTGCTTCGATTTATATCCTCTCAAGCGATGAACAGCTGTGCGATTTAATACCTTGGTTTGACCATCAGTTTGCGGATGAAAGGCAGTACTCCTCTTTAGCTTGGTGTCCATCATTATCCAGAGCGATCGCCAAAAGTGACTAAGGAATTGGGTATCGCGATCAGACACAATAGAAGTCGGCAGTCCGAAGCGTGTCCAAATATATTGAAAGAAGACCTGAGTTGCTTCTCCCGTGATAGTCTTTCGACAAGGTATAAAAATAATCATTTTGGAGAACCGATCAACGACCACAAATAGATAGTCGTTGCCACGTCAGGTCTTAGGCAATCCTCCCAAGAAATCCATGGATATGCTCTCCCATGGTAGCGATGGAACTGGTAAAGAAGTGTACAAACCTAATTTTCGGTTTGCCGATTTCGAGATGCTACAGAGACCACAGCCTCGAACAAAACTAGCCACATCTTGCTGCATACGTGGCCAGAACACATGTCAGTGAAGATTTTACGTCTTTGTAACCCCAAAGTGACCAGTTACCTTTGATATGTGCGCTTTTCGCAACCATTTAATTTGAGGTGCTCCACGAGGTATACAAAGTAAATTGTCCTTGTACAAGAGTCCTTCTAGACGAATAAACTCCGTAGATTTCCCTGTTTCGAGCTCAATCAATGTTGTTTGAAAATCAGGGTTCACTGTACATAGTGGCATAGTCATCATGACATGAGGGCTCGATATGCATGAACACTGATAAGCAAAGGGTCGTAACCGGTGGTCGCGACATGTCCGCCAATTTGTTGTGTACGCCCTTCTTGTACTTAATCACCAGATTAAACTGTTGCAGATACGACATCCTCAATGTGCCGAATTTGCTGTAGCTTAGACTGAGTTTGCAAATATTGCAACAGTTGGTGGTCAGTGTGGACAACAGTCTCTTTACCCAAGAAGTAACACCGCCAATGTTTCACGACATGATGTAGTGCACACAACTCTTTGTCATAAGTCGGGTAGTTTTTCTGAGCTCCCTGGAATAACTCGGAGCGATATGCCACTGGTCGACCTTCTTACATAAGCACAATGCCCATGGCATAACTTGAGGCATCGGTTTCTAGTTCGAATGGTTTTTGGAGATTCAGCAAAGCTAACACAGGCGCCTCGCTGATCTTCCTCTTCAGCAAGAGAAACGTATCCTCGTGTTTCCCTATCTACTCTAACTTTTGATTGATCATGGTTAATGCATACAACGGAGAAGCCACAATCAAGAAATGTTGGATAAACTTCCAAAGATATTGGCATGCTCCAAAAAACTGCGCACGTTCGTAACTGTTCGCGGTTGCGGCCACTCGCGAATCACTTTTATCTTATCCGGGTCGATTTGCAACGTACTGTTGCCGACCATGAATCCTAGGTAAAGTAGAGTTTGTTGACCGAACTCGCAATTCTTACGATTGAGGCGAAGTCGATGTTGTCGCAGCTGTTCGAACACCTTTTCGACATAAATGAGGTGCTCATCCCACGAACGACTATACACCATTATATCATCGAGGTAAGCGATCACAAAGTCGCCGATGAACTGTCTCAATACGTCATTCATAAGACGCATGAAAGTTGTCGGGGCGTTGCAGAGACCAAACGGCATGACCAGTCATTCGAACAGACCTTCTTGTATTTTGAATGCGGTCTTCCACGTATTCTCCTCTCGGATGCTGACTTGATGATATCCTGGCTTAAGATGTAATTTAGGGAAAACAACATCATACTTTAATTGGTCTAACAGGTCATCAATACGAGGAAGGGGGTACCGGTTCTTGATGGTGATCTTGTTCAGTACTCGGTAGTCGATGCACATACGCCAAGTCCCATCTTTTTTTTGGCACTAACACCACAGAAGATCCACAACGTGAACTACTTGGTTGAATGACACCATCGTTCAGCAACTCACCAAGTTGTCTCTTGATCTCTTCATTCTCTAATACTGAGTTGCGATACATACTCAGATTGGGCAGTGTCACATCGGATACAAGCTGAATTTCGTGCTAGACTGGACGTTTCAGTGGACGACCCTGGGTAGTCTCGAACAGATCATTGTATTTCTCCAGTAGTCCCGACAAACGATCAGAATCCTCTCGACACGCCAACGACAACGCTGGTGAGTACCCTCACCGTTGACCAGTGGGTCGAATCATGACAAGCATGTACTTGTGACATGCATTGACAATTCGTTTGGTTTAATTTGCGGTAATTAAGTTCGAGGTGTTGATGTGGATGTCTTTACTGATCACGAACTTAACTCCGTCTTTGGTGAGGTCATACTCTTGTGCACGCCGATGGAAGTGAGCGTCTCGATCATACAGATACAGGCTTTCAAAGATCACCTGACAGATATCGATAGGGATAAAATCACATTGCACCTCATCGATATATCGTGCAGAGATTGCAAACTTCAACACACACTGACTCGTAATCTGTTGGTTCACGTCAGATGTAAACCAACTCAGCAGATATGGTCGCGGGTGTGTGGTTGTATATAAACCAAGTCGCCGAACCAGTCCAGCGGAGACCAGATTCTTCTGACTTCCAGGATCGACTATCACTGCGACCACTTCGTGTTTCACCTGGATGTTGATGGTGAACAAGTCCTCCGTTGGGTGATAGTCGTTCGGTGGATCCGAACCCTTCTCCTTCGGCATTGCCATCAGAGACAAGGTTGTGTCCGCCTCAACAACCGAATTCACTCGGACAACTTCGTCGGGTGAAGTCGCAGTAGTCGTGGCTGTTTTTTTCCCTGGTCCGTTTTTCTTTGGTCGAAGTTCAGGATGAAGCTTGTAGCATTTATCTTTGGTGTGTCCAGCGATTTGACAATGGTCGCAAAAAGTACTCATGCCCGACTTCAAAGCATTTTTCTTCGGACTTAGTTTTCTTTTTGTCGAGGTCGCATTGTCCCTCGTGCCTTTGTCGCCGCGGGATTTGTTCTTCTTTTCGATCGCCATGGTAGTCGTGCTCGCGGTCGTGATGTCTTGGACGCCGAACAGACTTAGCTCAGTGTTGATCGATTTCTGAAGTCCAAATGTGTATTTTCGAAATATCTGAGGATCGGATAGCGATATGCCGATAACCATTGCTTGTCTCCGGAACTCCGTTGTATAGTCTTGGATGGTCTGGTTGCGTCGTTGGTACAATCGGTGTCAACGTTCCCATCTCTCCTCAAGGTAACCCATCGGATAGAATTCTTGTCGCAGAAGTCGTTTGAATTGACCCACGCAAGGTCATCAACTTCATCACTGGCGACAAGAGCCTTCCACCAAGTCTTGGCGTGGTCCTTCATCTTCAAAGGTGCGAACTTTATCTTTTGAGCGCTACTGAACCCTTTCAGGTCAAAGTAGGTCTCAAGTTAGTTGATCCAAGAATCCAATTTCTCGGCATCAATCACCTCATCATATATGGGTATATCAATCTTAGCATCGACCTTAAAAGATCCGACAGCTAAGGAGGCGTTGGCGAGGTCGGCGGCCTTATGGTCGCCTTCGTCTTCATCTTCGTTTGTCCTGTGCAAGTCTTCACCAGTCTTCACACCCATAACTTTCCCTACTTCAGGAGGTACAATCATGGTCTGCTGCTTAATCCAAATAAGTACAGTTTCCATGTCAGTGGAGAGCTTAGCCACTTGTTCGGTTAGATTAGTTTGAATGGAGGTATCGTCAGACATTATCGGAGACGTGGCCGTAGGAACCGTCAATTGATCGCTTGAATTTTCGCCGGAAATTTGGTAAACCAGGATAGGAAAGTTGCTCTGATACCAACTTGATCCGTTTGAGATCTAACCTTAGTTTTCGCACTAGACTCGCCCAGATTCCAATATACGGAATAACGAGATCTTACTCGGAATTACCGAAACCCAAAGGATGATCGAAAATACAGCTCAAAACAATTGCACAACTCTTTATTTCAAAGAAAGCTTTACACGTCAAACGTTAGACACACTTGCCTACGTCGAAGGAACTATGAGCTGGATATATGATCTAAGGCTGTAATAATATTCGATATATATTCGATGATTTAAACTAGACTTATTACAAGGTATTTATAGTACAATCGTATGAGTACGTATCAGACTCAGTAACCTAAACGTATTATATTTATATAATTAATTAACCCTAAACAGATAAGCTTAGTTATATATATTCGGATCGGATTACAATTCCGACCAGAGAACGAATTCCTTTTCAAGGTCGCGAACTAAACCATGGTCGTGAAACCTTTCCGAACACGGTTACGATCGCGGAGCCTTATGCGATCAAGACCTAAAGATCCTCCCGGATCATTTACTCACCATTGTTGCCTTACTAGCAGAGAGTTGCATTGAAATTGAAATTTCTTGTTTGTTGTTCTAACTCAAAGGTTATCAATAAACTGATCACAGTTTATGAACTTCACTGACATTATGTCAACAAACAAGGACATCTCAAAGAAAGAGGCTGCATTTGCCCTTGCAGCTCTTATGGAAATTCCCTCTCAGTATAAAGCAACTCAAGGCCTCCGACCTCCAGGGTACTCCCTCTTTGTGATTCTCTATTAGTAAACGGGCATCCTTATCCTGTTCTTTGTTTTGCTAACCTTCTTGCTTTTGCCTAATGCAGAGAACATGCACAAAGGGCTACTCCTCCGAGGATTCTTCCTCCTCCAAACAAAGTTGTAGAGCACGATAATGCTGCAGTTTCATACCCTTCCACTGCAAGCTCACAGTCAGCCGTCACTGCCAAGAGTGCTTCCGATGAGCAGGTATTAGCGGGCCAATAAAGATGCACCTTGTTTTCCTGGAATTGTAGCATCTTAATTTTATTTATTTATTTATTTTGTCACTTTAAGGTATGCCCCATATGTCTGACAAACCCAAAGAACTTGGCGTTTCAGTGTGGTCACCTGGTAAGTTTATCTATGCACAAGCATGATTTTGGGAATTCAAGTATCATATTGAAATGATACAACAAAATCAAATTTATGTTTCAGAAACTTCAGTTACTAGTGTATTTATGGCTGAACTGAATCAATTTTAGAATTATGATTAATGCTGAGTTGGATATAATCATATAATGGAAATTTGATTGATGATTTCCAATAAAAAATGCTATAAGCAAATAATTTCTTCATTTGGACGAGTGTCTGACAAACCTCCTCGCTCTCTCTTTGTCAAAGACCTGCAAGGAATGTGGTCCAACACTGACGACATGCCCGTTGTGCCGCGTGCCAATAACTATGCGTGTTAGGATCTATTCTTAAGACGAGGTGGCCTGTTGGAGACGTCAACCATTCCATTCATTGGACATCAAACTGTAAGAAGCAAGAAGCACTGAAGCACCACCACTCCTGCATGGCTGCGTTTCAATTTTCACTGTTAGTATCCTGCCTGCACATGTAGGGAGTGAAACTAGACTTACACTTTGTCCATTAACATGGTGTCCGTTGGTATCAAGGCAAAATGTATGTGTAAAATTCTACTTTAATCCTGTAAGTTTTGTCATCTGATTGAATCTTGATATAGTTTGATGTATAATACCAGCTTTGTGTCACAAGATACCATCTCTCACATCACATAACAGAAAAATCTTACGGAGCATATGCCAGGCCCAGAACGCAGTTTTTCTTGTGTTTTTCCATCCAAACAACCTGAAGTGAAGATGTTTTGGTATGTTCACAATGTGAAGTCACGTTCAAATTTTGCGAGAACCAGCACAAGTTGTTATAGCTTGTGTTTGAAAGAACAAGGAAGACGGCGCGAGTGGCTGGTGCCGGTGGAAAGACAGGCAGGCAGGCAGGCAACCCCAATCTGGCAGCCGGAATGATAACAGGCATGGCTTTTGGTTCTTCCGGTTGAGACTTGCAGAAATCATGACATATGAGTGACAATTGATCAGATATAGTGAATACATAATGTTCTAGTACCAATATTTCACAAAGGATTATATTTATAATGAAAAAATTTGACAATCAACCAATAGCTCATTGAGAAACTGTGGGTCTGTGACATTGACGATGACCAAGTCTAATCTTGCACAAATTAGGATCTCAGTCAAAACATAGACTTGTAAATCATAAGTTATAATTTCAGGTCTTTAAACACCTACGGTCCTAATAGAATGCTTATACAAGACTTGTAAATCATTAGTTATAACTGACACCTAAGGTCCTAATAGAATACTTATACAACACAGAGAGATAAAGAACCAACTTGTAACTATGTAAATCTCAGAAGTCTGAAAGGCTGGGTTCGTGGGGTGCGAGCGGCCTGTGCAGATGGGACTGGCGACTGGAGCGCCTGTGGTGTGCACGCTGGCCGCTGGGCATTGGTCTACTGACCTGCTGGCTGCGTCGCCGCCGATGCCTACTGGGCCGATGGCCGGTGACGGTCGGCTACCCGCCGCCAGCACTCTCTACTTGGCAACTCTAATTTGTTTTTTTAAAGACTATAACAAGTTAGTTAGCATAGTTATTTTTAAGATGTAGAAATCACAATGTCATGAGAACAAGTCCTAGAAAAACTACAAATAATTCATTCAATCTGTAGTTAGTGGAGATCAAACTCTGATATTTAGTCAGAAAATCTAGATGTTATATCGATTGGACTATCATCGGTTGGTATCAGAATATGTTTAGTTGATATTTAGTTTTTATTGAGTCAAATTTGATAATGATAGCAAAATTTGGTTTGTTATTTCATGACTCATATTTGACAAGTCAATTTGATCTGATTATTTTTATATACTATATATAACTAAATATGTGGTGAATGATTTGTCGCCACACTTTAGCTATCAAATTTAACTTTATCTATTAGAGAACTTGATTATAAATCAAACATATTTTTATAGTTAATTTTTTTGTTTATGCTACATAATTCATTATGAAGCCAATTTTAATATTTAATGAAACATATATTGTTGGCATTGTCAAAATTTGATTTGACAAAAACTGACCAATAGTCAAATGATATCTCTATTATCAATTTATAAATCCCCACAAATTCTCATACACACCAGTCAAACAAGAACAAATTATATCAAACAATTCCCAATCCTGTTCTTCATTTCCCACTAATCGAACAGCGTCATAAAAATACGCTTAAATTTCAAATGGCTCTTTAATTTCAAAAGATTATTATTTTAAATTTTAAAATACATTCATTTACACATTAGTCCTATATATTTTTAGTAATTATCTTTCTTTAAAATTTTCACTTATTCTTTTTCCTTCTCCCTATCTGTCGCTATAAACATATGTGCACAACTAAACACATTGTTTCAAAATATATTGATGATCACTACCATGCCTATTCCTAATGGCAACTAAACGTCCTGGAGTGGTCATGTTAATACTTTTCGTGTGTTAAATTCTCATATGTCTATACAACCGAGTTTTTTTTACTATTAACCCACAGTTAAAAACTAATTTCGAAATTAACCCACAGTTGCGATAATTTGCAAAAATGGCCTGTCACGTCAGCTTGTCGAGCTCCCAGAGCTCGACAAGCGAGTGGTCGCACGGACACGTACTAGTTGTGGTCAAGAGCCACGACTAGGGCTTGTCGTGCTCCACGACCACGACAAGTCGTGTACTGTGCATGGTTGTCGAGTCTCTCGACCACGACTACTCCTCTGCTGCTTGTCGTGCCTTGAAGGCGCGACAAGTGAAAAAATAATTTTTGCTGCAACGGGGATTCGAACCCGAGCCACTTGTTTGCTGCTGAGAACTCCCACCAGCTGAGCTACGAAGCTTATTTGACATAAGGGCAGTATACATTGTAATATTGTGCAACTTGTCGAGTTTCCAGAACTCGACAAGTTGCTGCTGGTCCCCCCTTTATTTCTTTGGTCCCCCTGCTCCCCCTGCTAGCTAACTCACTCACACACACAAACAGCAGCATCAGCAACAACACACACATACACATTTCATCTTTCAACCCTAGATCTAGCAAAATCCGTCCGATAAATTTGTTTGGTGTAGAAGAGAAAGTTGTAGAGAATTGCGAGTTCTTCGAAAAGAGGTAATTTTTTTCGAAATGCAATTAAGATTCTGTTAATTATGTTGCTAATGACGTGATTAGGGTTTATATTTATGTTTATGTGTATACAAGAGTAGGTATTATATTTTTAGGAATATGTTTAGGAAATATGTGCATTTGTATGTATGTTTGTAAAATAGATTTTTTTAAATGTATGTGTGTATGTATGTTTGGAAATGAATGTGCATATGTTTAAAAATAGGGGTTTATAAATGTATGTGTGTGTTTGAAAAATATATTTTAGAAATATATGTGTGTATGTTTGGAAAAATAGGGTTTTTAAATGTATGTTTGTATGTTTGGAAAATAGGTTTTTGAAATGCATGTGTGTATCTTTAGAAATATATGTGTGTATGTTTGGAAAAATATGGTTTTTAAATATATGTTTGTATGTTTGGAAAATTGGTTTTTGAAATGTATGTGTGTATGTTTAGAAATATATGTGTGTGTATGTTTGGAAAATATGTTTTTGAAATGTATGTGTGTATGTTTAGAAATATATGTGTGTATGTTTGGAAAAATAGGGTTTTTAAATATATGTTTGTATGTTTGGAAAATTGGTTTTTGAAATGTATGTGTGTAAGTTTAGAAATATATGTGTGTGTATGTTTGGAAAAATAGGGTTTTTAAATATATGTTTGTATGTTTGGAAAATTGGTTTTTGAAATGTATGTGTGTATGTTTAGAAATATATGTGTGTGTATGTTTGGAAAATATGTTTTTGAAATGTATGTGTGTATGTTTACAAATATATGTGTGTGTATGTTTGGAAAATAGGTTTTTGAAATGTATGTGTGTATGTTTAGAAATATATGTGTGTGTATGTTTGGAAAATATGTTTTTGAAATGTATGTGTGTATGTTTAGAAATATATGTGTGTATGTTTGAAAAATAGGGTTTTTAAATATATGTGTGTATGTTTGGAAAAATAGGGTTTTTAAATATATGTGTGTATGTTTGAAAAATAGGGTTTTTAAATATATGTGTGTATGTTTGGAAAAATAGGTTTTTTAAATATATGTGTGTATGTTTGGAAAAATAGGGTTTTTAAATATATGTTTGTATGTTTAGAAATATATGTGTGTATGTTTGGAAAAATAGGGTTTTTAAATATATGTGTGTATGTTTGGAAAATAGATTTTTGAAATGTATGTGTGTATGTTTAGAAATATATGTGTGTATGTTTGGAAAAATAGGGTTTTTAAATATATGTTTGTATGTTTAGAAATATATGTGTGTATGTTTGGAAAAATAGGGTTTTTAAATATATGTGTGTATGTTTGGAAAATAGGGTTTTTAAATGTATGTGTATTTCGTTTTAGAAACTATGTGCACACAATAGAAAATATAAAATTAGGTTATTTTTAATTGTGTACATGCATACTGTATGTCTAAAAATTAGGTTTTGGACATATATGTGTATGTATTTAGAAATTATGAAACTAGGCTATTTTCAATTACATGCATGCATGCTCTATGTTTAGAAATTATGTTTTTTAAAATTAGGTTATTTTTAATTGTGCACATGCATACTCTATGTTTAAGAATTAAGTTTTGTAAAATATATATGTGTATGTATTTAGAAATTATGAAACTAGGTTATTTTCAATTACATGCATGTATGCATGCTCTATGTTTATAAATTATGTTTTTCAAATGTATATGTGTATGTATGGTTTTAGGAACATGTGCATGTGTGTAATGGTGTCATGTTATTTACGCGTGAGATGAATGTGTGTAGGGAATGGATAGTCCGAACAAAATTTCCATATTTTATGGTGACGGCATAATTCGCGAGGGGCAAAGCGGGGTTGATATGAGCCGTTGCCAGTATGTGACGGGCGAGCTGAGTGTACATAATACCTCATTTCTAGACCTGAATTTGTGGATCCTGAATATGTTCGGGAAGCGGCCTCGCGATGAAATGGCTCTAATCGAAGGGCTCATCGTTCGTGAGGTAGATAATGAGCAATACTGGATGCTGCGCGAAATTAAAGGGGACAAATCTTGGAGTTCTTTTATTCGAAGAGTGGAAGACCCCCATGGCGGACTGCTCGGCCAGTTCGCGATGTATGTGCAGTTCTGCAACGTACGAGCAGCCGAGTGTTCGATGGAGGGTGAGCCAAGCGTCATGCCCGGTCCTGCGAGATTCAGGGCTAACGAGTGGTCGGATGTATTCTGCCATACTCGCGTAGATGTGTGCGAGGTACTGGATTGCCTTCCATCAGTGTCCGACGAAGATGATTCGACGGACTCGGAGGCATCCGATGGCTCTGATGACGATACTCCTGGTCCCCCGCAGGAGTGGCTAGATCACTCAGCATACAATCAAGCTGTGTTGCCAACGGATCAGGGTTCGAGGTGGTCTTTCGAGCACGGTGGCTTACAAGTAGAGCAGGAGTTTCAAAGCAAGGAAGATCTGAAGAATGCCGTGGCGAGCTGGTCCCTCGCAATTAACCGGCAATATAAGGTCGTCAAGTCAAACCCCAACCTTTTTGTCGCAGCCTGTGTAACAGCAGGCTGCGCATGGAAGATTCGTGCGATGCGGCCGAAGGACGACATCGGTTTTGTGGTGACAAGGGTTACCGCACACACATGCCTGCTCACGGAGGCGCTGGACAGACACAGGAACCTGACGTCGGCGTACGTCGGTAATATCATCCAGCCGGCTGTGCGAGAGAACATTTTGATAATGCCGAGAGAAATAATGAAGCAAGTTGCCGATAGGTGTGGGTACACTATAAGGTATGCAAAGGCCTGGAGAGCAAAACAGAAGGCAATTGAGGGCATTGCACATTCGACCACGCCTACAACAATGTGATGCGGTTGCTGCGCAACATCGCTCAGACCAACCCAAGCACATTTTTAGATTTCTTCGATCAGCCAGCTACACATCGAGATGGTAGCCCGATACAGAACACTCGGGTACTCCGTCGATTATTCTGGTCATACCGCCAGTGCATCGAGGCATTTGCTTATTGTCGTCCAGTCATATGCGTGGATGGTACGTTCCTGACTGGAAAGTACAAGGGCTGTCTCCTCATTGCTGTTGCTGCGGATGCTAACGACCAACTGCTTCCATTGGCGTACGCCATCGTCGAGTCTGAAAATTCAGAAAGTTGGTTGTGGTTTCTGATCAACGTGAAGCGGGCGGTTGTTGGTGATCGAGAGAAGGTGTGCATCATATCAGACCGCCACCGAGGGCTGCTCCATGCCATTGAGGTAATGCGCGGGGCCCCAGATGCTCCGTACAAATGGGAGGATGTGCGCAGCCGTTGGTGCATGCGGCACATTGCAGCAAACCTTTTCACACACTTCCGCAGTAAACAGATCATGGATCTGTTCAAGCGGCTGTGCATGCAAAATCAACCGAGGAAGTTCCAGGCTGTGTTCGACAAATTGGAGGCGCTGACAGTGAAGTACTCCACGAGGAGGGCCAGTAATGCTGCCGATGATGCGAACGTCAGCAAATTCTCCCAATGGATTCAGGACAAGGACATCGAGAAATGGTCCTTGCTGCACGACGAAGATGGCGCAAGGTTTGGGATAATGATGACGAACCTTTCAGAGATGTGCAATTATGTGTTGAAGGGAGTCCGGTGTTTGCCGGTGACTGCTGTAGTGGAGATGACATGGTACCGCACAGCCGAGTACTTCAACAACAGAAGTGTAGCCGCCAAAACGCTAGTCGACGATCCCATGAGAACCTTGCCAGATGTTGTGCAGTCGTACTTGACTGCCCGCGTAGACAAGGCCCAGCGGCACGAGGTGACAGTTATAAACAGACTGCACCGAATCTTTCAAGTCCGCCTTCGGCAGTAGAACGTGAGCGGCCAACTGAGACCTGGACGGGTGCACGAGGTCATTCTTGGGGATGTCGCTGAGTGCTCATGTAACAAACCGAAGCTACTGCACAAGCCCTGCTCTCATGTCCTTGCTTCATGTGCGGCGCTCGGTGTGAGCCCTGCGCCTTACCTTTCGGAGTACTTCAGCCTTGACAACCTTTCAAACACGTGGAGTGGCGTGTGGAGAGTTTTTATGATGCTCGGTGACTACAGAGTTATCCCTGCTGGCGAGACTACCTGGATCCCAGATGTAAATCTAAAGCGAACGGGTCCAGGGCGACGGAAGACACGCCGAATACACAATGACATGGATGAGTCACAAGGGGGTAGCTCACGAGCTAGGAAATACTCAATCTGTAGGCAGCCCGGACATAGCAGGAAGGATTGTTTGAATGCACCCGGACCATCGACATAGCCTTGTAATAAACTTTGTAATACGCTTATCATTTGCATTGGATTGTTGTAATCTGTTTGAAACCTTGTAATATGATTCATGTTATGTTACTTTCATGTCGTGTGCTATCCATGGGTATGATATTTTCAATAACGGTTCCCGATGTATGTTATGTTACTTTCAATAATGGTTCATGTTTTATGTTTTGACAGGCATGGCTGGCGGGGATAGAGATCTTCCAGAGCTACTGAGCAGTACATGTGATCGTGGCCATCGCGGCCGCATCTTGTCCGAGGGCGGAGACTTGGAGCCGCTGGTAGTCTGTGCTCCCTTGGAGTACTGGCCTCTGCATGAGGGCTATATCCCCATCCTGCGGGCTGCAAGTTTATTGCCGTTCGCCCGTATGCTGCAGATAGGTCAGCATCTCACACTGGACAGGTCGTTGATCACCGCATTGGTAGATCGATGGCGTCCGGAGACCCACACTTTCCACTTCCGCTGGGGGGAGATGACAGTCACGCTGGAGGATGTGAGCATGCTGCTTGGTTTACCTGCCAGTGGACATCCCATCGTCCCCCGGCCAGCACGCCTAGATTGGCGCGCACAGATGCACCTTCGATTCAACATCGCTAACCACGCCGATGAGATCCCGGCATCCAGGCGTGGTGTCCTCCACCGATTTCTGGCGCGCTACCGTGAGTGCCCCGATGATGCCCCCACCGATGTAGTTCGCCAGCATCTCTTCGCGTACTTGCTGGTGACGCTGCAGTATATTTTGTTCCCTTCCACGCACGGTGACACTGTGTACACGTGGTTCATTCCTCTGGTCGAGAGTATCGTCGATGCCGACGCAGGGGCCATGCCGCGTTACAACTGGGCGATGGCAGTGTTGTGCGCGACGTACAGGGGCCTTTGCGAGGCATGCTGCAGGACCGCAGCTGGATCGTTGCTTTCCGCATGCCCTGTATTGCTGCAACTGTGGTCATGGGAGCACTTCCCCGTTGGTCGGCCGCGTTTACAGCAGCCCATCCATCCGTACGTTGCGCCAGCCGACTATGATGATTGGGTGGACCGGCCGACCATGGGAGCCCGTTGGCTGGGAGGTCGGCCGAGGTGGTCATCATCACAGATTCACCGCTGTTACTTGGCGTACCTGGGAGAGTTTGATCTCCTATCGGACGCGCGCGTCATATGGCGGCCATGGACACCAGAGCACATCTCGCAAGTTGCACCGCATGGCATTTCCTCGCATTGCACCGCGGGCCAGGACTGCTGGCTTACACGCCGGCACATGGTGTTCTCACATGTGGTGGAGCCGTATTTTCCGGAGAGGGTGATGCGCCAATTCGGCCTACATCAGCAGATACCGCCCCCGGAAAGAAATCGACAACGCCATCTCCCGCGGCAGATTCACGTGTATGCCTCGAACATTTTCTATATCTCATGTACACACTCATATTTGTTTATTTCTTTGCTTTATGTGCATCGCGTCACCTTTTGCACACAAACACGTAGAGGAAAATACTCTGACAACTGGCAGATCAAGAATTCCAAATAGGTCGACGAGTGGGAGGACCACGCGGCGATGGATGTTGTTGTGGAGGAGCGGCCGTATGACCCTGGGACGTCCCAGGCCTATCTTCAGTGGTACGTGCCGCGCACCAGCACGCGTCTCGCTCGTGCGGCCCCCCCATCGCTGACAGAACTATCACATCAAGACAGTTTTCGACTCGGCCTTGATGTTCATTTCCCAGGTCGGATACATCGCTCGGTACGTTCGTCTTCGCTGGATACTTATGTTGGTCTCTTATCTTATCTATTTTTCCATAGTTCCCATATGAGTTTCGCATGTGCAGGGTGACTTAGCGTTGGGCATCGACAGCCAAGCGGCAAACCTGTCGTCTCGCTTGGAAGGTCCTCCACGCTTCAAGGCGATGGCGCGTGCTGCCCTACATTCCATCCGTGTAGCAGCACAACGAATCCTCTTCTTCGATGTTGCTTGTGGCCGAAAGACAGATGCATCGGTTCCGCACCGGAGAGGGGCCCGGCCGCCCAGCCCGATGTCAGCCCGGCCTAGCCTGGGTGGTGCTCGACAGAGCACTTCGTCAGCACGGCGCAGTCATCGTGACACATCACCGACCTGGGGAGGTGACATACCAGGGACGTCCGCCAGCCCGTCTCGGCTTCATCGTTCCTCGTCAATGCACAGTGCTCGACGCAGAGATCTGCATATTGGGGGCACGTCGAGACATCGCACTCCCGGTTCAGATGACTCTGATGATGACGACGGCATCCGTCGTCAACACGAGGACGACATTCGTCGTCAAGACAGGGACGATGCGAGTAGGGCGTTGGAAGAGCGGTTTGCGGCTGACGAAGATTGGGGCCAGGCTCGTATTGAGCAGGCTCTCCAGGGACAGAGATACTCAGTCCCTGGGGGGTCTACTTGGGACAGTTGGGGGGACCCCACCCACGACCACATGGATGTGGATGACGATCGTGAGTACTACGCTCCGCAGGGGGCCGACCCCAGTTGGGTGGCACCACAGCAGGACAACCAGGAGTGGGTCTCGCGCATGTTAGGGTTGCACGACCCTCATGCACATCAGTACTACCAACCGGATCAGTTGACGCCTAGCGAACTCGAAGATCACCCTCCACCGACACAGCCATCTCAGGGTCATGCAGGTACTGAGCGGCATGGTCCTTCTACCGCGGCTGGACAGCGATCACATGTGCCACCTGATCCGTACTCACCATCGCCTTTTCAGAGAGATAGACATGGGCATGGGCATAAGAGGGGTTGTCCGAACCCATAGCGAACATGTATTAACACTTTTATTTTCCAGTGTGTTACATTCAAAATGAATCATGCAGTCACTAGATTTCTTATATATTTTTATTATATGATACATACTTACGTATATTTCTATAGATATATATACATATACATATACATATATATATGTGCATGTGTATATATATATATACAGTATGTATGTATTTATGTATGTACAGTATGATGGGAAAAACTCCTAGCCCAGCTGGTGGGAACTCTCTTCTACCTCGTTGTCCACTTGGGTTCGAATCCCCACTGATCTTGATTTGGGTTCACAGGATAGATTTTGATATTTTAGGGTTTGAGATAGATTAGGGTTGAACTGATCTTGTTACTGCCAAACATAAAAGTCTTTAGAAGCCAGATTCAATTCCATCTCTAAATCTCAGATCTATCAATCCTATTCTGTTTTCGAAAACAGGATTCTAATTACCCTAAATACTCAGAACTCAGATTTAGCTAAATCTTGACCTAATCTAGATCAGATTATTCTTGGATTATGATCATGGGTATGTCAATACCTTAATCCGGAAAGTTGGCAGCCAAATCGTATCATCTAAGCCATTTTCACATATCAGTCCAAATTATATCGTAATTTAGTCCTTTATTTGATATCTAGAAACCCAAAAAGGCTAAAATCTTCAGATTAATTCCAAATTCAAAATTTCTTCAGCAAATCTTTTTCAAATGCTATTTGATACAATTTTCTCTTCTGTGCAGATTACAAAATCACATTTTAAAGGCCATAATTCAAAATCGACAAAACTCAGATCTTATTTTACCCTAAAGTACCCTATTTTCAGTTTATATCGAAAATCATCAAATCAAGTCGTATTTTATCAAATCTCTTGTTAGATGAGTATAATGTATAAGTTTACATTTATTTGTGAAATCAGATTACAAATAAATCCACAATTTAATCATTAATTTTTTTTCTTGTCGAATTCTGCAGATGCGAGAAGTTTTGCTGACCTTGTCGTGGTCGTGGGGCACGACAAACCCTAGTCGTGCCTTTCGACCACGACTAGTACCTCCCCGTGCGACTACCAACTTGTCGAGCTCCCAGAGCTCGACAAGCTGACGTGGCAGGCCATTTGTGTAAATAATTGCAACTGCGGGTTAGTTTCGTAATTAATTTTTAATTCTGGGTTAACAGTAAAAAAAACTCCTATACAACCAAGAGGTTTTTTTGATTTAGAAATACAAATGGTAAATTAAGAAAAATAAAATACATCTGTGTATACAAGTAAGCATTATTTTCCTTTTGTTTTCCTGGAATTTCAGAAATCCTGTAAGTTGGTAGAAAATTAGAGCCACAGCCTCGACCATCCTAAACGAGGAGAGATAGCTGAGCTCTCTCGCGCGCCGCCGCCCACTGCCATGCTTCTCCGCCTGCGCGTGCCGCCGCCGCAGGCCATCGCCGCGGAAGCCACAGCGCGTCTCTCCTCCATCCCCGCCTCCCTTCCCCTCCGCCGCCTTCTCCCCCCGCCGTCGTGGCGCCCGCCTCCTCGCCGGCGCCTGACCACCGCCGCTGCCTCCTCCCTCAAAGGTGCTCTCTCTTTTCTTTTACTCAACACCACCTTTCGTTTTACTATTCCAAGGTTCTGTGTTCTTGGTCGATTCGAAATTGAACGGTGTGTACTGTTTAGCGCAGTTCTTTGATTCTTTCTGACGACATGATGCTAAAAAATAGTTCTTGATTGATTTCATGATTTGTGTTGTGGCATTAGATTCTAGAGGCCAAGTGGATCTAAATCAAGAACGATACGATGTCATTGTGGTTGGAGGGGGTCACGCGGGCTGCGAAGCCGCGCTTGCATCTGCTCGTCTCGGTGCACGGACACTTCTTCTTACGCTCAACATTGATCGGATTGCATGGCAGGTCTACACGAAAAGGAGCCCTCATATAATGAATTATACATGATTCTATACTAGCATATCATTTGCCTTAGCAAAATGTACTTTTTTATCCCTGTACTGTGGTTAAATCTGCAATGGAGTTTATGGGTTCATTTGCTCAAAGGATGAGAACGTCTGAGTCCCTGTATTGTAAGTAAAGAATTGAGCCATTAAACCCCAGTACTATAAGAATTAAACAATAGTCCATGTGTGTATAGTGGAGGGATTCCAATTGAAGGTTAATATAAAGTACAGAGGCTATATACCTGTTTAACTCATAGCATAAGGACTTAATTGGATATTTAGATATAGTACAAGGATGCACTATTATTAGCTTTTAGTGCAAGGAATTCATTGCTGATTTTCTGATATCACAGAGAATAGAAGTGTGATTTTGCTTCCTCACTCTCAATCTTTTGTCTTATGTTGCACAGCCATGTAATCCTGCGGTAGGTGGGCCTGCAAAATCTCAACTTGTCCATGAGGTTGATGCCCTTGGTGGTGAAATTGGAAAAATTGCAGATAGGTAGAGACTTGAGTATGCTTCTATATACATAAATGAAGCAATGTTTTGCAGTTAAGGCCAATGATTATCATCACCTTTCCCCTATTTGTAAAGACTGTTGAGACAAGGGGTATGGTCATTTAGAAACATTGGTAAAGGAGTAACATGCTTTGTGCTTCTTTTGTGTGTACAAGTTAATTTAAGAAGCTCATAACTTTCATCTTCGCCTGATTTATGCCTATTCTTGTTTATTTTTCTCAAATTATTATTGTCGCTCACTTTATCTGAATTGTTCTATCCATCCTTGTGACATTTAGTTAAGTATTTTTTTCTATTGTAAACTTGCAATGCTACCTTTTTGTTTGAACTGCGGAGATTAAATTAACAAAGACCTCTTACTATACTCATACCTTTTCTATATGATAGATGCTACTTGCAAAAGCGTGTCTTGAACAGTTCAAAAGGCCCTGCTGTACGTGCACTGCGTGCTCAGACTGATAAGAGGGAGTATGCAATGGAGATGAAGAAGGTTGTGGAAAGGTTAGTGCGTGCTAAAACTCTGTTTTCATAACTTGCAAAGTGCTGTCAGATCTGCGTTTGACTTGGCCGGTAACATGGTGTTTGGCAAAGAAAATTTTGCTCCGGGGAATTTCTATCCTTTTTATTTTTTAATTGCGGGTGTGCCATTTTGTTTCGACAGAAAACATAAAGAAAATGTGGAAAGATCAAGAAATGCACAAATAAATTTGTTCTTTATTAATCCTGGATTGAATTATAAAAATACAAGTGTTTGTACTTTTTGTTCTTTTGTCTTCCGCGTCATGATGGAATCTGACAGCAGGGATTGTGTCAGCAGGGATTGTGTGGCTCTTTGGTTACCAAGGTTTTGTAAAACTCCCGATTAATTACCTCCGATTAACCTGCGCTTTTAAGTCTTCTTCAAACTTCACTTTGGCTCTTCATGGAACGGATGAAAAATGCAATGCAATGCAGTGCAGGCTGTCGTAATGGTGGCCTTCGTTTCGTCAATCCCGGTCGTAAAATTGTCTAATGTCCTCGGCATCTTAACGGAAATAGAGCCGCATGGCTAGTCTCGTCGGCATCTAGCCATGCGACTGTCTGGCCTCATTGGTTGCAGTTGGACTTGTTGCCTTCGTTTCATCAGTATCTGATAACAAATTTGTTTGTGAAGATAGCCCAATGTAGTGCAGGATCGACCCTTGTCTCATTAGTACTTGGTTGATCTATTGTTTGATCACGGTCGAGATGCATGAATGAGTAACAAGACTTTAATGATCTTGCAAAATGTATATGATGAGCAGAAACGGTGCTTTGTTCAATGAAATATGCTCTTTTAAAAACGGAGCACAGACAGCTTGATATAAGAAGCAATATGTTTTGTTACACCTAGTCTTATTGGCTGGGCAGACGAGCGCATGTCATGAAGGACTTTGATGAGATGCGACACTTCTTCGGGTCTCATCAAAGCGGAGGTTTGCTGTCTCTCTGCCTTACTAATGAGCCATAAGAACAAGGTGCTGATTGCATTCCTGAGGTGAGGGTATCACTCATCTACAACTCACCATTAGAGATAAAAGCCATTGTGGTATAGTTGAATGAGGTAGAGAGTTTGACTTAGAATTTCTCTAAACTCTGTCTCTTTGCTTGTTAATGATCCACGGAGACGGAGCACTGATTACGCTCCCGAGGTGAGGGTATTTAGATTTATTTATGACTCATCATTAGGGAGGTGAGCCATTGTGGTGTGGTTGAATGAGATATAGAACTTGACTCAGAATTTCTCTAGAGTCTGTCTCTTTGCTTCTTTTTGAGATTCTTCTCCCTCATGGTGTCTTTGAATAAGGTAGATGTTGACTCATAATTTCTCTAAAGTCTGTCTCCCTACCTCTCTTTGAGATTCTTCTCTGTTGTTCTCTCCAGGTGTGTGTTGAAAGGCAAAGAGAGGGTCTCTTTATATAGGCCTCAACTTCTCTCTTTTTTAGGAAATAATTTTTTGTTACTTAAAAGTCTCATAATCTTTCTCTCATTATAGGTGGGGCCAGTTAAGGGTAATTGTTTATCCACAAAAATCATTGTTTATCTAGATGGTTAGTGGAAGTTAAGACTCTTGACACATCCTTTTATGGTATGTGAGGTCTACTTAATCTAAGGGACCTATTTTTTATTTCTTTATTTATTCTATGTTTTTTTATTATCATCATCATCATTATTATTCTTTGTTTTTTACAAAAATACGTCGAACACATGGAAAGCAGTTTATTCCATAAAAGTTTTGACTTTTGAATCTGTTTCATTTCGCTGACTTGTCATTCCATTCTTCTTGAATTAATGACGCATTTCACATTTCCTTAGGTTGCACTCAAAAAGTTGTGATTTTCTTATTAATTTAATTTGTCCAACTCATATGACCTTTGCATGTGATACCTTTGCTCTTAAGCAAATAATACACTACTTAGCTGCATGAATCCTTTTCCACATTCTTAGTTTTCAGATACTTTAAGAAGATCGATCTGCTTAGTCAACTTATTTTTGTGCAATCAAACATGGTTTTAGTAGTTTATTGCTATACCAAAGATATGTATGCTTTCATGAACCACCCGAATATTCCAATCTTTATCCAGAGGCAAATTCATTAAACTGACTACATAAAAAAAATGAGCTAATGTATCTTGGAATAGAAAAAAATGCTTGGTAGTCCCAATAGAATTTATTTTTAGCGTCACATCTACAGGATTCTTTTCAATCAGTTTTGCACACAAGATATTATAGCATGCATGTTGTATTGTATTGAGTAGTTTCACACAATTGTAGGCAGTACTATTGATCATATGACAAAAATTAATATTATTTTGCTTGAGTGTTGTTAAAAGATCGAAATCCCCTGTTCTCTTTTCTCTGTTTGCATTCACTTTATTACATGAGTTGCTTTTTGAGAAATTTATATCACTAAGCACAGTTGTTTTATGCTAGATCAAAAGGATGTTTCCATGGTATCTACATATTTATTCTTGTGGCCTTGCAAATAAGTTATTGTCACATCTTTCATGTTACCTGCTGATTCTTGCATGTGCTACTTTTCAGCACATCAAATCTTTTCATTAGAGAAGCAATGGCTACAAAGGTTTTGATTGGCAAGAATGACAATGTTGAAGGTGTTTGCACTTTCTTTGGCATGGATTTTTATGCCCCTTCTGTTGTACTTACCACTGGAACATTTATGAGTGGTAAGATTTGGGTTGGTAGGACATCAATGCCTGCAGGGCGAGCTGGAGAATCAGCTTCGCATGGTCTTACTGAAAACTTGCAGTATCTGGGTTTTGAAACTGATCGTTTAAAAACTGGAACACCACCACGAATTGATTGCAGGACTGTTGACTTTTCTGGATTGGAGCCCCAGTATGGTGATGAAGAGGTATTGAGCATATGTGGCAAGATTTATCCTTCAATTGAAAGTTCTTGTTTGCTAACTACATCTGTGGAAATTTTCCTCTTGTGCAAACTCAGGATTCAGTAATTTTATAACCTATGCATCTTTTCCCTTGTCATTTGCCACTGTTACATTGCAATCTGAAGGCGAACTACAGATATTAGTATTTTCAACTTAAATACCCCCCTTTCTACTCTCAAATCGCTAGATGGTAATACTATGCTTCCAGGATGATTAAGTTGTAATCTTGGGTTTTCTTTGGTTATTTAATCATATTTCTTGGCCTGATTTATTTGTGATCACCATGAAAGCTTATAGGCAAAATTGCATTTTAAGCCCTTCTACTCCAATTTTGTTGATTTGAACCTTTGCACAGAGGTTTTTCCTCTTTTTTATTTCTTTTTTTTAGAGCCCTAGTAGCACTAAAATATTAGAAGCTACTTTTCTTTTCTTTCCTATTAGTATTGGTTTCCTATTCCAAGTTGCTAATATTTCATATAAATACATGACCGTATACCAATATATTGGGGGAGAAATAATAGAGAACTTTGAATAAAGAAATTTGGTGCTTACAATTTGTAATTGCTTTGTGCTTTGGAGTTGTGGTGTAGCACTTTGGCCTAATTTGGCCTAAGAGAGCTAGTAGCGTATAAATTTAGTCTCATATCTAAAGTATAGCTTGAGTAAGCACTGTATATACGATTGAGGGAACCAGTTATATTAATCGGGTTAACCCTTTAGGCAAAACGAGGAGAAAAGACTGTGTTTGTATGGGTGGACATATCTAGGGTATTATAGACGGTATCAAAGCCGATCCTTGGCCTGATCGTGTTGCGTGCCCTGCAATAAGCCTCGGATAGATCAATCAATGGGACCGTTCTTAGTCATCTGCCATTTATGGTGATATACAAGTGGATGAATTAACATGATTGATGAGGATATCGGGTCATTTGGGTGTTTGGGGGGGTTGGGGGAATGTAACAGCATGATCCAGTTCGGCCCAAAGGGCTTAGAAATGCATGGGTTTAGTACCATATGTAAAACATAGATTGAGTAAGCATTGTTTATAAGATTGAGGGAACCAGTTATACCAACCGAATTAATCCTTTTAGATGAAGCGAGGACAAAAACCCAAGTGTTGGTATGAGTGGACAAATCTAAGGTGTTACATGTGGACATCTTGGGTTCCAGTCCTAGACTTCATTGAGTCCTCGTCAGGTTGTGGGTTCTAGTCCCAGATTTTGTTCATAACTTCATAACTTCTATCTTATATCCTTGTTTTTTCTTCTAATCTCCAGACCTAGACACAATACACCAAGATTAAACCAAACAAAGAATTGCCAAGCGGAAGTTGAGTTCTGTTTAGTAATCTCGAGCCAAACTTTCTTGTCAATTTTCTTTTGTGAACTTTTGGTGCTTTTGGATTGTGCAACATTTGTTATCTGTCAATTAGAATTGCTTAGACTACTCTTCTATTGCAACCCACTACACAGAAATTAGCTACTAGATTGTCTGGTAGTTGCATGCCTAGAGGAAAGTCGATTTAGAGCATTTGATTTAATTATTCTAGTTGTCAAATTGGGATTTTAAACACAAACTAGATCCTAATAGTGGCACATACATCCCAATATTTGTCTCTAAATTGAAATTTCACAATTTTTTCTATTATTTTAAATTTTTTTATTATTATTTCTTACTAATTTTCTCAATTTC
This sequence comes from Pharus latifolius, assembly GCA_019359835.1. NCBI lineage: Eukaryota > Viridiplantae > Streptophyta > Magnoliopsida > Poales > Poaceae > Pharus > Pharus latifolius. Next base: position 2,033,976 of record CM033319.1, read on the forward strand.
GTTAATTCTTCTATTTGCATATCATCATAAAATTGCTACCTACTAGCTTGTCCTGCATCACACATCATCAAGAGAGCTATAACAAATACGACTTGTTTAAAACATTGATAGGGACTATTACAATTGTTCTCTAAAAGATACTGCTTCTTCAAACAGGTAAATTGGTTTAGTTTTGATCCTGAATTCCACATTGAGAGAGATCAGATGTGTTGCTATTTAACACGAACCACAAAAGAAACACATCAAATTGTTAGAGACAACCTGAATGAAACACCAACTTATGGTGGCTGGGTTGAAGCAAAGGGACCAAGATACTGCCCGGCAATTGAAGACAAGGTATGATATAACCACCATTTTGTTACATGAGTTATAATGGTTGTTATTCTAGTATGAGTATTCGAATTTGTAATGCTCTTGCCAAAGTGAAAAGAAAAGGAAAAAAGTCATTTTTCATGATATAGATCTATTTTTATTATCTAATCAGGATTTCCAAGATAACCATATATTTCTTTGCTTCAGATTGTAAGGTTCAAAGATAAAGAGTCTCACCAGATATTTCTTGAACCAGAGGGTAAAACCGTGCCTGAACTATATTTGCAGGTCTCTCTCTCTCCCTCTCCCCCCTTTTTTTGGTCAACTTTCTTAATCGGAAAAATTAGCTCCATAAATACTATTTTAGCAAAATAACATTGGTTAGTTATGAGATTGACAGTGGGACCCAGACCACATATTAATGAGTCACTCAATGATTTTTTTACTAAATACCCAAGTTTTATAGTGTTATAGAGCTAATTCCCCCGTAATCTAAGAGCTTGCTACCTATTGTGTTTGTCTACTGTGTAGTTCTCCTTTTTGTTTGTTGAAATTAGTGTTTTGTGCAAGAAGTATGTGTCTGTTTAAGCACTTGGAATTTGCGGTTTCTATTCTAAATTGTTCCAGGGAAAATATGATGCATCTCAACCATTGGAGTACACACTCATCACAATTTTCAGCAGCACAACTGCACAAGCATCATTCTATTTGTGGCATATCCGTACACAAATGCTACTTCTAAGGGTTATTTTTACATCTTAAACAGGGTTTTTCAACTGGCCTGCCTGAGAGATTGCAATTGTCACTTGTGAGAACATTGCCAGGACTGGAGAACTGTGTGATGCTAAGGCCAGCATATGCTGTTGAATATGATTACTTGCCAGCCTATCAGTGCTCAAGATCACTTATGACAAAGAAGCTTCAAGGTTTGTTCTTCTCTGGCCAGATTAATGGAACAACAGGATATGAAGAAGCTGCAGCTCAGGTTTTTCATCCTGTCCTGCTCTGTTCTTTATTGCATATGTTATTTGTACTGTATTTTCTGGATCCAAGGCTTCAACTTGCTGACTTGTGTTTATAGGGTATAATTTCTGGAATCAATGCTGCGAGACATTCTGATGGAAAATCACTAATCATTCTTGAAAGGGAAAGCAGTTATATCGGCACTCTGATTGATGATCTTGTTACGAAAGATCTTAGGGAGCCCTATCGCATGTTAACAAGGTACAAATTTTCAGTAGGAATACTTTTGATGTTTGAAGAAATTGGTGGAAAAGGATGGTTAAATGCCCTAGAAATGTTAGACCAAGGCAATGTGATGTTATGCTTGCTATCTAAGAGAAACGTTTCTAGTTAGCAATCTTGGCTTACCTTAATTTGAAAAGCTGAGAATCTGAGGGCAGCAGTTTACCGAAGAATAATGATCATAATTCTCATCAGGGAACATTTATCAGTTCAAGTTGAAAGGAAAAGTTAACAACGGCAAATTCCTGACTAGAGAAATGCTGCACTAGGAATGTTAATAAGGTGCTATTATCAAATTTTCATTTCTCACTAACAGATAGTGTCATTATGTGTCCATTGTTTATTACATCATCTATAAATAAGAACTAGCCAATTTTTTTAATTCGCCATGATTATATAAATCAAACCTTCCTTTTATGACTTGATTCTTCTTGGTGGCACACTGGCACTGATGGAAACTTATCAGCCGTTCAGAGCACCGACTACTGCTTCGAGCAGATAATGCTGATAGCCGATTGACCCCTTTGGGGCGAGAGATTGGTTTGATAGATGACAGACGGTGGGAAATTTACCAAACCAAGCAAGCCCGCATTAAGGAGGAAAAAGAACGGTTGAAGTCTACGAAAACATCAGGTAAGCTCTCTATTTACAAAGCTGATCAAATATTGCAAGGATTTATGCTGAGTTTCAGAATTGAATTTAAGTTCATTGACAAGTTCTGAAGATCCCATCACCACGCACCAAGTAATGCTAGGACAACTGGTTCAAGCACTAAGTGTGCTAACCCAATGTAGTGACCCAGTATGGTTCCAAATGTTCTAACCCAGTAATTTTATTCTCAGGAGGTGAATTTGCAGCAGAAGTTACTGCAGTGTCCAGCCAACCTGTAAAGGATTCATCCACGCTTGAAGGCATACTGAAGAAGCCACATGTACAGTATAAACTTCTTGATAAGCATGGCTATGGAAATGAGCTTTTATCACGAAGTGAGAAAGAATGCGTGGAGATTGATATCAAGTATGAAGGTTTCATAGCACGACAGCAGAGTCAACTACAACAGGTAATTTGTCTTACGATCACGTGCTTTTTTTTTCTAATATAAATTTCTAAGGGTTCTGTTAACTGCAAGAAAAATAGTGCATCTTTTGAGATGGCAAACAGTAATGCATGTTGCATCCCTGTATGGATGTTTGCATCATTTATATGGATGGGGTTCTTTTTTCTTTATGGAGGAACTTGTTAAGCTCTTTTGCAACTGTGTTCTGTTGGGAGCAGTAGTTGAATATTTATTCTTTCTGCAGAGTAATAAAAAAAGTTCTGATATTTTTTTCTTTGCTTAACACAAGGGCCTCATCCATTGAAATTGATAGGTTGATTTGTTCGTCAACTCCTTTTATTTGTGTCCTTGACATGCCTGCTGACTCTCTCTCTCTCTCTCTCTCTCTCTCTAAGATTGTAAATCAGGAACACAGGAAACTTCCTGAAGACTTGGATTACCAGTCAATGACAAATCTATCACTTGAAGCTCGTGAGAAACTTACCAAGGTATGTGGTTCATCTGGTTTCGAAATACGTTTAAATTGAAGGGTGCAAAAACTTTATGTAAGATAACTAGCAAACATATACATAATTGGTCTCAAGAAACAGGAGTTATGTAGTTCTCCTGTTTATGCTCAATGGTGATCTACAGGTCTAATGAAATCAGTAGCTACAGGCTTCAATTGATTAGATTCATCTTGCCTGAAATCCTGTGCCATCTATACAACATGCCCATTGGTGGCAAAACTGGGTCTTAGAAGATGAAATAACCTGACCAACGCTAGCTGTATTCTTCAATTTTTGCAAGAGCACAGATCTGGGTGCCAGGTCTATTATTTCATTTAATACAAATCATACCATGATACATTTGTAGGTAAGACCACAAACAGTAGGTCAGGCTAGCAGAATTGGTGGTGTGAGCCCAGCTGATATGACTGTTCTCCTCATTTGGATGGAGAGCAACCGTCGCATGGCTAACAACAGGAGACAGCAAGAGATGCTGAAATCTGCTGCAGTCAAGGCAGATGATTCGTCAGATGAAATGGTTCATGCCACCACTACATAATTTGGTGAACTCTGCAACTATTGTCAAGCAACTGAACTGGGACCACTGAATTTTGCGAGGCCCCTCCTGGCAATGTGCTCTTTGCAGAGAATTTTTGTATGCCTACATAAGAGAGATCTACAGGAAATTCCAATACATGTACCGTTGTATGCCTCTTCACCTGAGCCAAAGGGTGATTATCCTGTGGCCCTTGCAAGTATTGGTGTTTCGTTGGCTACGGCCTACTTGTTGCTGTGGAGTAGAATTCAGATAAAATCAGCCGAAGGGGGGATGCGATTATTATAGGATTGTTGTTCTTTGCAAATTGGATGTAAGGACTAAGGAGCGATAAAAGCGAAATGATATTGGACAGCACCAACTGTTCATGTGTACATGCAAATCTGTTAACAATATCTAATATGCAATGAAATAATATCTTGGTTTCATTGTTAACTGTATATCAGTATATGTGTACAATACAATAGTTAGAAACTTATAAGTTAAAGAATTAAGACTACCAGAACGCAAGAAAATAATATCTTGGTCGCACACACTATTTGTAACAACGATATTCTCTGGGAAATTATGTGCATATAGTGTTCCGAATAGCATAAATTTTACCAATGTTTGACTTTGTTAATTTTTCACTAGAGATGATGGATGACGCGATGCACACACACATTTGGATCCTTCGGAGGACAAATCACTTTAATTTGTAAGTGTTCTGTACAGAATAAATGAGTGACAACCGGAACCTTAGCATGATACATCATTTGTTAACTCCATATGGAGACTAAGAACCTACAACTGTAAGCATTGTAAAATCCTAAACTCAAGCTATATCTATACAAAAGATTTTTCTGCACTAACCCTCTTAACACAGCAATTACAAAACTGTGCTTCTGGAAGGTATAATAAACAGAACCGCAGAGAAATGTAACCAATTCCCCTGATGTTCTCTCTTCAACTTCACCTCAAGATATTCAGAAACCACTCATATTGGATTTATGTGCCTAGATTCTAATCCCCATGTAGACTAGCAGATATCCCTCAAAGAAGCTGACAACTTGTTGCAGTGTGGGGATCAATCCAACTGGAAGAGTCGCTGAAGCTGCAAGATGAGTGTGTTTTACAACCTCTTCATGTCTGATCCTCTCCTCATCCCTTCTTTTCCTCATCCTTTCCAGCTCTATTACACGGTCATCATGGTTGTGGTGGCTGTTCTCCCCAGATACAATGATATCCAGATTGCTACTCAACCCAAATTCTCTCTGCAGAACCTCGTGCCTTCTGTTGTAAACTCTGGAGGCATGATCTGCCTTCAGTTTCTGCCGGTGCTCATCTTCCTGCCTCGTCCTGAATTCATGCACCAACTTAGCAAAATGGTCCATTGCTTTCAACACTTCACTGTTGGAAACCGTCTCGGTCGCTTGGAACCAATCATTTGATATGACAAATGCAGGTGGGGCACCAAGCCTTCCTGGGGAGAAAGGTGGGATGCCATCTGGTGTCTCTTCCTCCTGTTCATCAGGGAGCCATTTCTTCAGCCATCCATTCAGTGCCTCAACATAGGACCTTTGCGAGCTGATCAACTTGTTGAAACAGCGGTACCATTTTGTGAGCTCCCTCTCCAATTCTATTGTGGCCCTTGCAGCAACACTTGATTGGCTTATGGTATTTGCCTTGAGCAGGTGAATTTTGCTGTCTTGTATAGCTAATAGCTGCTTCTTGTGACATTGCAGAACTGCTTTCCACATTCTTCTTAATCTGTGCTTGAGATCAATCAAACATATGCATCAGATAAACTCTACTAGTATAAAGACTAATACTAAAATTATAAACAGCCAAGCAGGCTAAGGTACAACTATAAGAAGGAATTTTCATACCCTTGGATGAGATCAACAAGTTGAGGATGCAGTTCTTCATCTCGAATCTTGTGTATCCTTGTGGAGATAGAATTGACCGCTTTTATACTGATGCTAATCTTTGACCGCAGTTTCCGCACTGATAACCGGGTGGGGTCGATCATGTTTGACTCCGCTCCGCGCTCGTCTAGAGATTTCAGCATCATGTACTTTCTTTCATATAGAATCCGCAGCTTCTCTTCATCCTAGAACAACCACCTAACCATGTTCAACACATGTTTGGAAGTAAATCAGATAGTATCTGAACTGCAGCACACAGTTTCCTGTTCTACATTGCAAAAACTACCTCACAGTCTGAAGTTTGTTAATGTGAACAGAAGTGCATACCTTAACCTCCTGATAGAGCTTCTTTTCCCAGACATAGAGCTTCTCCAGAGTTGATGAGAGGTCGCCGGTACCATTCCTTCTACCACCGATAGACGAGGCCGAACTGCTCGCCTTGCTGCTCAATGATCTTGGCGTTCTGCTCTGCGATTTTGGGAGGCAAGAAGAGCTCGGCACATGGAGAGCTAGAGGATCAACCACTCTGGAAGAAAAATCTGCAACAACGCATGCAATATTTTACAATCTTATGCATCTTAGTTCAGTAAATGGCATGTTCAAATAAACCAATGCATTACCCACATCTAAGAACTCTTGGCGTTGTCTGGTGAGGCACCTTTCCGACCTCAAGCAGTCTTGAGACCTCTGCTCCATGGTTCAGTGCTTCATCAAACCGCTCCTTAACATCATCCATTGCCTCCACCACATCCCTCTTCCCGTGGTGCAATGGCGAGAATGACTCACTGCTCACAGCTGACAACAGCGACTTCCCATGGCTTCCCCCATCTCCCTCGGTGACAGAGATTGACCCGTCCTCGTCAAATGCCACAGTTTTTTTCTTGCCGTGGGAGCTGCAGCCGTCAACACCGTCATTGTCCTTCAAGCTTGCTGCGCTCTTGCTCTCTTTCTTGTCTTTGGAACTGGCATTGGTCGGAACCGAATCGTTCCTTGTCACTCCTTTTTCTGCCTCACCATCCAAACCAGAAATGACCGGTTCTGAGTTCTTCCTCTGGACCATTCCTCTGTCTGCCTCACCCTGCCGACCAGCAGTGCCTTGAACCGGTTCCTTCCCCTTCACATTTTGCTCGGCATTGCCCAAAGTTGAAGGCTTCAATGCCTCTGCCTCCGCCTCCGCCTCCGCCTCGTCTTCAAGCTCCGGAATGCCCTCCATCCTCCTCAGCTCGGCATCACTCGGACCATTCGTAGGCAATTTCCCGTCAATTTCGCTCTTCTTCAGTGAGTAATCATCCATGAACTGCTCGTACGATACGAACGGGTCAAAGAATTCCCACGGCGACACTTCCGCAGCAGGTGGTGGCGGTGGCTGCCGCGGCATATCCACAGTCTCGGAATTCACGTCGGCAACCACTTCGCCGTCTGGCCCGTACGGGTACGGATACGCGTACTCGTATCCGTATCCATATCGGTAGCTGCTGTCGCCTCCGGTGCGGTGGGCATTGGGGTCCTCGTACACCACTGTTGGGACAGTGGAAGAGTTCCTCATGTAGTGGTGCCTCGGACTTGACGCTGCTTTGGAAGGCGCCTTCTCGCTGCCCCCGACTCGTTTGGCGTCTGGAGGCGCTTCGAGATGTTCGTCGGAGAGGGAGTGGGAGAGCGGTGAGACGGTGGAGGAGGAGGAAGGCGACGGAGGGAGGCTCGCCGTGGCGGCCACGCCGGTTTTCGCCGGAGACGGCGGGAGGGTGAGCACTGGCGATGAGGCGTGGGAGGGCGGCGCCGGCGAGAGCGCGGAGGCTGCGAAGCGGCGGAGCGCGGCGCCCACGGCGGCGAGCTCACGGAAGTAAGCGGCATGCGCGGTGGCGAGCGCGAAACGGCGGTCAGCGGCGGCGCGGATCAGCGCCACGCGCTCGCGGCACAGGGCTGCGGGGTCCACTCGCCGCGGCCGCGACGACGACGACTGCGCCTTCGCCGCCGCCGCGGCGGCGATGAAGGCGGCGTGGGAGGTGGTGCAGCCCATACGGTGAAAAACCTAGCGGCGAGGGTCGGAGACGGCCGGTGGTGGTTCGTTGCCGTCCATTATAACGGCGCGGTTGGTGACTAAGGTTTTGGCTTCGGTTTCGGCTTAGGAGTTATTGCGGCAGTGAGACGGAATGGGATGCAACGGAACGGAAAGGGAAGGTAATGGGAACGACGAGGAGGAGGAGGAGGAGGAGGAGGAGTTGTGGGGAGACGGGGAGAGAGAAAGAGAGGAAGGCGCGGGCAGTCAGACGAGAATGGAAGGAGTAGTTTTACTTTCCCTTTTATTTCTTTCCATTTATTTCTTGAGAGATTTTTCTTCTTTCCATTTGTTTTTGCCCCTTTTCTTCCCTTTATTTTCCAAATATTCTATATTTGTAATGCCATATTCATGTATAATTATTGTGATATTTTTATTACAATATTACATTGATATCTGCCAAATTTTTTTAATTTGCTTTGCAATCTAACTCATTACCACACCATAAGCTAATAGATGCAATAAATTTCTGTCGAAGTCAATGTTGGAATATTTCTTAAATAAGTTATCTTTCTTAGTAAAAAGTGTTCCATGGCATAGAGAATATTATAAAAAGATTTATATTTAGTATTAAAAAATTCTACTTGACAACTAACAAATCTTATGAACACTAATTAGTTTATTAATACTTATTGAAAACGCGATCCAACAACATAACCACAAATCCGCTCAACTATGACTGCACTTGCATGTTTATTTTTACACGTCTTTATGCATTCATTCATATATGATTTGTGTTTATATTTGTGGTTAACATCAAATACTCTAATTTACATATTATAAAAAAAAACGTTTAATAAGTATGCCAAATTAGCCAACTGAAGCGTACAAATTGAGCATAATAACCACCGATCGGTTGGTGTCATTCTCATTAAGTATAGATATACTATCATGGCACACCAGTCCCATTAATTTTAGTATTCCTGTCCCCATCTTGCCCTATTGGATGCATTTATTAATCTACCATCAAAATATTGCAAGTTGTCTTAACCATAGGGATTTAGGCCTATAAATACAGCATTGAGTAATTAAAAGTTAGCATTAAAGGCACAAATATGACATATAAAAATGGTTCATTAGGATCAAGAAAGAACATAAACTGAGAAGACTTTATGCATCATTTGAAGTCTACAGAGAATCTCTTGGTGATGCGTTTGGACCTGACATCAGTTAGAGCTAGCTAAGAACAACAGGATACATTGAAGGGCAAAGAAAAAGACATTGGATGTCCACTTTGAAAACAAGAAGCAGGTGATTAAATTAATATGACCCTTACTTTAATAAATAGGATAAGGATAATGACTATGCAACATGTAATAGACTATGAAGACCGATTAACCAAACATGTTAAGTTGAAAAAGGTGAGAGAAATAAAATTTCTCTTTTGTATTTGGCCAGAAAATATAATATCGACTTCTTCTTAAATGAAAAATATTACAGTACTGGTTTAAATGAACGTTTTAAGACAAAAATTAAGGTTCAACTTATTCTTTGCGACCGCTGTCTGATCCATTTTACAAGAAATGGAGCTCGAACACGGAAAAATTACGAGGGCATTACGGTCATTTTTCTATTTGTTGGAATCCGTGTTCGTACTAGGAAAATCCATAAAAATAAAAAGGGCAGCACCTTTTACGATTCCTTTGGATCTTCTGTACAGCACGGATGTTTGTGCTTTTGCTTGTCGCACGTGTGTGAGCTGTGCCATTCAAAGACTTACTATTGTTGATATTATTATTTATTGTATTAATATACAATCACTTTTTAGTTAGAAAGAAAATATTATTCGGCATCCCTAGTCTTCTTGCTCTCTATACATGTCAATCAATTGAAGGTGGGTGGGGAGAGAGAGGAGGCAAGTAGGAGTTTGATCTTCTTGATGCTAGTTGTACATTCATATTTCATATATATTTTTATCATATAAAATATATAAAAGTTTTTATTTGACAATCTTAATTACTCATAATAATTTTTTAGTTCGGCCACCGTGTTCCAAGCTGCATAAAATGAGATTAAATTAGAGCTGTCTTGAGCTGACAGCAGCAGAAGATCCATTGGCCGTGTGAAGCGGGGACGAGGTGGGCGTGGAAAGCGGAAACCAACCCCCAGAACACGCACGCGATGGGAGCGCGCTCGCGGCCGCTTTTGTTCGTTGCCTGCCAGTTTGTCAAACGCTGCATGGTCCAAAGTTCAAACCATTTACCATTAGATTTCGGCCGATCTCTTCTATTCTTAGGTTGATCGATCTACGTGACAGCAACTATAGATACGTACGAGAGTGAAAGGACCAGATAAGATCCATCTTTATACGCATGACACTTTCATTTATATGGAACTAGATAAGCTAGCCATATATCAATCGAGTGACCTCATGATCATACATATATACAATAATCTGATCTTGTAAAGGCCTAGATCACACATGTAGGTTGCATCATTGCAATCATTTACCAGTCTCATGAGTGATGAGTCTGCTAAAAAGAAAAGGCAACTATATGTAGGGTTTAATCTATTGATATCGTCTGAGTGACTATTAAGTGTTAAGTAGTCGGTTTTCAGCGATATTTCCTGCATGTATTCATTTCTTTTTCTTTTGTATGTTTCAAGCTTTTGTGTTACCTATTGGATCATCATTAGTTTCTACACTAATAAAATAGCATGAAACCACTTCCAACACCAATGGTTAGTCGTTAGTCAATATGGTAGCCGACTAGTTACCATATGTTCTTTAAGATGTATATATGTGATATAATTTGTGGAACATAGGCACTTATTTTTCTGTACTAGTATTACGCCACAGAAGATAAGAAACTATATATGATAGTAGTAAGCTTCATGTGAATGTAAATGTCCGTGTCCTGGGGTCATCGTCCGTCCAATCCCGGACGTAAGAATGACTAGCTTGTTAACTAGCTGCTTGACCCTTACGTGTTAAGAGAAGGGCTTAGTTTGGCACACTGCTAGTTAAGTCGTGCAAGTCTCACTCGCATGACGTCTCATAAACTCCCTCCAAAAGCTTTCGGCTAATTCGGATGTAAATACACTAACTAGCTCCATATGTCTGCATGAACTCGATCGAGATGTCTTCCCGACATCCACAAAATACATCTTAGAATAAAAGTTAGTTAAAAAAAAGACATAATTAATTAGATCCAAAAAGAACGCTACGAATTAATCATCATTGAAAAATAAATAAATGTTTTTTATCGTATAATCGGACATCTCAAATTGCGTGCAATCCCTGGTTACAGACTGCAACCAATCCTAGTTGCCTTTGGCCACTACTGCTCTCAACCCCATGACATATTAATTTGAAGTATCGTGTCCTAATTAGGTCACCTAACTTTATTATTAATTGCATTTTTAATCAGAAAATCATGTACCCCACTCTTTTGTCTGGGTGATGACAAACTTGTCTTCTCCCAAGTGGATAATCTATATAAGGGCAAGCGTCACGTAACGTTTTCATGTCCTCCAAGACTCCTAAGCGACTTCCGAGTACAAAAAGAGCCGAATGCACCAAGTGATAAAACGTCTTTTGCATGCATGATTACTCCAAAATGGAGTAGAATCATTAGCAATTTGGCACATTTTATTCACAGATAGGGCCCCGATCGAAAATGATGTTGCGAGTGTGATCCATCCAATTGTTTAGCCAAAACATTAATTGATGAGTAATCGACTAATAGAATACTTTAGGTTAGTAACTAGGATATACCTTATATGATTCATAGTAGAGTAAAAAAAAAATCTTGGTTATAAGCTATTAGCTAACATAGAGGATCCATCTCTTCATTTTCAAATAAACATATTTTATACCGATCTGATACAAAAATGAATCCTCAAATCAGGTGTAACCTAAAAAAACCTTCTATCAGTCAAAAGACGAGATAGAGAGCAATGCATAAAGCAAATTAATACTCCATATGGTTTTCAGGGTGTGCTGACTACTAAATTAAAACCAGATGCTATAAAAGAGTGAAGAAATTGCAACGCACATATATCTAGAGTGATGATCTTAAAGAATCATGCGATCATTCATTGGTTATGCGAGAGCTCATGATTCATGTCAGATTTGTTTTTCTGTTTGTCTAACTAATTTTTTTTTAAAGAAAAAGAGTGGTGAACTTTCACTAAATATCAGGTCAACTTGACTCTCGTTTGTGTGCCATCTAATGGATTCGTTCAATTGTACACACCTCTTACGTCGATTAATTAAGCTTCCTTGTTGACTTGACCTGAGCCCTTTGAACCTGGCTTAATTTTGACATTTGAGAAGGTAATGGTTTGTTTATATTCTTCAACGCAATTATGTTTAACGTGTCTGAAATAAAGTTGGCGGATTGACTAGTTAACGGGCCGGTTAATAACTCATTTGTCCCAACTGCATTCTTCTTCCTAGAACACGCTTCGTGATTTCTAACCACGGAAAATCAGATTAATAGAAGAATCTGAATGACTACGCACAAGATTTTTTTTTTTTTCAAAATTGGTACTAACACTTAACTGATAGACGGTCCTTTGAATTCCGGGAGTCGGCTATAAATTGATGTTTATAAGTCAAAATAATTTTATAAATAAAAACATTTCTAGCATAGTGCAAATTCTTATTTAGATGTTAACATATTAATCATATAGTTTAGACCATCTAATCATCATAAAAATCTTTTAAATATTTGTAAATATTGTCATATAAAATTTCAAGTTCAAACTTGATCAAAATTGAGAGGAAAAAAAGAGAGAAATTTGTTATTTTTTCTTTTCTTTTCAATTTTATTTTTTATTTGTCAGAAGTTTCTCTTTTTTTTTTCTTGCAGAACCAATTGAATTTTGACTTGAAATTTTACCTATGTTAGATAAATTGTAGACTATCTACACAATTTTTTGAGAATTTTTCGTGATAATTAGTGACTTAACCGGCGTTATTAGCACATCAGCATCCAATTGAGAGTTTGCGCTAGATGGGTTTCTTTGGCTACCTACATCAATAGTCAGACCCATTCATATATAATCTTTTAAAGAGTTGTATGTTTAGTTAGTGTTAAACGAAATTTTGTAACAAAATTCATCATGTGCTTATGACATGTGGGCCCTACTCGATCAAGAACTAAAATGCAAAATCTCCGTGCATCGACTTGCGAGAGCAAATAAAGATAAAATTGTATTCTATTCGTTAATATGAATACAACGATATATAATTTTCCTCATAAATTTGCACCAGTGGCATAATGTCTTTTTATCTTATTTGGTGTACTGGCTTGACAGAACTCAGTGCACCAACACAGTCATATTATGCGGTCAATCCAATTATGTGTTATGGCTAATCATGATGCTAATATGTCCTCATGGATCAGCTCAAGTCATGGGAAATTTAAGAAAAGAATAGTTAATCAATGAATTGTTGGTCCTGTCGCAAAGGACCTATTCATAACAACACGTTATCTTTTCCATTTCTTATCAGAATAAGGTGTTCTTTGTCATTTTAAAAACCTTATGAGACGACGGAAAGTCTACTTTGGTCAAATCGCTATAGGACTTAACTGTAAATTGGTCATAATTTTTGAGTCTTTCAACAAAATGAGTGGTTCCATGATTTTTCGGAATTCTCTGAAGATAATTAACCTAAATAATGTGCTATTGTGGCTCGAATAGTACATTTGAAGTTTACAGTCTGCCTGAATGCCTTCTAGGGGCTGAAACATAAATATGACCATAACTTTTACCCTGTGGTCCAAATTAGGCAAATAAATATTTTATTGTGTTATTCTCATCAAGACAAAACATAACCATATATAATCGCCTATATAATTTTATTTGAGCAGAGTTGGTATTTTCTCTATCGGGACCTGAATAACATGTCGGATCAGTTTGTATTCAGTTCAAACACACCTTTTGTGTACAATCACGTGGGGATAATAAAAAAAAGATAAATACTAACTTATCTATTCTTTGTAATATTCTCATCAAGAAATTTAAATGTCTATATTATCTCCTCAATATTAAGGATTTGAATTTTTCCCATCCTCTATAAATAGAAGAGTTTTCCTCCAAAAAGAGATTCCATAATTATGCTCCCGTGTATAAAAGACAAGCTCTCCCTTCTCCTTCATCCACAAGGCCTGAGGCTATAGAGGAAACTATCAATGGTGAGTTCTAATTGTTATAGCATATATCTTGCATGGCATGGAGGCACTATACAAAGATGGCTCATATGAGTATCATGGGAGATGCAACAGCCATGATAGTGTAAAGGCTCCTATCCAATGGAGAAAAGGGGAGTCTGACCCATTTCGCCTAGGGATTGAATCTCAGGAATGCGTAAGTACAACGTGTCACTCTAAATCCATGATGAAATCAGTCTTACCATCCTATCAGGAAGCAGAGGAGCGCCAATCTATCATCCTATGCACCATCATATCCACCATCTTGAAGGAGAGCACGGCGAAATTTATGGAGCATGAGGCAGAACCATACCAGCATATGGCGCTGCGGTCTTGAATTGTCCTCCCCCTCTTTTTATCTTGCCACCGGCAGTTCATGTCAACATAAAAGCTTCCATCCAACCATAAAGGAAAGCCTGATCTATTGTGCTTAGAGGTCGGATCAGAAAAATGCGTGAGCACAATGCGTCACTCCAAATCTATGCTAAAATAGTCAAGAATTCTGCTGAATTTCAGCCTAATGTGTTGGTGACACATTAATAATATCTCTTAATCCGAAAGTTCGATCGGTCTTGAATTTTTATGTGAACAATAGACTCATGCAGGAGCATCTCCACCAAGTTTCACGTCAATCAGGTGTCACAAAAAATTTGTGAAAGTTATCTAATGTGCTGAATTTCAGCCTAGCACGTTTATGGAAGATGATGATAAATTTCGATCCATAGGTCCGATTGACCTATAATTCTTATGAGAAAAAGTAAACTTTTCCATAAACATCTCCACAAAGTTTCACTTTGATTAGAGGTCAAAATAATATTCAGTAAATTATTGAGACGAGCCATCCAGAAATCCTCCAATGCCAAGATATTCACGCCCCATCGTAGGAGCGATGTTTAAAGCACTAACGGACATCCGATGTGCACTCATTCATGGAATAACTACGTGACTCCAAATCCAAGGAATTCATGGTGCTATCATAGTTTTACAAATACACCATCCATACATCCTGTTGCCGAGTACTGACGAAACGATGGCGACCATTCTGTCCTCGACTGACGAGGTTGGACACCACCATTAATGTCGGGCACCAATGAGGTAAAGGCATCCATTCATTTGTTCACGACCAACGAGGTCGAACAACACCAAGGTCGAAAACCAACGAGATGAAGGCCGCACTTTATATGATAGCACCATAGTCCGACGAGGTTATGGAATTGCATATTTGCATACATGCATGAGCATATGCATTGCATATACAGAGGACAGATAAGAAGCTCGAAGATGATGACCATCGATGGCTTAATTGAAGGTATACTGCTGACCTGAAGTTTGCAAATATAATTAACCAGGAGCTTTACGAAACCTTAGGACTCAGGAACTATATGATCTCTTGTATGACAGATGTACTCTATAGGTGCAATAAGAAGATGTAAACCCCAAAGAGACTTATATCTTGTAATTCTGTGAATTAATGAAGTACGTTGTTCTTTTATATTTATGTGTTTTTCTACATAATTAATGTTTATACTTACATATACTAGCATACCTACATACTCAGAATTTTACCTGGAAAGAGAGTATGTTCACTTAGCTAGGCTGCATCACTCGGCCAGGTTGACAAATACAATAAGGGTGGTTTGAGCAATGCTCCCTAGGAAGCTCGAATTGAGTTTTCCACTGGGCCAAATCCTCCTAATGATGTTATTAGAAGAGTAATTGGTGTATATTAAATGTTTTTAAGATAGATTAATATGAATTAAAAACTATTAAGGTATATTGATATCAATGTTTTAAAAGCGGTAAGTGAGCGATCATCTCACTGCTTAATATTTAAACCAATAAACAGGCGCTAATGCGGGCTTGTAAGTGTATTGTTTACTTATATAGAAGAAATATATATATAGTAGGTAAAACCCATTGCATGTAATTCAAAAAAAAATCAAGGTAACATATATGATTTCATAAAGAATATTGCTGATGGTGAGTTAGATTAACTAAAACTAATAAAATAAGAGAAATGATCAAAAGTCATGTGTAATTATACATATTTAAACTATTTATGTGGTGTCTTAAACATCTTATTTGGCTCACTTAAGCGTTTAATTTGCTTATTTCAACCACTTATATAAAACATGTGCAGAGAGAGACTATTTACTGCTTATGGGGTTGATAAGCTTATTTTATATATACAACATGCCCCAAGTTAGAACCACTTTTGAATTCTGGATTGCTCAAAATATATGTTCAAACGTCTTTTATTCATAAATTAAACAAACTACTCTTGAGGACTTGTTTTGTCTAATTCAGGTCAAGAACACGACGATTCAAAGCAAATTTGATGCAAGCGCATAGAGTAACAAAGTCGAAACAAGTTTGGAAAACAAAGTGCGAGAGAAGAAAACAAAACAAGCCGCCCGAGCTGAGCATTGGGGTAGCATGGCTCATGCCGCCACCTGCACACCCCCCCCCCCCCCCCCACACACACACACATAAGCCAACTAGGCAACTCAAGCCAAGCATAACTCGTGCCCAAGGTCGTGATCGGCTTGGTCGAGTTCCAGTTAATGTCATTTTATGTGATCAAGTTGTTTTTTGCACGGATGCCTTCCAAAAATCTTTGAAGATTTTATAATTGTGTATAATGGGGACTCTTAGGAATAAATAGATAGACTTTGGCTTAATTTATATTCCAGAAAATTTTGTTTAGCCCCATCTCTAGTTTAAGGATAGTTTTTAATCTAGTTTTTGTTGATTTCTCTAATCTTAGTGTAAGTCGACCTAGATTGTCATTTCTCCATTGTTAATTCAACTTAGTACATTCTCTTTATTACATTTTCTTTATTGCGTTTTCATTTACTAGTTTTTATGGATTTGCATCAATAGTTCTCCTATAGGATTAGGAATGACCTAATTTGGAGAACATAATTGTGGCTCTGATCTATTTGAAATATTGTCTCTTTAATTATTCAAATTCTTGCACTCTAAACCTTAGATTTGTGCTTCATTCGCAGTATCATTCGTATTCTATGAGACGATCGATATTTGTATGTCAGGGCAACACACGACTATTACGCTCTAACAATAATCTAGGGTTTGGAAGAGTTTTCGCACCCGGTTGAGTTAAAGTAATAGAAATGATCTCCTGTGACTGTTAAATGGTTTCCAAGCCACAAATTTAATTTGTCTCATTGAGGATTCTAATAATTAACTCATTGATTTATCACCTTGTTAAGAATCACGCCCGAAGGAGACAAAATTCCTGGAACCCTAGATTTTTTTCTATCAATATTTTCTTAAAATCCTAGTTTAATTTAGCTCTTAAAACAAACAACAGTACAATTTGGTTTGATAATTTGCAATCCAAAAATTGATTCCACTTGTCCCCTATAGATTCGACGACTCTCAAGTGCTCAGCAATCAACTTTCGACTTACGATTATAACAAAGCGCATGTTTTTTGGGTGTGTCAGGGGCCGCAATTTTGGAACAATGATTGATAGTTATTGAGATGCAATAAAAACAAATTAATAACTCTAATAATTTTATATAATATCACACATCCTCACTGCATCTCTCATACAACCAAACAAACAATTTTTACTTACATCTTTTCATCAAAGCGCAATTATACAAACATGTCCTATTAATCCTGATTAGACTCATGAAATTAACCAATCACCCCTATTTCTCCCCTTTTAGCATCATAGTTGTCTAAGAGGACTTGGAGGTCGGCAACATATGTCGTCGTGGCCAAACTAAAAAATTGCATCGAGTAGTACCCTTCCAAGTTCCAACAAGTGCTGTAGGCCTGTGGCCTTCATGATTTTTGGTCGACGTATGTGCTTGCACACCAATAGAACTGTAGATTATGGGCCGTACTGCCGGACCATTACTTTCTAGTATGGCCTCTTAAAATGAACAATACGGGCAACTGTTTCATCTAAAATTGACCTAAATCTTCGTCTTCACGCAAACTAATGAAAGTATCATAGGTTTGAAATTATTTAGGTTTAATACTTTTAGCAAAATAACTAGAATATTAACACTCAAGTTTTTATTTTTTTACCCATCACGTCCAAATTAAAAATGGCATTGTCCTCAGATAATAGAATAAAGGGGAAGGTGGTTTCTTCCATTATGTTGAACCACTTCCGTTTGTTGTGACTCTTGTGATGAAGGCTATGCGAATCTTACCTTTGAGAAATCGAATAATATAACCTCTTAAAAGCACCATAGCAGTTTTCATCTACACCTTGAATGGTCTCTTAAAATGCACAACGGGGCAACTGTTTCATTTAAAATTGACCTGAATCTTCGTCTTCACACAAACTAATGAAACTATCATACAGTAATGGTTCGAAATTATTTAGGTTTAAGACTTTTAGCAAAATAGCTGGAATATTAACACCCAAGTTTTTATTTTTTTACCCATCACGTCCGGCATTGTCCTCAATAATAAAATCGAGGGGAAGGTGGTTTCTTCCATTAGGGGTTAAACCACTTTCGTTTGTTGTGAATCTTGTGATGAAGGCTATGCAAATCTTGTCTTTGAGAAATCGAACAGTATAACCTCTGAAAAGCACCATAGCCGTTCCATCTACAACTTCAATGGACTTTATTCTAACCAATATTACAGTAACTGTAGAAGTCCCAGGGAAGACTGCCAAAAGTTTCATAATGGCAATGCAAAGCTAAGCCATAACCAAAATGGGTAAAATAACTAAACAATCTCACAAGGTGCAACTAAAAAATGAGCAGAGCAACTCCTCTCTGATTGAATTGTATACAGGGTGTTATCCCATGAAATCAGTGATACCAAGCTTCTCTGCAACATTGTACATCACTAAATCATTCCATCTTGGCCCAAACAATCGCTTGCCTCCAATTATAAATGTCATGGCCCAGGTGAGGAGGAGCACAGAGAAGATGGTGAAGCCAATTGCAGATCGCACAACATCTGCAACGGATTTTCAAATGTGTTAGGTACTCCAAATGACATGACCTCCCAAAAATTTAATAGTACCTAATCATAGTACAGTGTTTATTTCTTGATGGTAGAGTGTGCGACTTGCTAAAAGCCTATTACATGAAATTAACTCCAAAAAATCTCCGGTTTGAATTTGATACCACTAATTTGCACATCCTATCAACATACCATTAGAGCACAACTATAGTTCCACCTACTACTCCGTGGTACATAACAGTCATGGCATATCAGTATATCACAGAAAATAGCTAGCATCAAGAAGATGTAACAAAGTAAAACATCAACACTTGATACCACTCATTCACCAAATTATTTATCGAGTTACCTCTCATCTCTGTAAGTTAATATCATGGTTAAGTTAGCAACTACTACTCTACTGGCATTTGAGATAGAAGGTGGCGCATAAAAGGCAGGACAGCCACCCACAAGTCTCAAACTGATGGCAAATGATGTTGTCGATCGTTGTTGTTGCCAGCAACTACAGATCTTCTTTGTAAGATCTTATTGAAACCATTACACAACTTCTTTATGGAATATTGATTAGTCATTCTCATATCTATCACATGATGTATGATTGTAAGAGAAATAGAGGATGATGCAACTATTTCACTAAGCAATCTCAATTTGGAAGCATGCTTTTATCATTGTTAACATCATTATAAGTTTGTTGAGGGTCAGGCCATTTTCAGGTTGGGCATGACTCAGCTCAATTATCTATCCAAGAGATGATCCAACTCAATGTACACATCTCCTAAGGTATAACTTATAACCTAATGATGGTAACACCAATCCAAGATCGCATTTTTACAACAAAATCGAAGAATGATAGTAACATCTCCACATCAAACCTCCTAATGAAGCACTAAAGATGACAGTTGTATAGCAAAGCGCCTCTATCCAAACAGATCAAGACGAGCTCAAACCACCAAGGCATCACATACTTCTATCACAAGATGAGATATTTTACACGAAAACGAATAGATGGGAGGAGGAAGGTGACTCACAGGGACGGATGGGGGAGAAGGCAGAGGGGGCCGAGGAGGCGGGGGAGCGGAGGACGGGCCAGAAGTAGCAGCAGTTGATGGCCCAGAGGAAGGGGAGGCAGGCGAAACCCCACAGGAAGAAGCGCCGCGCGTGGCCCTCCGCCTCCTCCAGCGGCAACCCGAGGGGGCCATCTACCGTTGCCCAGACCGCCGGAGGAGGCAACTGACGTGCGTCTCTGCTGGATGGCCGGCGGGCGGCGGCGGGACGGCGGGGGAGGAGGCCGGACTCCTCGTCTTCGGGCACTCCTCCAACCCTCGCCTCCATTACTCTTTTTTCTTCTCTTTTTTCCCCTTTTTCTTTTTTTGTTGTTTAGGTCACACCCTCTTAAAACTACTTTTAAAGAAAATTAGATGTCCGTCCGATGAATCACAATTGGATTTGTCGAACAAAATATAGATATTTTAGGTGAATTTTTTATCTGAGCAGGAAATTCCAAATTTTATTTCTATAGTTTTTATTGGGATTTGGTACATATATTTATTTTATAATCTTGTGTTCATGTTTTTTTTCATACTATTGTATAAAAACTCTTGCTTGTTTAACCAAACTCTTTTAAAGTTTATTTATCTCCCTTTTAATTTTATTAGTTACAGGCTATAGTAGAATGGCATAAGTTATTATCGGTGCTACCTTTAGTGCTGGTGGCCGTGATGAGAAAGGTGGCGACCACTACTAACTAGGACCAATGAAATTATTTATTAATTATGAAGAAAACAAATAACTATTACTTATTGCAAAGGAAGACTTAGAGAATAATTATAGGAGCGAGGAGCCCAAAGCAAAATTCATTTGAGCACAAAAAAAAAAAAAAAAGACCGGTTCAGAATCTTGAGAGCCTTTTTTATCCGATAATTTTTTCTCTATCACCCCAAAATGAAAGGGATGATCATATATTCGTGGTGTGTGAAGATACTCATCCATGACTGGAAACTCCACTTCTCATCTCTCGCATGTGTTAAGTATACCACCAGTATTCATCTCAAGTGAGGAGCAAATCTAGAGCAATATCATGATGAACTGAGGAATCCCTAGATTCTTTGTGGATGGAGATGCAACCCCAGAATTTCAAATTAATACTGCAAGTATTTACAAATGTATATCGGACTCATGCACACAAATTAAGATATGGTTTAAAATGATTCCTATTAAAATTTATATAAAGAATTAATTATGATTAGCTAAAATTTATGGAAGGAAATAATATAAAGAGAAAAATGTGAAAAATTCTCTCTGAAAAAATAGAACGACATACATTTATGGGCATGACTATGACACCCATAATTTTTACATACAAAAAATTTTTCTAAGAAAAAATGCAATGACTTAAAAACACGCGACTACTTAAAATAAGAGAATGTGACTACATAAAAAATACAATAACTTAAAATAAAAAAAATATAACAATCTAAAATAAAAAATACAATAACTTAAAATAAGAAAATGCAACAACCTAAAAAAAATACGACAACTTAAAATAAGAAAATGAGACAATTTAAAATAAAGAAATGACAACACAATAATATGACAACCTAAGAAAATGCAACAATTTTAAAACATATGGCAACTTAAAAAAAATGAGACAATTGAAAAAAAATACAACAAACTAATTTAAGAAAATGCGACAATCTAAAAATCTATTGGATTAAGTAATGACCATTGAATTAAGATCTAGTGGTTGACATCAAAAGTAGAAATTAAGTTATTAAAAAATAGTTTTTTGTCATTTCATATATTAAAAATAAAAAGAGAAATCTAAAATTATATATATTTATAAATAGAGAGAATAACGTAGATGGTGCTAATTCTTTATGAAAAAGAAAATCACTTTCTATTCGTTTTATTCTCCCAGACATGTACGGAAACATAACTTTAGTCCTTGGGTTTAGAAAAATCCGAGTTTTTTCACTGGTGCAGTCCGACCTCGACCATATATAATGAAGTGCACAAAGATCTAAATATAATGATCAATGAGTAATTACACCATAACTTAAACTAGCTGGCTCTGGAATAGAACACAGGAACAATTTTGGAATTTCTTTCTTTTCTTTTTTTATCTTCTGATCGCCGTCGGAGAGCATTTATGTACAGCATGGTACCATGATATGTGAGTTGTGACCCAACTGAAAACATCATATGTTTCAGAGATTAAATCAGGATTAACACCCGAGTCAGTTCAAATAAATGCGTGACTGGTTCAGGATAGATTCGAACCAGACGCGTGCCTGATGGTGCGAACTCAAGTCATTCTAGAAGTACCAGCCCGAGGTCGCAGGCCTTACGTGATCAGACCGCAGTTAATGCGCGGTCAGGAGTTCGTGTGCTATGCGCGAACAGAAGGCTGAAGATGTTGCGCGGTCAACCAATATCGCGCGGTCAGAACACTTTCGACCAGGGAACGTGGAATTAATCTGTCCTTGTGGTAGGAATATCCCAAGTATCCCGAAAATTCTTCCACGTAGAAGAACAACCGTCTAGAGGTTGATACGTGCGGTTATCCACGGATAACACGTGTTAAACCTGCGTGGGAGTTAAGAGCGGTTCTCTAAACCGCATCCAATCAACTGTTTGATGCCGTTACGACTTGGCGCCCTTTCGGCCAGTATAAAAGGGCAGCCTGGTGCATCAAACAAGGACGAGACATCTCATCCAGAGGAGATACAACACATCTCACCCAAAAGATCAACTGATCAAACAATCAAGACAATAGCCTAGATTAGATAGCTTCCATAATCTTTCCAGCCTTCATTTTGTACAATCATATAGAGAAAATCTTTGCCTGTGAAGATCTTTTTCTATCACTTTGTAACTCTTTTACTACATATAGTAAAATCCCAATAGGATGTAGGGTTATTACTCCCACTATCAAGGGCCCGAACCTGTATAAACTTCTCTGTACTCTAGTTCTCCATAATTCTACATACCTTCTCGGAGAGACACCCTGAAAGGTCCTACGAACTACAAATTTTGCATAAGTTCGATTAAGGAACTCGAGTCCGAATCGTCGACAAGAAGAAAAAAAAGAAACAAAATAATAATCCTACAATGTTGTGAATATTTTTCTCTAATTGATATCCATAACCCACCTAACATCATTAAGATTGTAAACTCTCAACCATCATGACCTTCATGGGTTGGATGAAGTGTTCGATCAAAAGTAACCGTTGAAGGCTAAAGCAATTGTTCTATGGATCGCTCAAGACTAGATACGAAGAAAGTGATGTAAAGATTTATACAGCTTCGAGAATATATGAAATCACTACTGTTGATAAACCCTCAATATTTAATCAGTTGGGATCAATCCTTAGTGGGAGATCGCTCTAAGATATAATAATTTCACTCTTATGACTTAATCAAATTTGCGTACAAGATGTATATTACAAGCGTTGCTCTTCAAGATTTAGTGAAATTTTCTGAAATCCAAAGAATTCTCTCCTCTAGAGAGGACCTAAGGGATTATTTATAACTTACAAAGATTGCAAAAAGACTAAACTATCATTTACCAACTCTAAACAACAGGGACAAAATTGTCTAATAAGTTTTTGACATGTGGGCTCTTGGATCCCGAGAATGCAGCTCTTGCGTCCGAGACTACCACTGAAAGGCTCTTGGTCCAGGCAAGAAAACTGGTGGTTCGGTTGATGAGACCCGAACTCGGTGAAGATTTGGTTGTGTTTTGGGTGATGATGGCTCAAGGGGTCGGGACCCGCTAGCAACTTTATCTACATGAATTGTCCAGATCTTCGTTCCCAGGAGTCCGAGGGTAATCCAGACCTAAATTAACTTGTGACACCCATCTAGATCGCCGTGCCCCAGTGATCTAGGAGAGGCTCGGACAGCCCCATCAAAGTGGTGTTCGAACCAACATCGCTCGATAATTCGGGAGGGACCCCGATGTGGCTGGTCAAGTAACATGCACCCAGGGTGTCGTGCCTCATGATGCGTGCTTGAGTCATTGTGCTTTAGCGCTCCTGGAGGGGTTCTAGTACACAAGGAGGTCTTTACCTTATCTTGGTCATTTCCGAGATTTTACGACAATGACAATAACCCACCATCTAATGACAATGTGTAATTACTATGTCATGAATTTTATAATATTGAAGTCATGAATACTTGTAATTCATAGTGTTTGTTTGTATTCTTTACCTCTTCTTGTACTCTACCAGTCCATAAATTGTTAAAGCTTCCATAAAAACTAGACTAACAATAAAGTATCTCATATTTTACCTTCTGCTTCTGGCTTATTTAAGGTTGCACATATTACAATAAAATAATGAGAATACATAGGAAGAAAATAATTCCTTCGTTCCCTTTCCATTTCTTTCTATACACATTTTCTATTATTTATTTGCTAGATAGAAAGCATATTTTTTCATACATGCAACACATATAAGAAAGAATACATTTGAGATTGACTTGATCACTTCATTGTCAGGTAACGGTTGATATCACATCGATCTATCACGTCGAGCCATGCTTGAAGGTCTTGATGTGTGCATCGATCATATTCTCTCGTAGTCGAGTTTTTCCGACTGCAAATAATCACAACCGAGTCAATGCTATGAGCAAGTCATATAGACGAAATCATGTTAGATAGGAAATTCGTTAGATAGGTCTGATTCCAATATTGGTAGAAGTGCTAAAGTATGCAAGAAACAATCCTATATCAACTATGTCAGAATGAGATTCCCGTGGAGAGCAACAATACATAAATTAGTACTGTCTCTTGTGATTTGCATGTGTACTTCAACCAACAGGGCATATGCAGGTATATATATTATAGGTGTGAATAAATTTTCGTGCCTCAGTAGCCACAATTCTGCAGTTAAACAGCATGCATTTAGGTCCTGTTTGTAATGACAATTTTTGTCTATTTCTAAAAAAATTTTATGGATCAAATTTGAGATGTTAGTTTAATTAATACAAAATGTTGATGAGATTCCCTTCTTTATAAAAAAATTTCCTCTTATCCAAATAAAACAATAGAGTTTCTTGTTACATACCTTGATGAGCATATCAGTAGGTAGCCATGCTGGTGGAGTTGGAACCCCTACCCAGGCAATCTATAGAAGACCATCCAGTCAATAAGAGGGACCATTTCATCTAAAAACTATTCTAACCAGTATCTGATAGCAAGAGAAGGCATATAGCAGGAAGTGACTTACAAGAGCATGTTCTCCCGTTTCAAAAATTCTTATGTCCAAAACCTACACACAGTCGAAAAGAGACGGGAAATGTTTTATCAGTATAGAATAGCTGCCCTACTGATTGCAGAATGAACTATATCTATGGAGAATAAATGTAGGATTGCAAGATAACCGTAAGAATTAATTAGTTACCTCCCCGCGATCTTCATATATGTAGTCTATCCCTTTATAATAGGGTGGGTGTCCCACTGATAAGTACTGAAATAGATGTATAGAAGTGAAGAAGTACAAATGCACAATAAGTCCATAGTGTCCAAACGGCACACATACAGCTAAACTATAACTCTTCTAAAAAAAATAGAAGCTAATTTGTGCTTGTACATTGTAAGTTTGTAACCCTGACTATCTGATACAGAAATATTCAAAAAAAAAAAACCAGAAAATTTCAATGGATCAGCAAACACTTGATATGCTGATAAGTGTTAAGTTATAGTTCGATAAAACTAGTTAAAAAGTATAGATGTTAAAATTGCAAACGTTTTAAATTCGAAGAACAACAAAATGAAAAGAAAATCGTAAGCATCACTCACATTGATGCTATTTAAGTACTTCTCTTTGTCGACACGCACGATCTGCCCCTTCTTCACTACAGGGGAAATAACAATCAATATCATCACTACAATACTCACCATGAACTCCCCCACTTTGCATTTCTTGCGAATCTAGATTCAATCTAATTTCGAATTGCACATCAACATGCACATTAATTCTTACTTGAGTAGACGGGTTTCTTCTTCAAGATCTTGGGCGCCGGCGCTGGCCCGCCGTCTCCGGCCGCCGGAGAGGCCGGCTTCGCCTCCCCGGCCGGCTCGGCGGTGGCCTTAACAGGGGCGTGCCGTGGACGCGGGGTTGATGTCCATCTCGCCGTGGATGCTAACAGCGTCGGAGATGTGTGGGAGAACAGAGACTGAGGTGATGAGGTGAGAGTTGCCATGGCAAAGCACTACGTGAGAAGGCGAAAGCTTTAGCGCCGTGCCAAGGCTGGGGCGCCACAGGAGATAAGGTGAACGCGCGCGCGCTTTGGTTCCTGCACGTGTTAGCCACCACGGACACTGCTAATAACTAATAAGCGGGTTTTGTGTCAAGCCGCCTTCTGTTCCCGAGTTTGCAACTTGTATCCATGTCTTTAGCCGTGCATGGCTACCTCCTCCTCCTCGTCGAGCAAACTCTCGAAGGCTATGGGCCAATTCCTTCGTTGGCCGCCCCAACAAATACTAAAGCCCATTTGTATGTTCTTTTCATGTGTGTATTTTGTTTTTTCTTTATAATTTATAAATATTTATGGGGAATAGTTATTGCATAAACATTTTTTTCACTTTTTTTAATATAAGAGTTGCAAAGTCACATAAGAAATCATTTTATATGTAAAAGTTGTGACCCAAATTTTTTTCTTATATAAAAATTGTGGACATCTTAACCACACTCATATTTACGATTTATATTAAATGTTCCGATATATACACTAGAAAAGAAGTACAAATAAGCATAAAAACAATATTGATAAATCGCACTCGTCTTAGTTAAGCTAAGCATCTTTTTTAAAAGGAGGTTAAGTGAGAGAGCAGTATCATTTACGCTATTCGGAGTCCTTGTCCACTTTTGATGTTGGCAGTGTGACTTCGACCACGATTTATTCCAGAATCCATGTGTCACTCATAATTGTCCAGCTAAAGCCAAACTATTTTATTGCCTGGTCCAAAAAAAGCCATCCACTAGGTTTGATTTAGCAAATTTCATATTATCTAAGAAGTGATACATGATAATATTTATATGTGTATTTGGATAATTAAAACACATATCTATCAAATAAAGAGAGGTTATGAATTCAAATCTTAATTTTTTTTTATTTTTTTATATGTTTAATTGAGATATTTGTATTAGTGTGTATGTGAGAATGAATTATAATTGGACATACAATAAAGTGTGAAGTTTTCAATATTATCATAAGATATATTTTTAAAAAAACAATACATAACATAGATAAACTTCTTCCAAACTACAAATTCTCAGGCCACAAAAAAATCAATATTTATACTGGCAAATGGGCCCTAACCTATTCTGATGTCAACAAGAGTGAGATGAGACAGGGCACAAAATCCAACTACAATGATAGGAAAAAAGAAAAAGGCAAGCAGCTCCGCGCATCCATACGATCGACCTTTTCATCACTGGTCCTGCGGGCCCACATACGTTTAGGACCACATGACAGTTAACACAAAGAGCAAAGAGGATGAATGATTCTTTTGTTCTTTTCTACTGTAACTGCCAGATGAGAAACCATCAGTACACCTGGCCCAATTATTTCCCACTTACAAAGAAATGCTTATGACATGTGGGACCAAAATTTTCCGACACCACGCTGTCTCCAGGGTCCCAGGCGCATATTTAAAAAAGGCCCTCGACTTTCTGGGTGTACAAAGTCCAACACCCACACCCACTGGTCCACTTAACACCACCTACTCTTCCCCACGTCCGACACAGCGTCCCATCTCTCTGACACATGGGCCACTCGAGCTCGCGGCCAAATGCTTGCGCCGCCGAGGCGCCGTCGCCGCTGCCGTCGCGCTTCGCGCGCTTTCGACGCCGGCTCCGTTTTCGAGACCGCGGCGGCGGCGCCGCCGGTGACTTAGAGAAGACCATAGCCGTTGACGAGTTCGCCGGCATCGCGCTCATCCGGATCGTAAAGGTGGGGGTCCCTGTCTCTACGGAGTTGGTGGCGCTCTGTTGGGTGGATTTGGGAATTGCTGGGTTTTGATTTGGTGTTTGTTTGCGCAATTTTATGTGTGATTGATCTGGCTGGCACAACAGGCGGAGATGGAGTTCAAGGACAAGTTCTTCGCCTGCCTGTCGCTGGGGGAGCGCACGTACCGCACCGAGGCGTCCGAGCAGTTGCGTATTTCTTCTCATCGCTTTTTTTTTTTCAAAAAAAGAAAATTGTTGTTCGGATTCTGAGTTCGTTACTCGTTACACTGCTTGTGATGGGAAAAAAAAAACTTCTACTACCAACTCGCATGTGGTTCCGTAGAATTACGACATTGACTAGTACCAGTACACCTGGAGTTCTAAGGTGCGGGGCTATTCTCGACATAAGTAGCACTAGCACAGAAGTAAGAATAAGGGTGCTCAACCTGTTTGTTGTAAAAATCATAACTTATCGGGAAGTTTTGAGTATACAATGGGATATCCGGTGAAATATTCTCTAAATAAAGTATTTTGACTAGTTTGCTTCTCGTCATATTGAAGTTGTCCCACATGGGTATTAATTTTTAAATTGTTGAGATTGTGGTAGCAATATAGCTGAAGTGATCTTTGCCATTAGTATCTGTTATTCTGTAGATTTTGTTGTTTCTCATAAATATTTTCTTAATGCAAAACTAGCACCAATATTGGAACACATACAGAACAAAGTTTCTCTTGATCACCTATTGTTCTATAGAAATCCAAATTCAAAAGAAAATTACAAGGATCTTCAGAAAGTTTTGATGGTTTAGTGGTCAAATGCAAGAATTATTGGCTTATGACAACTACTTTATTTTGCACAACCACACCTGTCATAGGTTTAACTCATCTCTATTGAGCCTTTCATTTTACTTGCCTGTAATGCTTGCTGACATGAATATATTCCTTCTCAGTATTGTATTGAGACAATTCTAACATTTATTTTCTTTGTTGTTTTCAATCTACGAAACATGTCCTGCAGTACTGACAAGCCTGCATGGAACTCAGTGAGTAAGCTGCGAGTTTTCTTTGTCCTCCTTTTCTTTCTTTTTTTCAAGTAAGCCACTAGCCTGTATTGAATTCAGCAGTTAGCTGTATTGTTATGAACTTCTAGCGCAAAACATTCTTATGGTGTGGTTGACCTTGCCAGAGTATAATGCTTAGGAATACATTATACATGTGAAATATTGAAATTTCTTTTGTGAAAAGCTGATGTGATTACTGTTTTTTTTCCTTTGGAGAAGCATCTCAATTTAGTAGAACATTCACTATTACTGTTGTAGCCTCGTAGGAAACTTCCAACTATTTGCACAGTTCTTTTGTATGTAAAGATGGAACTTACTCAATGCATGTTCTTGTAAAGAATCAGAAACTTCTCAGAATTCAGTGTATAAGAGTCTTTTGCCTTTAAAATCTGTTAGGACTTTCCAAGTCAAAATTATTGCTAGTGAGCATTGCATGCAGGGTCAACACTTTGTTGGAGCAGAACTAGACTAGGTTCAGCCTGCGATGATCTGTAGCAAAACAAATTCTAGTGGGTCTTTGATTCATCATAGAAAAAAATTTGTTGTTTTCTGGGTTTGGGGCTAATCCTGTGATAGAGTATTCAGCTTTGCTGAGACCTTGTGTGGCTTATTTTGCTTGTGACTTAATCGAACTTAGTTATCAAGGAAATCTATCAGTATATTTGATTTAGTGGGAAGCCTGTTGAAAAAGCAATGCTGTTGGTATTTTGCCTTCTGCTGTGCTTAACAGGTGCGTCTACATATAATATTATAGATGAATATTTAACTTCTGACAATAAATAGAAAAACTCATTATCAAATTCAGTTGCAATGTCTTCAACTTTTAAGAAATAACCCAACATAACAAAACTAAATAATAGTAAAATATTCACAATCGATGCTGAGTTCAAATTTCAAACTGCTGTTGGGTTGGGATAGGTGGGAGCAGGATGTCTCTTCTTTTAGGGTGACAGGATCACAGGAAATAAGTTGTTGCCCTTTTGAAAGTAAATATGGATGGGGTTTGTTCTTATTTTATTTTTTATTACTTCACAGAAAAATTTCCATTGCCCTTATGGAGCTATGGTACATGTGATATTGCAGGTGTTTTAAAGTAAATGTTTATATGACAACGTTGTTACATTTGCAGGAAAAGAAGGTTGTAGTTGAGACAAATGGACCTCATATTGCACGGATTTCCGTTTTTGAGGTATACTGTCATTGTGACAACTACAATATTCATGTTATTTGACAAAAGAAATAGTCAATTAACACACTAACAATATTAATTTTCTGTTGTGAAGTGTGAACATTCAACACACAACACTCATATACTTGCATATGGTAAATGTAATGAAAAGCTTAAATTTTGAGAACTTTACTTGATGGGAATTATTAGTCAAACCAACACAACAATCTGGTGACATGACATGTTTTCTGCATTTTTGCAGACTAACAGATTTTCCAAGAATACTTTGGTTGGTTACTGTGAAGTTGATCTCTTTGAAATGCTCAGTAAGGTAACTTGTCCTATTTGTTGTGTTATTTTTTTTTAGTCTATTGCAAAAGAAGCAAAGCATTGTGATGTATTCCCGTTTTTCCTTGAATACCTTCCATTTGAAATGGCTGAGCCCATTGTGAAACAGTGGTTTACAGAGCACTAGTGAATCAAAAGAAAGGGATAAATATCAATTTGTTGAAGTCCTGACTGGTTTTGCATGAAGAGTTCTGATAAAGAACTTTTATTCAAGCAAACAGCACATTGCAGAGCAGCCTGCTTCATATGTCTGTATATTCGCTTCATTTTTTCCCCAATGTGTAGCTTCTTGTTAAAACAACTGTGGTTAAAATGCAAAATGTAACCTTTTCTTTTTCTGTAGATCTTAATGTGCATCCTTGTTAGCATAGGCATTAGTAGTAAGTTAAATAGATTTGTTTGATGATGTTTTACTGCTTTGAAAACACTCTAGAAAATATTAAAGACAAATTTTCATGCCAGGACCAAGAAGAACACTCTGAGGATCTTTCTCTGTTGGACCCATCATCATCCTGCACAACCGTTGGTAGTATATCCATCTCCTGTTATGTCGAAGTAACTCCTCTTGCTGTTTCCTTTAATTTGTTTTTAGTACTCATAGAGCATCTTTTATGTGCTTAAGTGTTTGCTATTGGTTCCATTTCAGGATCCTGTTGAAACACAACAAAGCTTTGCATGTCGTGTCTTAGCTATAGTGGTAATCTTTTCATACCATGTGCTTTGTTCATGTGTGATTTCCAGTAGACATTGTGAAAGCAGAAGCTTTAATTTGGGATCTTTTCAGCACTTTAGATTCAACCGAGAAAAATACAATTTTGGTATTATCATACCCACAAACCTACCTTGCACTATCTCAATGAGAATTTCTTCTTCTCTCATCCTTCTCTTTTCATGTTCTCTTTATGATTAAGAACACACCCATATACACAAGTATTGTTATGTGTATATGTAGATATCTGTATGTGTTTTCTTTTATTGTGCATACTTTGAACGGCAAAATAGCTTGTTATTTATAGGCATGGAGAATGCATCATTGAACAGACGGCAGTAAACTGAACCTTAACGTCTGTGCGGTTGTCTCTTTATTGCCTGACGTTTCCAATGTTACAACTGCATCATGGCCAGGAAATGCCTCCTTAATCACATGCTTAATTACATGCATGTGCCCAAATGCATGCAGATTTCTTTCATGTATGCCATCAAAGCATTGATTATCTTATACACAGTAATGAACAACAATCATTATTCCTGTTATACACATAAAGGGTGAGAAGAGGAAATTTAAACCCGATGGATCTAATTCTTTTTAGTCTAGCATACCATCAAACTAGACCTATTTCTATTAGAATCAATCCAATAATTATCTAAGCCACTTTAGATCAATAAAATATTCATACAAATTGATGTTGCTTGAATAATGGAGCAAGTGCCTAATGTTTGAAATACAACAGCTTTAAGTGAGTGGCTACGTAGTGGACAGGATATTGCATGGACTATTTTCCTGCATAAATAATAATTTTAAGACTATGATTTACTCTTTGCCGGGATGTGAGGTTCAATTTTATAGCTTGGAGATGCTGCACTTTAACCAGGCATGCATTTTTATCCATTGTTAATAATAGAACTATAGACCTATAGGGCATGTTGGACAAACATAACTGTCAATGCGACATCACACAAGTATATCCAAAGTGTGGTAGCCTTTGGAATGTGCAAACTAAGTGATCGAAGATAAATCTGCAGAAGAATTCTACCGAAGATAATTAAATTTCTTGGTATGTGATGGCTTCAGTTTGAAACATCATTTGAAATTTTGTGTAAAATGCTGTTCCTTTATTTTCACCAATTGTACAAAACTAATTGGTGCATATGCATTCTTGTGTGCCTTATTTGTTGATTTTTGTACCTCACTTACTTTTGTTGTTACTGTTTCTACTACTGGTACCACGAACTTTA
The DNA here is from genome assembly GCA_019359835.1 of Pharus latifolius. Classification (NCBI taxonomy): domain Eukaryota; kingdom Viridiplantae; phylum Streptophyta; class Magnoliopsida; order Poales; family Poaceae; genus Pharus; species Pharus latifolius. The sequence goes on from CM033319.1 coordinate 2,066,207, forward strand.
TTCTGATTGACATTGTAGAACTAACAATTCAAGGGCATTATCCTTTGTTATAAACATTTTATCAAGAAGAGCCTAACCACCTTTTTCATTTGCCTTGCTTAGAAATTTTATGATGCATGTCCTGTCTTCATTTCTTTGTATTTCACCCTACAATGCATAACGGCGCTCTTGTTAGGACAGGACTACAATGAAGATGGAATGCTTTCCTTATCAGAATTCTCAGATTTGATGAGAGCTTTTGGTAATCAATTAGCAGTTGAAAAGGTTGGATTTGCTTTCATTTACTCTGAGAACATGTTCTTTGTATTTGGGGTCTCTACTACAGACTCACTAAGTAACTTGTATCACTTTTTTTCTTATCGTAGATTGAAGAGCTTTTCTGCCAAGCAGATAAGAATGGCGATGGCATAGTTGACATAGATGAACTGGCGGCTCTACTAGCTGATCAACAAGAGAAGTAGCAAATTGCCTTCTTTTTATATATATGGATGCGGATATGGCACTCATATATGTAGTTACTAGTATCTACACCGTTTGTTTCATTTCGAGATTTGTGCCTTATAATTTTGTAAAAAATGAGTGGGAAAAGGTCAAATCACCGTTGGTAATAAAAAAAGGAAAAAATACACTATACACTCCACTAATTGGGCCTAGGGATCTGTGCATCATTCAAATTTCCCTATCCCAATGGATACATTTCGAACCAAGTCAAGGCTACAATTAAAAAAAGTTGAAGGAAAGCCAACAATTAAAAATGAAGTTTATAACGTTTATAGGCACAGAAGGCCCAAAATTATTTTGCCTCTTACCTTCTCTTTGTGCTTTAGGTGATCTTTTTTTTTTTTTTTTTGCCCCACTTTTTTATTTTTTCAGAGAACCACTTATTAGTAACTGCCCTGTCTGTGGTGAAAGTCTTGGAAAATATGATAAGATGAATGATATGATACATATGACACTTTGCTTTGATGAGGGAACTGGTAATCAGATTATGACCGGGGGATTTCTAACAGATAAGCAAGCTTCATATGGGTAAGGCATTTCTGTTACTGGTGCATCAATCATTACTACCAAGTAGTATTCCTGTTTGTTTCTGAAATTCATCTAAACATGATCAAGTTATTCTATAGTCTATGTTGGATGATATAGTTGTCATGTGCAGATGGATGTTTAAGCTCAGTGAATGGGTTCATTTTTCCTCATATGATGTTGGTTTGCATTCTGGGTCTACTGCTTCACATATTTTGGTATGCTTTAGTTACTATAATAGTTAAATTAATTTTGTCATAATCATATTGGTGTTGTGTCAGAATTTTTTTGAATCTGTGGCAAACTGGCAGTCCTTTGTCATTAAAACATGTATAATAAGAAAGATGTTTCAATAGCATTTCTTCTTTTGATTTAGGTTTTTGATCGACGGACAAAGAGACTAGTTGAAGAAATTATAGACGGAAAGATTGTGCTGTCCATGAGGGCTCTATATCAATCAAAAGTGGGCCTCACTCTTATTGATACAGGTATGTTCAAAACATTAAACTGTGAGATGTACCCCATATTTCCCATGAATCATTTCTGTAATCAGATCTTGAGAAGTTATACAAGATTGGTCCACTTAAAATCATCTGAAAATTCTGTGGCATCATACTTCTTATACATGACATATATGGAAGTCATATGGCTTTGATTCGAGAAGGTTGGTACATGAATCTAACAAAGTAAACTATAACAAGTTTCGACAACTAATGATCAGATTATGGATAAGAAACTGGTTTTATGGCCATCAATTATGAAATTGCATCTTTGTGGTATCATGAGTGATCCAGTTCAAAGACAAAGCGTACTCTGAGGATTCACTATTAGAATGAGGGCATTTACAAAGATTGATACCGGAAAACTGATCACAAGGTTGTTATCATGGCAGACTTCCATCATAGCAGTTTGATTTTACTCACAACAGTAAAAGGTTTTATCAACTTAAAAACCGGAGAGCTATGACATGATAACAGAATACATTTGATACTAAACCTTTTCAAGAGATCATGATAATCACGCAATCAAGTACCCAATTAGTCTATGGTATGTTATATGCTTATATGATGCTGGACTCTTGGTCAAGCATGCACCAGTAGTACTCAAGAGTGCTCTCCATACTGCACAACTTTTACTAATAAATGCCTGTAGCTCTCTCTCACCCTCATACACATGCAGTCAGAGATCAACAGATACAGTAATTACTGCAAGCTTTCAAGAGCAACCATCTTTGATTCTTGTTAAAAAGATGTTGGTCAGAGGGGTATCCTTGTGTGCAACCTCAAAGAGCCACTATGACAGTCCTAACAACAAAGTTTCTTTTTTCTTGGGAGTTGGGTTTTGTCATTACTTAGTAGATGCGCCTTCCCATGGATACTGGATAACTAAGAAATCTGTTTTTATTACCTCCAGCATAATTGTGATCTTTGTCCTGCAGGTATCAAAGATCTCTTGAAGAACCTCTCTGAAAAGCAAGGAAAAAAGATGAATTCACCGGAATCTGCTAAAGATATTGCAAAGTTTCTTGAGTTATTCAAGGTATGACTGAAATTTGTTTCCATGTATGTGGTGATATTCTGTGAGCATATCCACATTACATATGAACTAACAAAAGCACCTGGGATGCATATGGTGTGCAAATATCATGCAGTTCAACAACAAATACATAGTGCTTGTATTTCTCTTTTAGCTGATGCAATTTTTGCAAATGTTCTGTTGTTTTATTTTGTTTCCATAGCAAGTAGCGTGCACACTTGAAATTTTCGTGAGCTACTTCTGTTTCTAGTGTCAATTAGTTTTCTTTTCAGTTAACGCTAATAATTGTGGGAGCACAAAGTCTTTGGCCATGGATATAAACAAAAAATTCTGAACTCACATTCTGGTTTCAGTGGAACAGATGGGAATGACATTTGTTGTAAATAAATGAAAACAAACTCATTGCCAATTCTTACAAATTGCAATAATTGCCAAAACTAGAGTGCTTTTCTGAAACTGCTGTCAGAATTCCTATATCAGAACCATTACATTTACGAAGATGGAGTTCCTTCAAAACATCTAAAAAAAAGGCTTCCAAGTAAAAGAGTTGACAATTCAAAGAGAAGGGAGAGCATGGAAATTGTTCATTTTTACTGTTTGCTGGCTTCCAAAGTGTCCGTATTCCTTTTCCCATTTTGTTTGAAATGATACTTGGATTTCATTAGAAATTCTTGTATAGGTCTTTTGAAATATATTTGCAATGCAATGTTTATTTTTTACCCTATCAACTCAGTCATAATGTTCTATTCTGAACCCTGATGACACAAAACATGGGTAGTATGTGAACTTCCTGGTCAATACATTAACATTGTCCATTAATTCCTTGCTACTGCTGGCTGTTTGCTCCCATGGTTTATGTATCAGTCCATGTTGTTGGATATCTATTTGAATTTATAATGTCCAACATTGGCATTTTCTACATGAAATTTTCGTTCTTTTCATCCTTATACTTTTCTGCAGGATCAAATTAATTTGGATGAGATCAAACATCCTCTTGAATATTTTGAGGTATTATAGCTTAAATATGTGCATACATTTTTATTGCCACCTTCCTTCTGTTCTAATGTTCTTTGTTGATGCAGTCATTTGTCTTTATAAAGATGGACTGGTTGATTGAGAATTGGTGTGCTGTTAGTTAGTTTACAGCAACATATCTTGGCAATATTGAAAGTTGAAATGAAAATGATATAGAGATCAGAGATGAAGAGGCTGGTGATAACTGATAACAACAGTAGTTATAGAAATTGCAGTTTTGGTCATGAAGGATGAATGTGAAACCGATGCTTTTCTGTACAAAGTGTTATATCTTTGTTACATACAAAGTGTTTCCTTTGCATGAAGCAACCAACATTGTCTCCACATTGCTGTGTTAGGCACGCTTCATACAAAGCAATTCCTATGTTTTTTGGTCACTTTATAGTGCAGTAGCCAACAATTGGATCACTTACCAACACATCTTTGATCAGAAATAGGTAAAAAAAAAAAAAGAGTTACTGTTCCTAATGCATGTTTCCGTCAAAGTGCAGAGTTACTAGATTCAATTCATATTTTTCTCAAACAGTTGCCAATAGGACGAGCTGTTTTCACCTCCAAGTGCTAATATCTTTGTGGATTGTCTGGGTGGTTGTTGATCCACTTTGTTCTTTTGACATGTGTCTCTGAAAAAACACTCAAGGAGAGTCATTTTCTTTCGCTAGAGGCTTATGTTCATCTAATCAGTTATCTTGTTTGCAGTATTTCATGGTACTGTGAAGTTTTTGAAGTATGACACTGGAAATGGAACGCAAAGCAGAATTCGATTTTTAACCTGATATGTGCACCAAATTACTTGTTCTTTGCAGACATTCAATGAATTCTTCATAAGAGAATTAAAGCCCGGTGCCCGGCCAACTGCGTGCAACGATCAAGACAATATTGCTATCTGTGCTGCTGATAGTCGTTTAATGGCTTTCGATTCTGTCAATGAGGGCACAAGGCTTTGGATTAAGGTGAGATTCTCCTTGGCTAATTTTGCTTAATTCATCTAAAGTATGAGATCTGGTTATCTGTAGAGATCAATATTTCATGGTAAAATGCAATTACTTACAGTAAGAGGAGAGTTGGTCCAATAGTTTGTTGAACCAATCTAATCACGACAGTGATGTTTAGTCCATATGGTGATGTGATGCATTGTGAAAGTATTCACAGGTTCATACAAAAGGGGGAAACACTCATGTCCGTATTTATCTTTGGGATTATGATATATGTATGCTCATATTATTATTTCATGAACAAACGTTGCCACATTGATACCATATTACTAGTAGTACTAGATATTACTGTTGTGTTAGCTTCTACCTGGTGTGCAATGGCCCTAATCTGAATATTGGCCATCCAGGTCGTTCATATACTCTGTGCTTACCCTAATCTGAATATTGGTCATCCAGGTCGTACAGGTCCAGATACCAAGTAATGTTCCTAGCATATATTGAATCAAAAGAAATAGTTGATATCTTTTGTATACTAGCTTTCATATACTCTGCTTAAAGGATCTTTTTCGGAAGTAAATGGAGTTTGATCAGAGTGGCATTCTGGCCATTCAGGGGTTGAGCCAGCTTTGAAGTGACATCTCAAAAATTTATTGTGATGTGTTGGTTGTTTGCGGTACTTTCAGGATATCGTAAAGACATCATGATTCCCAAGTTTAAAATAATTGTATAATCCAATATCATGAAAGAACTGCAGTTTTTTTCTTTTAAAAAAAAGGAGATCGACGGTCATGCTATTATTAGTTGTTGTCCTAGTCAAATGATTCCATGTTTGAAATGACTGGGTATGTTCTTGTAAGTGCAGTATGATAGTTCGGATAGCAATTGCCAAATATTAGGTTGTCTTATTGTAGTATGTCTTTTGTTCCTCTAGGGTCGCAAATTTTCAATTGAGGGTCTCCTGGGGATGGATGTGTGCTCTACTTCTTTAAGCAATGGATCATTGGTAATTTTTCGGCTTGCACCTCAGGTACAGCTTTTAATGAATTCTTTGTATATTAAGATGGTTTGAAGTTCTAGTATGAGGCTGAAGTAAATGTTTGGTTCAAAAAGGCTTAATATTTTGGAGAAAACAGACACTACATGCTTATATTTTGCAATGTGCAGGATTACCATCGATTTCATGTACCCGTCTCAGGAACCATAGAGAAGTTTGTGGAAGTTCCTGGATGCTTGTACACGGTATATCAGTTTAAGACTTATCTTCACACCCTTTCATGCCTGTGTGTGAAAATGCATGTATATGTGCTTTTTCTGTCATATCTCAGCACCATTTAACCCTGACCTCTTTGCCTCTGATAGGTGAATCCTATTGCTGTGAATAGCAAGTATTGTAATGTCTTCACTGAGAATAAAAGAGTTGTCTCAATAATCTCTACTTCAGAGTTTGGGAAGGTTTGCTTTTTTGTTTTTTTTCCTTGTTATATGCTACTAGCGTGCTGCTATTACTGTGGATATATGGGCTAACTTTACTTCATTTTCTGTCATGAGCAAACTAACTGAATATGATGCTCACCAATCATATAGTTTTGAGTCTTTCCCCCGTTTTGTTTGAACCCTTCATCTGGAGGGAGGTATATTTGATTAATGTTGTGATATGACCTATGTGTTGTTATGATGTATATATATGTGCATGTGTGAGATTAGGACTACTCTTCCATATTAGAGTCCAATAGTTTTTGGAATTGTATAATTGTCTATATATAGACTTATTGGTTTAGCAATGAAGTTATTTGTGTTTTCTCAATTCTTAACATGGTATTAAAGCAAGAGTGCTAACCCTAATCTCGTCGTCGCTGCACCAATTGCTATCTTCGCCCCATCACTACTGTTGTCCACTTGTCCTAGTCGGCATCCCTTCACCGCCATTGTTGTTGCCGTCGTCATCATCACCATCGTGGTCACCATCGCTGCCTCTGTCATCATCGTTACTACTGTTGTTGTTGGCATGATCGTGGTCTCCATTGCCACCGTTGCAGCCGTCGTGGTCCCAAGAGCCGTCGCCACAGTCTTAAGTTGAGCTAGCTGATTTCTTGATTTGAGCCAATTTTTAGCCAGTTCTTGATCTGAGCCATTTTTTAAGTCAGTTTTCCTCCGAAAGATCATGGTTTTGGTGTGCTCTTTGCTTTTCTATAGACCTCTGATGTTAAGCTCAATGGTTAGAACTACAAAGAATGGTCTTCTACCATTCAAAATATCCTTAACGAGATGCAGCTCTAGGGCCATATTGTTGGTACTTCTCAACCAAATAACAAAACTGGCTCTAAGGCTATGGAGAAATGGCTTGCTAATGAAGCTCATACTCAAGTTGTTCTTTGTTAGAGTGCAAAGATTTCCAACCAGATGAAATTCTGCAATCTATCTTCAACACAGGAGATGTGAGAGTATTTACAGTGTCATTATCTTCTCAGCAGCCATGCTCAACAATAGTCATTGATTCAGCAGAAATCGACTCTTTAGTAATAGGACTCTTCTATCGAAGATTTCTATAGCTAATTCTGCTCTATTTGGCGTCAAATAGACTTTATGTCACCATCTCCATGCCTAAGTTGTGATTGTTGCATTGCTCTTCGAACTTATGAGGAGCAGCACCGCCTATTTGAATTCGACTTCGTCATGCGTCTTTGTCCTGAGTTTAAGTCAATTTGGGCTCAACTTCTTAGTCGCTCAACCATTTCAACTATGGAGGATGCTCTTGCTTCACTCTTAACAGAGAACATCTTTGTGCTCTTTCTGACTCTAACCAAATGGCTTCATCCCATACAGTGTAGGTTGCTTGGTAGCCTCCTGCTGGTCTTCTTCCTAGATTGCCTCCAAGTCCACCCTGTTCCTCAGGTTCATCTTGGCGATCTATATAGTGTCATTATTGTCAAAACTTTGGCCATATCAAGGAGGATTGTCGCAAGCTTTAGCGATTTCTTAAATCACACAGTGGCGAAGCAGTTGAAGTTCCTAGTGCATCTGCATCAACCCCTGATCAGGCTACTCCATCTCAGCTGATGACACTACTTCAACAATTGTTCAATCTTAGAATGCTCAAACTTCTATGGGTCCGGTTGGTGCTTCTTCTGAAGCATCTCAATCATCAGGTTATGCCAACTTAGCTACACCTGCTCATACCCTACAATCAGGTATTGATTCAACTTAGATATTTGACTCTAGTGCTTCTCTTCATATGGCACCGGATGCATCACATCTTCAATCTTGCTTGTCTACGACTGAAACATCTTGTGTTTAAATTGCTAATGGTGGTTCTTTGCCCATTTCACTTCGTGGCACTCATCATACTCCTCAGTTTATTGTTCCAGTGCTATTCAGATTTCTCATGATTTAGTGAAACATGAGTTGACCAAACATTGGTATTGATGTTTTATTCACTCATTTTCACTGCCATTAATGAACTATTTCTCTTTGCTATCTGCATTATGAGCTTCAGCTTTGCACGCTTCTTTACTAAACCACAAACTCGGGAGTAGTATACTTTTCTTCTTTCCAAACTCAAGCTTACTGATCCACCTTGACTTTGATGGGGGCGTCATGATGTATATAAATGTGCATGTTTAGATTAGGGCTACTCTTCCATATTAGAGTCCTATACCTTTTGAACTTGCATAATAGTCTATATGTAGACTTATTGGTCTAACAATAAAGTTATTGGTGCTCTCTCAATTCTTAAAATATATAATGCCACAACTGTAGGTGTCATCACACACATAGAGAAACTGCCGGTAGATGTTCAGATATATTTGGCAAAAGCTTACAGTGTTGGCATTTTTTCACATTTCTATTTCAAACCCTGAAAATACTAATGTTAAAGCATATTGCATGTCTTGTGTTCCTTTGATATGGGCTGATGCATTTTGCTCACAAGGAACAACTTTGGGCATTCCTCTATTTACTTTTCCATATGCTCAGCTCTTGTTTAATTATTGTTTCTTGATTGCACGATGGCGTGGAAGTGTGGAAGTAGTATGCCAATTCTGTAGTTCTCTTAACTTTGCCTGTCAACTTAGCATGCACTGCTTTTCTGTTAATATGGTTCAGGTAGCATTTGTTGCCATTGGAGCAACCATGGTAGGAAGCATTACATTCTTAAACAATGAGGGTACCTATGTCCACAAAGGAGATGAGGTTTTTATCTTCTTTCATTCTGCAACTATTCTACTGCTTGTGTTAGTGTGTTCAATTTATCTAACTCCTTTTCTTTTCTCCCAGTTTGGCTATTTCGCCTTTGGAGGGAGCACAGTAATATGCGTTTTTGAGAAGGTTTTCCTTTTCCCTTTTGCTAAGATTGAATTGTAAGCAGAGCACTGTAGAAAGATAGATTCTAAAATTGATAAATCCTCCATGGATTCAATAATAAGGAAATGAAAGAATGGGAATGGAATGAGATAAAGATTTTCTAGTAGATGAGCTTCTCCCAAATTTGTCTTGTATAGAATAAGCTAGCTTGCTTTAACCAACACTTCACTTTTTGCCCTGCCACGGGGGGTGTATGAATTACCTGGAATGCTGGACAGTTTAAGGAAATGTATAGGAATAGGAATTATGGTAATAGTACAAATGGAAGCAGAGGCACTAGTGGGGACATCTGTACTAATGAAATTCTGCCCTGCCACGGGGGCACGACCATGGAAGTTCTCATGAGTTTGCCAGCCTCCCCTTTTTTGAAAGCTTCACTTGATATGCTTTATAATGTATAGAAGTTGAGCTCCTACGTTACTCTGTATAGCTAATATGTAGTTTGATGTAGGAACTTTGGTCTTGCTTCTACTTAATTTTTTCTCTATTCCGGCAAATATGTCCATGAGTAATTGAAATTATCACCCCTCAAGGTCTTTTTTTTGAACAACTTTCTGAACGAATTTCTTTTTTGGTAGGGCGCGATACAATTCGACGCTGATCTTTTGGCCAACAGCGAAAGATCTCTTGAAACCCTCGTCAGTGTTGGCATGACTTTGGGCGTCTCCAAAAGGAATGGAGAGCTACAAGTTCCGGATCTACAGAACTGTGCACTTGAATGAGGGAGGTTGGGAAATTTGTACAAGACAATGCATCATAGTCCAAAGCTGTGTAAGTAACTAAATTTGTTTCAGACAGAAGAAAATAATAAGGTCTCCTTGCTCGCTAGCAACTAGGAAGTGTTCGCGTCATTTATTTGTTAGTTCAGTTTTTTCCTACACTTTTAGCCTCGCACTGTCAACACAACAGAACTGGAATTCTTGGTAATGATGCTTCTTTCCTGACCTCCTTGGTGCATCCTGAAGAAAATGTACATATATACTTTAATTCGTGAGATTGAGGTCAATATACAATGGCTTTTGGAGAACCAGATGTCACCTGGAGCCGTCCGATGGCTTGTAGTGAATTTCAACGTGGTTAGTGGCCGTGAAAAGTCTGTGCTACCAGACGCTGCAGCCGCGGTGACCGGAATAGCAACAAGTTGACAAACGACGAAGCAGTGGTGACGGTCTACTGGGTGGAGCAATGATTAATTATATGTCAGATATCGTTGACGTCGTAGAAGGAAGTAGATCCGGATGAATTGGAGTTCTACTAGGACTAGTGAATTTGATTGGGTTATAATCTTATAGATCACTTCAAGTTAGCGAAGGCTCCTGGCAGCAATAAGCGAATAGCACAATAAAGGAAGAAGTGGGCAGCCTTGCACAAGAACATATACACACAAATACAAGAAACTAAATTCGAACCAGCCAGAATCTCCAAGTCCAAATTTAAGCTATACTACTCGAAAGCAATTTTAGATTTAGAGGAGTCCAGGCCGAGAATGAAATGGGAAGCATGGCTTCGCCGATGCGGCATGGTCAAGATTGCTCTTCTTCTCCACACCTTGCTTCTTTTCCTGCTCCTTCTGCTGTTGCTTTTTGTTATGCTTCTCGCGTTGCTTCTTCGTGCTGCCCCCATCTGATTCATGAAGAGACTGCGGCGGCAGCGGCGAAGAGGACTTCCTGGGAAGAACCTTGGCAAGGGATGGCATGCAAGAGAAGCTCATTGCAGCTATGTGACGCTAGTCTCGCTTCAGATATATCTCTCAGCTTGTTCCTTTGGTCTGTTCTTTTGTGTAGGAGAAGCAAGATTTTGGGTACCCTTTTATAGAGATGCTTGCCACTCTTCTCATTTTGTTTGTACTTGTTGTAGCTTCCCACAGGCCCCAAACTTCCAGCGGAAGATTGGTTGCACCTGCACTATTCTGCATCGTACCAATTTGGCTCGCTGTGATGAGTCTGACAGCTGGGCGTTTGGGAGCACCGGGACCTGATCCTAATGGCTAAAGTAGTTGATTAGTTTGTTTGTTTTTTCATTTTTATGGATTGTTGCGCTACTGACAGGTGGTTTATTTATCACCAAATCAAGATGATTACTTAGAACGGAGTGATATTTCTGACTATATTGTTTATGTTTTCACCAAAAGACCGAGGTTCCTTGGCAGGCAAGCTCCGAATGGTTCGGTTTTCTTTCTTTCCTTGGAGTGGGTAGCTTCCTGGGCTCTTAAACCAGTCAATTATTGACAAACGTGGGAGTTTACTGACAAGAGCGACTTTTCAAGATTTGTGATGTAGTTAATTATGAATATTTGTAAGTCGAGATGTGTCAATTATTTATTTATTTTATTTGTATGATTGTCATTTGTGTAAGTGACACATAGTTGTTGGAATATAGCAACAAGGAATATTTCATATATTTTTTTTTCTTGATTTTTTTGGATTTTTTTCCTAATTTTTGGAATTTTTTTTCTAATTTTTTAGTTCTCTAATTGTCTGGATTAAAATTTCTAATATATATTTCTTAAATTTTCTTGCATTTTTTATTTTTTGGAATTTTCTAAAATTTCTTAATTTTTTTTCTTAAATAGTTGAGTTTTTTTTTCATCTCAGTTCCAAAAACAAGGCTAGCGGGCTCCGAGGATATCTCAAAAAAATGCGTTGGGCTCCAAATCCTCAATGGCTGAGGGGATATTTCAAAAAAATAAATCCGTCTTTGGTTGGAGATGCGGGGGATCGAACCCCGTGCCTCTCGCATGCAAAGCGAGCGCTCTACCATTTGAGCTACATCCCCCATTTTGATGGGGTGTGGGATCAAAATTTATTCATTTGTTTAACACCTGCCCTAATTACCTACCGTACAGTCTGTCACACGGGGTTATGTCCGTGCTGCCTTTGTATGCATGAATAACCTTTATGACAAAACTTTTTTTTAGCGCATTTTTTTAAGAAAAAGTAGCCATCTCCAAGGTTTATTTATGCATAGATAAACCGACAAGGAGGGGGATGGAAAGATAATATACCGTACAAGTGTTTACATCTTGAATTCTTCTATTAATGGGAATGATACATCGATAGTTAGCAGGTGAGGAGGCCTATAAGTTGTAACAAATAATAACAACTATTCTTGAAATTGAAAGATCACGCAAAAAATGGTACAAGCAATGAACTTCTCCAGGACTTCTAAGCAGCCAAAGAAGGTGCTCCGATGAATTAAGAAAACCAAGTCAGCACACCATTCGCCTGTACAGAACTCTCTGAAACTAAATGAGCGGTGTTACTGTCAATAACTGAATACCTTCTTCAGTTGCTTCATTGATTAAGCACAAGTCAGCCATGGTCAGAAACTTAGAACACAGCATATTGCAGGCATTTGTAACTTACACTAGGCTCCATATAGCTCATGCAGTAACATTCTGCATCAGGTGTCTATGCTTATAGAACCACAATGTCAGGTGGTCAAAGTAGATCTCGGGGTAAACCAAAAAGATCATAAATGGTTCTCATTGATTGTACATGTCTTGCAGAAATATAACAAACTTGCCTATGAAAGGTCTATTCTGAAAATATCCATCACTGTCCAACCTTTTACTTTCTTAATGTGGCAAGTCATAATATATGAAATGTGTCAATACTAGTGATTTTCATGAATTTACGCATGTTACCAATTGTGGGTCATTGCCAGTAGTCCCCACAGGAACATGAACCACCTCTAAAGTGATGGAAGCGAATTGGACCTCTCAAGATGATTTCTCTATTTTCACTCTCTGATATCAATTTCATTGTCAAGTGGAAGTCACGGAAAACTCTCAAGTTCTTCATTACCCTTACAGGCGGTGAATGTGGCAAATGAATCATTCCAAGCGCCACTTCTAACTTTTCACTGTGGCAATTCATCAAACTTTGGTCCCTACTAACGATGCAATCTGACTCTTTTCTGGCATTATCAGCAGTCACCAACTTTTCTAACTTCAAAAGCATATCGTTCTCAGGATGGGACTGTAAATGTATTTTGGATTAAAGTATTTGGGAGAGATTTCTTCTTAATTATATACAATAGTATTGGACTTGAGTCTATGGATCTGCATACATATACACATATACAGTAACATCCCCCTCAAACTTAGGATGGGACTGAAAACTCAGACATATTGAGTTTGGATAGGAGAAAACTATGATGCTCCTAAGTTTGTGCTTTAGTGAAGAAGTCAGCAATCTGAAGCTTCGAAGGCACGTATTGAAGAGCAATCGTTCCAAGATGACAATGAGACCGGGTGAAAGATACATCAACACCAATATGCTTGCTCATCTCACGTTTCACTGGGTCCTTGGCCATCTGAATGGCACTAGTGTTGTCACACAATAAGGAGGTGGAGGTAGAACACTCAACACCAAATTCAGCCAACAGCCATCGAAGCCAAATGATCTTTCTGATAGTAGCAGCCAAAACCCGAAGCTCAGCCTCAGCACTGGACGTGGAAACTGCAGTCTGTCTCTTAGACTTCCAACTGAGTAAGGAAGTCCCAAGAAACACGCAATAACTTGTGACAGAGCGTCGATCATCAGGGTTGGTCGCCCAAGTAGCATCGGAGTAGGCATAGAGCCGTAGAGGACTCGATCTACTGTAGAACAATCCTCGAGACACTGTCCCACGGAGATAGTGCAACACGCGGAGTAGATGACTATAGTGAACAGAAGTCGGCACACTGACAAACTGACTGAGAATATGAACTGCATGAGCTATATCAGGTCGAGTGACTACCAAGTAGACAAGACTACCAACAAGATGCCTATATCGAGACGGATCCCCAAGTGAAACACCATCAGTGGAACGGAGCTGAGCTCGAAGCTCCATGGGTGTGCTGGCCGTCCGTGTATCTGTGATAGCAGAGTGAGCAAGGAGATCCTGAGTGTAACGCTGCTGTGATATATAGTATTGATTGAAGGATGCCGACTAGAGGGGGGTGAATAGGCGGTTTTTCTAATTTTAATTTTAATTGAGTGGTTTACAACCTAAATTGCAATATCACTACACAAATGATATAGATGATGGCACAAAGTAAGTTTTGCAATCCTAAAGAGACAATGACAATAATTCAATTTCTAGAAGTATGAAGCAAGTAATAAAGGTAACCGAAAGAAATCGAATTTTTTCCCTAGGTTTCAGAAATTTGCCGATTTCCACTACTCCTTGTTGAAGCACTCTTCACTAGAGCTTTTGCTTCGATTCCACTAGAGGTAGCCCTTCTCCTCTCCGGATAGGCGAGCTCTGAGCCTTTACACCCAACCGCCGGACCTCTCCGACACACACCGTCGATGGAGAGATCGCCGGACCTCCCGGGTCGTCTAGGTGACGGCAATCACCAAAAGTAATAAGCCTAGAACTTTTCTTGATCAACCTCAAAGCTTGAAGAACAAGTATGCAAATGTAAATGGCTCAATTTCAAACTCTTTCAACTAGCTCTCAACCCTTTTGCTAAAAAATTTGCTTCAAATGCAAGAAGAGGTGTGCGAGAGGCTTTGCAAGCTGTTACACTGAGTTTTGTAGATGAAATTCGTGTGTGTGCAGCTCCTCAAACAGTAGAGGTATATATAGATTCAGAAAAACGGTCGTTTTCAAGAAAACTGGGCGAAAGTTGTACTGGCCGGACATTGTCTGGCCATATCGGACAATGTCCGATCAGTACAAAAAACTTGACCGTTACTCACGTATTTTTCGATTGTCAGTAGCCGTTTAAAACATTTTGTGAAGGCCGGACGAAAGGCATTTGTTCGGACAAAAAGTCCAGAAAAATGGATATGTCTCTGTTAACACTCACGTTTAACAGCTCATATACAGGCCGGACGAGAGGGATTTGTCCGGACAAAAAGTCCGGACAAATAGATATGTCTCTGTTGACACTTGCCTTAACACCTCACAGAGAATATATAGGCCGGACATTGTCCGGCCACATTGGACAATGTCCGGTACGTCCCGGACAAAAACCCCCGGACGGATTCATTTGTCTCAACGAAACCTGCCATAGGAAATGTACTGGCCGGACATTGTCCGACCATTTCGGACAATGTCCGGCCTATATCGGACAGTTGCTCCGGACAAGTTTATTTGTCTCTGTTTTCGTTTTACAATTTTCAGAGGAAGTTTGTATTGGCCGGACATTGTCCGGCCAGTTCAAAACGAAAACAAGATTTCAGATTTTTACTCAAACTCAATTATGAACTACATGCGTATGCAAATATATTTCCAAAGACTTCAAGATTGATCAAATGACTTGTACTAAAACCTCTCTTAATAGTACGACCATCTAAACTAGAAATTTTCAAAAATAAAAACGCTAGGTTTAGATACTTGTACTTTTGTCGGAGTTTTTCATCATTCTTGCTTCATGAGGTCTCGATAATCTTGATTTGCACTTTTGTGATGCTCCCACCTCTTTTTAACCTGAGTCTCAAATACATAGGTTAATCATATATATTACGGATGTCATTAATCACCAAAACCCTAATCAGGGCTTAAGATTCAACATATAGTACCCCCCTCAGCAGGAAGAACCTTAAGTCCCAAAAAATAGCGCAAAGGGCCCAAATCAGACATGAGAAATTGTTCACTCAGGCGTTGCTTCACAAAAGTAATATACTGCATATCATCACCGGTGATCAACATATCATCCACATATAACAATATGAGAGTCTGACCATGAGGAGAAAGATGTGTGAACAAGACAGGATCATGAGTACTAGCCGTAAAACCAGCTGCGACAATGACAGCGCAGAAGCACTCAAACCAGACACGAGGGGCCTGTTTGAGGCCATAGAGAGCACGTCGAAGACGACACACATGACTAGCTGGAACTGAAACACCTAGTGGAGGCTGCATGTAGACCTCCTATAAATCACCATGAAAAAATGCATTCTTGACATCCATCTGAGAGATAGTCCAAGAACGAACAGCAGCCACAGCCACAAGAGTACGAACAGTAGTCATGTGAGCGATAGGGGAAAAAGTCTCATCATAGTCCCGACCATACTCCTACTGAAAACCACGAGCAACAAGGCGAACTTTGTAGCGCTCAACAGAACCATCAGACCGAGTCTTTATCTTGAACACCCACTTGCAGGTAATTGGAACAGCATGTGCAGGTAAAGAAACAATCTCCCATGTGCCTATGCGATCTAAAGCTGCCAACTCCTCGGCCATGGCCAACTGCCACTCAACACTAGCAACAGCCTCCTGGTATGTATGCGGCTCAGTAGTAATAGTTGCAGAGAGAGTATAACGAGTAGGGGAGCAATAGTAGAGCGATCACGAAGATCATACCGTGGTAGGGCGACAAGCTCCAGCTCAGGCGGATCATCAACAGGGACACTATTAGTACTGGCCAGCAGAACAAGACGAGGTGGTTGAGGAGGGCGAGGGCGACGACTATAAGAGTGAAATATCAGTGGGCGAGGAAGTGGAGGTGGTGGTGGTGGAGGACGCGCTAGGAGAGAAATGGAGGGAACGACGGGTGAAGGTGAATCGCCCGGTGAAGCGGGAACAGGAGAGGAAATAGAAGATGCCGTGACGGGACGCGAGAGAAAAGACAGTGACTCAGGGGGACACACACGAGGGGTGGTAGGAGAGTGAAATAATGGACGATCCTCAACAAAGGAAACGTCACGGGAAAAACGCAGGCGACGAGCATGAGGATCATAACACCGATAGCCCTTATGCTTAAGACTGTACCCAAGAAAAACACACTCAATAGACTGCGAGGTCAGCTTTGTGCGTTCTCAAGGGGCAAGTAAGACGTAGTAAGTGCACCCAAACACACGGAGATGAGCATATGT
The DNA here is from genome assembly GCA_019359835.1 of Pharus latifolius. Classification (NCBI taxonomy): domain Eukaryota; kingdom Viridiplantae; phylum Streptophyta; class Magnoliopsida; order Poales; family Poaceae; genus Pharus; species Pharus latifolius. The sequence goes on from CM033319.1 coordinate 2,082,909, forward strand.
GATACGGGGGTGCCCGATCTTCACGACGTAGGATCGTTGATAACTCGTTGATTCGTGTAACCTGACGAACCGATGGCGCCAACCACTGTCAATACAGCAACCTGCGACAAAAGAATTCGCCCAACCACACGCTTTGATCGTTGTCTACTTGACCACGCAAAAGTAGACGCACTGTTCCTGCAATCAACGAAAAAATTACAAGAACAATGGTAAAGAGAATAACTCCCAATTCTAGGCGGTGGCTTATGAGCACAAACCCTAGAACAAGAGCAAAAACTTCTCTGAAAATATTTGTGTATTCAATTCGTAGTTGTCTCAAAACTATGACCATGCCTCTCTTTTATAGAGGGTGGTATTTACAAAAGATAGAAGGTTTAAACTAAACTTTCAATCTGAATCTAATTCAAAACGGAATAAAAATCCTAACATACTATAAAGATAAAAGAAGTTCGGAATTAATCTTCTCGTTCTCGGATTCGGATTCGGACTGGGACTGGACTTTTTTCTTCTGTGCAGTTGTTACTCTTTTAGGTCTCCTAGTTGCATACGATGTCGGAATTTAATGATTCTTGATTTGTTGGAAAGCTATTTTCAATAACTTTCCAACAAGTACTCATGCAATCCAATTGGACATCTGTTCTGAGAATGGTGCTTGGTCGAAGTGGCTGGTCGAACGCGGGTCGGCAGACTGCAGGCTGAGCAGAATTCTTTTGGTTGTAGCGGTTGCAATCCTTGACGGAATCGAGTGATCTTGGGCTTGTTGGAAAACTTAGGAAATTCTCTTTCCACTCAGTAGGTGTACGACCAGAATTGATGAAGTTCTTTAGTCCATACGTGGCTATATCCTTTCTGTTATGCTCTCTTTATATCTAATCAATATTAAACAAGAGCTATTAGGTAGCAGCATATTCTCATCATAATTTAATTCTTTAAAGAACAAAGTCATCTGTTGATGTAGTTGTTTGGCTCTCGCTCGAGTGATTGGTCCTGTATGTTCCTTTAGTCGAGCACTAGTGCTATTAGTGCTAGGGATGTCCTCATCAATATGTGGGTGGAGCAGGAAGTAAGAGTTTTATGGGGCACTTGCCATCAAGATGAGTGGACGGCTGAAAATTTATGAGATAAATAGCCGTGGAAACTGCCTCAGCCCAGAAATGATGTGGGACATGAAAGGAGATAAGAAGTGTACGAGCAGTCTCAAGAATATGACGATGTTTGCGCTCGGCAACACCATTCTGAGGATGGGCACCAGGACAAGAGAGTTGTGGAAGAGTGCCCTGATCCGCAAGAAACTGTCAAAAAGCATGGGAAATGTACTCTCCACCAGAGTCAGATTGGAAAATCTGAATGCTAGTAGAGAACTGAGTACGAATCATGCGAGTGAAAGTTTGATATATCGATAAAAACTCAGAACGATGAGACATGAAGTAAATCCAAGTATATCTACTATAATCATCAACAAAGATAACATAATCTTTATGCCCACCCTTAGACACAAAAGGAGTAGGACCCCATACATCAGAATACACTAAGGCAAAAGGATGGTTAGTACGAGAGACACTAGAGCTATAGGGGAGTTATAGCTGTTTACCAAGCTTACAACCCTGACAGACAAAACGCGACCTAGTCGCAACAGGACCTAAGACACCCCGACGCATGAGTGCAGAGAGACGCGACTCACAGAGATGACCCAGTCGATGATGCCACTAAAAGGAGTCGGTCGTAAAAGCAGCAAAAGATGATGATGTAGAAGCGGCAGAAGGACCAGGCAGAGGTAGAAGGTGAAGATAATCCAGCACATAGAGACGACAAGAAGAGTCTCTACGGCGATGGCCAGTACCAAGTAGCCTGCCTGTCTGACGATCCTGCACATAGCAAAAAAGCTCATCAAACCCAATAAAACAATCTCGATCAGCAAGTTGCCCCACTGAAATGAGACTCATAGATAGCTGTGGAACATGAATAACATCCGGTATGGTGAACTGAGCAGAAGAAATGCAGCCCTGAGAAGTAGTAGGCAAAGATGTACCGCAGGCTGATCGGATGTGCAGGCCATCAGTAACCGGTTGACACGAGGTCAACTGGGAATCGTCGGGTGTGACGTGAAAACTGGCACCTGAATCCAGATGGTGATCGGGGGAATCCGTACCTGTCGACGAAGCAGGTGGAGTGGCCAAGCCAGCAGACGCACCAAAAGAAGGCAGAGGAGTAATGCTGAAAGTCGAAGTAGCAGGAGAGCGCTGCTGCTGAAAATCGCCTGAAGCTGCGAGTTCTGAAGGAGCAACTCCTGAAACTGCGCCGACATCACCTGAAGCTGAGTGGCGGAGGAGGAAGCTGCATCCTCCACAAAGGCAGCAAAGGGAGCAACACCGCCACGAGGAGGTCGAGGCGGACGTCGATCAATAGCAGAATCACCTCGAGGGTGTTGGATCAAGGATGCCGACTAGAGGGGGGGTGAATAGGAGGCTTTTAAAACTTAAAAACTTAAAGCAAATAAAGAACAAATAATATAAGCAAAGGGAAAAGAGAACGAACACAATGATTTTTACCGAGGTATCGGAGACTCGCCCAGTCTCCACTAATCCTCGTTGAAGCACTCAAATCACTTGAGTCTTGCCTCAATACTCACGAAGAGTATTATCAACTAAGGTTGCTCCTTGTCCACTCCGGAAAGGCGAGCACCGATGCCTTGTACACACTTGCCGAGCCTCTCCGACAATCTCCGAACAGAGAGATCAACGGCCACGCCTCCGAACCGTCTAGGTGAGGGCGCTCACCAAGAGTAAAAGGCAGCGAGGTCTTCTCTAGACCTCCAAACACGCACCGAGAAGCTAAGTGGATGCAAATGCAAAAGAACAGAAACTCTCGGTGGATCGGAAAGCACTCGACTTGATCAAAAGATCAAGATTTTATATAAGAAACTAATGCTCAAGAGTGTATATGAAATGCTGCTGCTTGTTGTGTAAAACTTATGCCCAAAGCCCCTTTTTATAGCCTCAAGAAGCAAATGAACCGTTGGAGTTAGGGCTGAAAATCAGCAACCCAAACTGACAGTCAGTTATGCAAACTGACAGTCAGTTTAGTGCACAACGGCCGACAAAATTTACGGACGAAAACTTTGCTAGCCGTTTGCAGCCAAAACAGGAAAGCTGGAACACGAAACTGACAGTCAGTTATACAAACTGACAGTCAGTTTGTGTACTAGCTCGACCAGAAACAAATAGAAACACAGTAAAACACTCTCTGGTCGAAACCCCAACTGACAGTCAGTATGGACAAACTGACAGTCAGTTTAGTACAAAAAATTTGAGACCAAAAAACACCCTCTCTGGACAATTGTCAGTTACACTAAACTGACATTCAAACTGACAGTTAGTTATGCAAACTGACAGTCAGTTTTGCAAACTGACAGTCAGTTTGAACAAAAACAGCTATAACTTTAAATCCAGAAATTCAAAAGAGGTGTTTAATAGCTCGTTTGAAAGATAATTTCAAGGGCTACGTTTTTGTCAACAGAAGCAAAAGCCAGATCTGCCTAGATCTTTCTGAAAAATGCAAATACTCTTCTGCTGTCAAAAACTGAACTGAAAAACAGATTTTTCCAAATAAGACCAAAAGCAAATCCACATAAAAATGATGCGATGCAATGACCTAACATTCTCGGTTTGTGCTGGAGATAAAAAGAGGACTTTCGCTACCCCTCTTTATAGTACGGTTAAAGCTAGAAAGAATTTTTCCTAACCGATCATCTCCACACGCCAAGATCGGTAAAATATAAAAAACTTGTAATACCTGAGGTCTTTCGCATCTTCACGATTTTCGACTTATCTTTTGCTCTTTGCTACTTGTGCTTTTATTTTACGTCGAGTTCTTCTTGTATTCTGTGCATATCTTCCCAACGCAAATCTGTATCAAATAAACTCAATAGCACAATTAGTCCGGAACACTTTGTTTTCATTAATCATCAAAATTAGGGTTAGGCATGAAGGCCTAGATGCAACAGAGGGCGCCAAGCAGGCGGTGCCAACTCTGAATGAAGCCAAAAGCAGCGCTCAGAAGTATGACCACGCTTGTTGCAGTGAGTACACACTACAGAAGCACGGACAACAGCGGCCGCTGGCACCTGAATGAGAGCATCAACAGACGCTGAGGTAACAGCGAGGACTGAGAGGTGCTGCTGAGAGGCGGAGGCCACAAGCGACTGAGTGCGCAGACGGGTCTCCACAGCAAGAACGGCCGCGAGAGCATCATCCAGGGTCGGAGGAGTCACACGACCAAGTAACTGGGCACGAATGCTCTCGAACTCCGGGCGAAGCCGCATGACAAAAGCAAACATGCGGGATCGTGCCTGATGACCACGAACAGCAGTACAGCTGGAGCAGCTGGTGCTCAGAGAGGGGGCAAGTGCATCCATCTGACGAGTGAGAGCACTGAAAGCACTGTGGAATGCCTGCACAAACAAATCCCCCTGCTGAAGATGCTGGAAACGCTGCTCGAGAGCATACAACTGATCAGAGCTGTCTTGCACATGGATCTTTGTCAAATGCGTCCACATCGCCTGAGTAGAAGGAAGCATGGAAATCTCCATCCGGATGTCCATGACTACGCTGTTGCAGATGAGTTGCATAGCTCGATCATCATCAGCGACCCATACCTTGACGACATCTAAGGGGGCCGTGCGAGCCGACTCTGTGAGATGAGACAGCAAATCAAGACCCCTCAGATTGACGTGGGCGGTGGTGGACCACTGAGGATAGTTGGAGCCATTAAGCTTGATGTCCAACACGGGAAGAGCATCACGAACCATAGAGAAGGCTAAAGTGGCTCAACGAAGGGAGCAACTCACGGCTCAGCTCAAAGATAGCCCATGCAGATCATTCACGGGCAACGGCTCGAGGTCGGACTTACGGCTCAGCTTGAAACTTGGCTCACGCTCAACTCAAAACGCGGCTTTGGCTCGACTCAAAACTCGTCTCATGGCTCGATTTGAGACTCAGCTCATGGCTCGGCTTGTGGCTTTTCTCCCGGCTCGGACCACGGCTCAGCTTTCGGCTTTTCTCCCGACTCAGATCTAAAATGCACGGATCTGTGGCAAGAGGCCTCAGATCTTTAGATTGAAGACGGTGGAGGCAACGACGACCACACGACCGGGGGGAACGTGAGAGCGCTCGAGGTCGTGCTAGGCCCCGGCGATGGCGCTCGGCGAAGATGTGGCCTCTTGCAACAGCGGCGCTCGGCGACTCGATACGCGGCTCCTCGACAGGTGGCGGCAACGGTGCAACAGGCGAGGGCGACAACAGCTCCTCGGCAAACGGCGACGACGATTGAAAGCGGCGGCACGAGCTAAAACTGTAGCTCTGATACCATGTGAATGTATTTGGATTAAAGTATTTGAGAGAGATTTCTCCTTAATTATATACAATAGTATTGGGCTTGAGTCTATGGGCCTACACACAAACAAAGACTTGTCACCAGTGTTAAAAATAGTCAATTGAACTGTTTCCTAGTTTTCTGTTAGTATACAGAATATTCTCCACGTCGTTGTAATCTGTTGCTGTTTTCATGTTTGACTCCTTCACCTGCATGTAATCATTCAACAGTATATATACATGCGTAAGTCGTCCAACTGAAGCGTGGCATTACATCTTAATCTTTATATGGTAGCAGAGCCTGTGGATCCTAAACACCATGCCTTCTACTGAATCATCAGCCACCTCCAATGCAGTAGGCTTGACTAATTCAGCTGGCCTGCTTCTCACTCCCTCCTTTTCTCATTTCATCAATGTCAAGCTCGGCCGCGACAACTCTCTCCTATGGAAGGCGCAACTCATTCCATACCTGCGGAGCCAACAGTTGCTGGGCTATGTAGATGGCTCCGTAGGTATGGAATGAGTTGCGCCTTCCAAACGAGATAGTTGTCGAGGCCGAGCCTGACATTGATGAAATGAGAAAAGGAGATAAGTCGTAACTCCGCCGCTCACCATTGTTCAAGAAGGCGAAACACAGAGAGGTGCAAATCCTGAATATACAGTTTGGTTTCAAAAGGACCAACTCGTTCTTAGCGTGCTGCTCTCATCCATGACTGAAGAGGTTCTTGCTCGAGTCCTCTTCCTCACCAGCTCTGCTGAGGTATGGCAAACTCTCGAACAAATGTTCGCCTCTCGCTCGAGAGCGAGGATCCTACAAATACGACTTCAATTGTCAAATTTGCAAAAGAAAGATATGTCAGCCACTGATTACTTCAACAAGGTCAAAGGATTGCCCGACACAATGGCAGCTATTGGCCATCCTCTGCAAGATGAGGAAATTGTGTCCTACCTTCTTGCCGGCCTTGGCACGGACTACCTAGTCACATCCGTGTCAACGCGTGCAGAAGCAATTTCTCTGCATGATTTGTATGCCCACATGATCAGTCATGAGCTCAGGCTTGAGCACAACAACACCACTCTCCACATGACTTCCTCGGCCAACAGTGTCATTAGAGGAGGCCGTCCCAACTTTGGAAGACGAGGCCGTGGCCGTGCGCGTACATCATCTGGACAAAGACACAACAACAACACCAACCGATCTATGTGCCAAATCTGCGGCAAACAAGGCCATGACGCTTTGCGGTGCTATCACCGTTTCGGCCACGGCAACCAACCAGAAGATCGCCGGATTGCTGCAGCTGCCTCCGCCGTGTCCTATGACGTTGAGCCAAACTGGTATGTCGACACAGGAGCAACGGATCACATCACCAGCGATCTCGACAGACTCACCGAGAAGGAAGGCTACAACGGCACGGATCAAGTGCGAGTGGCAAGTGGAACAGGTTTGCACCTCTCTCATATTGGACACTCTTCATTTACTGGTTCTTCTTCTCGTCCTTTACATCTTCGAAATATTCTTCATGTTCCACTTATCGATAAACATCTTGTGTCTGTTCGAAAATTCGCTTACGATAATAAAGTATTCTTCGAATTTTATCCTAATTCCTTCTGTATAAAGGATCTCTTCACAAGGAGGTTGCTTCATCGCGGCCAGTGTAAAGGTGGCCTTTACACCTTGGGAGATTTTCAACAATCTGCACCTCTGAAGTATCCATCTCATCATTCTCTTGCTACTGTCAAGGTTTCTCAAGAACGATGGCATCAACGACTCGGCCACCCCTCTCTTCCTGTTATTTCTCATGTTCTCAATTCAAATAATGATCCAAATTTGTCTTGTTCATTGAATAAAGATTCCCATGTTTGCGATGCTTGTCGACAGGCGAAAATCCACCAACTTCCTTATAATTCCTCGTCTCGCATTTCTACTGCTCCCCTTGGGCTCATTCATACAGATGTATGGGGTCCAGCCCTTCCATCTGTAAATGGGTACAGATACTATTTGAGTTTTGTTGATGATTTTAGCAGGTTTACTTGGCTGTACCTTCTAAGGAACAAATCAGACGTTGAACAAATATTCTTTCAGTTCCAAACTCACGTTGAACATCTTCTCAATTAAAAAATTCGAGCAGTTCAATCTGATTGGGGAGGCGAATTCCATAAGCTCCACAAGTATTTTCAAACCACTGGTATAGCTCATCGTGTCTCCTGTCCACATACACATCAACAAAACGGGTTAGTAGAGCGAAAACACCGTCACATAGTAGAAGCTGGTCTAGCCTTATTAGCTCAAGCTTCCATGCCAACACGATTTTGGGATGAAGCATTTCTTACTGCCTGCTACCTCATCAATAGGCTTCCATCTCGTGTGATCAACTACTCCACTCCTCTGTCTCGACTTCTCAATACATCTCCTAACTACTCAATGTTAAGTGTTTTCGGGTGTGCTTGTTGGCCGAACTTCGACCATACAATACACGTAAACTTCAATTTCGGTCGCAACAATGCATATTTATTGGGTACAGTAACCATCATAATGGATATAAATGTTTCCAAAGATCAACAAGACGAGTTTTCATTTCCAGAGATGTTGTATTTGACAAGTCTTGTTTTCCTTTTGCCAACAAATCTGAATCCAACTCTCCACTTGTTCATAGTTCATCCATTACTGTCTTACCTTCTCTCGTCAGTCCACCACTTTTCCCTTCTAATGAACCAATAACTGAAAGTGTTCAGTTGCGAGCTCGTGCACCTGTTTTATGTGACACTAACACCACTGTGCCTGAGCAAATTTCTGCAGGTATTCCTCATATTGAAGGGTCTTCAGCAACTGAATCTACTCCTCCTACTGTTGAGGACACCGTCAGTTCAACCAGAGTTCATCAAATGCGAACTCGACTTCAGGACAATGTCATCAGGCCCAGAAGATTCACTTATGGAACAATTCTTTAGACAACCAACAAAAGAGCTTTCACTGCCACACACTTTCTTTCAGATGTACCCAGCTCTCATGTTCAGGCCCTGCAGCATCCAAGATGGACCGAAGCTATGAATGTTGAATATGCTGCCCTCTTGAAGAACAAGACCTGGCACCTAGTGACTCCACACCCAACAGCCAACATTATTGATTGTAAGTGGGTATTTAAAATCAAACATAATTCGGATGGCTCAATTAACAAGTATAAAGCTCGCCTCGTAGCGAAAGGCTTCAAGCAACGCTATGGGATCGATTATTTTGATACCTTCAGTTCGGTTGTGAAGCCCACTACAGTTCGACTTGTTTTGTCAGTAGCTGTGTCTCAAGGATGGAATCTCCGACAACTTGATATTCAAAATGCTTTTCTTCATGGTGTTTTGCAAGAGCATGTATACATGAGGCAGCCACCTGGTTTTGAAGATCCTAAATATCCTAATCATGTTTGCAAACTCTTTAAGGCACTGTATGGACTGAAACAAGCACCACGGGCCTGGTTTTCTCGCCTGAGTATGAAGCTCCAAGAGCTCGGTTTTGTCTCTTCTAAAGCTGACCCCTCTCTTTTCATTCTCAGAACATCTGCAGTTACAATTTATGTGTTGATCTATGTTGATGACATCATTGTCACCAGCTCTTCTACACCTGCCATTGACAAGCTTGTGCAACAACTCACCCAAGACTGCATATTTCCTGGGTGTCGAAGCCAATAACACAAAGGAAGGTCTACTGCTCACTCAACGGAAATATCTCTCTGATTTATTGCTGAAGAACAACATGCATAATTGCAGTCCTGTCTCCACTCCTATGTCACACACTGATAAACTTCTCAAGCATAATGGAATACTTCTGTCAGTTGAGGATACTACTCAATATCTCAGCACAGTTACGCCCTTCAATATTTTACCCTTACTAGGCCCGATATCTCGTATGCCATTTAATAACGTCTGTCAGTATCTTCATGCTCCAACTGACACCCTGGGGGGGCAGTGAAAAGGATTTTATGATAGATCAAAGCTACATCTTCTGAAGGATTGCTTATTCGGCGCTCTCGCACTCAACTTCTCAGTGCCTTCTCTGATGCAGACTGGGCCGGCTGCTCCGATGATCGGCGTTCAACAGGAGGGTTTGCCATATTTCTTGGCCCCAACTTGGTGTCGTGGAGCTCCAAGAAGCAGCCCACTGTCTCTCGTTCAAGTACCGAAGCAGAATACAAGGCACTTGCAAATGCCACAGCTGAAGTCATTTGGATACAATCGCTGCTCGAGGAATTATGTGTTTTCCAAAGTCGAGCGCCGTGTTTATGGTGTGACAACCTCGGTGCGACTTATCTTGCTGCAAATCCAGTATTCCATGCTCGCACAAAACACATTGAAGTTGATTTTCATTTTTTCCGTGAAAGAGTTGCAGCTAAGTTGCTGGATGTTCGATTTATCTCTTCTACCGATCAAGTAGCTGATGTGTTTACAAAAGCTTTAGCTCGAGAACCTTTCCGTCGCATTTTACACAATCTCAACATTACTTCGACCAGTTGAAATTGAGGGAGGATGTTAGAAATAGTCAATTGAACTGTTTCCTAGTTTTCGGTTAGTATACAGAATATTCTCCACGTCGTTGTAATCTGTTGCTATTTTCATGTTTGACTCCTCCACCTGCATGTAATCATTCAACAATATATATACATGTGTAAGTCCACCAACTGAAGCGTGGCATTACATCTTAATCTTTATGAACAGCAACAAGAGAGTGAACTCCCGACCTTAGTTCATCCAACTAAAGCCCGGCTCTTTCTTCACACCTCGCTCTTTCATCATATCCCTACTTTTTGATGCCAAGGAAAGTTCCCCACTATCCAAGTACTTGTTGTAAAGAAGTACATAGGATGCAGAGGAAGCAGGCTCCAGTTTCATCATCCGCTTTGCAACAAGTTGGCCCCTCTCAACATCTCCATGGATACGACATGAGGCCAGCAAAGACTGCCAAACTACAGGGTCATTGTGGAAGCTCGAATCCCTTATGAAATCCTCAGCATCAGCTAGCCTCCCAGCTCGTCCAAGGAGATCGACAACACAAGTGCAATGCTTTATGGTTGGGATCAACCTATATTCCTTATTCATTATTTCGTAATACCTGCATGAAACCATCCAAGCAGATAAACCTGTGAGACAAAAGTGTCACTCGACAGTAAGACACAGTCTAGTTTATTTCTCTTACATTACCCTCCATCTTTTGTGCTAAGCAGTGCTAGTTTACATCCTTTGTCTAAAATGTTACTCCATACTGCATAGTTTGGATTATTATGAGTTACCTTCTGAACACAGTGATGGAAATTGGAATGTTTAGTTAAGTTCTCTATTGTGTTTTTTTTTTTTTTTTTTTTTTTTTTTTTGTGGAGAAGAGTTAACTTCTCTATTGTCATCTGCTGTATCATTACCAGACTACTAGCTTGATCAGTTGATCCTGTCAGACCAGAAGGAAAAAGCTACTAGGTTGGTTCATGCAGTTAAACACATTACACTGTTGCTATAATGGAGAAGCCTCACATAGTATCAAAATCACTTTCTAGAATACCATAGTGCAGTTAAAAGATTTTCTGAAGCAAGAATTGACAAAGACTGAGAGATGCATCAGTAGTTATATGAATAATCTTATTAGAAGATGAAAAATAAATTTACCTGAGTCCCTCATCAACCAATCCTCCATGGCTGCAAGCAGTAAGGACACCAAGAAAAGTAATCTCATTTGGCACTACCTTTGCATCCACCATTTCATTGAAGAACTGCAAAGCATCCCTCGCACAGCCATGTTGTGCATGGCTTGATATCACTGCAGACCATGAGATGACATTATGTGATTCCATCTCCTGAAACATTTGAGTTGCAGCATCAACATCCCCTGACCTAGCATACATATGTATGCAGGAGTTCCCCATGACAGTGAACCGATCGAAACCAGATTTAATGGCAAGGCACCGAACTTGCACACCAGATCTTGCAACAGCCAAATTGGCGCATGCAATTATCACGCTTGATATAGTGAAAAGATCAGGTTTCAGTCCAGCATTTAGTGATTCATGAAACAAGTTCAGTGCCTTCTCAAAAAGCTCATTCTGAACACACCCTGATATCATCGCTGTCCAGGTGACAATATCGTGCTTAGGAATAGATTTAAAACATCTGAATGTATCTTCCATACTACCAGAGTTTGAGTACAAGTCAATGAGTGCACTCCCAATGAAGTCGTCACACTGGAAATTGTGCTTGAACACTTGCCCATGTATTTGCTTACCAAATTCAAACTCACCTGCCAAGTTACACGCCTTCAGCACGCTGGAGAATGTGAACTCAGTTGGCTGCATCCCGCAACTAAGCAACTCTGAATACAGGCCTAATGCCTCTTTCGTGACTTCCTTACCAGCCGCAACATCGTCCCGACAGAATCCAGCGATCATGGTGTTGAACACAACCACATTGGGGCAGCGCACCAACTTAAAAAGTGCAACAGCTTCACGCAAGGCCCCTTTCTTTGCATGCAGATCAATCATTGCGCTCGCAAGAAACACGTCAGAGTCCAACCCAGCCTTCACCATGCATCCATGAATCGCCTCTCCAATATCGACAGCATTGCCACCAACGTTGGAGCAACACTTGATGACACTCCCAAGAGCGAAAGAATTCAACCCCACCCCAAACCAGCGCATCTGACCAAACACCCTCAGCATCTCCTCGTCCAAACCAGCCCGGACATACCCGGAGATCAACGAGTTCCACGAGACGTCGTCCCGCTCCACGGCGACGTCGAAGACCCGCCTCGCCTCTTCCATCTCGCCGCACTTGGCATACATGCTGATAAGCGAGTTGGACAAGAAACCGCCCTTCGCGAGCCCGTGAAGAACAGCTAGCGCATGCACTGCCTTCCCCGCCTTCACGTCCCCGGCGCGCGAGCAGGCGGCGAGCGCGACCGCGTACGTGAACCGGTCAATCTTGATTCCTGCGCTCCGCGCATGTATGAAAGTCTCCAAAGAAAGGCTAATGAGGCCGGCGCGGGAGTAGGCGTCGATGAGGACGTTGAAGGAGACGGCGTTGCGGAGGGGCGTTTCGTCGAGCAGGAAGCGGGCGGCGAGGGGGCTGCCGAAGTGGCAGTAGGCGGCGAGGAGGGAGTTGCGGAGGAAGAGGGAGGGGGAGGGGTGGGCGCGGGCGACGTGAGCGTGGACGGCCGCGACGTGGGAGAGAGCGGTGCATGAGCGGAGAAGGTGAAGGTAGAAGGTGTCCAGGGAGGGGAACGGAAGGTGGCGGCCGCGGCGGCATCTCAACCTCGGCATGGAGAGGCGGGAGATTTGCACTGGAGCAAGAGAGTAACCGTCTACTATTTACCGATGCCTGTTGTTTGAGACTAATGGCAGGCTCAAACCAGATGCTTTAAACACTTCAGCTCTTTGCACTTTGACTTGTACTGAAACTCGTTTGAGAGAGTTTAACATTTTGTTAGAAATGGTTTTTTTAGTATTTTTCAGATAAACTGAGGAAGAGAGATTTAACCTTTTGTCCGAAATATTTTTTTAGTTTTGCAGTACTTTATTTAAATGGATTTAAATTTATCCGAGAAACTTCTCTTGTTTTATCCTGTTTAGAAAAACTTAATCTTCAAATAGTTTTAAACTCAAATTGGAGCTCTCCTAGATGGAATCTTTCGTCTTGGTGCAGAAAATCTTTCATATAAGTAGAGGAACATATGGTGGTTTTAATCTACTGTACATTGTCCAAGAATTGACAGCAAAAACAATTAGATGATTTTTTTCAAATATTCTGGAGTTTATTGCGAGAAAAATTCTGCAAGCAGTCTATTATGTCTAGCCACCGACAACACCTTGTAAAGCAAATATTTCGCAGATTAAAGCCTTCGAACAGTATTTGCCGTCCTGAAGACAGCTTTCAAGAGAAATGTACCGTCTTCTCATTTTTCATCTCAACACTTGTAACCATCCGACTGTTTTTGTTTGAACACTAAACCATCCAATCTTCGTTGAATAGCAAGTTCACTCGTTCTAAACCAAAGGCAAAATGAAAGCTGCAAGAAAACGCTGCCATTTGATCCATGTAGAACGAGAGAACTGTACGAAAGAAGGTTTGACCGACAAGCATGGCTTGTTCATCGAGAGAACAGCATCCAACCTAAACCACATCAAGGCTTTCACCCAAATGACCAAATGGGGTTATACTCATGACCGTCAAAACGCAAATAGCACCTAATAGCGCACAAAATAGACGAGCTGACCACTGATTTGATTTTGATGTATGATACGTCAGGGCAGGAAATTCTACTTATACGACGTGGGCTGATCAGACAATTTAGCATTCACCATTTCATTCACGGTAAAGGCTCAGATATGAAGAAAAGAAAAAAAAAACAGAAAATACACAAGATCAAAAATAACAGCGAGTACACTTCAAAACATAAGTCATAGTTCTCCATGATAACAATTTTTGTGCCAAGATCACTACAGAATATTCATGTTCAGAATTGGAACAAAAGCAACAAGTTTAAAACATCAAAATACTTCAATACAGGCATAAACCACATAAGCCATGACAACAAAAGTCTCAGTACAGACTAGAGGCTACAGACTCCACAGCAGTAAAAAGCCAGATCCATTGGCAGCTTTCATAGCGTTCCAATCATCCCCTCAAACCAATACCAAAGCTTCACAGCAAGAGACAGCAGCACAGGCAAACGAGAGCAAAAGAGTGAAGAGAGAAAAAATTTACCTGCCAGGATTACAATGTGAGGAGTTCTTCTACCTGCGCCTAGGGGAAGGTGAACTGCTGCTGCGGCTATCACTAGATATGCTTCTTACTCTAGGAGGCCTGCAAGATAAGCAATGTTTCGTTAGGGGAAAAAGATAGTATGGTCACAAACAAGTACACTGCAACAAATTATTTCAGTGACCTAGTCAGTGCAGAAGCACATATCTTGGAAGAATCCCAACAAAGGCAGGTAAATCATACAGATTTGACATTCAACCGACTAGCTGAAAAAAGGGGTCAACTACCAGATAAATCGTAACTGGTAAGTACCATATTTACTAATCAAGGACTGTCAAATAGAATACACAAACCAATTTATCTGCATAATTGAACTCATGATTTGAGTTGACTCAATATTATGGTGTACACATATTTAAGCTTATTAGGATATCTAAAAAGAATGCAGTATACCAGAAAAGGTTACAGCAAAGAAGGCATTACCTTCTAGGACTGCGACTTCTCGATACCCTTCTTGGTCCCTATATGAAAGAAAATGTAACTCCATAAGTTTCCATACCAGCCAGAAGCAGCAATAAATACATGAGGGAACAAGACAAGATGTGGAATAGTAATTACCTTTCTTGGAGGAGTGGGTGATCCAGAGTATGACGAATCCGATCTTCCACGCCTCAACGGTGGTCCTCGACCCCTGCTTCCATACAGAGCATTAAAAATGTAGAGAAGTTGTTTACACTGTTGTCATAAATTATCCAAGACCAGCTCAATCAACAGCTTAATCAGGCAGGGACACACAAGCCTACTGATCTAAACGAGAGAAAAAAGCAAGAAAGAAAAATCAACAGAACAATTACCTTCGAGGAGAAATTGATCTGGAACGGGAGTGAGGCAGACGGCGAATAGGAGATCTACTATGACGACGGGCAGGTGGCGACCTTCTTGGAGGACTCCTCATCCGCCTTGGAGGTGGTGATCTGCATAGAAAAAAAAAAAATATGAACAAGATGATTTAGTTGACATCACCAGACAGAGATGAGAAGGCTCGCAGAACAACATTTTTGACATGCGTGTTCACAACATAAACCCTAAAATAATCTTACACACCCTTGACTTAAGTAATGCACAGTTTTCATAAAAGTCATAGCATATACTGACATACAATATATCATGTTCCTGGATGATGCATCTCATGCAAAAGATCAATAGAAATGCTAAAAATGACTCACCGCCGTCTAGGAGGCCCAGGAGAGCGTCTACGAAGTGGACTGCCACGACCCCTTCTAGGTGAAGGGCTGTTTTATGAGAATCATGTCAGCATTTCCAATCACAATATCCTAGACATATAGAGTACTTTAGTTATTGCTCACCGCATTGGTGACCTATGCCTTCGAGGTGGTGGAGAAGGAGAGCGTCTTCTAACTGGAGATCCTGGTCTCCGGCGAGGAGGTGTTTCACCACGCCTGACTGGGGAGGTATCTGGTCGGCGACGAATTGGGGGGGAATCAGGACGGCGCCTAGGGGACGGATCAGGCGGACGCCTGGGGGACTCAGCCCTTCGATTTGGAGATCGCTTTCGAGGAGGTGAAACTGGCTTTCTTCGAGGAGATGCTGCTGATAGAAAAGTAATGAAGTTTAACCATCAACTGGCTATATGATACAAATATATATCCTAGATGAGAACAAAAGCAAAGCAATCAATCAACAAACCAGAAATTAAGACAGCTTAGAAATTATAAGCTATAGAAGCATAAGAAACTTACGTTCCCTAGGCCGCTGCTGAGCATCCTTTTCAGCAGTAGTAACAGCTTTATCATTTTGAGGAGCATCTCTTTTTGGAGGGGGAGGGGGAGGGGGAAATGCCTTTGGAGGTGAAGAAGCCCTTTGGCGCGGTGCAAGTGTGAATCTCAACTTAACAACATTTCCATCAATTTGACCCTGGTAAGATTTTTAGCAGTTAAGTTGTAGGTTTATCTGCTTAATGAAAAAACAAGCACAAATGTCGGACTGAATGCATACACCATCCATGTAAAGAAGAGCCTTCTCAGCATCAACTCTTTTCTTGAACTCAACGTATCCATACCCACGAGGAAGATTAACCTAAATCAAAACAAATGATGAGCATCAACAGAAACAACTTCCTCAATTAATATCATCCCAACTCGTTCACTTACCACCCGGTCCATTGACAGCTCCACATTCACTACTTCACCAAAATTTCCTGCACGATAATATTACTTAATCTCAGCTACAAGCTATTAAAAAAAGCTAATGCTACAAGAAATATCAATATGCCATATTGTTCAGCAAATTCATCTTTGCTACAGACAGAAGAATGCAACAGCAGATTCTGAAGAGCATTGTGCTCAGAGAATATATTATATGCAAACCCCACTTCAATTTGGACATCATAGAGCTGACAAAAGTAAACATTAAACTTATTGATTCATCTCTCAACGGATACTGCAGCGATCTTCCAATTATTGTGGCCTTCCATGTAAGGACATGCAAATATTACATTTTCCAAGATGGAACGAGCACATATCAACAACTTTTTGAACTAGTTTTAAAATTATTTACTATTCAGAAGCCAAGTTAAAATCAATCATTTCAGTGGCTATGTCAGACTACAGAAGAACATAAGTTGGGGCATTCAATGGCATTATGAACACATAGTAGGTCCATTTTTTAAAGCAAAAGGGACACCCACTGCATGAGGTTAACCATCAGAAAAATCAACAAGGTTAACACTTGCACCAACCTTACTACTGCATACTTTATGAAAAATACAGGGTTCAAGATCACATTCAAGAAACCTTATTATTGCTCTGAAATGCACAGACAACCAATAGAAGTTTGAAATGCTAAGAGGTGGTCCAACTAACTGTTAAAAATGAAAAAAGTCATGCAAATGCAACATAAATTTTATCACATCCTATAGCTCATAGTGTAATAACTTATAATAACATAGCACCTGCACAGTACTGAACTTCTAACAAGAATGAAGCGCATGAAAATTTAAAGACAAACTCACCAAATATCTCTTTCAAATGAGCCTCATTAACATTCCTTGATAGATGATCAATGTGGAGAACAACTGACTCAGGAATAGGAGACGCTTTCCTGAAACAAGTAAGCACCAACCGAATATATTAAGGCATTGGGAGAGTCAGAACATGACACAACCTTAGCCTTTGAAAATGTAACTCATAAACACAAGATAGCTTATATATGAAAGACAAAAACTCGCCCAGAACATATAGCAGCCCAATATAGCCAACTAAAACTCAAAAATAAGTACCCACATATCAGCTTCAGTAAGTTATGTAAGATGATACTTGCTAACATAAATAAGTTGCAAACCCAAAATGCAATAGGTGTTATTAACAATATTTGCACTGCCACCACGAAAACAATATTCCATAGTCCGCACCCACCATATGTAACTTCATACCATGTGAAATGTTACAGTTTAACAGCCATGATCAAGTACATCAGCATCAACATATTTCCAACAGAATAAAATTGAGATATCAGATATTGTGTAAGCTCGCACCTAGGAGGTGAAGCTTTTTTAGGCAGTGGTGGTGACGGTGAACGCCCTCTCCTTGAGGGTGACCCTCTTTTAGGAGTTGGTGAAGGTGACCGCCCTCTCCGTGCTCCAGGTGAGCTGGCAAACAACAGTACTCATAAGTAAAAACACCGGAGCACATGTTTAGGGAAAAGAGAACTAAAACATGGAGCAGAAGAAACATTGAAAATCTCCAGAGCGCCATCCAAATTAAAATAACAAGCAGAAGAAACTTTAGTGCATTGTGCAACCTCGATACTAATAACAAAAATGAAAGCATTGTGATTCAAAGATCAAATGAAGAACGGGAAGCATGAGGTGGGATGAAATATTAGGACAGAAGGCAGTGAATGTCTTCAGACAGATCTATCTCAACAACAGAAAAGCAACAAAAACCCAAGCGAAACTCTGCAGTCATACAAGAGAGGTGGCATACCTACAAAATCATGATTCGGTTTTACAAAGATAGCAACCTAACCGGCCAAAAAAGGAGCAATCCTTGCTCAGTAACGAATGCAGACCACCACAAACTCACACTACCAATCAAATGGCAAAAAGGATGACATCTAAACACTAACAACGGGCAGCTATAACAAACCAGAATAATTGAATTGAAGACAAGTTCCAGCTCTGGCATTAGTTTAAATTTCCAAGTTATTTCAAGCATCATTCGAACATAAGTGTGCTAACGATAGGTACAATTCTTACCAACATGTTCTGTTAGAAACTGAAAATGTGCATTCATGTTGTTGAATCTCGATAGAAGTAAATATTCTTAACAAAAGGATCATGATACGCAATCCACATGTATTGGTGAGTGTAGATATGTCAGAACCATATATGATCCTTTTGGAGTCGGTTTCTATCACTCAGAACACTCATTCTACCTCTAAGCATTGTCCCAAACTTGTCTAGAAACTACATATTTAAAAATAGAAGAGCCTCACTTCCCCAAGTCTTAAGAACAAACCTGCCAAAACCAGGACCACACAGGGTTTAGGGTTCAACAAAATGGCATTCCAATCAATAAATCCAATCCAAACCTAAAAAAAACTATGAAAATAGAACCACAAACAAGTCAATCCTGCTATTTTCTAAGCAAGCCACTGCTCCAAACTTACTCGAAGTGAAGCACTAATCACTGCATGAACACCTTAACTAGTCCGGGACTAAGTCATTCCTTAGCTAAACAAGACGAACCGCAAAACAAAAACCTTGAAACACTTCTAAAGCGAGTGAGGCAGCGTGCATTCTAATAAGTTAGAAACAACTCGCCGGAGTGCCCCACATATCTGAACAATCCACATCAACTCAAATCTAAAACCCTAGATAAATAGATCCCCAAGCGTGGGGAGGCGCGTCTCACCTGCGCTTGGAGGGGGCAGGGGAGCGGCTGCGGGAGGGGGAGGAGGAGAAGGAGCGCGAGCGTGAACGCGAGCGGGAGGAGCCGGAGCGGGAGGAGCCGGAGCGGGAGGAGGAGCCGGAGGAGGAGCGGGATGGAGAGCGACCACGGCGAGCGGCGCGGCCGGGCTTCGCCATTGTCTGCGGAGGCGGCGGCGACCGGGGGACGGTGGGGGTTTGTGTGTGTGTTTTGGGCTAGGGTTTTGGGCGGCCGAGAGATGAAGGTGTGAGGGGGTGGAAGCAAGTCAGGTGGGAGTTTATGGCAAACCGGCTGGGCAGATGTGATTGGTCCGAGTTTTCTCTTCGGGACCACCTGCAGTCTGCAGACTACAGTACTTAAGCAAATATTTGAGTTTTCTTCTCCTTTTTCTGAGTGCCAAACAAATTTTAGCTTTTCTTTAATAGGCTAGTGATATGTACAAGTAGGCTGAACATTTTTAGTATCGAATTTAGAATCATCAAAAAGTTTAATTACATCAGATCAATTTATGTTTAATTCAACTCAACCCAATAAATATGTCAGGCTAATCGTGTAAGGGTTAGAGTAGGAAAGATTGATCGAATCACAACTAAAAAAAAGTCAAATTGGGTTGGGTCAAACTTTTAAAATTTTAGGAGTCTCAAATCAGATATAAGGAGACTCATGACTTATCCTAATCTTAGGATAAGATGAGTTGAATTGTGTCTAAGTCTAAGTAAAAATCCTCATTATAATATATGTAATATTTTGAAAATTGTTTGATTTGTGTTGTGTTAAATTGTTATAATGAGATGTAGAATAAAGTAGTTATGATTATTGTAGAAAATATTTATATTTTGTTCTAAAATATTGATGTTACCGTACTGGAAAGAAGTTACCGAGTAACTAAGTAACTAACTATATCCAAGCTAGTATATCTGAAGTGTTTTATGCAATCTACCTCACAAGTAAACAAAAGCCTTACTCAATGGTGGGAGCTACTATCTTTCGAATGATGGCAAGTTCTCATCGTATCTCATTTTGTGTGATACAACGAGCAGATGATATCATGAAGAAGTGGATCATACTTTGGAGGATAAAAAAAGGATACCGCTCTCTTTGTTAACTGATAGTCAGTGAGACGGTGACAGAGGAGAGGCAAGCAAGAGGAGAGAGAAAAAGTTAATTTTATTTTTGGATAATGGCCTACAAGCTTTACCGACCCATACAAAATATACAAAACTTCATAATTTTGCATGATAAGTTGATAACCAAGGAATAACCTGCATGATAAAGTAATTAAGGATAAGCTTTTCCTATCAACATTCTTATTTTTTAACTTGGTAAAGGGGGCTCAATTTTTTTACTTCCGTGGGTTCATTACCATAAACATTGTTTGAGGTATGTTAACAGGTATTGCACATAAACTTGGCACAAATCTTGAAGAGGTTTAAGACCAGATCGAAATAAAACACCAGGTGTACTCTTGATCACCTCTTATCTAATTTGTTACTTTGAGATTGTCTTAGTCTTATTTAGAACAGTACAGAGAAGCGCATCCTGGGTGTGTTTAGACATCAAAATTTGCATAAGTATATTTCACATTGGCTGAGAAAGTAGCAAACTGTGGTATACATTTTCATCAAGTGACGTGTGGCGAGAAGAGGTAAGAGTTCTTTATTTGCATTTGCTGTTTGCAGACAGCAATCAAACATATCCTACATCACTCTCAAGGAAAAAAAATGCATCCGCCAAACAATTATAACATCACAGCAACTAAAGTAGACTGCAAAATTGACAGTACACGCAATGTTTTGGTCAGAATATGGAATTATAAGTATGGAGAACACAGAACTTTCAATCTTAGCAGACAAATATGTTCATTCTTCAAACATTTTATGACAGTTCCGAAGTATACAATATTCACAGCTCAGAATGAATTTCAGCAAAGTCGTATTTTTCCGTCCTATGCTGTGAGCTAACATCTTTCAAAAATTCTGTAAAGTTTCTCCAGAGAAGCCACCTACATATTAAGTTTAAATTTCAACAAAATATTAGCGACCCATATCATCTATCGAAGCCAATTTGTACAACTTATGTGGTAACACTCAATTCATTTCATAGTCTATTGAAACATTATTACAATCATCCACTTTGTGCTTGCTACTCAAGAATAGACTTGTCAACAGATAATCTAAAACAATCTGGCCTGTATTTGGCCTGGTGGATTAGGAGACACTGCTTTTACAAGAATTTCAGTAGTTTCATACTATACCATGATTTCAATGCCTGTTAGCATCAATTTTTTAACAGTCTCATGTCAAAGCTCTAGTAAGAAATAGTAGAGGGAAAGAAAAACCATAGATAAGAATGCAAAGGAACAGAGGGAAGGAACAAGAATTTTTTGAGAGAAAAAGTGCAGTATCAGCTAGGGGGCTTTGGAAGCTAAGACAAATATTAATTGCTTTTCTGAACTTTCCAAATTCCAAAATTAAGTAAAAGCCTTGAAGCACATAATTATGCTGAGAAGGATAAAATGCAAGGAAATTATTGTATAGCCAGAGCTAGAAAACAACCTGGACAAATGTTCCATCTGTTGCCATTGACTTTGGGGGCTTGAGGAAAAGCCGCATGGATGGAAACAAGACGTGCTGAATGGTCCATTCACGCTGAGTCCATGCTGTTTCTGCCTCCACGAGTAGTTCTTGATCAATATCACCATCTATGGTGAAATTAAATTGCTTAGCACCAATGGCATGCATGTTTGAATAAAAAGAAATATGTCTAACACTGAACTGGCCTCATGAGAAATTTCTTCATAGCAACGTGTATTGTGGATATAATAAGTGGGGCTACCTTATCCAGTCAAATGGACCATTTCTATATCATACTTTCTGAGTGTTTACAAGGTTGTATGATTCAATAATTTTTATATCCAAGGTGTAACTTGACATATCT
The DNA here is from genome assembly GCA_019359835.1 of Pharus latifolius. Lineage (NCBI taxonomy): Eukaryota > Viridiplantae > Streptophyta > Magnoliopsida > Poales > Poaceae > Pharus > Pharus latifolius. The sequence goes on from CM033319.1 coordinate 2,104,894, forward strand.
GCTCTATGTGTACTTCTGAAAAGGTTATAAACAACAGACATCCAACAAGCTCACCTGTATTTATCAAATCATTATCAGCATGTTCAGCACTTGCTGTGTGATCTTTATTTTTCTTGTACAACTGAATGCCACTGCCTGATGGATTTGGAAGGATAGGAGGATGCATTGCATAGAAATTTCCAATGGCAGCTGCTGCTGTTCTGAAGCATTCCTTCTCATTCTCCCAAGCAACCTATTAACAAGAAAAGTCACAAGGGTAAGTGTTAGAATTGAGAATGGATGAGTTTAAAATAACAATATCTATTTTAGTATCTCAAACAAAATAGGCCAAGAAGCAACATTACTTGAGACTGAAAAAAACAAATGCGTGCAAAACTGACATGAGCAACAGAAGTTACTTTCAAACATTTAACTGCCAAATCTTTACGAAAGCCAAAAATAAAATTCAAAATACTCAAACAGCCTGATGACTGACTACTTGCCATCTCCTAAACACAGTATAGATGAAAAATCATATCCAGATCAAAATTGGCATAGATAATGAAAATAGCAACTTTGTAAGAGGAAACTTACATCATTCCCCAAAGCCAACACAAATTCTGGAAGCCGATCCATATCAGGGGTGTACTGATCAAGTACAACCGGAAGTCTGGTCAGATTCCCGTCTTGATCAATGCAAATAGATAAGTACTCGTTAATCATCTCAGCGTTTTCTTTGAGTATCTCAGTGTTCACCTGCAAAGATTTAAATATCAGGTTATTAGCAGGATCAAAGGAGTGATGCTACAGGTGTCTCCAGGCTCAGCAGTTATGGAAGAATCATGAAATAGAAACAGCATGCAGATGGACAGAAAAAAAGGTCATCTGCCAGATTAAAAATGACAACCAAGTGAGAAAACAACTTACTTCTGCAATCCCCAGTTTCTCCTCATCGTTTTCATCACCCATCAATTCATCATCTTTCAGAGCCATCATCAACAAATCCCGAAGTGGAGCTGGCTCACTAAGCTGCATGGCATTGAAGTTTCCAAAACGGCGCAAAGCTTGCTGGTACATGAGTTCTTTACTGCACCACACATAGAACCATCACTAAGGATACCAGAGTCAATCCCAAAACATGTTATCCACAGATAAGTACTGCAATATTTTGAAGTGGAGGTGGTCGTGGCACTGGTTGTTACATTCACAACGGTAGCAGCAGTTGTGATGGTGTGTGTGTGCAGCACGTTTGCGTAGACGTGATGGGCTTATGTGTATCAATGCATGAATCTGACAATCTAGGCCAGCGTTTGTGTAACCTCCCATTGATCATGTCAGAAGTTTGAAATTTTCAGCATTTCAAAAACTACAAAGTTTACCTTACATTTACCACATTTACAAGGTATAAGCGGGTATTGTGCTGTAGCAAAGCAAAAACTTCATCAGCAAGTCCAACATATGTGCAATTCTTAACAATGTCCAAAAGGCCTACAGCAACAGACAATCATCAGTCTAAAATACATGGAGGCACCAACTTTCAGGCATCAGAGGATGAGGAGAGCTCACCAGAATGGAAGTTAGAATCAAATTCTTTAAGAAGCTCATGCCTACTGGATACATCGCCCGCATCCTTGGGATTTCTCCTTGATCTTACAACATTTCTTTTAGAACCATGTAAAGAGAAAAAAAATCAGTCCCAATAAACAACACTGACTCAAAAAAATCACCCATCTGACCTACAAATAGATTGACTAAATTAGCAACTAAATAAAAGCAAATTTCCAACATTTCCAGCATAACCAGAGCTATAATTTGTTATACAGAATTCCATGTCACGTGAAGAGAGACATATCACAGGTACATCATACATGATATTAGGGGCACATGTGAAAACATTTTCAATGAATACCTATAAATGGTTAAAGTAAAACATACAAAACAAAAAACAGTGAACAAATGCCAGCTGGCTAACAAAGGTCATACCTTACAGAAACAAGGTCAGGTTTCTTTTCAAGATTTGAAGATTGTCCATGCCAGTAAGTGTGCAACCTTCCAGATGGATTGCGTGGATCTGTTCTGATCAGTTGGTTCACTGGAATCTTTTGAGATTTTGTTCCTAAAGTGGAAAATGATGGCCATAAGAATTTCCTTTTTAGTGGTGGTGGTCGGATTCGTGCACCGCATTCACTAGATAACAATAAGATGCACAGTTTAACTAAAACAAATTTGAAGCAATCAATAGAAAGTAAAAAAAAAAAGGCAATATTTATGATGACAAGGTTTTTCATTACTCTAATTTAGGATTAGTGAATCTTAAGTGGAGCCCACACACTTGCCTAAAATACATATTATGATTTCTGGGTTCTATTGAACACCAAAAGATTCATTTCGGGCAATATTTATGGATTGCCGAGGTTTCTCAAGATCAGTGAGCCGGCAGGGCAAAATCAGGGTCCATACTATCATATATGCATTTTGTTTTCTTTTCCTTCTCCCTCTGCCTCCGCTCTTTCTCCTATCTGTCCACCCACCCAACCCCCCCACAACAACACCCCCTCTTTCCCTTCTTACTCGTGGGCCTTGTAGCTCCCACATACACAAGCAGGACACTGCTGCCTGCACTGCCCAGGTTACGCAACGTTGTTGTGCACCCTGTTATCACCAGGTGCATGTGCATTGTATATTTATTCAAGAAAAGTAGCATAAATAGTTAATTTCTTATGTACCATAGGTTTTCTTGCTGTGTAGGGCTTACTTTGGAACCGTTTTAGCTTGAAAAGGTAGCAAAGTTAAAGTGTGCCCAATAAAAATGTTGGACAATATTCTACATACCGGAAGTCATGCTGACTTCTTGACCCTTTTGTACGTTCACTTGACTTAGTGCCAAGGGGTTTAAGGCCTGCAATATGCATGGATCAGCATCATTGTTAGGCATGCAAGGTCAGTGCAAATTTCCATATGCACATAATTTTGATAATTTAGAAAATTAAAGTTTATCTGACAATTCAAAACGCCAGACTTACTTGTCTGCCAGCCAACACTATTTATTCACATGTCACAAGATGATTGGTCAAGGGCTTTTTATTTCAAAAAATATACACCATTTATAAGTATAAGCTTTAAATCTACATGCACATATGAATATGAGGTGTCATACAAAACTATCCACAATACAAAGTTTGAATTTAAATTTATCTTTCCAGCACAGGATTTTCTAGTATAGGTTCTGTAACTCTTTCCTATAAAGGGTATATGTGAATAAAGTGACAGATAGTGTACAACTTTCCAGCCTAGTTTATACAAGGAGCTATGTATGCATGTCAATGCACGTCTAGCTTGCACTAGGTTTACAATAGATGAATCATCTTTAAATATAACAACCAAGAATGCCATCACTATTCATCATAGACACAGGGGGATCAATCATATGAAAAAAATTAAAATATGTACACTGAGCAGTCTATTGTCAGCAAGAGTCTTGCTGTCCAACAATTGCCACATCAGATAAAGGAATGTATGAGAATGGAATTTAGATAATACACATTGCCAAGATAAAACAACACATTTCATAATTTTATTTTACGGAAATAAGCTGAATAGACTCATAACAGATACACAGTAAGCTAGAGAACAAATGAATCACCTGAGTTTGGAATATCCTTGTGGTATTAGAATTCATCAACTTTTCCTCAATTGCATCTCTAATAGTTTCGATAATACGCTCCTGATTCAAGAGACTAACCTGCAAATCATAGGAACCATCAAGGTCCACTTTTTATTTTGTAGCTGTAATATTTCAGAAACTATTGAAGTACAAAAGAATTGAAGGCTGGGTTTTCTCTTCAATAGTTTCTTACAAGGATATGCCGCATCATACCTCTCTTTTGGTTGGATGTATATTGACATCCACATGTTCTGATGGAAGACTGATTGACATGTATATGAAGGGTTTGGATGCTTGGGGCAATGTTGCAGCGTATGCAAGTTCAATAGCTCTTTTCAGAGCAGTGCATTCTACAAGCCTATCTGAAGAGTGAAGATGATGACATGTAAGTGTTAAAGCGCAGAAACAATACATAACTAAATGAAAAAAAGGAACTATCCACTATCACTTTAGCACAGGTGTGATAAAGTACTTCATATTTATATCAATGGATGGATAGTTTGACAATTCATCAGCCCCCAACATTTTTACATAGAAAAAACCTCTCATCCATCCTTCCATTGGTAAATCCACAACAGAAAACTACAATAATTCACTATGTCAAGAAAACTACAATAATTTCAAAATGTTTAGCAGATACTCAAAATTCTTGGGCTCCGTATCTATCTTTTCTAGAGATACTTTTCCACTCAGAACACAGCACAGTGCAACAAAATGCGGCCAAACTAAGTCTTAATAAAGTTGTGATCAAATCAACTATCCTTGGCAGTATGGCACAAGAGAAGGCCAGTACCTAAGTAAAGAGGTGCTAAAGCTAGCTTCCATGAGAAATGAAATGAATGGGGTGTTAGTTTATCTAGGAATTTCCCTATCAGGGTCAAAATCTGGACTGCAAAGTTGTAAGGAATAATAGGTACAAGTTCCTAAATGTTGGTGTTATCATTTCTCTAATGGAACATATCTAGTGCTAACCATCACACTAGATAGGGTACCAAATAAACATAAAAATTCATAAAATAAAAAAGACTGTGTAGATAGTTCTTAAAGTAATCTACAGTCCTATAAAATTTCAAGTTCAAACTCTAGCTACATTGGGTTAATTTGAACCTAGTCACCTCCATATAGATCCACCCTAGCTCAAGAAACTTACCAGCTGCAGCCTAACTGCTTAGTTATTTCTCCTACCAGAGGTTCATACTTATATTTTCGTAGCAACAGAACTGATAATAACAACAAATCCCTCAGTTAAATGAATAGAATGCAGAGCTGAAATGCTAAAATTTAACCAGAGTTGCGAAATGTGTATTATCTAGATGGGCATCAGCAGTGACTGCAAACTTTGCAATTCCATGAAATTACATCAAATTTTATTAATTTTAGCAAATTGGCTCTAAAAAATTGATTTCTCACAACCATCTCCTTAAAAATGAGCTTATGAATATATACTGTAATTCATATTCCAAGCAGCAACCTTCTTATGTACCATTTATGAAAAGAATAAGTGTAGTCTTTTTCGCCACATAATTAGCATTTGAGATGTAACCATCCATCTTGAAGAATGAATCAGCAGCATTCTCATCTGAAACCTCTATCTCCATCAGATCACGAACAACAGAAACCCCATAGATATTCCTGATAGAGTCCAGCCTTGAAGATGTACTTACACTATGAACATCTGCTCTATTTGCTCCATGCTGTAACATAAGATGATGCAAATGTCACTCTGTTCAGACTGATGAATTCACCAAAAACAATAGTAATTACCTTTCTGCAAGAGAAGTTCACTTTGATGTGATGTACTGCAAACCTACTAATCAAGTCTACAATCCTTGGGTAGTCATCATTAGAGTTCTGCAATGTTTTCCTACGAGCTACCATGTTGTAAAATAAATTTTCAACCTGCATAAAATGGTTTTTTTTTTTTGTAAAAATCACGATATATATCCTGCCAACACAGTAATAGTACTCAGTGCAAATTAAGTGTGAACTTCAAACCATGACTTGAGTTCCTTTAACTGCAGCACAGGGCTTTGGCTCACCCTCCATAGTTCCATCTCTGTAAGAAACTCTGAAAGGAAACAATGATAAAACTCATGAACAGAAAAGTCTAAAATGGAGCTGAAAATTTGTGGTTGTGAATGGAACCATGGACTGACCTGTAACCGTGCAGTTGTCCTTCTGTTATCGTTGTCACAGTAACATGACCAACATAAGTCATACTAGCTAAAGCTTCCCCTCTGAATCCCATAGATTTTATAGTCTGTAGATCCTCATATGCAGATAACTTTGATGTAGTATGCCTTTCACACAATATTGGCAAATCCTCAAACTGTGAAAGAAAAATAAGTTAAAATGACACAGTTATGAAGAAAAACACTTATGTAGATTCTTCTTCCATTCATGCAATGCCTAAAGTGAAAATTTGAAACTGCTCCCCTTATCTTATACCTAATTTGCTTCTCTACAGTAGGCGGTATGCCTCTCAGTACGTTATAAGCTTAACTCTCAAACAGCATAGCATGGCAACAAGTGCATGCTGCCTACGTGTAATTGACCATACTCAATTGCCTGATGGGATAGTTATTTTCATATTTCCATGGCACGCCTAGTACACCTAAATCTGAACAAAACAAACCAAAGCATGAAACCACATAACCACAAAATACCCACTCAATCAGGAAAAAAATGCAACAAGTTCAATGACGAAGGCAGCATGCACGCCAAGTGCTCGACGATTTTGCTAATTTCAACACTGACATATAATCCCACACGGGAGCCATTCCACAGCAATCACAATTCACAAGTAGCATACCTAACAAATACAAAACTTCCAACACCAAAAATTACTAAATTTTCCTACTACTACTAGGATCAGGCTAGAAGCAGTAAGGGTTTATGAGATGAAGGATTGGGTTTAGGGTTTAGGGTTTAAGAGGTGCACCCGGATGCCGTGGCCATCGTCGGAGACCTGGATGAGCTTGAGGCCGCCGTCCTTGACGGTGACGGAGATGGTGGAGGCGCCGGCGTCGATGCTGTTCTCGAGGAGCTCCTTCACCGCCGACGACGGCCGCTGGATCACCTCCCCCGCCGCGATGCGGTTCACCACCGACTCCTCCAGTCGCCGTATGCGGGGTGGACCCTCGCCGCCGCGCGGCGACGGGTAGTCGACGTCCATGTCGGCCAGGGCGGGTGGGGATGTGGAGGGGGAGGGCTTCGCAGTTCGCGCGCGCTTAATAACGGGTACTTGAATACTGCGTCGAGAACTTGGCTCCGAGACTCCCGACCATGTATCATTGTATCAGACGTCCACGCGTCTGCACCGTCCGATGCCATTAAACGCCATTTATGGTACCGGTACACCGGATTGGGATTCGTATGCTCCCCTAGGAGGAGAAAATGCTCATCTCTTCTATTATATTTGGACCATTAAATTATAAATTAATAACTTAAATTAAGATGAATAAGATGTTTCAATTTTTTTATATGATGATTAACTAAGTGAATTTTTCTTTTACATTAATTTAGACTATTTAGATTCTCATTAAGTGGTCGAGATTTTTTTATTCTCTAAGATATAAGATATAAATCCACCAAGACTGATATTTTTTATATAGTAAATAAATAACACATTTATATTGTTTGTATTAATATAAAATAGAATGCTAAGAACAAAATATACAAAATTTTGATATTGACTTCTTATGAGATTTAGGAAGCATTTCACTTTATTAATTTCAATTATCTGAAACTTGATTAAATAGTTCCACTAAAAAACATGTTTGTGTTGCATTATCACGTCTTACTTGTCCAAAATAGACTGTCTTACTTGTCCAAAATAGACTATCACATTCATCTCTCTCTTAAAATCTAAATCAAATCGGGCAAGCCAATTAGGCATTATGCATGAAGGCTCTTCATAGTTATTTCACGAGGAAACAAGAAACTTACAATGCCAGTACTATTCAGTGATGCACGTAGCACATTTTTTTAATTATACAACATTATAGATCATCTTTTACGAAACTATTTTCCATGTTGCTTCTAATGAAACTTTTTCTTGCATTAAAAGATATTAAAGTTCAATGTTCATCAGAAACAGTAAGTTCTTACAGAAAATACACAATTTTGGGTGGCTTGCTATGCGCATCAAGTGCTCGCAGAACAACTAAACCTGATAAGAGCAAACATTTTTCTAAATAGAGTAGATTAAAGTTCCCAAAAACTAAAAAACAACGAAATACCTGATTCTAGTATGGTATCACCAGAACATTTGAAGTATAAAGGGGGCCAAAATACCAACAACACACAATATGGATATTTATGAGGATAATTGTGTATTTAAAACCCCAAATGTCCAATTAGTGATAGTGTTTTATTTTTTAATTTTTTATCATAAGGGATCGTTAATTTATATCTCTATCAAAATTATGAATTTAATAAAATATTATCGTATATTTTTAAAATTTATAAGCCATATTTGTAATATTTTACTAATTTGATATCCTAATCACAAACAATGCCATCTCGTGCGCACGACCGCGATCAGGTGGTCTCCGGTATCCCGTCTCCAGCGTTCACTCTCCGGTCGGTCCGCGCCCACGAGAATCATACGCTCCAATCCCCAAATCCTCCTCCCTTAAATCCTAATGGGTAAGCAAACCACCAACCAACACCTCAAATCCATTCGATTTTGATCAGATTCTGTTCTTCCGCACACAAGAAATCACTAAAAATTTCCCTTCTAATATGCTCTCTTTCTCTGCACTCCTTTATTAGGCTCTTACCGATGCGCTGTTGATTTGTGCAGGAATCTGGTAGGGTTCGAGCTAAATTTCCTTAATTTGCTCGTTATAACCACAATCTTATGGTGTTTTGTTGCCAGTGCTTCAGATTGTGCAGACCAGACTGCGCTGCGAGATCTACTAGATCCATGGAGAAGGCAAGGCTCACGCCATTTCCAAAGGAGCAAGCTACAACCCGGATTTGTATTGTCTCTAGGTACTACGTGCATTAGGCTCTCAGCTTCTGAGGGTGTTAACTTTATGATGTTTGAGCTTCTTGTTAATTACAAGAGGCAATCCTCTGCAGCTTCCCGACGGAATTGCTCGAGATAAGATCCGAAGAACCGTCTCTTCACATATTGCTCATTCCTGGAAATCCCGGTTGGTAACGCTTTGTGTAGTTTTGTTAGTTTGAAAATGCTATGAATGAAGACCATGATCTTTGCTTAAGTTGTTCTGTTTGCAGGTATTGTTGCATTCTATAAGGATTTTGTCGAAGCTCTCTTTGATAATCTTGGGGGGCGGGCATCTATAACAGGTGAGGATTTATAGACGAGTTCAATATATACACTATCCTTGTAGCTTTCTGCTTGCTGATGCATTGTATCCTTTGTTCAGCAATAGGGCATATTTCACACGGTCAAAAGGTAAAAACAATGTGACCAGAACGCTCGTTACCAGCTTACTTCAGTGTGTTTTAGAGCTTCATAGTGACGATTCAAGTAAGATGTTGCTTGGAATTTGGTTACTGGATGTAGTCATGGCTGACTGTTTATGCAGTTGGTGGAAAAAAAAAATCTAGTATATGATGACAAAAAATGTGTGCAAATGATTGGATAACTTGTGAACAGTTTGGCGTGCTTAGTTCTATCAGTAATCAAAATTCTCATCACTTATTTTTGTTATTCACAAGTTGTAGATGCACATATCCTAGAAAATCGTTTTTACTGTCCAATGTTTTTTTATTGCTTGGCCAATCATATTGCTATTGTGACTGCAGCTGTTGAGGTTCATTTATTTCTACTAGCTATTAGATATCAAGATTCCTTTTTGTTCTATTAGTCAAATTGCATGCTTTGGTAGAATCTTAGATTAATATCATTATCATGTTTACTTCTACTAGCTATCAGATATCTTGCGTTCTTTTTTTGGGGCTCAAAGGTGACTTTGTAACCCATTTCACACGATTCTTGACAGGATTTTGAACATGGGCGATTGTTCACATTGCATGAACAAATTGATCATAAGGTGAATTTCTGTGGCATGCTTTCGTATTTTCAATTGAAATTTTGTCTTAAGGTTTTGTTTGTCGCATATTTTAACCCCATACCTACATGCACAAGAGCAATAACAAAATTAAGAGGAATCGCCTGAGATTTTTGTTTTTTTCCTGCCATGCTGAAAAGTTCCTGCCTTGCTTATTTTTCTCTCCTGTTTTACTCAATATGTTATTAAGATGATTTTTATTCTCTTGTTTGCATGGTCAATGTTTTCTTGTTTTATGCTTTGTTGATCTGCATTTAACCAGATTAATTCATCTTCACATCTGCAGGTTGATTTCATTGAACAAGAGCTCCAAAATTGTGAACAACCAATAGTTTTGGTATATTGTCTTGTGACTTCAACCACAAATCTTTATTTATACATTTCAAACGTTTCATTCCATCTGGAAATTCTAGTTTTTCTGTTTGTATGTGCCACTATACCATATATCCGTACATTTTTTATATTAGATTAGATCCAAGTTGTCATCTGGTAAAGGAAAGCCTCACAGAATTTTCAATAGGATATATAGAGATTTGCTATATCCAAAAGAGTGCTGTATGTAAAAGAAAAGGCTATTTCATTAAAAATTTCACCATGTGACAGCCTGGCCCAAGTACACGGTGTGCTGTTGGGCTCACTTGTCAGTGAGCATTAAGAAAGCAAATTTTTTTGCACGCAAATCACTTACATTGCATTGTTCCATCATAGTAGTATAGAAATTAAATAGAGAAGGAAATGAGAATAGGATTTTATGATTCAATCCTGCAGCATTTTTAGTTTTGCTGTCTCCTGTGTGTATGAACCATGTAAACTCTGTTGTTTGGGTCTATTCTTGCTAGGTCTTATTCGTTTCTTTAATACTGCAAATGATTCTTTTTTGTATGAATAAGTTTTTTCACAATGTGGATTACTTGAGCGTATCAGGTGCCTTAATTTATTTCTTCATTTAAATGAAGGTTGGTCATTCAATTGGTGCATATATAGGCCTGGAAATCTTTAAGAGACGTCAGAAGCAGGTGAAGATACTTGTCCATGTGATGGCTCTCTTTTTCCTGTATATGTGCTCATTGCTTCTTTGTTGTCTTCCATTTATTCTGGACAGGTAAAATCTGTTGTAGGACTTTATCCATTTTTAACACTGAACAAGGATTCTATAAAGCAATCAGCAATTGGATGGATCGCAAGGTACTGAAATATGCCTAACAATCTTAAGATTGATGAGGTTGGAGGCGAACTATCAATATATCAAGTTGCTACTGTTGCCAAAATTTTGACGATCTAAGTATTGATGAATGCTGCTCTGAGCATCTGAAAGTCCAATTTCTCATTTCCATAAGCCAAGTAGATGTAGAGGGGAGGCAAATCTATATGGGTGTCACCTTCATGTGTCCAGGAAGGTGATGATCGGTGCAAATCTCTCTGAGGTTTTGAGGAGATTGGAGTTGAGAGAGGAGGAGAATGAAAAGTAGAGAGGGAAGGGGAGGGGAGGAGAGAGGCTTGGAGAATAAAAATGTGATAGGGAGAATTTGTACTGATTCATTCTCTACTTTCGAATACAGTAAAGTTGGCATTAAATTATTCCTGGACTCATGACAACCTGGGCCCACCTTACATTGACTCAACAATGTTTCAGACTTAACTGATACAAGGACCCAACTCCTTACTGGACTGCATTAAGACTGACATTCCAAACTCACTTGTGAGCCCTCAATTCACTTGGCCAATGCTCTATTCCCTAACGATTGGTTTCCCTGTTTAACAAGAAATGCAATGCGGGAGTAAAAATGATTTGCTAGATGTAACTGGCTCTAGTTCTTGGGCTAGTAATTTTCATCTAGGAGGTAGAGAAATTTATAGTTTTGCTGTTGGACTTAAGTTTCAAACTTCAAACCGCTATCCTGTCTAAGCTCAGACGAACTTAATTTTTCTAACATGAGCCTTCCTGAACATGTCAGGTCGCCTCTCCTTAGTAAAGGGGTTAGTTCGTTTGCATCTTTTATTGGGTCGCTCCAAATTTCAGTTAGGAGGGGTATTGTCAAAAGATTCATTGGACCTTCATGGTCTGTAACTGCTATTGATGCTGCGTGCAGCCATCTATTACGGGTGAGTTCTGAACTTCAGTAACCTCAATTAGGTGGGGGTAGTTTCATATGTTTTTATACCTGGAAAAAGATGATTTTTGAAACCTTCACTCTGTTATCATGAATTGTCCAGTACCATACAATGTGCAATGTGCTATTCATGGCAATGACAGAGTTCGTAAAGGTAAATTCCAATGTTGGCATTCTCCAGACAATTTGCGTATGTATCATAACAATCATTCCATCTGCATTAGTAGAGTTCCCTGTGTTTTACATGTATACTGGATGTTGTCCTTTTTTTCACACTCCAGCTTTCCGAAGAACCAGACTGGACTTTCATCAGAACAAGGCAGGACCAAATTGCTTTTCTGTTCGGTGTGGACGATCACTGGGGTCCACTATCTCACTTGGAAGAGGTGAATAGATTGTTAGTTATTCTAGCAGTAGTTTCATTATTGGAGTTTGGAGGCTGGATATTGACCATCCTAGTGTTGTTTTTTTTAAAATTCACAGGTCTCAAAGCGTGCTCCTGGTGTTGCCCTATCAATTGAAACAGAAGGTCACACACATTGCTATTGCTGCACGGAAGCTGGGTCCTCCTGGGCAGCAAGATACGTAGCAAACCTTCTTAAAACCGACTGCTGAAGAGAAATGAATGAGCCTTGTCTGACAAATGCATCGTCTCTGTTCTATAATGTCTGCCATTTTGCCATGGTTGCCCACATTGTCATTGTTTGAGCTTGATATCCTGTTCTTTAGTTTTTAAGTTGATGCGTCGCTTGGCGGGCATAAATGATGTCTCAGTCTTTCATTAATAATAGTCTCGATTTTTCTGCTAAATTTTGATCTTTTGTGGTTTGCATAATGGCGCTTCTGTTGTTTCTTTTTAACATCTCTATTGATCGTTGATACCTACAACTGAGGAAAGGAACAAGAAAATTCAGATCTTGCTATTATGAAGGAACTGAGATTAAAGTGTTGTCTTTGTTTATGTTTGTTGTGAGTTCAGCTGTGACCAAGTGCAAGCACAAGAGAAGAATTTGATTTCTCGCTTTTTTTAATTTTCAATGCCCATGGGCTGGTTATGTCAACTATTATGTTACAGGGGACACTTGGTCCATGTGAATAGCATGGTACAAACCGAAGGGTTTGAAAAGCGTCATTTTTTTATGGTGCTTCAAAAGTTTCCAGGGTCTTCAATTTTGAACGGATGATATTTACAGATATCTTTAAATATCTTTCCTAAGAGGTACCATTTAAAATTGACCGGTATAACTTAAAAAAAATCACTAGAAATTTCTCTATTATTATATTTTTCTACTCAAAATTAAAGTATTTTGATCTTTACTATTTAAATAGAAGTAATCAGTCTCATTTATTTATTTTCCTATTAATTATATTAAAATAATAATCATTAATATATGAATCACACTGAAACTGAATTAATGGATAAATGACCTGAAGAATCTATTTGTCTTGAGTAATAGAGGAGTCTAATTGTTTCAATTTCGATTGGAGGTATTTGATTTTACAAAATGTGGTGGTAGAGAGGAAAAAAAAGAAGTAGAGATGCAATTTTTGAGTTTCCGTCTTCCAGCCCCATCTTGTGCAACTGACCGGCCGCCGCGTTCCCTAGGTGCAACAAAGTGCATGCAATACATCATTGATCAAGAGTCTACGGAACGACATCATCTCATCGGTTTGAGCGAATTAACAGCATTAACTCCTAGTGTCAATCAAGTATGCTCCTATTTCTCATATACTTTCAAGCCAGCGGCCGATGTCCTCCACACCTCGGCATATTGCGGGGCACGTCAGATGAGCAAATCGCGGATGGTAAGGGAGTTTGGATGGGCAAATCAACACTTGCGTAATGAAGTGCAGCAGAACTATACTAGCTCGCCCACTTGGGGGTGCGACGGGAGGCCCTCGAAGTTCGACAAAGACGGAGAGGATTAGTTGACCTGTTCTATTACGATTTAGATTTTTTTTTAATTGTAATTTAATGGATATGTAAAATACTCATAATATTCTTTCTAAATCAAGTATCAGATTGCAAATAATACCTTTTTATCTTATAAAATATATATCTACCTCCTTATATCTTGCAAAAGACCTAAAAAATCCCTTAAAAAGAAGATAGTATGACCTTAAGGACCAGGAAAAGTCCCTGTTTCAATTAATAAACAATAAGAGAGTTGTTACTGGGCGCCAGTGCCAGGATTATAGAATTTTTTTTCCCAATAAGGAGATGTCTAGCTTAAGCAATAGAGAACACAAAAGGCGGGGACCTTAGCTAGATACTCATCTGAATGTCTCAGGAGTACAACAAAAAAAAAAAAAGAGAACCACTAAAGCTAGGCATCAGCTAGAAATACGAAGAGCACTAAGAACTCTAGCTTTCAGGATGTTTAAAATTTCTTCCAGCTGTGGTCTTCTAGCCCCTAATCTCCTGAGACGCGAAGAATTCTACTCTATAGTTGGGAGATTCTTCGGAAGTTATTGTGACTGTTCTACAATTTTCTTGTAAAAAAAAGAAAAAATCATGGACACCATATATCTTGGAGTCTTGCAATGTGCGAGTGAAGTTCAATGGTGGATAGGGGAAATTTTGTCCGTACAAAAAGTTATGTTTGTCTCAACGACCAAGTCTTTAGGGACCTCTTTGTGAAATCCTAAATTTTGTTTTCTTGCAGAGAATTTTGCAATTAATTTATGGTAGTGTAAATCAACATGGCACCATATTTGAGCATGCCAAAATTGGCCAAGTTGCAAAGGAAGTACCATCTAGTTGCCCCTACAATGCATACGTCTAGCCGCCCAAGTGATCAGAGATCTATTTGTAAATTGATCATAATTTTTTGATCTTTCAAAAAACTTAGTGGTTTTATAACATTTTGGAATCCTATGAATATGTTGACCTCAACATGACATTTTTTTTTATCATACTTGGCACATTTAAAAGTTTACAATTTGCTCAAACTCATCATAAGGACTGAAACATAAAAATGGTCTTAACTTTTTATTCACTGGTCAAGTAAAGTGAATAAATATTATATTATGTTCTCCTCGTAAGGACGAACATGATGATATATAATTTGTTTATTATAATTTCTTAGAATTAAATATGACATTTTTTTTATCTGTTCAGTTTGTACGTATTGATTAAGACCAATAACACATTTTTATGTATAGACTTATAGTACATGAATTTTATCTAAAAAAAATTTATCAATGAAAATTCATTCATATTTTCAGATAATAAAGAGATAACTTTATCTTCTCAAACTAGCCTTGTCACTTCTCCCATTTAATTTAAACGTGCCTCTGTATAGGTAAATTCTCCCGTTTAATTTAAATGTGCCTTTGTATAGATAAATTCAGATTTATTTTATGGGAGCGTCTACCCGGAGAGCAGAAGTTGTGTGCTTCGGTGCACACTTTGGTTATTTTACAGAAAGCCCCTTCCACCCTTTCGCTGTAAAAAATGGTTGAAATGGTATTTTGCACAAAACACCTTCTCCTCCTCCCCCAATTTCGCTACACCCAATGTAGACACATACTGGAAGATGAGAAACCCCTAACTCCAAAAAAAAAAAACAAAGACTTTTTTTTAATCTTGTTTGTGTAGTATAAACTATGAGTCGAAACAACAACAACGGCAAGAACAACACGAGTAGCATGACGTTGAAGCTGCAGTTGAATCTGTCACTGCTGTAATTTATATACTATATTTTATTTATAATAGAAATCACAACACTGTTGTAGTCTAGTTGGTTAGGAAACTCAACTGTTATTTGAGAGACAAGAGTTCGAATCAAGATCACAGAAATATCTAAGATATTTTAGTTAAATTTAAATGATGTGGGTTTCAGTCGTGAGTCCAGATCACGACTGAAAGGAGCCGTGGCATTGTCCTCGGCCAACGATGCATAAGGGCCGTGTCATGTTTATTGAGCTCGTGACTGAAGATCATTTTTGTAATTTTAAAAAATTTTAGGTTATTTTTGAAATTATTTTTTTTATTGGGTTATTTATAAAAAAAATTCAAAAACAAAAGCATTCAACAGTGCAGATGTACTAGGGATTTTTTGTGCAGAAACCACAAACACAGGAAGGGGAGAACAAATCAAAATAAAAGAGGGCAAAGAGGGCTAAAAATTTGCAGCCAAATCTTTTAAGTATATCTCATCTTACAAAAAAAGGCACCTTTTTACTTTCTTATGAACATCACAACACAAGAAAAAAACGAGGTATGTTTTTACTCTCTTATGCACGTCCTACTATAAAAAAAAAGCATCACCTCGTACATAAGCAAACATCTAATTTTCTTATTGGCCATAGATCACCAACAGAAAAAGAAAATTCTAGAATGTTAGTGGGAGTTCGCCATGGATCAACACCATAATACCTTTGTCTAATTTTTCCTGTGAAAAGATGTGAGGGCTTACAATTAGATCAATACCAACTTATCTTTTCGAGTTCTTTTTTTTTTTTAAAAAAAAAAGAGGGTAAATATTGTACCCTACACCAATCATAGCACTGAGAGCTAATTCGAGCAAAGATCAATTAGTTGACAACCTTATCGATAAACACAATTCACACAACCTTACCAGTAGACACAATCACATGACTATATACATACTTTCTGATTTTCGCAACAATACCAGATTGACTAGTGACTTGAGGTGCCAGTGTGCCAACCCAGTAGACATAATTCAGACAACTCCAGTAGACAAGTTGCTAGTCCAAATTAGTGACTTGCTGATAGCCATTGTTGTTGCAACAATACCATCCAGCCAAGTCCCCAACTAAATTCACTGGCAACAGCACCATCTGTTTTTATACAATTATGCCACATCGTTACAATGACCAGAGCTAAAAAAACAAGGGAATCACACCCGCAATACAATGTGTATAGCATACCCAAAAACTCAAATTATTATCACAAATAAGCAAGTGGTAAAAATGATCAATGCTACAACAGGAGCCTGAAATTATGTGCCAATCGCCTTCCGAGAACCTATTCTTCCAATCTGATATTGTTTGCTTGAAAAGTATACTCCAACTTTGCAATGTCAGTCGAGTGTTTTCAAGGAGTTTTTTTGTTCCTAAGAATCCAGATGGTCCAAAAGATTTGCAGTTATTATTGCTTTGTGTGCTTTGAGTCAAGCTAATATGTGACATGCTTCTGGTAGTGAACAATTGTTGGCAAAAGAGAGTTGGTGTTTTTCTAATGGAAATAGCTTGACATGCTCCTGTAGTAGAAATCTCAACCTCGTTTATCAATGTCTGTAGCATGATTGTTATTATTATTGCTAATTGTCTGAAACACTGGAATTATATGTTAAGAGTTTTATAGTATATATGTTATACGACCTTCATCGACCTATGACATCAGGGCAGTTTGTATCTTTAATTCTTTACGATTTTCTTTATTTTTTTTCTCTTTCAAATAGTTTTTTTAAAAATAAAATTACAGTAGGATCATCTCCTACTGTTTCTTTAAAAAAAAACCTAATAAATAACAATTTGTGGGGGCTTGGAGATCCCATCAGACAGTTGCTCCCACCACTAGACTTTTGTCAATGGGATACAGCGACCTTCCTGACGACGAAACCTCCGGCTCAGCTGCCCAGCAATCCTCGCACTTCAACCGGACAACCAAATCAACACGCTGAAGGCGAACACCGGTTCGGTCAATGACAAGCCTCACGAACCTCATATGCTCGTCGCTAGCATCGAAACATGTCATGTAGAAATGCTCTAGATAGTTGAGTCTAAAATCGAATGGCGATTGCTTCCACACTGCCTTTCTTGGTGCTTCCTTCCCCTTCAGGTAGGACTCTTTCCCGCAAACATGCTTACACACCTACATCAATTCAAGAAGAATTAACTCACCAAAATTACACATACATGATGTCAGGGATAAGGAAATGACAATCACAGTAACGTGATGTAAAGCATACATGGATCTTCAATATTTCTAAGGGCCTGTTTGGATAGTCCCGGATTGGGCCGGATCCGGCCCAACCGGCGGCAAAAAAATCCTACCCGGGATTAAATTCGGCCCAGCTAAAAATCGCGTTTGGGTCGGGCTGAGAACGGAAAAATTCCGGCCCAATCCCACTGGATCGGCCGGGAAAAAAATAATTGTCGAGGCAATTATTTTTTTCCCACTCTCTCTCTCGCGGCTGCTCCCTCTCGCGACGGCGCCTCCCCACGATCTCTCTCGCGATCTCTCTCGCCGCCGCCTACTCCTCCCCTCGCAGCTCCTCGACTCCGTCGCCTACCCCTCCCCGCAAGACGCCGTCAACCCCTCTCCGGTGAGATCATCCCCTCCCCATCTAGGGTTTCGCAGATCTAGGGTTCTCATATCTAGGGTTTCTCAGATCTATGCAATTTTTTGATTTGTATGCACTGAACGTGCAGATCTAGCCGACACCGGGGAGGAGGACCGCCTGAGAGTAGCGTCGCGCCAGTGCCGCCTGAGATCTGTGACGGGGTGTTTTCTCTCTCAAATCGGAGCAAATCAGAGCAAGAACACAAGCGCCTGGAAATCTTTGATCCAGGTACATGGAAATCTCCAACTCTTCTCTCCATCTCTTCTTTTCAATAGATCTATCTGCGTGTTATTTTCTTCTGTTCAGATCTTCACATATCTTCACAGATCTTCACATTCGGAGCAGATCAGAGCAAGAACACATTCGGAGCAGATCATATCTTCACAGATATTCATCCAGGTACATATCAATCTTCAATTCTTCTCCCCATCTCTTCTTTTCAGCAGATCTATTTGCTTGTGTCCAAGTGTTCATCTGTTATCATCTGTTATAGTTGGAAATTTCTTCACTCTGATGATTCTATTCTTCAATTAGATCATCTTTGCATGTTATTTTGCTCTGTCACTAGTAGCAATAGAACTTGATTTAAGTTAGAGCTGAACTTTGCCACAATAATCTTGCTACTCTGTATCAAACTACATGACAGTTTTATTTTCTTGCTGTTTTGTATGTGCTTAACAATTGAGGCTACTGCAGTATGTGGTACAGAATATGGCCGTAATACGTCAAACCTAGCCCATAACTGCCATAATTTCTGCAACCTATCTAGCTTCCATCCTTGATTTGGAATGAGCATTAGTATGTTTTCCAATGAGACAATTGCATGCTTTGTGAAAATATGCAAATTGTTCTTGTACTCAGTTATTTAGTTTCTTCTTTATATACAAATTGTTCTTGATTTGCTACTGACTAAGTGAATATATAGAATGTCATTGGTATCATACTGATTGCTGCCATGCCACTTTGTGCTGTTTGGAGATTCTTATTTCATATCATGCAATTGTCCATACCAATGTATATGATATATAGATAATAGATATGTTTATGTTTATGTATATGTATACAAGTATCTGGTTTCTCTACCAGTATCAGATTAGTTCTTCTCTTTCTCATCTGGCTACCAATCTAGGGACTTTAATCTGCATCTAGGTGTTCTTCTCTTTCTTTGAATTCTGCTCTATGTCAGGTTCTCTGATGCTTCTCTGCAGTTATTTGGCTCGCCTCAATGCTCGCTGGGAGCAATTGATGCAAAATATTTTTAAAAATATGCACTATCTCTTTTCTCTAATCCTATAGTCATAGTCATCTGTAAGTGTGCTCATAATAACCTTACTTCAAACTTACTTCAAACTTTCCCCTTGTTTATAAGATTATTCGTTGCTAAGAGTAACTAATATTTGGGCTAATTAGTGTTGTATTTGTATTGAGTAGTGTAGATGGGTTCCAGAAGAGAACGACTTATGAGATTGTTGAGGATGGAGGAAGATGAGGACGATGAGATGTTTCTTGTTGTCTTGCCCTATTTACACTCACTTGTTAATAGGGAAAAAAGACCAATTCATACATCAATTTTGACCGGCGCCAAACGTGTTGAGGAAATTCTTGAAGGGCACGAAAGTCGGTGTCAGATAGAGTTTCGTATGGAGCAGGAGATATTTAGAGCTATTTCAAGTTTCCTTAGAAGAGCGAACGTGTTAAACGATACCAGGGGCGTCACAGTTGAGGAACAACTTGGAATGTTTATGTATATGATCTCACATAATGCAAGTAATCGAGATCTACAAGAAGCATTCCAACATAGTGGGGAAACTATTCATAGACATATCAGGTCTTTTTTCACTGTCATTCCAAGTTTGACTTACAGATTTGTCAAACTTTCACATTCAAGTCAAACTCCTTAAGTAAAGAGTTGATTGGTCAACAAAAGCTTTTGGTTTGGATCTAGAGCACTCTATTGATGACTTGCAACTTCAAAAACAATCATGTCGCTACCAGTTGCAGGTAGAGGTGATGATTGTGTAGTATTCTGAACAAACAATATGACAATGGCCACTGGAACGCATTTCATAACTTAAAAAAAAACTATATCCTCTGGAACTGAATGTAGTGTGTCCTTGTTAACTCGAGACAGAAGAGAGAGATTATCTTCACGTTTCTTATTGACCCCTGTGAATTTTTTTTGAAAGAAACAGTAGGGGAGAGCCCTACTGAAAATGATTCCAAAAGCCCTGCTCAAGCCTGACACCACCTCGGAGCTCCACATCTCCTCCCCGTTTCGCTCGTCGGACCAATCGATCACCACTCGGTAACTTCCCTAATCACCCCTACACTCGGTAACTTCCCTAATCACCCCTACATTTGATTTGTGGTGTGTGTGTGTGGTGTGGTTCGGTTCGGAGAGCGATTTTATTTTAGGCTTTAGTCTCTTTTTTTGATTTTGGAGGTAAATATATATGTTAGCTGTTGCGACTGGGAGATGGGTTTATCGGGCAGTGGGAAGTTGAATTTTGTGGACTTTGAGTGAAGATTTGTTGCTTCCTGTGTAGTCTGCTCCATTTGATGCATTTTAATTGTTTGTTTCTTTGTTGCTGACGAAATTTGTTGGTATTCAAGTAAAAATTGCATTGGTTGTCTTTTGTGAAAAGTAGACATTGCATAAACGAAACAACCGAAAAAAAAAAAACTCATTGCATTGCTCAACCCTTGCCACCTCTCTATTGGTTTACCTCCTACATCTCCTCTCCACATAGAATTGCTACATCTCCTCTCCACATAGAATTGTCTCCTAAATATCTTGCGTTTCCATTACCACTTGATGAAGTTTGAAGACCACATGATCAAACTTCATCCATTCAAAAGGCGAACTAAACTAAACTAAACTTCTCCTATAATCATAGGATTGGATTCTACTTGCTGTAGTTCTGTTAGGCATTTCTTTTCTCTTTTTGATCAGGAGATGATAGTGTACATGCATGTGGAGGTCAAAGTTCACTTATTAGTTCACTCTCAGTCTTAATTTGCTTGCCGAAGTTGAAACTTAAATCAATTTCTGGAAGGGCGTATTGCTATTCTTATGGATTAATATTAGAAAAATTTTCATATTACCTAATTCCAAATATGAAGTTTTGTTCATTCAGCCACCGTAGTAGATTGCACAAATGCATTGCAATGATAACACACAACTGAAAGCACTGCCACGATAAAGTAAATCAACTTTTGGAAAACAAAAGTTTTTTTTTTTGACAGACTAATTTATGAGAATCAATGCACAATAATTTGTTGAGAGCAATGCTACTAGGATAGGGCTGCATAGAAATTGCAGTATTAATATGTGTCGCTGCATCCACGTCATATGTGGTTGGGAAAGTTGTTGGGAGGAGGATGACTTCTTTTTTTTTTTTCTATTTATTGGGTGCAGTGTAGGTGTGGAGGGAGAGGGTGAAGAGGAGCCAAAGCAGGAGGGGAAGTGTTGTCCGGAGAGGGTGAGGAGGCAGAGGGTTGCCCTGGGACTGGGAGGAGGGGAACGGGGAGAGTCGGTGAGTGCTCAGTGGGAGAGGAAGCGAAATCATGATGAAGGAGGTATGTCAATTTTTTAATTTTGTTGTTTCTTGGTTGGTGAATATCTTCGGGGCTTTTTCTTGGTATCTTCTGTAGTTGTAAATGAGATCTTGTTAATTGGAAAGTAGAAATATTATTCATAGAATTTTAAATTTTTAAGTATCTTTAATTCCTTAAGGATAAAATTAATTTATATTAGGCTAGTGCTTCAATACTGCTTTCTTGGTATCTTTTGTTTGCTTGCATGTCCAAGTAGAACTGGACCAGGTTATGAGAAATGCTACATGGAACACATTTTATTTGTGAATCCATTGTAGAAGATGGAAATGGCAATATTTGATATGAATTCGTTCTATCAGTTTACTTATGTTGGTCGGTTAATCACATTTTGTCAAACAATTTGGAGTTTAGAAATATGTAAAAGATGTGAATGTTGTATTCTTGATAACTGAGTTGAGTAATTGAGGGATCATCTTGATATTAGTTTCATTGAGTGGTATTTGGAATAATATTTCCAATTGGTTGTAATTCATCTTAATTGCCACTTAGTGTTTCAATTGCTTGTCTTTAAATGATAAAGAAAATACATTGCACATTTAGTTTCATAAATAAAAATAAATGCATATGGTGATCTTCTTGTCCATATTTTTTTTTCAGCTAGCCTAACTTGAAGCTGATCCGTTGTCTCTTAGACTCTGTAGTACCAGTAAAGCATTTGAAGGCTGATCTTTTGTGAAGATGGATGACAGTATACTACTGGTGTGTAATATTCTGGTGCTATACGTACTTAATCTATTTCTACGCCATTTTGAAATCCTCCACATCTGCACCCATTGTTCTAAAAATCAGCTTTACCAGTCAAATATATCAGCAATTACAAGAATTGTGAGCACACTTGATCTCTATCTTAAAACCTCTTTTCTTTTTGAATCATTTTCAGTAGGGCTCTCCCCTACTGTTTCTTTCAAAAAAAAAAAAAATTGCAAGAAGTGTGCAATAATGAATTGTGAGGACCAACCATCTTGGAATTACTATCTCTTTCATTTAATATTCTGTTTGTTTGACAGATGCAAGAAGTTGTTGATCAGCCTATCCCAGTATTTTCTACAGCATCAGGAACAGAAAACAGTACTTCTAGCTGCGATAGAAATAGCATTGGGCACAATGTTGTTATCACTCAAGAGTGCAATTCTTCAGACCAGACTTGTATTTATCGTGGTAGTTTCTAAAAAAGCCTAATTATGATTGAGTCAATCTTCCCCCTTTCTTTGTTTTGCTGACAATAATCTCTCATCATTTCACAGGGGTCAATAAGAAACGTGAAGATAATCTCTCTCTTCTGTCTCGAGTTAACAAGGACACACTACATTCAGTATGAATATTTTGCTCTTTGATTAGTCATTCGTCCTTTTTTGGCCATCTCTCCTACCATGCAGGCTTTTGGAAATATTTGAAGGGATGTAGTTTGATAAACTATGACAGAAGTTTTTGCATCAGTTATAAATGGGTAGATATTTGCATCAGTTATGCAAAAACTTAGTTGAATAAAACAAAAGGAATCCAGTGGTAGAAACTTGCAATAAATATTATATATTTGTTCAATGATAATCTTTGCTAATTTCTAGATCTACATTGGATGTAGACTTAATATGAATCAGTTCCAGAGGATATAGTTTTTTTTTAAGTTATGAAATGCGTTCCAGTGGCCATTGTCATATTGTTTGTTCAGAATACTACACAATCATCACCTCTACCTGCAACTAGTAGCGACATGATTGTTTTTGAAGTTGCAAGTCATCAATAGAGTGCTCTAGGTCCAAACCAAAAGCTTTTGTTGACCAATCAACTCTTTACTTAAGAAATTCTCTCTTTTTAGGATTGTCAAATGAGGTCTTTAGAACCCAACTGCTTGACTGGCCTTAGATCACATACATCTGAGCAACTAATGACATTGGGAAGACAATATCATAGGCAGAAGCCTTACTCCTCTCCATCAAGCTATCCTTGCCAAAATTCCTGTTCTGGATTAGAAGCACCAACAAGTAATCCACATTCTCCAACGCAAGTAGCAGGAAAAATAAGAACTGAGACCAGCACCCACAAAGCAAAGCCAGAGTATCTTACATCATATGCTACTGCTCCCCTGAACATTAGAAGCTCATTTCTGGCAGCAAGGAAAGTTGATTTCAGCCCAGATGACAATTCGGAAAAATGGTACACAAGACAAGATCGGTTTACTGCAATTACCAATTGCAATTGTCAATGTATTGATGGCCAGAATGAGGTATTTCTACGCAATCTTTTAAACTGTATTGGTTGAAAGATCCATTGCAACGTGCTTTATGATATCTTCTCTATATTTTCATGCAAGCAGAAAATGATTGATGACACATTTCGCAGTAAAACATTATGTGTACAATGCACTATCCACTAATTTTCATTTTTTTAATTAAAAAATCTGGCACTCTGTTTCGTGTAACTGACTTGGCTGTGCATGTCATCTGACAAATGAATATATTTCTCAATAAGTTAAACTTATTTTTTGATTTGCTCCTTTTCTTTTGAGTGTACAAATGGCCCACGATCAAGGACTGCTATGTGGTGGTGTTGTTGTTGTTGGCTTCTCATTTCGCCACAAAAATATGGTTAGCTGCAGCTTTTATCTTAGAATAGTTCGATTGTGTCATTGCCACAAATTTTCTGCAATTTTTGAAAGGTTAACGCTGACAAAACTTGGTGGCTCATTGGTTGGGCCAGATCCAGTTCTTGATGTGTTCTCATAAATATCAATAAACTCCTTATGATTCTTTCATCTATATTATATTTTATCATGACCATTTCTCACTTTTGAACAGCTGGTTGATTCTGTCCAAAGGCCCCACTGTGGGGATCGGTCACTTGGCAGTCAATGGCACTTAAACGATGAGGGTTTTTTGCTCTCTAGAGAGATGCACCATGGTGATGAAATCCCTTCTTTATCTGGTCAGTGGAATTATGGTGATGAGATTCCTTCACTCTCAAGTCAATGGCACTATGGTTCTCAAATTCGTTCGCATTCAAGTCAACAGAACTACGGTGATGAGATCCCATCACTCTCGCGCCAACCGCGATACCGTGATAAGAATATTGCTTTGCTCTCTAGTCAATGGTGCTGTGATGTGGAGGTGCCTTCACTGTCAAGCCACCGACAAGTTCCTTTTTGTGGAAATGGGTACTTGAAAGACAATATTGCTGGCAAAGTTGCTGGCATTAGTCAACAAGTTAAGATGAGTAAGAATGAATATGTTTTTACAAAACCTAGGATGGCTAATAGGGTTGAAAGCGGTGCTGATCACTATAAGATGAGTAAGAACAATATGTGGCGGAATGGTGTAGATATAAGGGACCAAGTT
Source organism: Pharus latifolius (assembly GCA_019359835.1). Taxonomy (NCBI): domain Eukaryota; kingdom Viridiplantae; phylum Streptophyta; class Magnoliopsida; order Poales; family Poaceae; genus Pharus; species Pharus latifolius. Next base: position 2,129,959 of record CM033319.1, read on the forward strand.
CGTGGGCCACGTGCAAATAAATTGAATGGTACTTTGTCACCCTCAACTAAGAAAGATATTTTGAGCCCTTTGATCTGTAGAGACTATTTTAACAGAGCAGATTTCTCAGTTCAGTATGAGCATGCCAAGTTCTTTATGATAAAGTCACATTGTGAAGATGATATCCATAAAGGTATTAAGTATAATGTTTGGGCAAGTACACCAAATGGGAACAATAAGCTGGATGCTGCTTTCCATGAAGCGCATATCTTAATGAAGGAGAAGGGCCAAAAATGTCCTGTATTCCTATTTTTTTCGGTGAGTGGTGATCAAATGTGCATCTAATATGTTTGTGGGCTTTGTTTCCTTATTATTTTCTGTTTGCAGTATCATATTTTATGTTACTGACTTACTGTTTTCGTTTTTAGAAAAAAAAAAAAAAAGATCTGCACTAGTCCCTTCATTTATCCTTGAGCAGGTCAAGTAAGTCAAATTTTGTATCTTTTGTTGGAACTTGGTTACAGCTACAGCTACAGCTAAGATTGTTTATGTGCACGAAGAACAGAAAAATGTCTTAGAAAGGCAAGCAACATTTTTGCTTCTTTTTCATTCCAGAAGAGGAAATCCAATATGGTGGTTGATTGGATTTCAGTGAGGAATATTGATATGGCAGAGTGACAAATTGCAGTCTTTTTGTTGTGTGCCCGAATGGAAATAGGAGGGGATGAGAATAGACAAGAAGGGAGGCAAAAGGAGATAGACAGGGATAGAAGATTAATTTTATTTCTTACTTAAGCCTAACAAATTGAGTATTAGATTATATATAGCCTTTAGTGGCTATTCTAATAATAGAATCTAATCAATAGATACGGCAACTAGTCATATCCCAATGAATATGGAAAATAATCCTATCCCAACAAAAGGAGATAAATTCTGATTTAAGAAGATATCAATCCTAATTTGATTTGATTGGGTTCCATCCATTACATTTCTCCACTTCTGGCTTCTGGAGAAACAACTCGTTCTCAAACTGGATGGCCCGTGTTGTTGGTCATATATCCTGCGGATGGTAGTAATGGTAGCCAGACCTTACTGTCAGAGGGTTTTTCTTTGGTTTTGACAGAAGATGTCATTGGCTGAGACTAGCAAACAGAATATTTTTCACATAAAACCTAAATATAAAAATAAATTAAGGTCTAGTTTTTTTTCTCTACCAGTGACTGTAAAGGCTTGGTCACGTGTTTAGAAGCTATCACTTGCCTCTTCACCTTTCCATGGTGAGGTAAGCAGGAAGGGCGGATGTTTGGGCGTGGTTGCCAATTATTTTACTCTGGTGATGGCTTGTGTGATGATTGAGTCACTAATGTGAAAAATAGGTGCTGTAGATTCATTGTTGATCTCTTGTTCTCTGGCTGTTTATTCGTCTGTTTTGACAAGGGTGGTGCTAAGTTGAACCGTGCATTGAAATATTGATGCAAAGTGTTAGCCATTGCCATCTGGATTGAAAATGGGTGCTGTTTATGATTGATTTAAGTTCTCTGTTTATTCGCTAATTTTTTCTTCAACTACTTTTAGCATCTTAATGTTGTTTCTGTATGTATCTTCTCCATGGTATGGCTATTTTATCAACTTAACTTCTGTCATTGAAGTGTCTAAAATTCAAGTTACGAGTTCTTTTGGTTCGGGTTTTTTTCAGGTTAACAGCAGTGGTCAATTTGTAGGATTGGCTGAGATGTTAGGTCCTGTTGATTTCAAGAAAACAATGGATTTTTGGCAACAAAATAAGTGGAATGGCTTTTTCCCTCTGATGTGGCACATTATAAAGGATATTCCAAATCGGCACTTCGAACATATCACTCTTGAAAATAATGATAACAGAATGGTAACTTTTAGCAGGGACACCCAGGAGGTACCTCGTTTTCAATTTCTCATTCTAGAAGCTAATAAAGATCTGCACGATTAATTGGAAGTCTTGATGATAATGAAGAATCTTTTGCACTCGTCTAGTTGTTGGAAACTATCAATATTGCAGCTTAGCACTACCATATTGAAATTGGTATCTTCATAAAAGGAACTTTGCTGAGTCTTTTTGGTCATGATACTATGATAGTCATGTAATGATTTTATATTGGGGAGACTGCTAGGTAGAAAATATCCAAAATTATAATTTTTTATTGAATTACGAAATTGGTTTAAACTAGTCTATTGCTGTCTGTTGTCCAGTATGGTAAACCTTGTGTGAGTAGCTTTTGTGAAAGTTCCTCCTATTAAGGACCCGTTTAGGAAAAATTTGCCAAAAAGAAAAAACTTCATGACCAAATTCACTAGGATGTTTTGGTCACAACTACTCTAGTGAATTAGAAACACGACTTCCCATGTCTCTTTTTCTTCCTAATCCCTTTGGTTTAGCTTTACATAGAAGACTTGGAATTCCAATCCTACCCTATCCAAAAGAGCCTTGAGCGTGTTTTTGGATCCAATTATTAGGGGCTATATTTTTCAACGGGATTAGGCCAAATCCAGCCCATCCAAACAGGTTCAGAAACTTCTTTCTTGTATGAAGATGCATTTTTTACCTCATATCTTTGCTGTTCACTTCATACGTTTGTTACATGTTAATATTATTTTCTTGTCTTGTTGACTGGATAATTATCTGATGATATCCATTTTGTTCCCTTCATGTAGATTCCACTCCCACAGGGTCTAGAAATGTTGAACATTTTCAAGGGTCATCCAATGGGAACATCAATTCTAGAGGATTTTGATTATTATGAGGAAAAGGAAAATTCACGTCATGCCCTGAAACGTAATCAACAATCAACGCATCAAGCTAGGCTCCCGAATGACTTCAAATCAATGGTATTTGCACTTTCCCAGCAGTATATAAACTTCTATGGATCCAAATGTAATACTTTTATCAATTTATCAAAAGTTTCTCTAAGGAGCACATCCATTTTTACAACATGCTCTCTTATATTCTGTTTGTTTCTATGATTGCAGAAACGTTTGGAGGCAGAAATGAAGAATTTGAGTTTTAGTTGTACTCGAGACTAAGTGAAATATTCAGTGGTACTCGAGACTAAGCCCAATAGAAATAATAATCCAATGTGGTGTAGAGTGAACAGTTTGAGCCTTCATTCTCCATTGCCCAGACATTCGATGCAGCATTTCGCTAATATCAAAACAGCTCTTCTGTCATACAGTATTTGTTCGTCTGTAGATATCCACAAACATAGCATAAGATCCCAACATCAGCTGATAATTTCTATTGGGCTTTATGGATGTACAAAAGGTGGTGATTATGGTGTATCTATGGATTGTATGCATTTGATGAAAATTTTGAATTGTTTAGAATAATCGTTTCTAGACAATATGGCTTCTTGGTTTATGTTCCCAGGGTTTTGTTTCTGTATATGCTTTGTTATGATGTGATCATGACTTGCGCTGATTATCTGCTAGCTTGGTACTGTATTGTATATTTATTAATGCTCTCAGGTACCGTTTTGTGTGGTTAGGATGCTCCTATCATGCTTCACCGAAAAAAGAAAAAATTTAGAGATCATAAAGTACCTGCAGTGCAAATCAATATATTAAGGGAAAATTCTAAAACCTCCACAAGTCAATGGCAATTTAGTAATCTCTTTATCAGTTATTTTGTGACTCCAATCCCTTGTAAGTTGTCTTCATTTCTAAAACCTCATGCTGCATTATTCTGTTAAGTATAAATAAAATATTTTAAAAAACACTAAAAAACAGTAGTCACCTTAGTGGGAATAGTGGTGGGACAACAGTTGGTGTTAACAACATTGGGAGTGGAGGCTAATGGCAGTGTCAATGGTACTAGCAGCAGTCGATGGTGATGACGAGTTATTTTAGACAATGGAGTTAGTGGTGTACGTAATTGTCGGTTAAACAATTACTGCTACCACATGTCAATGCGAGTTGTTTTAAATTTTTTTTGATCATTTTTATTTCAACTTAACGGAATAGTAACAGTGGGGTGTTTGAAATTGAAGATAATTTGAGTATGGTTAAAATCATAAAATAATTTGTAGGAGAGTTATTGGGATTGTCATTAACTTGTAGAGTTTTTTTTTTCAAAATTTTCATATATTTATTCTCATTTGCTTTAAAAGATATGCAATTCTTTTCTTTTGATTGGAACACATAAGTTTTTTCCTAATAATTTTCAATGCGGAACCAAAGACTTACAGGGGTTATTGAGATTGCCCTGACTGACTTGTGAGGTTTTTTCAAAATTTTTCCTTATATTAATTCTCATTTACTTTAAAATGTATGCGATTCTTTTCTTTTGATTGGAACACACAAGCTTTTTCCTTATATAATTTTCAGTGCTGAACCTTCATAGTCCGAGCTAAACTTTTGGTTATAAGATCACCCTGCAAACTATACACGATCACCGTTTTTTGACACAAGCAAACTTGGCAAGTCACAATTTTTTCTCTCTATATTTTCAATGTGAAATAATGTCCATTTAGAGGAAGGGGCAAATCTCAATTGTATTGGACTTACTGCCTGATGAGAGACCAAATTGGACAACAATTGCATAGCACCACAGCCAGCATACGCTTACAAGTTACAACAAAAAATAGCAATTACCCATCAGCACAGCGAGAGATGCGAACTCGTGAAGTGTCAAAGTAGCTCCAAACAGACTTCGTACAATACAAACAAATAGCTTTTTTGTTCCGTCTTATATACAAAAAATGTGAGTAATACCCTTGCCTAATGAACCCCACACCAGAAACAAAGGGAAATTACAACAAATTCTCTTGCTCCATTCAGGACAAAGCATTCCATTCCGCTTTGAAACTTGAAGACAACAAATGTACACGACAACATACAGCATAAATTTGCATCAACTACTCACATGCTACGAACTCTTTAGTATTTCATTTGTGGTCTTCTCTGCACATAAAAGAAATGAGATTGTTTCCCTCATTTCAAGTTTTAAGTGTCTTCGTCAAGTGGAAAGTCATCATCGGGCAGTATAGCTGTCAAGAGCGAGTATTTCACCCGCAGCGATATCTTACCCCTCTCAAGGTGCAGCTTTGCCCCTGAGACCACCCAGTAGCCCGGCAAGTCCTGTGGTCCACGCATCATCTCCGTTGTATCGACAAATTTGAGCAGCTTTGGGGTCTGCACCGGAACAGGTGGACCACCTGGGTATACTGCTGAGTTGATATTCACGTCAGTGGGGCGAGGGGTAGGCTTCTGAGCTGCTGTGGAGAAATGTGTGCTGATAAGCGTCGAGATGAGACCAGATTTCTGAGCCAGGTTAGGGGATCCCTCCCACTCAGGGTTCTTGACAGGAGTGGCGTTGCAGACTTTGGAGAAATGCAGGCGAAGAAACAGTACTTTCTTGAAGCCATGATTGCTCACATCTAACTGTGCCCCCATGACAATGGAAGAATCGTCGTCTGACTCCACTGGAGCTGTGCAGACATGGGAGAAACGCTTCCATGATCCAATTGGTTCGTAATATTTGTGGTCGTGCGATTCTGGAGTTTGGTAATTGTAAGGGTCATCTTGAAGCTGAATGATCTGAGGAAGAGAGCAGAGATGCTGAAGATGGATGGCTAATCTGTTACTTTTCTTTCCTTCAAGATAAAGCCGGAGTCCTGTAACTGGTCTTCTGCCCACATCAACCTGCAGCAAATCTAATAAGCTGTTCAAAAGATAAAGAAAATAATGCAAAAACAGAAATTCAAAGCCTTGTCTTTATGAAGAGTACAGCTGGCATGCTAAGCATGCATTACAAAGAAAGCAGTAATTTAGCTCTAGTTTGTTACTACAATACACAGTATTACTTGACAACTTGCACAAGATGAATAACATAGAAATTTTTCTATGATATAAATAAAAAAGGTAAAATTTCAAAATTAGCAATATGATAAAAATTCAAAAACCTTAGTCTAATAATGCCAGTATGACTGTCATTATTACCAAATTGCTAGTAAAACTAGCCTATCTTGACATGCCTAGCTATTTGGCAACAACAGAAATGTAAAGGGTTGGTCTAATGTCATGGTGGGTTAGGATGGATAGTGGCAGTGCTGGTTTTTCAGTAACACAACCAGTGCTTGGTCACTAGACTAGGGTATCTTTCAGATTATGTCTGTCAAGCTTGCACTTTGGAGTTTTTTCCCCACCTTTAGTCATTTAATAGAATATATAACACTTCAAATAACTTATATTGTTTCTATTTTCACACTCAGTGAGGCAATACATTATCCTTTTGTCTATCTACAAGTCTACTTAACTTCTAGTTTGAGAGCTATCTGTTCATTTGATCTGCCTTCTGCTAATAAGAATCAGATGGTTATTGGGTAAAATGGCCAGGTAAGCTAACAATCGAGTAGCTTATCTTTCACCAGGCATCTCATAAGTCCTCTTCAAGAATGAAAAAACAAGGATGGTTACATAAATAAAGGACATTTTTCTCCAACACTACAAGTATGTTAACCCATGACCACTTTCCTATAGAAACAAACAGCACGCCTCAATTAAAATATCACAATAGATAATAAGCAAAGGACAAACTAATGGAATGTAAGAGTAGCGATATTTAACCATACCATATTGGTACAAACATAGAGCTTTGGACCGATAAAATTTACTGGTAAAGATGCACTGCTCTGTCTTTTCCTCTGAGGACCAAGTGGAAGGTCACTGTACACAGGTGCCCATTGCCTTGGCAGCTGGAACTCCAAAAACTGGGTAAGTTCTTCAATTGGCGGCTTATCTGCATGAAATTAAATACATCACTTAGTTGTTAATACATTACATCAGATTTATGGCCTAATGTCATTTTTCTTGCTACCTGGGATGCTTGTTAACATACTTACAAAATAGTAATCTATAACCTCACAAGTTGCAACTCGGCTTGAAAGTAGGCTGAGCAACCCAGGGTTAAATGTGCGGGCTATCTAATGGGCCTAGTAATGGAGAGCTCAGATGAGCGAAAAAAAAAGGATTGGTTTGGATGGGCTTAACAAAAAAGGTTAAAAAAAAGTTAAGACTTTCAAATTGGCTTTAACTTTCAATTACTCTTTTTTTTTTCCTCCTCACTTCTTATAGCCCTCACAAACCCTCCCTTCCCTACCTAAGCTCTCAATGTAAATGCAGAGGCCCATACTATGGGCTTTAATTTGGACCGACCCTAAGAGCCAAAATGAACCAAGATAGAGTTAGGGCTTTTTTTCTTGTAGGATTGGGCTGGGTTAGGTTTTGGATAAGTTTAGTAGGGCTAGGTTACGGTTGTGCCAACTACCAGTTACTTGAATTTAAAGACAATGGTAGGTTTAGGAATGGGCCATGACCCATTCCCAATCCCAAAGTCTAGTTGCGAACCAATTGTTATAATAAACTTAGAATGTTTCCTATGTGCAAGTCATAAGTCTGCACTGATTATTTTTTTTGCCAGCTCACTAGCAGGGAGTAAGGATTCAATGACACTAAAACTTCAAAAGAAACATTTGAAGGCCTGACTTTGTAATTATACTAAGTTATCTGCCAACACACACGAAGATAGATGAGACAGTGGTGGACCCAAAAAATCAAGGGGGGGGGGGGGGGGGGGGTGGTTACATACGATGCACATCGCATGGGTTGCACCCGAAAGACAAATCAAGGATATCATTTGACTCAACGCAACAAATACAAGATTCAACCAAATTATTTAGACAAACAATTAGAATTTCAAGTTTTCAAACACTCAAGATTTAACTATAACTATTCAAGAATCATCATATCAAGAATTCAAGTTTTGTTTCAAGATTCAGCTACATGTTTTCAACTATTTAACATTTTAACTATGGACTATGAGCTATTCAACATTTCACCATGAATAATGAACTATTCAATTTTTCAATTTCATATAGAACATTTCAATTTGAATAGTGTGATCTGTGTATAGAAAACATGTTGGCTTCCTTCCCAATAACTTCATGGCTTAAAATATACTAGTACTTGAAAAGCATCATTAGATCTATTGATTTAGACACTAATAGTATCACTACGCAAGCTTGCAACTTTGAAGCCACAGGCTAGAGAGAGAGAGACTTGTTTTTTGTGAATGGTGTGCGGTAGGACTCTTGCAATTAAGCCGTCAGCGTGGACATTAAAACCCGACAGAGGAAAGGGTAGAGAAAATCGCTGGTGCCAAAGTCGAACCCGTTTGGCGGCTGATGACTTTGCCTTGGAGAGGTGGCTGGTGGAGCTTGCTGATCACCGGACCAGGACACAAGACGACGAGAGATTGGCAATGGGGAATCCATAGGCATGGACCAAGAAGCACCCACTGTTGGGCTGTGAGCTTGGGCCAAGCCACACCTGGGTTGACTACACTAAACACACAACGAAGGTCCTAAACAATGGGGTGGGCTGTAGGTGCCTAGACAATGTCACTGCGGGTCTAGGTTTGGGGATCTAAGTACTAGCATAGGCTACTGCCAAGGGGCAGCTGAAGCTGGAAACTAGGGTGTGAAGGACGGCTGCCGGAGGGTCTTAGGGTCACTTCATTGTCGGCAGGGCGGGCCAGGGTGAGGCAAGGTGCTTAGGTCGCCACCCCTAAAGACAGAGCTATGAGTTGTAAGCTAATGAATTCACACAAGTAATCAAATTGAACACAACATGCATGCAATGTCAAGAAGGAATCCCGGAAGTCAATAAAGAAAGGAGCAAGGTTCGGCTTTCCATTTTTAGTGTAGTTTTCGGACCCAGCTAGGATGTTGGGAACTAATTGGTTACCGATTAGTTTCCCGGTTGTTTCAGCTCTTTTCGGTTTCTTTTGTTTTTTCTTTGTATTTTTTTTTTCAATTTTTTGCATTTCCCCAACCTTGTATAATTACCAATATATTCATACTTGCTATATATAAATCTACCACCCCTAGTTCCAAATGGAATTATATGTCCCGATTCAGGCCAGGATGACCAGTTCCCACCGGGAACACGAGCCCTGGATAAAAGTACACTAATTTGCTCATGACAGATGCCCAAAAACAAGCCTTCTTTTCTTGAGATTGCTGAACAACAGTTACCTGATTCTTTTGGGAAAAAGCCAGTTCTTTAATAAATTCTTATCCAACTGAGTGCCAGCCGCACCTAAGTTTTTTTTTTTTATCAACAGTGTGTCCAAGAGGAAGGACCACATGTTGGTTCGGAAGGGGAAGGGTGCATGGGAATCAAGGGCTGAGGGATCAAATGGGAAAGGGGCAAGGGCTGCTATAGCTAGAGGTTGGCAGGTAGTAGCATGAGGGGCTGTGGTATAAATAGTCACTTCAAGGTTCACAATTCCCAAATAGCCCATAGAAAATCCAACAACCTCCGATAAAATTAACTAGATAAAAAGAAAGAACTGGATCTTCGGGGAACCTGATTCCAAGACACTACCATAAATTATGCACTACAAATAAGACAATTACTGCTTCAAAAGATTCTGAGAGCATAAACAATAAGGCATTGCAAGATGTAAGCAATAATCGAACAACTTAGTCACTGAGGCCGAGAAGATCAAGACATCTCTACATGCTCGTCATAACTACAGAAAAGGGGTCGATATGAACTGAGAAATAGGTTAAAGAACTGAAATATGAAAGAGATGTCTCTGCACCATGAAATCAAAAGTGATAATTCACACTTACATCGCAGGTATAGATTAATCGCATGGTTCAAAAATCCACTCCCAGGAACTCCATTCAACAGTGAAGTAATAGGTACAAAGGACATTGAGATTACATCAGGTTTTGCTTGAACAGTATTCAACCACTCAATGTGAGAAATAATATCTTTATCCCTTCCACCTCTCCGTTTAGGCATCATCACCAAATCCTGAGATAGAGCGAGCAAAAGGTGTATATTTGTAACCAGTTATTATACATAAGAATTTGCATATGAAAAGCAACAAAAAGTAAGGCAAAACTCAATACCTCCTTTGAGGAGCAAGAACTTAATGGACTAGATTCCACAAATCTTAGCCGTTGAACTCTCGTGTCATTAGCATACTACAATGTAAATCAAAAAGTTAAAAAAATTGAGCTAAAAATTAGCCAATGCTGAACAAGCCCACTGCACGTCTGCACTAAATATAAGTCAAAACCAAAAACTGTTAGATGTAAGGTTCAAACTCCAGGTAACCTATATGCACATGATAGCTGTTTGAAATGAGAATAACCACATGTTACATCACCGAAGCCCAAGACACATAAAAATTTTTTTGGCATCAACATATTCCCCCAATGCTTACTCTCTAGGAGTTAATAAACTGCTTCACTTGCTCCTTTTGGAAATTGACATGCACACCTGCGGGCACACTAATAAATGCTTCGTGTGCATGCGTACACACATACACAAAGGATACTCTACAGCCGTGCTGGTGCTTCCTAATCTAGTGAATTGAAAACAAGAAAAGTGGATCAACTCTACCATAAGTGATTGCACAAAATTCCACTGGTCAAAACCTGCATTCCCTTATAAACTACAGAAGTGAATGGAATATATACATGAGATGTGTTCAATAGAGCAATCTTAAACAAAATTGTAAAAGCAACTGACTGTAATAAGGTTTATAAACAGATTTTAGTCTTGCTGATTACTGATGTGGAATCAAATACATGCCAGGGAAAGGGAAAGGTACCCAAAAAAAAATGCAAAGACTAGGAGAATACCTTATACTTCCCGTACGCATCCTTCAAATCCATGTCAGATTGCCAATTTGCATCAAGAAATCTCTTGTCTGACATCTCCTTCAATCGTTTTTGAACATCAACAGCTTGCAAGTTTGATGAATGCTGTTGTTTCAAATAAATTATATCTTTTCCACCCATTTTTACACCAATGATTATATGAGTCCCAAATTTTTCAATGAACCTGAAAAGCAAAGCAGTTAAGTAGAAGTTCTGAAACTATATTAAACAAGATTTGTTAGCAAATGTTTTGATGCAAAACATCTTCATCTGCTACTAGAAGATTGTATCCTAATTGAGAACCTCCAGGGAAAATGGAAAAGCTACTTGTAGAGAAAAGTGCTGATAAGCTATTCATAAGTGATCACATGAAATCAGTACTGACCACAAATGGCATTTGTAACAGTTTACCTAGGTGTGAGCACTCAAATGTCAGCTCATCAATGATAATGATTAATGAGTCAGATAAAATCAGAACAATGTTAAAAAATGGAGATAACAAAGATAAAAGCTAACACAACTTCCAGAAGAAGCAATAAAGTGAGTTATTATCTCTCAAGTTTCAATTATTCTGTGGTCTTACGTATCACTCGAATATGCATCTAACCTTGTTAAAGCAGCAGGTTCCCAGGTTGATGGAACTGATTGCTTAACATGATCCCGGAGCACAATCTGGGCCTTCGAGAGAGCAACAGTATATAGTGTAATACACCAGCCATCAAAAGCAAGTGACTTGGTATTAGCAGCATCTTTCTGCCAGCAGCCCGAAAAATCAAACATATTATTGAACAGGCCAGATGGAATTTTCCCAGACAAAGGTAACTCTTGATTGAACTGTTCTGACATCTGCAAAATGCTCCATAATTTGAGGAAGGCAGCTATTTTTTCTGAACATTGTTAGCATAACATAAACTTTTTTTTATGGATGAATAAAGCAGCTTACAAGACGGCTGAAGGGGAAAAACACATAGTATGGAGTATGGACAAAGACTTGTATTAGTGAAACACTACATGCAGTAAGAGCGACTATATATCAATTGGCAAGCATGGACCAATTAGAAGCAAGGTAGATGACATGTGGTGTTATAGATGCAGCGGATAGAAGGCTCGGTTTGGTTGTATGTCATACTACTTCATCAGCACAACTGCACAACATAACTCCTGCACCCTCAAAAGCTGGAAGAAAACAAGCATTTGATTGAAGTAAATGAGCATTTACAGGTAGAATTGATAAAGGTGCCACATCAGCTCAACTCAGACAAGGTAACCAATTGAGTGGAGAACATTGGAGCTGGCTTAGATAGGTGGTGTTGGCTAGAGCATGCTATATGCCAAATTATATGTTAAGACAAGCAACCAGCTAGAATTTTGGGCCAAATATCTTAAGCAGGTACTCCATCTATTTCACATAAGGCCCCATCCTCCTTTATCCTTGTTTCATAATATAAGGCCCCAACAAAAATCAAGGATGTAATTAACGAGGTTTTCCATTCCTACACTTCGAAATCTAGATAGCATCATTCTCTTTCCAATAACTTCTTATGTAACAAACAAGGATAGTATGGTCCATCTTTTTCTCTCTTTTCTTGATTTCCCCCAACTTAATCCTTGTGCAGAAGGCCAAGGGGCCTTATGTTGTGAAACAAAGAGAGTAATTGATGAGCAATCCTCTAATCTGGTGCAAAAAGCCAAAATCACAAGGCATCACCCCGTTGTAAAAAATTACTGCCCTTGAAATGGAAGCACCTACCTCCAAATGTACCACATATATCACTTTATATGGAAAATGTAGCTCCGCAGACCTCAAATTATGCCGACATGTCTTTCCAAATAAATGAAGAATTAAGGTAGATTGGACTCTGTGTTCCTAACACTTCGTATTTGTGCAAACAACTCATTCATACCAGGTACTTTTGAAATGCTTCTCATTCCCTCGCCCTACCCAAGAAAAAAAAAACACTTCACATCATCCATGCCAGTAACATAACTACTTGCACTTGCTGGGAGTCATCCTTAGAACAGCACAAGCAAAGGCACTACTTGATGCAAAATAACAAAGGATGGGACGTCATTCATCATAGCATACATTTATAGGGTGCTGCATGGATCATCATACTAATGGCATTTACTATACTTCCATCAGTCTAAACTAAATATTATACACAAGAATTGAAATGCATAAATAAAATATACCTGCTGAAATGAAAGGACATCAGACCGGAACCGCATTCGCTCCCCCTTGTCGCACTTAATCGACTTGGACACACCATCAACTTTCAGCCCACCAGGGAGCACAATATCCTGAACCTCATCACGGTCGAGCTCGATGAGCCACGGGTCTGGGGAGTTTAGTTGTTTGCAGTATTTGAAACGGATATCAGCAACAATGTCGTAGCCAAGACCAATGGACCGTATAGCAGACTCTGCAGCTTTATCCGGAGTGGCTTTATGCGCCATTGTCGATCATTCCACGATGGACAACCCTATGTGTTGATGAACTCTGAGAAGAAACAGCTAAAGAATTAGCAGATTTTGCACTTGAGAAGAGTCAAAAGGTCAATTCTTTTCCCACTGAATCGGTTGTAACTGACAAAAAAGAAGAAAGCTGCAAGAATTGGGAGGCAGGAGCCCGAGTTCGACAGAATAACTCAACCTTTCACGATTAGGAGACCTAAATATCGAGATTTCCCAAAATATTTTGGCTCGAACTTAGCAATCCAGGAGCAAAAACACGAGGTTTTTATTTCCCGAGCTCTGCCAATTCAGAAGACGAAAAGGTTCGATTTTTTCCACAGATCTCCACAGTTCCGAAACAATATTCGATTTTTACCAACTGGGAGCTAAGAAGAAACGGATTATTCACAATTCCTTTATCCGGAAAAGCTGAAGCCGACCAAAAAAGAGTTCCTAAAAAAAAATCGATCTTTACCAATTCTGACGCCCAAAAGGCCGGATTTTTCACAGATTTCGCGTGGTACGATCTTTCCTCGCGTGCGGGGAGGCGTGGTGCATCAAATTGCGGCGGGAGTGCGGTGGAAACTGTAGGAATTTATGGGAGGAGGGGAGAGGGAGGTGGGAGAAGGCTACGCGGAAGGAGACGAGCAGTGGCAGTAGAGGTAATTTTGGCTTCTATCTCTGGTTTTTTTTTTTCTGGTTTTGGTTTATAGGCTTTTTGTTCTGGTCAAATTTGAGGTAGGTGGCAAGGGCAAGCAAGGGTCCACCCCTAGATTTTTGTGTCGATGCAGCACGTCTCTTCCATTTTCGGCGACCTTTTCTTGGATGTTAGTTTGTTTTTAATTGTTTTTGTTTATATTGGTACTTGAAATGGTTTGATGATTAATGTAGGTTTTAATCGTGGTTTGGTGCAACTGCAGTCATTAATTTTTGATGTGGAACTGGTCGTGATCTTTACTATTGAAAGATATTTTCTTTGATCATTTTAAATCCTGACATTTTAAATAAAAAGTATGAAAGATACAGTCAGGGAGTTTTTTTATCTCAAATTATGTGAAAGTGTGTGATATTTCTAAAAAGTGTGCTAAGTGGTTCTATTTGTTTTTTCTATCTTGCATGCATTTTGTTTTGATTGTTGGATCACAATCCTTATCTTTGAATTTATGAGTGAAAACAGATTCGATACAAACAGATAGTGGAATAGATATGAATCCAGATATGGAACAGATGCATATCATATGCAAATATGGTTCTTGAAATAATCCAATTATTATTAATCATAAGAATATATATTATAATTTACGAAATTCCATATATGAAGAGCTTATATTGATTTACAAATTATTGACATGTCTAAATACCTTTAAAAAATGAGACATGTAGACATATTAATAATAAAGATAGATATGTGATCTTAGGGCCAAATAAATATCTATTTTCTCATTTTAGTGAATATTCATCGGATATCCATTAGATACGAATACAGAATCGGATATAACTTTTTCCATATCATAACTCCTATCTGGAAGAAAATAAAAATTAGATCCAATTACAAATTTTAACCCATATAGAATTTTATAAATACAAAATTGAATCAAGCAAGTATTATCCGTCCTATTTTCACCTCTACTTAATCTAACTTCTCTAGGGTTTACCTAGCTCCTTTTTAGTTCACTTGTTGCAGTAGTTGAATTGTCGACAATGGTGGGATACAGTAAGGCAGTGGCAGGCGGTGGAGGTTAGTGGCGGAAATAGATATCAACAGAGGTGGTGGACATGACAGCGATGAGGTGAGGGGAGGATGTGTGGGTAGTTTTTAAGAAAAATGTGTGCACATGCACACTATACACCCTCTATTAAACTTTTTTTTGCATGATATGCGAACGTTCTCTTTCATTTCAATCTTAGTGATGCAAATTTGTTTTTTTTTTAAACAAGTAGCAGCTTGCATACTTTCATTACTGGTCAAATTGAATACCTTAAGTCTACACCATTTTCTTTCGATGTATCTATGATCCGGGAGAATCTCCAAGTCCTGATCGCATACGGCTTCGCGACCAAGTCCTGATCGCATATGGGTCCGCAACCTTGAATTGGTCCGCGATCAGGAAAAGGAATTTGTTCCCTGTTCGGAATTGTAATCCGATCCGAATGTGTATAACTAAGCTTATCTGTTTAGGATTAGTTATATGAGTCTAATACGTTTATATTATTAAGTCTGATACGTACTCATACGATTGGACTATAAATACCTTGTAATAGGTCTAGTTTAGATTATCGAACTCAATCGAAGAGTCATAGAACTTATTTGAGTTTTAGACACTTATAGTTCGTTCGACGTAGGCAAGTGTGCCTAACTTTCGATGTGTAAAGCTCTTTTGAAATAAAGAGTTGTGCAATTACTTTGGGTTTCGGTATTTCCGAGTAAGATCCCGTTATTCCGCATATTAATCTGGGCGAGCCTAGTGCGAAAACCAAGGCTAGGTCTCAAACGGATCAAGTTGGTATCAGAGCGACTTTCCTATCCTGTGGATGGTGAAGACTCGCCAGGGTTACAAAACCTCCGGCGAAACTCCAGGCGATCAATTGACGGTTCCTACAGCCGCGTCTCCGACAATGTCTGACGATACCTCTGTTCAAGCTAACCTAGCCGAACAAGTGGCTAAGCTCTCCACCGACATGGAAACCGTGCTTGCTTGGATTAAGCAGCAGGCCATGATTGTACCTCCTGAAGTAGGGAAGGTTACGGGTGAGAAGACTGGTGAAGACTTGCGTAGGGCAGACGAGAATGAAGACGAAGGCGACTACAAAACCGACGACCTCGCCAATACCTCCTTAACTGTCGGATCTTTTAAGGTCGACGCTAAGATTGATATACCCATATATGATGGGGTGATCGATGCCGAGAAACTGGATTCCTGGTCGATCAACTTGAGACCTACTTTGACCTGAAAGGGTTCAGTAGCGCTCAAAAGGTCAAATTTGCACCTTTGAAGATAAAGGACCACGCCAAGACATGGTGGAAGGCCCTTGTCGCCAGTGGTGAAGCTGACGACCTTGCGTGGGGTCAATTTAAACGACTTCTGCGACAAGAATTCTATCCGATGGGCTAACTTGAGGAGAGATGGGAGCGTTGGCACAGATTGTACCAACGGCGCGACCAGACCGTCCAAGACTATACGACAGAGTTTCGGCGACAAGCAATGGTCATTGGCATCTCGCTATCCGACCCTCAGGTATTTCAGAAGTACACATCTGGACTTCAGAAATCGATCAGTACTGAGCTAAATCTGTTCAGAGTTCAAGACATCTCGACCGCGAGCATGACTGCTTTGGCGATTGAGAAGAAGAATAAGATTCGCAACGACAAGAACTTGAGGGAGATTTCAACCACGACGAGCACCGGAGAGGGTACCCACGATACGGGTAACACTTGTGAGCATTGTCATGTTGCTGGGCACACAAAAGAGAAGTGTTATAAACTTCATCCAGAACTGTGTCCAGAAAGAAAAAGGAGGGATGAACCAAGCACACGTACAGCTAAGGTTACTTCTATTCCGCTAGCAGAGGAAATTATCCAGTTGGATTCGGTTGAAAAGGCGAACCCGAACTTGTCTCTAATGGCAATGCCGAAGGAGAAAGGTTCGGGTTCATCAATTGACCACAACCCGACAGAGGAATTGTTCACTGTTAGCATACAGGTGAAGCACGAGGTGGTCGCAGCCATCTTTGACCCTGGAAGCCAAAAGAATTTGGTCTCCTCCGGGCTGGTTCGACGACTTGGTTAGCAGACGACTCATCATCCTCGACCATATCCTCTGGGATGGTTCACTTCTGACGTGAATTAGCAAATCAAGAGTCAGTGTACTCTAAAGTTTGCAATATCTGCTCGTTACATCGACGAGGTTCAATGCGATGTCATCCCCATCGATATTTGCCAAGTGATTTTTGGAAGTCCATTCTTGTACGATCGTGACGCCCATTACCACCGAAGAGCTCAAGAATACGACCTCACAAAGGCTGGGATGAAGTTTATCATCAGCAAAAATGACCACGTCGACACCAAGAAATTGGTGATAGCAAATCAGGCGAAACGGATTGTCAATGCATGCTCCAAGTGTGTGCTGAGCGTGATGCATCCAATTAGCCAAGAGGATTGTGCTGCATCAAGTATGGAAAATGGTGGTTGTTTAGCAAGCTTGCCGGAAGAAAACAACAAGCTATTCGTAGAGGTACATAGTCGATCACCACAACGACTAGTCGAAGACGACATGCAACTTGTCTCTACGGCACCACTATTCAAACTTCGCAATCCTAGCTTTGGGATCGGTGATGGTATCAACCTCGACAAGGGGAAGGCTATCCGCGAGTGGCCAAGGCCACAATCCATGATGGAGGTGCCAAGCTCCATGAGCGTCTATCCATACATTCGATCAGACGATTGTAGCATTGCTCATCGTGTGTTCGTTCCAAAACTCCCAGTCGTTCTCTACATCTTCACAGTTGGTCACCAACGGGTGTTGGCTCCTTCTCAACAGGGGAGTCATGATCCGGGAGGATCTCAGGTCGAGCTCGCAACGGATTTGCGACCACGAAAAAGTTTGCGACTTTGGAAAGGTTTGCGACCTTGGGAAGGATTCAAGCTATTTGATCCTTCAATGCTGGATGATGAGTCAGATACCATAGTACCATCTGTTGAAGACTTAGTCTATCAACGAGACGAACCTCTATGTGAAGATGTGATTCTGAGAAGAAGGTGACTACCACCCGCAGTGGCACCAAGGAGACTTTTCGAATCGGTCGGAAAGATCAACGAGCACGTGCGGCAAAGTGGTACACCAAAGAACATGGACAAGCCCAATTTCCACATCTCCAGTTTGATCGAGAGGTCGCAACAAGGGTTGGCTCCTTCTCAACAAGGGAGTCATGATCCGGGAGGATCTCCAAGTCCTGATCGCATACGGTTTCGCGACCAAGTCCTGATCGCATATGGGTCCGCGACCTTGGATTGGTCCGCGACCAGGAAAAGGAATTTGTTCCCTGTTCGGAATTGTAATCCGATCCGAATGTGTATAACTAAGCTTATCTGTTTAGGATTAGTTATATGAGTCTAATACGTTTATGTTATTAAGTCTGATACGTATTCATACGATTGGACTATAAATACCTTGTAATAGGTCTAGTTTAGATTATCGAACTCAATCGAAGAGTCATAGAACTTATTTGAGTTTTAGACACTTATAGTTCCTTCGATGTAGGCAAGTGTGCCTAACGTTCGATGTGTAAAGTCCTCTTTGAAATAAAGAGTTGTGCAATTACTTTGGGTTTCGGTATTTCTGAGTAAGATCCCATTATTCCGCATATTAGAATCTGGGCGAGACTAGTGCGAAAACCAAGGTTAGGTCTCAAACGGATCAATCCATGCCGCCCACTATGCCACATTGCACAAGTCAATAGAAGGATCCAACTTCTCTAACTTAACTAAACTAACGAGTAGAGGTGCCAACACAAGCTGGGCCCTTATAGGCTGACTTGAAGCACGTATCAGCGGTCCGATAAGCGGTACAACATAGTGGTTTGGTGAACTATGGCCCAATCCTTTGTTGCGGGCCGTGCCTGACTGGCTCGGCACGCTAACGGCCTGCGGCTCGTAGGCGGCACGGCACGGCACGATCAGACACGATATTAAAATTGTTCTATTTTTTTTTTAAAAAATTGTTTTAACTCACTTGCAAAACATTTCTATGTAATTAAAAAAATTTTGACTACTAAAGCTATTGTGTAATTTAATTTTTTTATGGTCAACATTTTTTCCAACTTTATATAATTTTTCCATTGGAGGCGTTGTTGATTCAATTTTAATAATTTTACTCTTTTCTATTTATTTTCTAATTAATTTTTTAATTTATTTTTTGTAGTTTTATTACTGTATCCGGGCCGCCCTGTGGGCTTGTAGGCCGTGCCTCGCCTCCTCCATGCACTGACGACCCGGCCCGACCCGGCCCGTTTGACACCCCTACTAACGAGTTCTCCTCAGGCCGGCATGAGTCAGTAACAGTCCGCCATGGTGGCATGTCAATTCATGCCGGACCCGCTTTTGTACTTTGCAGACAAGGGCAAAGAGCGCTGCACCGAAAAGTCAAAACATTAAGTCACATCCCTTTCCATGTTGATGTTTATAATCATTATCGTTAAAAAAAATGCATGCTCATGTTAATGTCGTATAATTTTACTGAGAATTCTATATTAAAGCGCTGGAATTAACTCTCTCTAGAAAAACTCCTTAAAACAATCCATTTCTCAGAGACTCGAACCAGTGACTTTTCAATAAAAACCAACCGACTTTATCGTCGGACTACCGCATGATCTTCGTGAGATCCGCAATTAATTAGTCTAAAAAATGATGAGCAATTGGTCCATAGGTGCGATCGGCAAGGACAAATAAGACACGTAACGTGTTTTCTTTTCCAACTTTATGGCTCAATCTATAAACAATATGGACAAATATTGTGCTCCATATATAAAAGGTTTAGGTTTATAAATGGAACCACACATCGAAACCTGCTCAGTATAGATTGCATATTTGCGTCTGTGTACTTGATTTGTGTGACAAAACTTGATTGATTATTAAATCCTAAACGTTGCCTTACTCGAACAACTTTAGAGATGCTTGAACTATTCATAAAAGTACAAGAAACTGAAGCATGCTTTGGCCATTTCTTTTCTGGAAAAAAAAAAACCGAATTTTTTAGTCATGACCACACTCACATTCTTTACTTTGCACCTATGCTCATATTCTGAGCAGAAACTGCAAAACCAACAAAACTGCAGACCACAAGGAGACGTAAAACGAGGCCTAGAAAATGGAAAGCTTACGAAGGAGCACAAGGTGCATGCCAGTTTGAAAATTTTAGAGTTCTTTAACAGGTCGCAATATGGAAGTTACAGAAATAGTACTACTTAAGATGGTTAGTTCTGAAAAATTCTTCTGAACACTGGTACTGTTATACAAATTACAAGTACAACTACGCATCGAGCAAGACCTGGAGCTGTATGCAGAAATGAGAAGTACGGCCAGTGCCATTGTCGCCGTTTGTTCGCTCCTCCTCTTCTCCGGGCTCAGTGCAGCCGGCGAGGCACAGGTGCCGGCGGTGTTCGCGTTTGGGGACTCGTTGGTGGACGACGGCAACAACAACATGCTCTGCTGCCTCGCCAAGGCCAACTACTACCCTTACGGCATTGATTTCCCCCTGGGCGCGGCCACCGGGAGGTTCTGCAACGGCAAGACTGTCATTGATGCATTCTGTAAGCTCACCTGCGTACCAATAATGACTACATAACCTAGAAACAACCCTTAAAACACATGTGGCTGAATAATTACTAGGACGAACCAAATGCATATCAGTTGGACTACCAGTATCTCGTTGGCAAGTTATATCTTACTCTATCTATTCGCAGATATATAGATGATTTCTTTATGTATTATTTTAAAATTTGTATTTCAGGTGATCTTTTGGGTCTTACATATCTGCCACCATACACAAACCCTGGCCTCAATGCGACAAGATTGCTGGATGGTGTGAACTATGCTTCAGCAGCTGGAGGCATCCTGGATGAGACTGGCCAACATCTTGTATACATACCTAAGCACATACTTATACTTTTCTCTACCACATTAATATGCACACATATGTTTCTGTTACTGATTCTGAGGTTAATACCTTAATGGTCATCTGTAGGGGGATAGATTTAGCCTGAACCAACAAGTACTGAACTTTGAAAGCAATCTGGACGCCATGAGATCACAGATAGGCGAACAAAAAAGCTTCGAAAAGTATATCGCAAGATCCATTGTTGTGATGGTGTTGGGAAGCAACGACTACATCAATAACTACCTCTTGACAACACTATACACATCTAGCTACAACTACAGCCCAGAGGACTATGCCAACCTCCTCCTCAACCACTACACCAGGCAGATACTGGTGAGCACTTGCTACTGACCATACTGGTGGCACTTACTGCTGACATTGCCACCGGGGCCAGACACTGTTTAGAATTGCAGTGCAATGGTATGCGTCCCAGAAGTGCTATATCATAATGCCAAACAGATCCTACCACACAGACGTGTGTTGTGTTTCCTTCTAGTTAAGTTCCTTCAAAGTTTTGTGTACTCTTTGTAGGCTCTATATAGTGTTGGGCTAAGGAAGTTTCTACTGGCTGGGGTGGGCCCACTGGGCTGCATACCCAACTTGAGGGCCTCCGGAGAGGCCCCACCGGGCCAGTGCATCGATCAGGTGAATCGGATCGTCGGTTTCTTCAACCAAGGGCTGAGATCACTCGTTGATCAGCTGAACAGGGAACACGCCGGTGCCATCTTCGTGTATGGTAACACCTACGTTGCGATCGAAGATATGGTCACCAATCCGGCCAAATATGGTTAAGTCATACATAACCCTAGCTAACGGTTTCTTTGCTTTGTTCTTGCATCATCCTACCATGTTGGGTTCAAGACTTGACATATTGAATTAATGAGTTTTATGTACCGATTAAAACACTAAATACAGATAATTTACTCATTCAATACTTTCCATTGTTTCTGAACTCAACCAAATCTATAACATGGACTAGATTGAGGTCAGAATCAGATCCAACCCCATGGGCCAAGAGACCAGTAGACCCTTCACTGCTATGATTATTTCTTTTTCTTGTAAATGAGCAAACTAGACTCTTAACTCACAGCTCTGACCTTAATATCATATTAGATTTATGCATCAATAGTACACCCAAAAACTTAACCGATTAGGATAATATAGACAATCTACTCATTCAACACCAACATCACAAGTCTGATCAAGATTGTCCATGAAGGGGTGGTGAAGAACCATTAATTTGGTGCATAAAACTTAATGAACTAGTAATCAAATGAAGCTTGAGATGAACATGTATAGTTGATGGACTTGCAGGTTTTACGGTGACTGATAGTGGCTGCTGTGGGCTGGGAGAGGACAAAGGCCAGCTCACCTGCCTTCCGTACGCCGAGCCGTGCACCAACCGTGACCAGTATGTCTTCTGGGACGCATACCATCCTACACAGGCCGTGAACCTGGTTCTTGCCCGGAAGGCATTCAATGGCACTGACGACGATGTCTACCCTGTTAATCTGCAGCAACTGGCCAAGCTGTAGCTCTGGTCTACTTGATCAAAACATGATACAACAATTGCTATATTTATACAGGTAGTGCATGATGGTTGTTTACTGTATTCTCTATATAACTTTGGCGGTAAATAGGGGACATATCTCACACTAACCATCAATATATTAGGAAGTAAAATATCAACCACGACGGTTAAGAAATCAAAGGATTATGAAAAATTCTAAAAAAAAGAGTGTAGATACTCAACAAAAATCAACAAGCTTAAGCAAGATTGTGCAAGGCTTAGTGAAGCATGTAGCAAACTGCTTCAAATATAAGGTTTACCATATTGTCATATGAATAGAGTATACGAGAACATATTAAAGATATGCATGGTACCTTAGCTTCTCAAAAGGAAGCATTATATTTCATGGTAGTTATTACATATATCGATCGATCAATGGGGAAGAACAATATGTCCCATAATGGCTTTCCATAATTCATTGTTCGTATGAGGAAGAGTTCAAGAGAGCTTGCGCCTAACCATGGCTGCTTTGCTGAAGATGATGTGATGCATTATATGAGAGGAAGTGAACCAATGATACCACCAAGAAAACAAATATCGAAACCCTAATTATATGTGACTACTTATATGACCATAGAGATTATATATGACTAATATGACCTGGCATCTATGCTCTTGTTGCATAACTCCGCAAACTTTTTTGGAGCTACAAGTGTCATTTGAAAACATGAAGCTACAGCTGCATATGAAAAACAAGCAGCAAGTCTATGACTTTGCCTTGCACTCTTCCTTAAGAGTACAAGGCACAACTAGTTAAGAAAAAACACTACATAACTAATCAAACCAAGGAGATAGTAGTAAGGTGCACTGTTAGATACTACATTTGTGACCTATATATGCATGATGGTTAGTGGTCATAAAGAGTAGACCTAAATTATATCAGACCACATGATGGGCTATATGAAACTTGGACTCGCCATTGTCCTGCTTAATTTGTTAATTAGCCAAATCCTCCACTGAAACCAAGCGGGCAATTGGTGTCAAATTAGTCTAAGTGCATGTAGCCAAACTACATCAGTTCAGTTCAACTGAAACTTTTGTCTTGGCTTGCAGACATTGATGATATGCATGACTGACACATGAAGCACTGAAGGAAGAAAATATGTAGAGGGGAAAGCTAAATCAACCATGGTTTTTTTTAGGCCAAAGACTGCTCTGGTGTTGCAGCAGCTGCAGCTAGATGAGAAGGAATTAGCCTGTACTGTTGTGGTGTTGGGGTGGGCAGAGCTGGAGCTGTGAGAGACATTGTCATTCCTGCAAAATATAACAGTCATAAATTAGTACTATATTTAATAAATATTAGTTGTGAAATTAACACTAGAATCCAAACAAAAACAAATAGAGTGATGTTTTCGTACTTTCTAGAAACTAAATTGCATGAAACAATATCACAAATTAACCTGCTTGGGCAGTAGAATTGGGAGTAAGCGCCACGGTGCCACCGTACTGCTGGACGCCAGAGAGGCCCGTCGCGGCGGTCAGTCCTGCCGTCGTCGTGGCGACGGCGGCATACTGGTACATCTGAGGGTACTGCATGGTGCTGTAACCAGCGGCGTCACCGCCGCTCGCCGGACCGTACTGGAAGTAGGGATAAAGCCCGGCCGCATTTGTCATCAGCCCCGCCGTGGCCGTGGCGCCTCCACCGAAGACTTGATACTGGGCTCCCATTTGCCCTCCATATGGTTGGTAGTAGCCCTAGAAAATTTAATTTGGCACAACACATGTAATTAAGCATATAAATGCATCAGCACTTGAAACTTAATTACTAATTTTTTTGTCAAGACAAAAATGCATGCCTTATGCTTGTTTTTTCTAAAAAAAAAAAAGAAGTAGATGGCGATTTAATTTGTGAAACAATGTCAAAAGTTTGTACTCGTTTCTTCCTGAACAAAGTAATTCGCGGGGAAAATAGAGAGGACAGAGGAGGTATACACATACCAGTGGATATCCGTAATCCGAGAAATATGGAGAGTACCTGTAATTAAATCGCAAAGAAAATAGGAATTTAGTGATTTTTTTGTCCTTTTGGCATTTGTATGTCAAGAATGCTGGCATGAGGCATTGAAAGTTTGGAACAACTGAATAACTAAACTGTACTAATAGACAACCCGTACAACGGATCACTGTACGTGAACCAAATTAATTGGCCTTACACGTTTCGTGCATGAACAAAACTTTAAGTGGCTAGCCTACCTAATAATTTTTTGGTTTAATATCATTGTCTTAATTTCAAATCCTCTACGGTGAGACAGTAGAAAACATTTAATGTTTCTTTTCGAAACAACTCCATGCATATACGAGACATTTTTAGAGACCAATTAAGCACAACAACACTTAATGCATGGAATAGGAAAAATAGCACTAGCGACTCTTATACTATCATTATTTATGTAATCAAGTCTCTCTATTTTGAATTAAAAGAACGATTAGACTCCTTAATCCAATTCTTTGTTAATTTTGTTAAATAATAATCTAACACGTGGGTCTCATATGTCTATTGTCATAGATTGGTATCACATGTTAGTGACTCAACATATTTAATAAATTAACACAAAATTGGATAAGAGGTATGATTGCTTCTAATAAATGATAATATATAGTAGAGAGACCTCCACTGCTATTTTCCCTGTGGAGTATCATAAATAAATCCAAGCTAGACTTAATTTGTTTGATTATTTTATAGGCATAGTTAAAATGCTCACAATTTTTACATATAAATTTTTTTTAAAATAATAAGACAACCTAAAATAAGAAATTGTGATAGCCTAGAATAAAAATGTGATAACCCTAACTAGGAAAATGCCATAACCTAAAAAATAATTAAAAAGAGACAATCTAAAATGAGAAAATACAACAACTTAACAAAATTTGGCTAATATAAAAAATGAAAGCAAACTTGATTAAAAAAACCGTTTTTTACCTAAGTCACACCGTTATTTTATTTTTAAAATTGTAGAACACCACTCATTTTTTTTAAAAAAAGAGTTTTTGCTAGAATATATTTGATCGAACATCTGTGGGTCTACAAAGTTTGTTCCCTATTTTAACTGAATGTAGAGGGAAACGTATTTGCTTTTCTTCAAAAGCATCACAATTCACACAGCAAGGGCGCGCCCACACACATTCGAATAAGCGTGCATGCCGCATGCAAGAGAACGAAGCAAACTTTTTTTTTTTTCTAAAGTAGCGCATAGTATATAGTATATACCCCCACATGTCATTCGTAGTACCCGAGGTAAACGAAACCGTAGCACGGTGTGTCATGTATGCACCAAATGATCAAGCACATGCATGCCACATGATGAGCTGCTCACGCTTGCCACTATACTACTATACTGCTGCCGCTATATACTGTGCTAGCTAGTTGCACACACACATGCATGCTGCTTTTTACACACATTGCAAGAAGTCCAAGAACACATACTGCTATCGGCTGGTTTGGATCGACTTGTTACGACTTGTTTTTGGATTTACAGTGGGGAAGTTAAAGAAATTGATTCTTATATAAGTCTGAAAAACTTTTTAGTATGAAAATTATCTTATAAAGTTATGAGAGAATGTTTGAAAATAATAGGGTGAGAAATCGCAAAAATTAAATCACCTCATTTCAACTTATAAAAAAAAAATCTATATGATAAGAGAAACTATTTGTTTGATCCATGTTTTAGTTTCTCTTATTAGACTAAAAATTGAACCAGAAATCGATCGCACCAAATTGATGTAGAATATTTGTAATAGCTGGGAGCACATGCACATGCACATGCATGATGGAGCAGTTGGGGTTGGCCCCTCCTGCTGAATGCCATTAACGAGCAGGCATGCACGCAGCAGCAAACGGCTTTAACCAAAACCATCTTTACAGGCTAGCAAAGTATCAAGCTGGCTGGCCTGCAGCTGGGTTGCTTAGCTTACTCACCCATACACATTGTAAGCAGGAATCCCTTGTTGGATGCCATGATCAGTGCTGAAGCTGGCACCACCGCCACCACCACATGTCTGAATTGACTTCATTACCCTCATGTTTCTCCCCCCACCCGCTGCAAATTAAAGGGGGGAAAAGGGTTCATTGGTATATATAAAACTTAGTCTGAATTTTTTAATTTTGCACAGTGGAACACCGGATATAATCATGGTGAAAATTTCGAGGTTAAAGAGATGCGTAATGCTGCTATTTTTAAACCAGTAAATAATATCTTTCTGAACAAATATGTATGATATCTAATGCAATTTGAAGAACCTGATTTTTCAAGATTTATGGTTGATGCTAGATTTCCTTTAATTCAAGGAGAAGTTATATAACATTCTTGCAGGAATTAATGCCATAATTTTATGCATTGAAGGGTAAAAGTGCAATATATTTGGTCTATGTTAGATATGCATCAAATTCAGTAATAGGGGACATTTTATTTTCTTGGCAATTAAATTTGTACATATATGGTGTGTGAAGCCAGCTGTCTCGTTATTGAATTGGTTAGGACTTTCGTTGGGATGTGAAGCGATTAGCGCTGCATATTAATTGGAAGCTACAACAGATTAAGAGTGCAAATTAAGAAGCCATGTATATTATATAGGATATATATAAATTTAGTGAAAACAAATTAAGGACGTGGATGCATGTTTTTGTTGGAACCCACTATTACTTATCTAATTATAATCTATATTATAATTTGATGATGTTTTATTAGATATCACATATGAGATAGTCTTTATAGAGGAGTGTTGAATAATGAATATTTATTTCATAAAAACTTATCTCATAAGAGATTTTAATTAGCACTTATCTAATTATAATCCATATCATGATTTGACATTATTAACCTGAATCCTATACGAGAGAGGGTTCCCATGAACGTGGGGTGGCATGAAAGGAGCCTTCAACATAACTAGTGCAGGTTAATTAGAAAAGTACAATAGAAACTGTAGAGAAAGAAGAGTGATGTGTACGGAGAAAAATTAAGACAGCAGAAGCGCGCTGTAGGACTGGAAGAAGCAAGCCTAGAAGGAACTGCTTCCAAGAATAACTACCTTATTGCTTTTGTTCGCTTTGCAGAAAGCTGGCCATGATGCAGCCTTTTTTTAATTTTTATTGGAGAAATACTGTCGGATCACCCTTAATTTGGTCGTTATTTGCACTGTCAAATTAACTGTCTTAATTGAAGTATCTTCTAGCTGGAAGCATTAGATTTGTACACTGTAGATCCAGTAATAATTAGAACATACAAATTAACTAGTAAAAATGAAATGCTATTGTTGTAATATCATCTCGAATAAGCACAAGGATAGATTGTTTGCAAGACATTTAGCATAAAATGATGCATGCAGATGCAGATTAATTCAAGAACTTTCTCCATCTGATATACATGATTAATGCAAGTTTTTTCTGCATAATTAGTCAATACGACATCTTCTTGTCTTGACTGACTTAATTTGATGCTACTTTAATTATCTGGTAACTTAATAGTGAAAATTTTAGATGTACTCGTGTAATTATGTAATTACCATAAGGTTGTAGAGAAGCCGGTGCTGTCTTGGACCTCTGAACCCCTAGGTATGCAAGGTTGCAGTTAGCCCTCCTCCCATCAATCACCGGATACGGATCAAAGCAAGCTCTCATTGCCGCCTCCGGCTCACGGAATGTAACCTAGCACCCATATTTTTACTGAAGTTTGAGTAGACTGTCCATCTTTAATTTCTCAATAGTTTAATCTTTTAGTTAATAATATTGATTAGACTTATATATATCAGAAGCAAGAAGTACAGCGGATCAGGGAGAGAAATATAAGGAAATCAATCGAAAGGCATAAACCAAAAATGAAATCAAAGAAGGCGGATTAAGAATACTTGATTAGAAGGAGAAAAACTAGGTGGATGGTAGCACTCACGAATCCATAGCCCTTGGATCTGCCGGTGTTCTTGTCAGTGATGACCACGGCCTCCAAGATCTCGCCGAACTGCTCGAAGTAGCTCCTCATGCCCTCCTTCTGGGTCTCCCATGCAAGGCCCCCCACAAACACTTTCGTGTACGTCGTGTCGCCGAACTGGCCGCCACCGCCCGCCGCCGCCTGCGCCATCTATATGTATACGCCGGTGTGTGATCTTGTCAGCTGTGATCCTAAGTTTTTCCTTTTTCTTCTCTCTCTATCCACCAACCAATATTAGCTAACTTTGTGTTTATGAGGTCAAAAAGTTTGAGGTGATCAAGGTTTGATGTCCTAAGGAGGAAAGGCTCCAAGCACCAACCCTTGGGATATATATGTGTGCGTGTATATATCAAGCCAAGGGCTCTAGAGAGAGAGAGGAGAAAGAGTAGGAGAGAAGAGAGAGAAAGAGAAAGGAGGAGGAGTAGGAGAGAAGGAGGAAGAAGAGAGGGAGAGAAAAGGGAGGAAAAGCAAAAGTTTGCAGGCAAAGGGAAAGAGAGAAAGACCAGAGAAGGTAGGACCTGGCACGTTATATGGCTGGCTCCCTTTTGTAGTACATCTGTATATATCTACATATTACTTATCCGCCTGTCGCTTTAGTTAGGAAATGTGTTGGCTCCACTGAGTACCATGATCTGTATGACTGTATAGACAAATATTTTTATTCTTCTCTCATAAAAAACCTACACAGATTCTTAATCAAGTGAAAAATTAAGATTTATCTATATCACATTATATGTAAATTTTTCTGGAGACGCCTGAGATATATATATTTATTTTTTAAAAAAACTTACACTATTTACATCATTAACTCAAACTTTTAAATTCATCGCTACATTTCCCCTTTCTTCTCATCTTCCTCCTCCTCTCTCCCTCCTCACCACCGCCATCACCCACCCATCCTACGCACCCCATATATCGCTTCGTCACCAACTATGATTATCTATTGCAGCCACCAATGCTAAGAGCGGCGTTGGCGTCACTCACCCTCCTCCCTTCCCCAATTAGCCACCGCCACTTACAGCGAAATTATTGTCTCTCCACACTGCCTCCTTCCTCCGTACCATGTATTGTATAAACAAATCTTTCTATTCTTCTCGAATAAGAAAACTGCACAATTCCTCGATGAAGTAAAAAGTTGAGATTTATCTAAACAAAACACAAATGTATTTCTGAATAATAACAATACTTGATTTGTTGCTAGTAGATGTTAAGAAGTTGTTACAGATCGATAATACAATTTGTATAGTCTCAATAGATTTGTAAGGAGGCCGTTGCAAATCATTGTCAGAGTTGTAGGAGGCTGCAATTATTATGCCTAAAGTGACCTACATAATGGCTTTTCGAACAACTGTATGGATATAAAGTGTTGCCAATATGCACGCCAAGGCCCCCAGTAACTAGGTATGTTGGTGAGGAAAACATAGGAAACGTAATAAAGAAGGGATGGAATTCTCAAATATACCCTAGATTTCTGAGAAAACCCAAATAATGATATTTTTTTTAGGTTGATTATATTTCTTGAAGGTATGCTTAATTATAATGTAAGGTATTTGGGGTCGGTTCTGGTGGAGACAAAGTTCAAATCACAATAATTGTAAATTATGCAAACTAGAAACTAATATTTAAGAAGAAAATGAAATTATTTCTACCCCGCATCTGCTGTTGCATCCTATATATACTAAGAAAAAGGAGCAGCCCTTGCTAATAAGGTTTAAGTTAGCTATTTAGTAAAAAAAAAGTTCTAAGCTAGAAAATGATACACATGTTTAGGTAGACACATTTGTTTGGGTGAAACGAGAACACAGTGAACATGTCCTCTTATGAAAACGACAGCAGAGAGAGAGAGAGACAGAGAGAGAAAGAGAATATGTGAATCTTGTCACAAAAAAGGTCACCAAGATATTGATATTGCTGAGTGGGAGACCAGTATGAATCTTCTTTGAGATGACTGCTAGCCATATTAATTAACCATGATAATTGATCTGTTTAAGTATTGCTCTCATCTAATATAAACACCTGCATCTTTTGTACTTTTGTAGTTGACCCTTGTGAAGTAGTGGGATAACACATTCTAATCTAGTTAGGACTTAGGATGCTGGCTATGTACAGCTAATCACTTTTCTATACATCCTGATATATATATATATATATATATATATATATATATATATTACTAGTTTTGATCAAAATGAGAGAGAAATTTATAATTTTTATTAGATGATATATATATATATATATATATATATATATATATATATAATTTGAATCATCATATTAGAAATTACTAGTTCTGATCAAATGAGAGAGATTTATAATTTTTGTGAGATGATTAACCATCTTAATTTCTTTTCCTTAATAATATAGATCATCCAAATTCGACTAAAATTCTAATAAAAATACTCACTATCTTTTCTGCTCTAAATCAGAGATCCCAATCGGAATGAATCATATGTGTCCAATTTTATCTTCTTAGTTTTGCTTAATTATTGAGGAAAGCATCGCGGTTTATTTGGATGACACATATCAATTTCTCAAGTTCCGAAGTATAACTACTGGAGCGAGATGTATAACTACTTCGTTTGATCAGTTGCGTGTTTAGAGGTGGTCAAAAGTATGTTGGTTTTGGTATGTTTTTGACTGAATGTTTAATACGTGTTGACTTTTAAGATCAGGTTTCATTTTATCTGTTTAATAACTTCACACATCGATGTAATCATGTACGACGAGACGTATACTCTCTATATTTCTAATAAAAGTGACAGTACTAAATTAGGACACACGAATGGAGATGTGAGATAAAATGATCACATATTTAATTCCGAAAAATTTACATGGAGCAGTTGAGGGGGGAAAATATTGAAAGGCTATAGAGGAAAAGCGAGTAAGATTGTTGGTCGAATATTGAAGGTTCTCGATTTGCATTTTTCAATGACGGCTTGCGTCAGAAGATTGCCGACGAAGTAATCTATTTTTTGTATTTCCAGAAAGGCCATATAATAGTTTTATTAGTGTGCAAAAGTCAATTACTTCACACAGGAGCTCTTTATATTATTTCTTTGGAAATTAATTCAAGTAGCAAGAGGCCCGTCGAGTCTACTCTGAGTTTGGACGTGAGTCAAGTCGAGCGTCCTTTTCTGGTGCTATACCAATCAGCCAGTTTGGCTTACTTCTGCTACCAATTGACAAATTAGGGCGCGCTTAGTTTCTTTTCCAAGCTAATTTCTCTGAGAAGCTAGAAGAGCTTTAACTTCTTTTCAGGGGTGTGTTCAATTGAGCTCCTTCTCTTGGTTTCTGGACAAAAGATGACGAGCTGCTTACCCAAATCCGTTTTGGTGGCTTCTCTAACTCCAGAAGTTCAAGATGTCATATTTATTCATACAACCATACAAAATCATATGATTTATTTTTTATTATAACAATCATATTTTTTCAGAGAGTTAAATGTCAAGTACAACTTAAAAGTAAACAAACTAAAGCTGCAAACTAAATACCCCTCTATCTTCTATGCTGGGATTTGAAACTTTAGTTTCTCAGTTCTAACTTTCATGGATAGAAGTAAAGTTTGACCAAACACCTCTTTAGTTTAAAAGGGTTTCGGTTTATCTAAAAAATTATTTTAATTAGCTGCATCTTATATGAGAGAATGCAAGTTTTTAATGGTTTTAACCTTAAAATAAAACTCTCCTTAACCCAGCCTTAAACTGTGTCAAAAGGAAAATCCTATGGAGTGTCTTCTTTAGTACAACTTTTCCCATAATATCCATTGGTTAGTTGGTCAAAGCACTCAAAAACTGACAATGATACTAACAGAATTTTTAAAGTACTTGTAACTTTGTCGATTTGGTCTACCTACAAAGGTATCTACTTGTAATTTCTCAAAATTATTCAGAAAGTCAGCTACTTGAAAGAAACATCATTATTCTTCGAAATAAAGACGTCGAATTCGTCATGTTATGTTCGAAGGTACAAGTGTCGTGTGAATTACTCCCTGTGATCACATATCTTACTCTTGTCTTAGATTTGAAACATTATTTATCAGAAATAATCAAACAGGATTTGGCGTTGATGGCCTAGATGTGATACCATTACAAAGCAATTGCCTCCTTTTGTGACTTTAGTTTTGCAGATAGGCTTTGCAAGTAATGTAGAATTTACTGGAGTATTACATACTAGCCTTTTGACAGGTTGTATTTGTATTCCAAGCCCCATCCATCCTTTCGAGTCTTCACCAGTGAAGAGGGGGAGAACAAAGCAGCAACAGAAGCTGCTTTGAGGAACATGCTAGCTGTTCTAAGGTTTGAAAACATTGGATGAAGTGAAAATCAACAGTACATTTCTGAAATTTAAACCAGAATTTTCAAGGGGAAAATCATTAAATCAAAATAATTGATATGCTAAAACTGCGGAAAACCTAGCTGGCCTTAGAAGCACCAAAGTGAGCTAGCACAGGAATGTCAAATGAAACATCATATAACAGGTTGCAATAATTGTGAAAAATATAGAGATTGTGAATAATTCAGTAGTAGTATGGATAAGCACACAGGAATTTCAGATCTGCAAATCTGCAATACCTTCTCACTCCAACGACCATTTCTAGAGAAGTAGTATTTTCTCCTCACAAGAAAAGAGTAGAATTCAGTACAACTTCTTCCCAATCAGCACGGATGATAGTATCTGAAAGCAATATCAGAATTGCAGCACACACACTTAACAAAACATAAAATAAAAAGGGTGTATATACCATCTCTGTGGGCTTGATATGTAAGCGGCTTTGCTCTAGCCACCCCTGTGCTCATGCCAAACAAATTGATCATTTCCTTCTTCGGATAACGTGGAGTCCTGAAATGTATAATTATGACAATAATAGAAATCAAAACAACATGGATGAGGTACCACTCACCAACCAGATGCGTAACTGTTGGCTCTACAAAGCCAGATAAACTAACCTAACCACAAGAACATCTCAAGATGGAAGGTGACTGGTACCAACAAATGGAGGGATGGATAAGCAGAGGGAATTTCAGAAAGCTTTTATCATGTAAAGCCCAAGATTTGAACCCCTGGGACATGAAGTCGGATGATATTACTGTAGCAGGATGTCATCCTCTGCGAAAAAACTTCTACATACACATGAAGAAGACTTGATTTTTGCAGGCATTAGTAGGCCAGATGGGTGCAAGAATAGCACAGTTCACAGCCTCTTCCTGTTTAAAATGCATGAAGGAAGAGATAATTGTATTACTGTAGCAGGATGTCGTCCTCTGCAAAAAAACTTCTACATACACATGAAGAAAACTTGATTTTTGCAGGCATTAGTAGGCCAGATGGATGCAAGAATAGCACAGTTCACAGCCTCTTCCTGTTTAAAATGCATGAAGGAAGAGATAATTGTAACACAAGCAGGGGCCGGACAAAGCTGACTCAGATGAGCAACCAAAGTGGCAGCAGAGCAAAGTGAGGAATCGGACTGGAGCGCAGCGAGAGGATGGCGTGGAGCACAATGAGGAGGTGGACGGCAGTGAGGCGAAAGAGGAGCACAGCAAGGAGGCGGAGCTGATCAGGAGAAAAAAATGCGTTCACCCTTGCAAGAATTAAAGATGCCTACATTCTGCTAACTCGAATCCACATAACTTAAAAAGTAGTTGAAATCACCATGATCCATGCATCTGTCACATGGCATGAAGCTTCCAGTATACACTTCTTGTAGTATATGCAACAATTCAATAAATTCGCCTGTTCTACCTGATAAATCTGATTTGTTATTGACATGGAGAATGTCATGATTTGCACAAGAAGGTATTCATAGTTCATTCCCTGCCACCTGAAGGTGCCAACTGGTTTGAATTCTGAAGCAGTACCATGTCCAGAACTCTTTTTAGCATCTTATCACGTCATCACTAACGTCATATTCACCACTAGCAATATCTTCTAAGTCAGTAGTATCAGAGATGTGAAGATCAGATGAATTATTAGTAGCAACAGCCCAGATGATCACCTTCGTCCTTCCCTTGATTCAACCCCTTCTTTTTCAGCGAGCAAGCTCGTCTATCATCATCATAAACCAGATCAGCACTCCAGGACTGTGGATTACCATAAAGTGCAATACGCCGATAGTAAAGTTCAAGCTCCTTTTCAGATATTGCGATGAAATTCCTAACTGTCTCAAGTGACTGTTCATATTTTGATTTTTCAAGTGCCTGATGATAAAAATTCAGATGTCAGTGGATGTTAAGAAAATCTCTTCAAATACAGAATAAACATGACGGTTGATGATCAAGACCAAAAAAACACCAAAAATACTATCCAGAGTGTGGTAGTAAACATCAACCTAGAATAAGAGCAAAAGAACAACCAATCCCGAGTACCCTTTTCTTGGACAATGTATTACTAGGTGACATGACATCTGGCTGAACATAGTTCTTTCCTCCATAGAATACTTGGTATCATTTCTAATAATATGGATAGGGATACCACCGCTCAGTCTAGCTATCTCACTTGCATACTCCTGAATCTGCCCTAGTTTGCAAGGTTTACAGATGACTTTAACAGTCTCATACTTCTTCCAATGCAAATGCATGTTATAAAGTTACTATATATAAGAGGAAAACAGAGAAGGGTTCCAGGGCCAGGCTGATAATATGTCCAATGGGTTCAGATAAACCAACCTACAAATGAACTTCTATGAAGGTACATGCATATTGGAATTCAAATTAAAACTTCAGTGTTGATACAAAAATTTGAGCTGAAAAGCACATTTCTGTCACTCAAATGAATCCAATTTGGCAGACCTCAATAAATTTGCAAATAAGTCCTAGTCCAATGCAAAATAATATTAGAACATTTTCAGCTAATGGGTTGAAACTTTCAGTGGATATCATCAGCTTCATTCAGAATGAAAGATCAAAAAGAGATAACCTTAGTTATTTTGCAAATAACCATAAATCATTCAACAGCTAGATTTTCAAGTTAGCTGATGAGAATCCTCACACCTTCCAGATTAGGTGTACATTTAGAGGGCATGTCTCTTGTCCATATACTTGGACCTAGATTCTATTGAAGAATTCAGAGGGTTTAAGAGATTAAAAGCAGATGCCATAATGAACACCTGGAGGATCAGATGGGGAGCTGCACCTTATTAGCAATTTTGTGCAATAGAATAACAAGTGTGGATCTGCAAAGCACTGTGCTTGTACTCCTAATTATCTCATTGCAACAGAAGCATGCTTAAATTACCCAGAATTCAGAGGGTTTAAGAGATTAAAAGCAGATGCCATAATGAACACCTGGAGGATCAGATGGGGAGCTGCACCTTATTAGCAATTTTGTGCAATAGAATAACAAGTGTGGATCTGCAAAGCACTGTGCTTGTACTCCTAATTATCTCATTGCAACAGAAGCATGCTTAAATTACCCAGAATTCAGAGGGTTTAAGAGATTAAAAGCAGATGCCATAATGAACACCTGGAGGATCAGATGGGGAGCTGCACCTTATTAGCAATTTTGTGCAATAGAATAACAAGCGTGGATCTGCAAAGCACTGTGCTTGTACTCCTAATTATCTCATTGCAACAGAAGCATGCTTAAATTACCCATAAATCAGCATCTTCAAAGTAGCCATGTATTGTACAATTGGAACATTGTTTTTGCTTAGAAACCGAATGATGTTTATTTCTACAAAAGTAACTAGCTAGTTTCTAGTGAAGAAATGTTTACTAATCCCTTGCTTAATAAAAAAATACAATTAAAACCAAGCAATCCAGATTAAGCAAAGAGGAGAAAGACAGGAACTAAATTAACTTATGTATACCCTCTCAATCTTTTATTTCAGTCGAGCCTCGGCTGTGGGAAATTTCTGTTTTATTTTCTTTCCTTTACGTCTGATGTGCCGTGGATCATTTTTATTGGCCTCCTTCCTCATCCTCTTTTCCTGCTTCCTCTGATGCTTCAAACGCTTCTTTGTCAAATACCTCCTCTTGGAAGGTTCCCGTCCTCAGACAGGACTAGATTCACTGATCCATGGCTAGCCCATCTAATAGCCCACGAATGCTCAAACAGATAAAAGGGGTTCAAGGATTTGCTTGAGGAACCAATAACACATCTGCAGCAAATGGAAAAGAAAAGGTTGATGAAAACAAAAAAACTGATTTGCCATTGTGAATGAGATATCCATAACAAATACACTAATCAATTGGTACACAATTGTTATATGAAGCATCTATCGCACTTGTTGGTTCAGTTAACTTCACAAAGCAAATCGAGTAGCCTAATACATGATAAAGGATCAGTAGAGATAGCAACCAATAGAAAGATCAAGTCACTACCTGAAACTTGGTGAGGAAGGTGAAGCCAGTGCCCTTTGGGAAAAATTAAGGAGAGCAAAAGAAGCCAACTTTGCCAAATTTTGACGTGACAGGACACGGCTTGCCATTGCCCACTATCCCACTGCCCATGAATTGTAAGGTTTAGCAGCTACACTGACATGAAAAAACGCAAGAAAATTCGGAATTGAGAGAGAGAGAGAGAGATGGGGTTTACCGCAGCGGCCGGCAACGACGGCGTCGGAGGGAGCGCGCCTGGTCAGGGCGTGCGGATCCATCGGGCACCAACGGACATCGAAGCCCGGATTCGTTAGGGCGGGAGAGCCCGAGTGAAATTTTCTTGTGATGAGATTGCGGCAACTGGCGAGGGGGAGCATGGAGGGATCAGCGGGTGACCGGGAGGAGGAGCCGCTGTAGAGAGCGAAAGGTTCGTGGACGGATGGAGAGTAGGAAGAACCAGATGCCATGGAAAATGTTGGGTTCGCCTCGAGATTCGTGCACAGGAGTTGGCTGATATAAACTCGCTGCTTAATCATAAAACTGTCATTAACGCGCGCGCGCTCTCTCTCTCTCTCTCTCTGCTTATATAGATTGTATAATTTCAAGTCTCTTCATTGTGTAATTTTAAGTCTCATCCTCTACCATACTTACTTATAAATAAAAGTCATTTGTACATTAGATGATATGAGAAGGAAATAAGAATTATATGATTTTCTTATTCTCTTTATATTATATATTTATAGTTGATAATTATATTTTTTATAACATATTATCATCACGAATGTTTCTAACAATTACTGTTAACTAC
This sequence comes from Pharus latifolius, assembly GCA_019359835.1. NCBI lineage: Eukaryota > Viridiplantae > Streptophyta > Magnoliopsida > Poales > Poaceae > Pharus > Pharus latifolius. Next base: position 2,167,367 of record CM033319.1, read on the forward strand.
TATTGTTTTACTGGTAAAAATTTATATTGATTGTGATATACTTTTCACGCTAAGATAATTTTCAGTTTCAATTTAGATAAAATTTTTATGATATAATTTATAATTTTGTATTTGTTGTACATTATAGTTCACTCTATTAAATCTTACAAAATTTGAATTTTTGGCTATGAATATATATTGGCAAAAATTATTTGTCATTGATGCTATATATATATATATATGTTGAAATTCATTTGAATGCCAAAGGCTTGGCGATACAATAAAAAAAGGAAATGAAGTATCTAAGTAAGATAAGGCTAAAGCAATTATCTTTATTCACCATCAATTATATGAATAATTAAAGATCGAATACTTTACCATGAAAGATTTGCTTATTCTTTGGAACAACCTAAAGAAAATGCATGGTCACCAGAAAATTGTGATTCTTTCTAAAACTTATTATGACTAGATGCACATAAGGTTAAAAGATTTTAAAACTGTATCTGAATATAATTCAACCATGTTTAAAATTAGTTAACAATTATTGGTATATGCGGAAAAATTACTGATGAGGAAATGCCAAAGAAAACATACTCTACTTTCCATGTATCAAATGTGCTCCTGTAGTAGCAATACCATGAATTTTTTTTTAAAAAAAATACTCTGGACCGAATTCCCACTTTCGCGTGGTTGAACAAAATAATGAGTTTTTCTTGAAAAACTATGAAGCATGTTTAACTGATTTTGCTTCATTCCCTTAAGCGAATGTGGCAACATATAAATGTAATAATTAAAATAGAGGTCGTGGCCATAGAGTGGTGGTGGCCATGGTTGTGGCTGTGGATAAAGATATGGACATGATCGTGGTAATTATGGTGTTCATTTTAAGAACACAACTGACCTCCAAAGGTGGCAGGAAAAGGTAGACAAAGAAAATAGGTGAGAATTATAAAAGTGTTGTAGAAAATATTTGATGTCGATGTGGAGGCAAAAATCACTAGTTGTGTATTTGTTGTACGCCCAAACATCTTATCAAATATCACTTCAAAACAAACAGGAAAAGATAAAGACAAATTTTGCTTACAATAGTGGAAATGGTGATGATGATCTTCTTGACATAATGCAGCCTAAAGCTGATGGCTATATTGGTGTGACTCATTTAGTTGTTACTAATTTCTTTGTCCAAGAATAAATTATTTAAATGTTGTTATTTTTTGTCCTATAATAAATATTTAGATATTATTGCTTTCTTTATCTTGTAATGAGCTTTTTCTATTTCTATGAAATTAGTAATAATTTTTTAAAGTTGTGCAATTTGAATGTCTAATGAATTTTATGATAATTTTTCTTTTGAAGTGGATGGATAATCCTCTGGCTCATGTAGCGATGAATGGTGAAAACATATGTCTCATAGATAGTGCAATAACACATATCATATTCAAGAATAAAAAATATTTTTCTTTCATAGTGACATAAGATGAAAAATGCTAATACTATATATAGGAGTGCAAAAAAAATTGATAGAGAGTTCCGAAAGAGTTATTGTATTATTATCTAGTGGGACAAAACTACATATAAATGAGGCATTATATTTTCCAAAGTCTTAAAGAAACTTATTGAGTTTTAGAGATATTCGTCAAAATGGGTATTATGTTGAGAGACAACATGTGTTGAAAATATGGAGTACTTTAATATTATTGTTAGGGGAAATGTTGAAGTCCTTCTCTGGACGATCCTCCGGGTAAGAGTCCACGCCTTCTCCTGACAGTTCTTCGGGTAAGAGGTCCCGTTCTCTTCGGATACTTCTTCGGATGAGAGGTCACGCTTTCTTCGGATGGCCCTCCGAGTGAGAGGCCACGCCTTCCTCAGACGGTTCTTCGGGTAAGAGAACACGCCCTCTCCGGATGTTTCTTTGGGTCAGGGCCTGTCCCTCTCTAGAGGTTCTCTAGGTAAGAGTCCATGCCTCCAACAGATGGTTCTCTGGGTAAGAGGCACCGTCCTCTTCGGATGGTCCTCTGAGTGAGAGGCCATGCCTTCCCCGAAGGGTTCTCTGGATAGGAAGCCATGCCTCCTCTGAATGCTTTTCTAGGTAAGAGGCCATGCCTTTCCTGTATGGTTCTCCGGGTAAGAGGCCACGCCCTCTCCGGATGTTTCTCCGGGTCAGGGCCCGTCCCTCTCCAGAGCGTCCTCCGGGTGAGAGGCTACGCCTACCCCGGACGGTTCTCCGGGTAAGAGGCAACGCCCCCCTCCCTTGGATGGTTCTCCGGGTAAGAGGCAACGCCCCCCTCCCTTGGATGGTTCTCCGGGTAAGAGGCAACGCCCCCCTCCCTTGGATGGTTCTCCGGGTAAGAGGCAACGCCCCCCTCCCTTGGATGGTTCTCCGGGTAAGAGGTCTCGTCCCTCTCCAAAGGGTCCTCCGGGTACCTCGGACGATTCTCTGGGTAAGAGGCCACTTTCCCCCTAGATAGTTTTTTGGGTAAGAGGCCACGTCCTCTCCGGATGCCTCTTCAGGTAAGAGGCCATGTCGCCTTTGGATGGTCCTCTGGGTGAGAGGCCACACCTTCCTCGGATGGTTTTCCGAGAAAGAGGCCACACCCTCTCTGGATGTTTCTCCCAGTCAGGACCCGTCCCTTTTCAAAGGATTCTCCGGGTAAGAGGCCACGCCTCTCTCGGATGGTTCTCCTGATAAGAGGCCCCGTCCTTTCCTGATGCCTCTTTGGGTAAGAGGCCACGCCGCCTCCGGATGGTCCTCCGGGTGAGAGGCCACACCTTCCCCAGACGATTCTCCGAGAAAAAGAGGCTGTGCCCTCTCCAGATGTTTCTTCGGGTAGGAGGCCGCGCCCTCTCTGGATGTTCCTCTGGGTAAGGGCTGGTCTCTCTACAGATGGTTCCTCTGGTAAGAGGTTTGCTCTTCCCTGGATGTTCCTCCAGGTAAGAGGCCCTGCCCTCTCTCGGTCCTGTTACACGGGGAAGGGGCATAGCTACTCTGATGAACCCCTATCATTGGGTGTCTCATAAATGGAAGCGGACATGTGTCGAAGATCCGGGCCTCAAGCCTTGTGAAAGGACCACCACACCCTCAATCCAACGGTCGCAGTTATTGTAGTTTAGTAATTTGCATATTTTGGGGTCTATATATACCCTTGTACCCCTCTCTTGTAACACAACATTTTCATTTACATTTAATACAGTCAAAACATTGGTGTGTCTAGGAGTCATCTCCCCGCGAGAGAGCCTCCCCAACCGACTTATGTTGAGGGCACGTCGACAAGACTAGAGTTCCCATTGGGACCTGAACTTGTATAAATATTTCGTGTCACTCTTGCTGATTGCACAACACAGGGTGACCTGTCGCAAGATCAGCTTGTGTCACCTTATGCATGTTCCACGTCATCAAATATGCTGTGGGGTTTCGTAACACTACGACAGTTGGCGTCGTCTGTGGGGACCCATGACAATTCACCATGGCTCCTCCGAGAAGAATGAGGTGAGAAGAATGAGGAACTTGTCCCCCCTCTCCAGTGATGTTGGCTCTAGCACCCGCACACAATCCGCGCAGGGGACCGTTGCACTGGCACCCCCTCTCGGGCACTCCTAGGGGGAAGGAGTGCCCCCTCCTCTCGCCGCCCCCGGCGGGGGCATCACACAGTCGAGCTTACCAAGGCCCACGCAAGTGGCCGCCACTCTCCTGAACTAAGTGGCCGCAACTTGGTCAAGGGAGCCAAGCTCTTCCCAAGCAGTGCTGGGGGCCTCCGGGGACCCCATTCTGAGAGCCTTAGTGGAAGGCCAAGCTTGTGCCCAGCATACTCTGGAAGAGTTGTTACGTGCCTTGGTGCGGCCTTCGGCGCCCATGTACCCTCCGCAGTTTCCTTACGTGGGTATGTCACCTCCGTTCTTGATGGGACCCATAGCGGGAGCTTTCCTGCCTCCACTCGCACTGGGAACCCCCCTGCGTTGGTTGTAGAATCAAGGGTGCCGAGTAGAGGGGGGTGAATAGGAGGCTTTTAAAATTTATTTCTCAACTAAGCAACTTTAAAATATGTTTAGGATAACCTAGGGTTGCAAAGGGTTTAACAACAATCTAATCAACTAGTTGCATTCAACTATACGGAATAAGCAATTCAACATGCAACAACAATTTAACATTAGTTGCAAAAACTCAATATGAATTATACAATACACCAAGCAACTAATGAGTTAAACAATTGTGTCAAGGTAAATATGAAATGAATAAGATATACGGAATTGACACAATATTTTTACCGAGGTCTCAGAGACTCACCCGGTCTCCCCTACTCCTCGTTGAAGCGCTTACTCGTGAGCCTCGCTTCTATATCCACGAAGGATATCTCACTAGGATTGCTCTTTCTCCACACGGGATAGGCGAGCACCACACCTTTCACAAGTTCTTGCCGGTCTCTACGACAAACTTCAAAGAAGAGATCGCGACTCTCCTCCGACACCGTCTAGGCGAAGGTGATCGCCAAGAGTAACAAGTCGGATGCGCTTTCGTTTGATCGAATCTCGAGCTAGAAGCTCAAAGATGCAAATGAATACTCAACACTCTAGTACTAGCATGCAAATGGAGATGAACTGCACTAAACACTCACAACCTCTCCCAAATGCTCTCTCTCAAATCCACTAAGGATTTTGGCTCAAATTTTAGCCTCTAGATGCAATATCTCATATGTAATGAACTTGGCTAGCTTTTCAACAGAGAAATCAACTTCTTGAGCAACCCCAAATGAATGCAAACACAAGATATATATAGTCCTCAAAGAAAACTAGCCGTTTGCCACAAACAGGTGAAATTTTGTATAGGCCGGACACTGTTCGGCCAGTACAACAAATTTCGACTGTTGCAAACTTACCGTTGGGGGATTTTTTGTAAAGGCTGGACAATGTCCGACCTGTCCCGGACAAAAGCCCCCGGACAAATATATATGTCTCTGTTAACTCTCGGCTTAAACAATTTGTACAGTCCGGACAATATCCGGCCATACCAGACAAAAGCCCCTAGACGGCTGCAAATGTGTCTGGTTCACATTTTGTAATACACTCAAAAAATTTGTACAGGCCGGACATTGTCCGGTCATAACACATCGACAGTAAAACAAACATATATTTTGATCTAGAGATCTGATTGAGGTGATTTTTGACTTATTGGAAAGATAACTCAGAGGGCTACAATTTTGTCAACAGAAGTAAGACCTAAATAGGCCTAGATATTTCTAGGAAATTCAAAAATATTCCTACTGCCAAAATGTCCAACACAAATGTCATTCTAAATGCAATTTGTCTATTTTCTCGCGGATATATTTGCTGACACTCAGCAACGACTACAACCACACAGGTCGAACATACGGTCGAAAACAGGTGGTCGAGTGGATTTGGTCGAGCGTATGCAAGCGAGCCGAAGACTGGTACGACCAGCTCGAACTCCTACGACCACGACTAAACCCTAAACAGAAAACCGCCAAACAGGCGACATGACCATGACCACGACCACGCTCCAAACAAGGATACGATCAGAATGTGCAAATACGATCACGACCAGCTCTAGAATATAAACCAATTTAAATAGCTGGCGATCAAGACTAAGTACAGTTTTCAAAGTATTTTCTCTAATGCACCACAAACTACACTTAGATTCTCTAGCAATGCAAGAGGTGATAAACACTAGTGCAAGATGATATGAATGCATTTGAGCTTCCACACTAGATAGATTCAAGATACTAGTTTTCAACCCCTCTTAATAGTACTGTCAAACTAACAAAAATAATCCTATCAACCCGGTTTATCTCCAAACACCGAGACCGATAGAATCCTAAGAAAACAATCCTTAATCTTGGATTTTACCTTAGATGAAGCTCGACCTCGTGAAGCTCAACCATTTGAAGCTAGTCCTTGTAGAGCTCGACCTCGCTAGGCTTGACCTCGCTCGAGATGACTCATATCGGCATCATTCTCTTCACGCCCTTGCTTGCTTTCATCTCGCGACTATTTTGAGACTACAACACATATACTCAACGCACAATGTTAGTCTCATATATAGGTCGTCATTAATCACCACCAGAGAAATTACTCCACACAGGGTTAGCTCAACAATTTCTCTTTCCAGTGAAATGACAAAACCATATTCAACAATCAGTAGATGAGTATGAAATGAAATACAATCATATAGATTCGTATATGATAAAGACATACACACACGATATCTACTTAACATGTCATGATGGCAATCAGATCAGATAACCAATATTATGAGCTCCACCTCAGCATATGCATCGATGTCAAAACCTTAATAAGGAGCCATCAAACTTCAGAATTTATCTCATGACATTCCAATTTACACTTAGCACAAGATTGATGCAACCACCGAGCTCCCCCTCTACATATGCATCAATATTAAACCCACAACTAAGGAAACATCCATTTCAGAGTTAATTAATAATCAATTTAATTTACTTGTGCTAAATCAGGATTTATCTAAATTGTGATTTAATCATCAAATCTGACATTCTCCAAATTAACTTTAATCACTGGCGATTTATCCAAATCGTCATTAATCATCAAAATCTAAGATCGACCTAGATCCAACACTGGTGACCTTCCCCGCATTGAGAACCTCCCCTGCGCCTACAATGCTCCTTGCGCAAGGAACCTTCCTGGCGCCGGCGACCTTTCCCACGACAAGGGCCTTCCCCGCACCGACGACCTTTCCCGCGAAGCACATTAAGGGAGGAGTGTTATGAACTTTTTCTCTCTCTAATGGATGCCCATTACTAATATAACATAAATATTATAACCCTCATGTTATGAAAGCCCACTATCCCACTATGTAATAAAAGTAATAACATCCTATATTATGGATTGTGTAACTCTAAATCTTAACATTTACGAACCTAAAGACATGCTATACAATTCTAGATAACTTAAATCTTAACCAATGGTCAACTTCATCCCCTTAAATGGGTAAAGGCTCTTTTGCTCCAGGAGTACAACAAAATCACAAATTTTCGAGAAAATCGATAATTCAAGTGAGAAATAATTCCAAAACGAATGCATGTAGAAGAATAACCAAATAAGGACATATGAAACCATTATAACTCAAGAAGATTGCAATTAAAATCAAAGATCATCAAAAATACGGCAAAATAAAATCAGCGATCCCTGAAAACCCAAAAAGTCCAAGGAAGTTAGAATAAAATTGGAGCATCCGAACACCTAATGGTCCTAAAACTTTACTATTCGAGGTCTTCTATACTCTATACCTTCGACTTCCTATACTGACTTAACCATTACCACCTGATACTTTTGTATAAATCAAAAGATTTTATAAACAAAACAATGGAAAGGAAAAATTAAAATTGGAATGTTCTATAGTCAAGCCCAGGCTTCTAATACTTGTAAGGGTAGCGGGCATTTCTATCCCTGAACTAGTGGGCATCTGTCGGCTCATGGGAATGTACTCCGACTATCCTCGACATGGTAGAGCTATCAGAGGTCAGACTCGGTAGGGTTGGTTGGCAGAATGGGCTGGGGAATTTGCCCTCAAGAACAAGGTCGTCTAATGCGACACAACTTAGTACCTTTTGGTGGCTAGGACTGGGAATTTAAGACAAGAAACCAATAGTATCTGCCTTAAGTATGTTACGGTCTCTATTTAGCGTAGATCAATCGTACTTAGGTCCGGAACCATGCTTTGATACCATCTGCGGTGACCTGGCATACCACCCACGTGGTAGTACGCCCGATCTTTGAACATTTCCCGAATAAAGTTATATTAGCCGACAAATGTTCGTTACAGAGTAGTGAAGCAGAAACATGGTTTAATATAACAAGGTGCTTAATTACAATTACATACATATGCTTATTCCTCAAAGGAATAGCTCCGAGATGGTCGCAACAGTCACTCGCCATCACAAATGCTGAAGTAGGTGGAATCAAAATACAGTTGCCTTCTTCTGGATAAACCTCTTCAGTTGCACCGGTCGGCATCACATTGTCGAAGGAGTACTTAAGGTCTAACAAGGATATACGTACATATAGCGAGGATGAGTGCCGAGGCACTCATCATGATCCGGGAGGATCTTCAAGTCCTGATAGCATACGGCTTTGCGATCAAGTCCTGATCGCATACGGCTTCGCGACCTTAACCGTGTTCGGAAAGGATTCGTGACCATGGATGGGTCCGCGACCATGGATGGGTCCGCGACCATGGATTGGTTCACGACCAGGAATAGGAATATGTTCCCTGTTCGGAATTGTAATCCGATCCGAATATGTATAACTAAGTTTATCTGTTTAGGATTAGTAAGTTAGTTATATGAGTCTAATACGTTTAGGTTATTGAGTCTGATACGTACTCATACGATTGGACTATAAATACCTTGTAATAGGTCTAGTTTAGATCATCGAAGAGTCATAGAACTTATTTGAGTTTTAGACACTTATAATTCCTTCGACATAGATAAGTGTGTCTAACGTTCGACGTGTAAAGTCCTCTTTGAAATAAAGAGTTGTGCAATTACTTTGGGTTTCGGTATTTCCGAATAAGATCCCGTTATTCCGCATATTAGAATCTGAGCGAGCCTAGTGTGAAAATCAATACTAGGTCTCAAACGGATCACAGCAAGTAATTTGAGAATATAAATGCGTCATGCATACCTAAACTATTCTAAAGGTATTGTTATATTATATCACATTAACCCGAATAAGTTTTTCATTCCAAATTCATTTGTGATTGTAAAAGACTCCATTTTAAGCAAACTCTACTGAACACTTGTACCACAGGGTGAGACCAACTGTAGGTCTCTTTTCCTGCCGCGACGCAACTTCCAACCTGGAAGTAAGGAGTGAATATCCACATTTTACTTTGCAGAGGGGTATCACTTTACCCACAGAATCTCTTGATTACCATGTCGGTGTTCGTCAATAGTGCTCCGCATTTCTGATAATGCGTGACATCATCAAGAGAACAAAGCCTTTTTCAAACCCTTCCACTAGTTCCCTCCACTGGTATGGTACCACCATACCTGTGTAGTCAGACGCATCTGCTACACCCACCGGTTGAGCCTATAGCTCCAGAACCCTCAACAGGGCAATCTCCCTTCATTCTGTTACCATCATATCATACATAAACATATACGTTCCCATTGTGGAGGTATACTAGCTTCCGGATAAGATACTTGACTAGGCCCGTCCCATACAAGATCTGTGGTTGATACGGGTATTACGGCGCTGGGTAGAAATGACAGTTGGTTGTGTCCTTAACTTTATAATCATACTTTAATACAAGATTCGAGCCCTCCTTCGGCTCTCCTCAAGATTTACTCATTTCCATAACATTTTTATCAAGTTATTCAACTTCCATTCTCAACACTTTCATCAGGATTTCCCAAATCCATTTACAACACCTTCATCAAGACCAACCTTTATCTTTTTGTAAAATATTCTTTTTGATGCAAGATGGTAAAACTATATAGATTATCAAATAGGGGATAACAACATAAAATTAACCAAGCATGTTTTATATGGTCAAGAATAATACTTGCCTTGTTTTTCATAAAATCCAGTTGAAGGAGCTACCAGGATATTGACGTTCTTGTGCTCGCCTCGCTTGGTATCTAGTTCGACGTCAATCAATAAGCAAGCAAAAATAATAATTAGTATATTTTCTTATATAAATATATATTTAGGTTTGATAGGGTGTAAGTGGTCGAATACTGAGATAAAATTAAAAGAATGGTCGAAAGGGGATTGATAAGTTTGGTCTAAACTGGATTGACTTAGAGAATAAGGGAAATTTTACCTGGGGTTTGGATAGACGATCAGATTATTTATATGTGAGGTCGAAGATAAGGTGGACAAAGTGACGCGAACGGATTTTCAATCTGGGATTCCTAAGGTTGCAAACGACGTAGGCATGTCAATGAGAATGACATTGAATGTGAACTGATAAGGCATAGGTTGACCTACTAGAGTTTCCTTCAAGGCTGGGGTCGATAAACAAGTGGAACATGTCTGGGGCCTTAGTTGGATGGTTGAAACACTAGGGCAAAGTCAGATTCTAGATTGGATGCGAACGCGGCAACGTTCGGACGTCGACGGACGACATAGATGAAGATAGGTCAAGATGGAGTTTCCTCACAGATGGATAGTAGAAGAAAATGTAGAACATGGGAGTGTGAACTTGGTAGACAAAGTGGATTTCAATTTGTACACCCAGAAGTGGTCGAACTGAGCTGATGCCACTGGCTGACATAGATTGACAAGGGCTGGCAATGTCTAAGAATGGCATTGACATGTTTTAGGAGGTTTCCAGTGGGAAAAATGGGATTTGATTCAAGAATTAGGTGCATAATGCAGTAAGGTAGTTTTTTGACAAATTGGTTTTTACAGGAAGGTCCAGAAAGTCAAGGATTTTGCAAAAACATCCCTGGACACAATGAACTGAATGCCTGGCTACTGCCAATTTCTAGGGTTTTGAGTATTTGATCGATTTGCTTGAGCCTTGCTTCGCCAACTATGTCTAAGAGGTAGGCGAGGACAACATGAATCTAACGGTGGTGGTTTCAGGAATTGAGACGGTCGGACAGCGATGAACGGCAATGAGGAAGTATGGTGGCGACACAGCACAGTGCACTGTTTTGGCACAGACATTGACATGCAAATTGGGAGTGTTCCAGTGGGTGTCAAGAGACGTCGTAGTTGGCAACTATGTTTGCTTAAGCGAGGCGTGGCCGGAGGACAAGGTAGCGTCGTAGATAATGGCCGGCGACGACGGCGCGGCACGGCGGCGGCACAGTGGATCACGGGTAAAGGATGAATTTTCCACTAGGGCTTTGGCACGGGGATCCGGGGTGTCTAGGAGTTGCACAGCGTTATTCTTCACGTGCCCAAGCTGATTCTTTGGCCGCCGGCGAAGCAACGGCGGCCGGAGACAAGTTCCACGGCGGCCAGATTGGTAAAGCAGATGCTCACCGTTGTTGGGTTGATTTGGACAGCAAAGTGAAGAGGGGTTGCTACAAGGAGGCTCATCTAGATTCCAGTTCGGTGTAGACGCGCCGGATCGAAGATCGGCGGCGCCGGCGGGGCTATCGGCGACGCAGCCGGAGGCGAAGAAGAGGTAATTTGGGCGTTTGTGCTGTGGTGCCTTAGAATTCAATTGCTTGCTACGGGAGTGAGAGAGAGATGTAAGGAGGCTAAGAGTGTGGTCAATTTAGCCGGGGGTTCGCCGGACGGGGCTGGCGACGGTGGCACGACGCCGTGAAACAGGAAATGCTGGATTCATCAAACGGCTGGGTTTCTCGGGAATTCTCTTGGAGGGGATTGTTCCTAGGTTCGGAATGGTCATTTCATCCTACTAGCTCGACTCGATTTAAGGACCGGAGGAGGGTCAGATAGGGAAACAGGGGCGGCGGCCGGCGGCAACCAAAATGGGAAATTCCGGCGCCGTGGTTCACTGGAACTTGTGTGGATGCTCGAGGTGACAGAAGGGAGTGAGAGAAGCAAAATTCTCACCTTGGGGAGTTGACTGGAGTGTTAGCGGCTCGTAGCGGCCTTGCCTCTTCACGCGATCAGGGAGGAAGATAAACAGGAACAAGAATGTGGTGCTACTGTATTTGCTGGTTGCTGGTGTTGAAGTATAAGTCAATTGCCCGTCTTTCCTCATCAACTTAGGCTTTTGGGTGAATTGGTCGGTGCATCCAACTCTTATATGGTATTAGAGCGAAACAGCTGCTGCGCCGGGGAAGAAGATAGGTGGAGGTTGCATGCTGTTGACGTGGAGGGCTACTGTTCATGCGTGGGTATGTATTTGTTTATGTGTATTTGGATGTATAGATATGTATATGGTTGGGTGTGTGCACATCTATGTATATGCAGGTGCCAGGCTTGAAGGTGTATTGGATTCAGAAGTCTGAGTTTTGGATTGGATTGAGTAGAAAATATGCAAGGTGGATTTGTGTATATACATGTATGCATGTATGTGTAATTGGGTGCATATATATATATACATATGTGTATTTGTGTTCTTCTGGATAACCACATAGGTGTATAGGTGTATAAACACTGACCTGCGCCTGAGGACTGAAGATGACCAGAAGTTGGTGGCAAGAAGTGGTTAAAGGACTGAATTGCGATTTTGGAATATGGGTTGGACTGAATTGCAAATGGTCATCATCTAGGAGTTAAGTCAGACTTAGTTTAGTACATAGGTTCTGGTTGGGTAATCAAATTGGAGATGAATTGGATTAAAATGAGAATGAAACGAAGACGAAAACAAAAATAAAATTAAGGTAAAAGAGAATGGTACTTTTACCAAACATGGCTGAAAATGTGTATAACTGAGTTTCGGGACTAAATCTAAACTTGTTACAGAAGGGAAACTTGTGTTGGATAGTAAAATGATCACGATAGTTTGATCATATTCCAATTTGGAGCTAATTTGGAGGATTTAGCCCTTTTTGGTCTTTGAAAACAAGAAAAGAACTGATTCGTGATAAAATTTGGACTAGACTGTGAAAAATAGTCAAATGAACTTGTTTGACTGAGAAGGTTTAGGACTGGTATGAAAACTTATTAAGATTCAGGATCCCAGAGAATCCAGAAGAAATCTACCTTGGAAGTAGTCGAGTTGAAGTTTAAAAGGTTAAGTAGGGTAATTAGAATATCTGGATACTTCTGTTTTCGGAAACACATTGAGGTGAGTGATTATGGGTGCTAGAGGTCGAATTCGATCTGGCTTCTGAAGGAGTTTATACTCAAGATGATCAGAAGACTACATTGAGTAGTTAGATCTTGATTTGGGTCTGAAATAAAGATTTTTGAGATTTTTAAGTTTAGATAAGAATGAATCTGGACTGAAACGCAATTTCTGGGAATACTTGGACTGATTTGTAATTTTAGTGAGAAAATCAGTTAGGGCTGAATTGGATTTTACCAATGTGGTTCAATCAATTCAACAGATAGTTTAAGATAGGTAACTGACAAGATTTGGGTTTTTGGGTGGTTTTGAACTGAAACGAAAATTGGGTAATTAGGGTATTTAGGGTAATTAGGAACTCTGGTTTCAAGAGCAGATCTGGGATTAGTCTCTAGGTTTTAGGATATGAGTTGATCTTGACGTGGAAGACAATCTTGATAAAAGATCATAGATCCCATCTGATCGGTTTGATTGGGGGTATGAGCTGTCTAGAAGAACTTGGCTGATTCTAGGTCTGAAGGGACTGAACTGCGATTAAGAGAATCAGGAGATTGGACTAGTTTGTAATTATTTTGAAATAACTTAATAATCTAGCTTTTTGATAAAGTATGTTTAAAGTAAAGAAATATTGTAGGCTATTTTACAAGTTAGGGCTTAGTTTATAACTAATTAGAGTTTTTGAATAATAGAACTATTACTTAAAAGAAATAGTCTTACACTTAGATTTCATAAATAATTATCATTAGATGATAAATGGTATTTTACAAGAAATAGAAAATAGTGTTTTTAGTGAAATAGGTACACATGCATACATACACATGATTGTGCACATATGCACAAGTATATTGGAGAAAAATATTTTTAGTTGCAAATTAATTTTATATTTTAGTTAAAACTTCTTAGAGAGTACTCTTAAAAGTAGCTTTGCAGTTAAAAAAAAAATGAAATTTTCAGGTTCAGGTTTTTGTAAAGAAAAATTTTCAGGCCCTATTTTTAGGGTCTTACACACTCTCTTTCCTTCATTACTCATGTGGGGTCCATGACAGATTCTACATGGTAGACACTCCTCTTTTCTCACATGTGAGACCCATCTTAGAGCCAAAGCCAAAGGAGGCTGTGGCTCTTGTATTCCGTGGAATTTTTTTAAAATCCCTCTCTTACGTCTACACAAGGCATTGGCGCCGTGGTGGAGTTGACCTTATAGCTTTATATGTTAAAATTGTGTTGCAATGTGAATTGGAGTAATATGTATCATATTGTGTGCTTGTGTGAGAACATTTATTATATTGATTGGGGTAGAAGGTAGTGTAGATATGTAAAATGACTCACAATGACAATTTAATCATTTGACATTTGCTTGCATAGACGATGTGATGACAAGATTGTCAAGTTCGGAACCCTACGAAAGATCAATTTTTGTGTAATTAGTTCATATTGTAGAAGCGGATCATAGGATCATGAATCTACCATATTTTAGAAATTACATATATTTCTTTAAAAGTACATATAATTTAGTAGTAAAAATGATCACAAATGGAGATTATCCATTATTATAGTAAATTTTATGGTATTTTAATTAGATTTTACACATTAACTCTCTAGAAAATACTAAACTATAATCACTGTTTTGCACGATTCTATGGTTTAGATCATGATCTTAATTAATCATATGAGATTTCGATCCTATGTTCAATTTGAATTATATAGAATTCATAAAATCGTACAATTTTATGATCTGAATTATGAATTTGATAATCTTGGGAACCATGGTTCAACAACTCTATAGATCCTCACCCTAACTGTTGAGGCGTCGCCCGTGGTGGCGCGGAGACAAGAATAGAGGTGAAAACTCACAGATGACAGAAAGATCACTCGCTCTAGCTATGGAGGCGGCTTGGATGGGGGCATGAAATTGGTTTCTATAATTTTGTGAGACGAACGTGACATGTATACTCGCTTACTGGTATAAGATATAAGATGCGGTTTAAATATTGATGTATATTTTATATATTTGCTCCATCATCATTACAAGTGTGGAGCACACATGGAAAACATATAAATCCATCTGTTTACATCCTGCTCTATTCAACGGCATGATACACCGGAATACATGAGAAAAACACACAAAAATTATTAAGCACTTCATCGCTGGAACTTGGACGACAAGTGAGCCAAGGTTCCAACAAGCGGTGCGTTGATGTACGTGGTGGGCTCGGACTGCGCAAAGTTGTTGCGGTCGTCGGCGAATGCGTCGTTCGCGTCGGGGCCCCCGACGACAGCGCCGGTGAGCACGTTCGGATTCGGCCGGTCGGTTTTGTAGAACTGGAAACCCGCATTGCAGGCAGCCGCGTCCGTGCCCAGTGTATTGACGCTAGGTATCGAGGAGCCCCTGTGGTGGATGTGCCGCGGGAAGCTCTTGCCATACCCAACCATGTAAGACATTTTCTTCGGATTGTTCCCCAAAATATAGTCCACCTATACATAGAGAGAGAGAGAGAGAGACAAAAAGGTCAAAATGGTATGGTTACAACGATCCGAGTAGATTGTGGCATGCTATATCTGCCCTGCCACACTTGCGAAAAATTTTGAAGCTAACATATGAACTGTTTTATCATATTTTATTTAGGTAAAGTATAGCATTGAACCAAACCGCATCATAATTTTCCAAGCATGCAAGAAACATGTGCACGCACCTGCTTCTTGGCTAGATCCTCGAGGAAGGATGTGGTCACGGCTACGTCGCCGCATCGGACGGCCGTCTTCTTGGAGCCCTTAAGATAGTTGGCGTAGACCGAGAGCAAGAAGGAAGTGGAGGTCACGTACTGCAGGTTGCTCCCTACCGCCTTGTACAATAGCCCTCCCGGCGTGTACTTGACTCTCACCGACGGCGAGGTCGGCACAACGTTGCACACGAACTTGTCCGCCTGCTTGTAGAACTCGGACGCCTTATCGTTCTTCCCCACGACATACCCAGCATTAATATGTTTCATATCAGAGTTATGTTTCTTGTCTAAGAGTTTAATTAGCAAGGTAAAAATAGTAGTAGGTGACATACCCTAGCAAGGAGTACGTGTGCACCAGGGTGCTTACTGTCCCAACTGAAGGTGTCGTAGTCACCGTTGAGCCGAAGAGACTCGGCGTAGTTCAAGTAAGATGAGTTGCGAGTGGCTTTATACAGCCATGCTGATGCCCACAGTAGTTCATCCTGAGTTGATATAGAAAAGTGGACCAATTTAGTTAGTTTGTCCATTAGATCTATGTTCACTTCGATTGTATACAAAGAGAGAATTTATGACGAAGCACCTCGTAAGAGTACGAGCAGTAGAACGGGCAGGCCACTGACGCGAGGGAATCGCTGTACTTGCCCCTGTACTTGTTCGCGAACTCGAATGCCTTCTTGGCGGTCTTGATCAGCTGCTTGGAGTAGGCCTTGTCGACGCGCCTGAACACCATGGAGGCGGAAGCGAGCGCCGCGGCGGTCTCCCCCGCGACGTCGGATCCTGGATTAGAGGGTGTGACCTTGTACACCGGCTTCGCCACCACCTCGGCCTCGGCGCGCTCCCAGCATTTGTGATCCTCATTGGCGTTGCCTACCTATTGACACATTTGTGCAGTGCACTTCAGGCAGTCTTATACGTGCCTTGCAAGCAAAATGATCAGAGGCTTCAGGTTGCAAAATTTTGTGTGACCTGTACATAGAGGGCATCAGGCAGTTTGACAGAGGCCTTGAGCAGGTAGTCACTGCCCCAACGCACGGCCTCCCGGGCGTTTTGGAGCTGGTGGCTGGGCATCTTCTTGCCGAACTCAAGGACACTCCAGGCGAGCATGGTGGTGGTGAAGGCCATGGGGAATCCGAACTTGACGTTGTCCCCAGCATCGTAGTAGCCACCAGTCAGATCCACCTGATTGAGCTTTAGATCAGCCGTGATCAAACTAAATACATGCATGCTCGTGCAAACGTTTCATCAGTAAATCAATGTTCAAAATTGAGACCAATAATTTTTCATGACTATTAATTAATCATACATGTTCGACATGGACTGAATTTTTTTTATCCGTGGCCTGCACGTGCATACAATTTTTTTTTTCGATGTTAAATACTTCATTTTTTTTAGAATGTTAAACACGACGCCAATTTTTTAGAATACAATGTCAAATATTCGAAGATATTACTTCCTCCAATCCAAAAGATTGTCAATTTTTTGATAAGAAAAAATCAAAATTTTTTTAACTTTAATCATTAATATATTTATAAATATCTAGATCATAAGAAAATTATACAATCATATTTGTCATAATAATAATTTTATAATATTATATTTTTATATTTTTTGTCAATCTATTATAGTAAAATAATAATAATTAAAATTGTATTTTAGACACCGTATGTAATAAGAAAAGATAATATTTTGTTTTTTTTGACTTGAGAGAGTATGTATTAATCGGCAAACATAACGTTCTGAAATGATAGATTCACGTACCTTCTCTGGTGAGCCGTCGTTGAGGCCTGAGTCGGCTCGCCACGGCAAGTCATGGCCCGGTGGGAGCTTGCCGGACCGCTGCCCCTCGAAAAAAACAAGCGACTTAACAAGTGCATCACGGTAATCCGGCGTGCCGGATTCACGAGCGGCCACAGCGAGTCCTATCAAGAACAGAAAAGGCACGATCTTCTGTAACCTCATTTGTCTTAATTGCCTTTTTCTTTTCTCGTAGTTGAAACCAAGATGACAATATGAATGGAATTTGTGTCCTCAATTTATATCCCATGCATGTAGCTTAATTCGCACCAGAGAATCGAAGCTATTCAAAACATGCTAAATTAGGTGTTGTAAAACTAGGTTGGCTATAGATAGGCTAACTTCGAAGTTGGAACCAGAAGAAAAGAGCAACTAGGGGCTAAAATTGTGTGATTAATTGCTATGGCCCTTTTCGTTTTTTTTGAGACTAATGGTTCTAACTTAAAAAAGAAAAATGATGTTATTTTCCTCCTTAATCAATGTTTCTAAGGTCATCTCCAACCGGAGGCTTTGAGCCTGTGCTGATAGGAGAGAAGGAATATAAAAAAAAAAACTCCGGGCAAGCAGCGGAAGCGTCCATGCTACAGGAGGGAGGTAGCGGCTGCATGAGGCTAACTCCAACCCAGGCGCTTCCACGGGCTGATAGACGGGTCTCACATTGAAAAAATAATAAAAATTTCAATTGATGAGAGAGGAGATGGCTCGCAGGCAGCAGATGTTTTGGTGTTTTTTATTTTAATTGTCTCGATTTTTATGCAACAGAATTATATATAATTTTATTTCTTGATTTATTCATTAATCTAATTCAAATTAGATGTTGATTATATTGAAAAAGTTGTAGATCTTTTAATTATCTTCGTATAGAGATCAAACATCACATATATTCGATTTTTGAATTAAAAATTATTGTTGTTTTACTAAAACCATATAGATGTATCACTTGTGAGCCTGTATGAAACTCCTCGCAAAGTGCCTTTGTGTTGGAGTAGGGGTGTTTCGGATAGTGTTTCGCACACGTGGCACAGAATATACTAGAGAATATTCTGTTGAAACGTCTCACGAAACACCGATGGGTTGAAGACAACCTAAACAGAGCATGAGGCCCACAGGTCTCGCTTTATGTGCATATTATTTTTCTCCCTCCTTAATAATGTAAACAAATAATTCTTTTAGCATTCTCTTTTCTAACTCCCCCTTCGGAGCAATGCATCAGAGTCGGACGAGTTAAGAGGAAGTTAAGTTGATGTGGCACTCTTACCTTCTCTTTAGATTGGAAATACTCTAACAATCAGTGTTAATAAATCCTAGTTGGCTATTGTCGGTTGAGACCATGAGTCATTGGTTCACTGGTTAGACTGTTGGATCATCATTGGACTGTGGTTTTTTATTTTGAAAATGAATTGCGGCACATGAGGAGGTGGGGGGGGGGGGGGGGGGGGGGGGGGGGGGGTTGAATTGGTACCTCACAAATATTTTTTTAATAAATTTTCAACTTTTTGAAAACAAAACTTAACAAAGAAAGCCATCAATGAAAACAAAAAAAAACTATTCAGAAAAATCAAGAACTCGGAGTAAGAGGTTTCATCATGATTCCCATGTTAGTGGGTAAACAAAAATTTAAGTTGAAAAAAAGAAAGAAAAAACAACTAAAGGAAGTTTTTCTCAAAAGTAGATGATAAGGCACAAGGTTTGCACAATCTCCATTAGACTCAACTAAAATATGAACGAACATTAATCTAAAAAATTATCACTTAACTCTCTCACAATTTCTCTTCTTTATTCTTATCTCTCTCAATGGCTTGTGAAATGAGAAGAATGAAACTTTATTTATAGGCCTAACTAGATGAAGAAATGACATTTGCAAATCATATCCTTCCATTTAGAAAAGAACCGTTGTCTTAAATGTCAACTTTCCAATTAAAAAAAGAACTGCTATCATAAAATTCTAATCCTTGCAAGGATTATCTAGACCTAAGTCTAACTCACACCATGAGCCTCACGTCTGAGACATCCTGAGCTAAGTCGACTCGAGCTTACGTTTAAGGTCAATCACTTCAATTCCTTTTGCATGAACCATTATGACCATATTATTCTAACTCTGTCTCCATTCTGCTTACCTCCATTTCCGGTCTAGTTAGAAATTTCTCCAAATTCAGTTGATTTGTGATTTTTTCCTTCTGCTCTAGAATACGTACTGCGGATGTTTTGAAACCTACAATGTAAATAACAAACAACAATAGTTTTGCAATATAACTAAATACAAGATCAATGTTGAAGTGTACATTTTCCAACATTTAACCATCCAATCACCAAAAACACATGTTTGGCAAACATGCCAAAAAAATCAAAATCATTTGTACAAATAATTTAAATACATTGGGAATTTGTCAAATCACTATATCATCCTCAAAATTAACAATCTCCCCTTGGTGAGTGATATTTGACAAAAAAAAAATCAAACATTCAAAATATGACACAAAGCAGCAAAAAAAGCTCACGAACCTAGTATGATTTCAGTTTTATAGAAGATAGAGCACGATTCAGGATATAAACAATGCATTATGATTATACTTGTAGTTTTTATTTGTGAAAACTTACTTCAAACCTCAAATATGGCATATTTAATATGGGCATATGACAATATCCATGTGAAAAAAAAAATATGATTTTTCTTTTTTCTTGCTTTTTTTTTTGGCAAGTAGCACCTGCACAAGTAACAGCGTAGGATACGCAAGTAAGCCTCGACCCAAGCCGCAACTACCCAGTTCTTCGATCTTTCACTTTTTATGCTAATGATACCTAAAATACGCGAATACGCTCTGACCAGAGTTGCAACTACTCAATTCTTCGGTTCTCAACATTTGAAATATTAATATGTTTTGTCTTGCTATGTTGAATTGAATTTTTCATAATATTCAATGCATTTTTATTATCACAAAACAAAGGAACATTTGGAAAATTTAAGGGCTTATTTGGAATACAAGAAGCAAAAAATATAGGAATGGAAAAATATAGGAATTGAGTATCATGTACAATGAAATTTACCAGAAAACTTAAATATAGGAATTGTTCAAAAGGGGTGTTTGGATGCATTACTAAAAAAATATAGGAATTTCATAGGAATTGTTCAAGATATTGGACCTCATTTTTTTTATGTACTCCAAAATTCCTCCAAAAGAATTTCATAGGAATTTTTTATGATCATTCCTTCGTTCCAAACAACTTTCAAAGGAAAAATTCCTTAGAATTGAAATCCTCTAAAATTCCTCTATTGCAAACATCCCCTAAATCATAGTCAAGTAAGGTGGATTTCATCCGAATGAGTTGAGTACAACTAGCCACCGCAATGTATTTGTCTTCTGTCGTGGAAAGAACAATGCAATTTTACTTTTAGAAGACTAAAACACAAGACAAAGCCTAAGTAATTGACAAGCTCTTGAAATGCAACCCTGATCAACTTTATCACCCTCAAAATCAGCATGAAAAAACCAACTAAGTCCAATGAAGACGAATTTGAATTCCAAATGCCAAAATTACTTATAGTTTTAAGATAGTGAAGTATTCTCTTCACTGCTTGCAAATGTGATTCTCAAAGTGAGCTTTGAAACTCGCACACTTGCATGCGGGGAATTGACTATCTGGGCTCGATGTGATGAGGTACATGAATGCTCCAATGATACTTCGGTACTTGGTTGATCAACCTTTGAACCTCCTTCATCATGATCAATTTTTTTGTCGTGGCCTTGGGTGTGTCCAGGTGTTTGCAATCAAACATGTCGAACCGCTTCATGAGATCCACACAATACATGAATTGGTGGATAAAAGTGCCTTGGCTAGCTTACTTGATTTGAAGACCAACGAAGTGGTTGAACTCGTTCATTATACTCATTTCAAATTCTTTAGACATGAGATTGGCAAAATTATCCACAAGTTTTTTGTTTTCAAAAATGATATAATCAACATATATTTGAACTATAACAAAATCAATGCATGTTTTTGAATAAATAAAGTGTTATCCACTTTGTCCATTTCAAAATCTTCTCCAAGAAGAAAATCTTTTAAACAATCATATCATGTTCTTGGAGCTTGTTTCAAACCATACTAAGCCTTGTTAAATTTAAAAATATGGTTTGGAAATTTTAAATTGATCCAAAACACCAAAGAGTATGAGTGTGTAGGCTCAACACACCTCTAACCCTGACCGAAAGGATGTAAACAGAGCAACAACTTAACACAATCAGAAAAATACACACAATATGTTTTTTATAGGATGAACACATAACGCCCTTGTATTCCCTACAAAACACTAGTTGAGAAATATGGATACAATTGCTCTTCTATATATGAAGAGACTTGATAAAAGTTAAATTCGCCAATAGGGTGAACACCATAATGTTGTGGCATAAAAAATACCCCGGCAGGTTTGATGATGTGTGCAACGCATGTTCCTCGACACGAGCTGACCGTGTGACGGGTCACCCCGTGTCGGACAATCTCAGAGATTGACACAATAGTTTATACAGGTTCCGGCCTCAGTGGAGGCCCTAGTCCTGTCGACGTGCTCCCGACACACGTCGGCTAGGGGCTCTCTCCCGGAGAGAGGGCTCCGAAACATGCCTATTCGCTTTTTTGGATTGAGTACAAATGAATGTCTTAGATTACAAGAGAGAGTTACAAGGATATATATAGACCCCAAAAAAAGCAAAAAGACTAGACTACCCCGGGGATGATCGTTGGATTGAGGGCTGGATAGTCTTTTGGCGAGGCTCGGGGCACCGATCTCGGACACGTGGCCGTCCTTGAATTCAGTGCCTTCTCCTCCGGGACGAGATCCGGGAGTGAAGCCAAGCCACTCCCTAGCCCGGAGGAGGGGCTCCGGGAGCGAGGCCACTCCCTAGCCCGGAGGACGGGTTCCGAGAGAAGCACTCCCTCACCCGGAAGAGGGGCTCTGGGAGTGAGGCCACTCTTTAGCCCGGAGGACGGGGTCCGGGAGTGAAGCCGGGTTCGGGAGTGAAGCCACTCCCTCACCCCGGGGAGGGGCTCCGGGAGTGGGGCACTCCCCCACCCGGAGGACGGGCTCGGGAGTGAGGCCACTCCCTCACCCGGAGGACGGGTTCTGGGAGTGGGGCACTTCCTCACCTGGAGGAGGGGCTCCGGGAGTGGGGCACCCCCTAGCCCAGAGGAGGGGCTCCGGGAGTGGGGCACTGCCCAACCCGGAGGCGAGAAGGACTTTCTCCCATCCCCAGTTGATGCTCTTGGCATGGCCAATATTTTCCCCCAACAGAAGCCCCCCGCACCACGGAGGACATTTGATGTCGTCGGGGGGGGGGGGGTGCGATTAGTTAGGAGAAACGCCCCTCTCCCGGAGAGCTCTACGGGACACAACTCGTCCTTCTCCAGGAGAGGAGGATGCTCTTTAAATCAACCGTGTATCGCCTCGATCTTCGTGTGACCCTTCGTATCTACGGCCGTGATCTTTTGGGCTGACATGTGGCGGCCATCGGGGATAGCTCTCCCCTCTATATAAGGAGGGGCCCGCCCTTGGAAGGGCAAGCTTTCCCCTTCTCAACCTTCATTTTCCACATATCTCCAGAGAGTGACTTCTTTTCCCGGTTTCAAAGCCTTCCTGGGGGAGAAAAAAGATGGCTTCGAAAGCACGTGGGAAGTCGTCAAATGCCCCTCCGGAGGACGCAACCTCTGATTACCTCGGGGCAACGGAGTTCTCCGCGGGAGACCGGGACACCCTAGTCTCCCGGAGGATTTTCGCGGAGGGCGACATTCGCGTATCGGCCGTGGGGGAGATCACCCCAAGCCCCCGGGACAGGGAGGTGGTGGCCTTTGCGGCTTTCGTGGAGGCAGGCTTGCGACTCCCGATCCACCCCCTGCTCCGGGACTTCCTCTGGGAGCACGGGATCGCATTAAACCACTTGACTCCCAACATCCTTGTAAGGATGGGGTTGTTTCTGTGGTTATGAGAGACTGCGGCCGGAGTAGAGGGGATCATCCGTCTCTTCCACTGCTATTACCGGGTGATGGCAAAGAGCTCCCCGGTAGTGAAGCACGGACCGAAGTCCACTTGTGGCTCGGTGATGTTGAAGTACGCTCCTTCCCTGGCGGAGGAGTACCCGGTGACAGCCTCCTAAGAGTATTGGGAGGGATGGGCCCGGAGGTGGTTCTACCTCCGGGCAAGGGATCCGGAGGTGATCTATTCTCCACGGCCGGTGACTCTTGGTCGTCCCTCCGGATCTCCTGCCTTAACGGTGGGGGAGTTGATCTCCGTCGCCAAGATGATGGAGGCCCGCTCCCGGAGGAGCATGCGGGACTTAGCGGAGGAGTTACTTCTCCGGCTCAGCCCCTTCGGCTGGAGTAGGAGGGGCCCGGGACTTGGCCCGGAGCACCAACCCCCGAGGTTCCCAGTGTCACGGCGTAAGTCTCTCCTCCGGGATTTCAGGGCGCTTTGAGGGGATTTGTTTTGCTAATCTTCCTTTGTTTTGCAGTTAGGTCCTACGAGTCGACCCGGGAGAAGGCGGAGCACCTCCTTGGGAGGTACTACGAGGATGAGCATGCCCGGTGCCTGGCTGTTATCGGGGAAGGTCCTCCTTGGAACATAGTGGCCGAGGTATTCGGGATTACTCTCCCGGAGCGGGTGCCCCTCCCCACTCCAAGTTCCTACAGGAGAAGGGAGACGGGGGCGCTCCCGATGGCGAAGCATGCCAAGACGGCTCCAACTCCGGGCGGGACCCTCGGTCAAGCTTGCGCTCGATCCCCGGAGCCCACGCGGGGGCCGGCAGAAACGCCCCGGGCTTCGGGGAGGGCGAGGTCTGCCACGGTCGGGAGGGCCTCGGGGGCTCTCTGATCCTTGATGAGGGGGAGATCTCCCCCTGAGCAAGTGACTCCTCCGTAGGGAGTGAGGCCTCCCCGAGCCATGGCAATTCCCATGGGGACGCCTCGGACGCCGGGGGCGATGAGGCGATCTTCGGCCCGGAGGACTGCGGCGACACCTCGGGGGCCGGAGGAGGGTGTATCTCCGGCGCGAGCGACTCCCCCGGGGGAACTGCAGCCCCTGGAGCCGGAGTACGAGGGGAGTCCCGCGGACACGGCCACGCTGGTCGCCCAACTTGATGCCTTGGGGGCATCGGGTGTGTACGACCACG
This sequence comes from Pharus latifolius, assembly GCA_019359835.1. Lineage (NCBI taxonomy): Eukaryota > Viridiplantae > Streptophyta > Magnoliopsida > Poales > Poaceae > Pharus > Pharus latifolius. Next base: position 2,191,726 of record CM033319.1, read on the forward strand.
TGGTCATTGAGGAGGATGAGTCCACCTCTGGGGACTACATCTCCACTCCTTCCCCGGAGCAAGCCCTCCAGGAGGATTCCCTGGGCGTGTACTTCCGGGGTGACGGGGCTCTCCCGTGCCTGGACGCCTTGTTCGCCCCCGAAGTCACCCTTCCCCGGCGCCACCTCCCGGGGGAGCTAGTTCTCACGTCCCCGCAGGGGGTAGCGCCTCAGTGACACCGCGCTCGGGGAGGGGATTTCCCCGAACTTCCCGGCGCTCACCTCCGGTCGGGGATGATGGTCTTGGTGCGCTTCTCCCGGAGGACTCCCTCCGAAGCTCCGGGGGTGGCGATGATCCCCCAAGCGGGGCTAGCGACGGGGGCCTACAATGGGAGGTGACCCCCGTTCCCCGGCGAGGGGGGCGTCCCTCTTCTCCTTGAAGGAGACACGCAAGCTCTCCTTGAGTCTTGTGACCCCCAAGGTCCGAGCTTACGTCCGGGAGGGAGGCATCGACGACCGTTATGGGGAGGTCGTCTCCCTAGCGCTACAGGTGAGGATTCATTTCCCTTCATTTACCGTGTCAACCGTTGCTAACCTTCACTTTTCTTTAGACAACCGCCGTAGCCCGCGCCGTCTGGACTCACCTCGTCCGGGAGAGCGAGGACTTGAGGTTGGCCCTAGCCGCCGCCGAGGCGGAACATGACGCGGCCTTCCAGGAGAGGGACGTGGCTGTCCGGGCCCGGGAGGAGTTCGTCCGGGAGAAGGACGCGGCCACCCGAGAGTTGGAGCGTGTTTGGGTGGAGCTGCTGAATCCCGTGGAGCTTGCCCGAGACGCCGCCGTCCGGGAGTTGGGAAGCGTCCGGGAGCAGTTGACTGCCTCCGAGCACGCTCACTCCTGGGCGCTCCGGGAGGCGGAGTCCGAGGGGGCCCGCGCCCTCGTGTCGGCGGGGAATCGACTCCGGGCCACATTGATCGGGCTCGGAGTCATGTTCCGGCAGAGGAGAATCCCCACAACCCGCTGGTGTCCTTGGCGGAGGCTCGTCGCTTCCTTACCCAGCACATCGCGGCGATCCCGGAGGCCGCGGACGTCCGAGCCCGGGCCTTGGCAACCACCACTACCGCGCTTGCGGCCTCCTTGTGGTAGAGTACCAGGGGGTCGGCGCCCGGGCGATCGGGAGCCTCGTCCCTTGGAGTTTCTGGGACTTCTACGAGCCTCGCCGGAGGTCGCTCGAGGAGTTGGCGGGGGCCTTTTACGATCGAGTGATCGAGCCCCCGAGGACGGGGAGCCCTCACAGGGCCGGAGAGGAGATTCCGGGCAACGCTTCCTCCGGGTGGAACGACGCTGGGCAAGTATGAGCCTTCTGTCCCCCCTGGATAGATTAGGGGATTTTTTTTGTTTTCATAGATTTTTGCTCCCGGTAGTTCCGTAGGGGGAACCCCGGAGACTTGTAAATCATTTGACCCACGAAATGAAATCTTTTGCTGAGCTTGTCATGTTGTGATCAGTTGTCCAGGACGGGGGTCCCAGGGGAGGACGTGGGGAACCTTCGTATCTCTGGGACTCCTGCCTCCGATGTCCCCCGAGGGGGGGGGGGGAACAAGCCTTACTCCGGTGGTTGCCGGATTGGCACTTGGCGAATTTTGACAACCACCATGCGGAGTTGCTCGAGCCTCCCCCGGGGGTGCAGGAGGTTATTCCCTTGAGAATTCTACCACCTGTAGAGTATGGATACTGGCCGGAGGACGCGTTCAATGCAGCAAGGCGGAGGATTCGAATCCTGTACAGGGACTTATGGCGGGAGCTTGATGAAGAGCCCGGAGGGCGCTAGTTCCCCGTGTTATCTAGATTAGATAGCCCTCTGGATTAGTCCCCCGGGAGTATTCGACTCCTGGTTATGTACCCCTTAGGCCTATTGGGAGAGGCTGTCTCCCGGCTCATTTTTCATGAAATAAAGAGATGGCACTTGGTGCCTTGCTTGTTTGTTCCACCTTCTAAATCTCTAGAGCAAAACCCCACTTTTGGGGGAGCTAGGCTCCAACTCCGGTGATGACTCCCGCTCCAGAGGACGAAGGTCCAGGGGAGCGAGGCTCCACCTCCGGGGGAAGTGACTCCCGCTCCGGACGACGAAGTCCGGGGGAGTGGGGCCCCACCTCCGAAGGAGAAGACTCCTACTTCGGAGGACGAAGGTCCGGGGGAGCGAGGCTCCACATCCGGAGCAGCGAGGCTCCACCTCCAGAGGAGATGACTCCTACTCTGGAGGACGAGGGTCCGTGGGAGCGAGGCTCCACATCCGGAGGACAAAGTCCGGGGGAGCGAGGCTCCACCTCTAGAGGAGATGACTCCTACTCCGGAGGACGAAGGTCCGGGGAAGAGAGGCTCCACATCCAGAGGAAAAAGTCTGGGGGAGCGAGGCTCCACCTCCGGAGGAGATGACTCCTACTCCGGAGGACGAAGGTCCGGGGGACCGAGGCTCCACCTCCGGAGGACAAAGTCCGGGGGAGCAAGGCTCCGCCTCCGGAGGAGATGACTCCTACTTCGGAGGATGAAGGTCCGGGGGAGCGAGGCTCCACATCTGGAGGACACAATCCGGGGGAGCAAGGCTCAACCTCCGGAGAAGGTTACTCTCGCTCTGGAGGACGAGGTCCGGGGGAGCAAGGCTCAACCTCTGGGGGAGATGACTCCTACTCCAGAGGACGAGATTTGGGGGAGCAAAGCTCAACCTCCGGAGGAGAAAGTCCGGGGGAACGGGGCTCCACCTCCGGAGGAGAAGACTCCTACTTCGGAGGATGAAGGTCTGGGGGAGCGAGGCTCCACATCTGGAGGACACAGTTCGGGAGAGCGAGGCTCAACCTCTGGAGAAGGTGACAGCCGCTCCAGAGACGAGGTCCGGGGGAGCGAGGCTCAACCTCGGGGGAAATGACTCGTACTCCAGAGGACGAGGTCTGGGGGAGCAAAGCTCAACCTCCGGAGGACGAAGTCCGGGGAAGAGAGGCTCCCACTCCGGAGGACGAAGTCCAGGGGAGCATGGAGCCCCCGATCCGAAGAAGCCCTACTCTGGGGAGCAGTCATCCGGGAGAGAAAAAACGACCGTGTTAGGTCAAAATCCCATTCCTGTTTCTTGGATTTAGCCAACTTTTTTTTTTTGAGAAAATCCCATGTGAATTCCAGATGCCTCCCGAAATTAGCGGGGTATTTTACTCTATATGCCCAATTTATCTCCTCCCCCCGCAGCGGGGAGTGACTAGACATAGGCGGCCCGCGCTGGTGCCATAAGAAAAATCCCGGCCGTTCCCTTTGAGGGGGGCACCCGCAAGGGGTTATCCTCGTGCGGGCGAGTGTGGGAATTCAATTGAGTTCCATTGGTCGTGTGACTTAAATCGCTCCCGGAGGAGGAAGAGCATGAAAATGAGCTCTGGAGTGTATGGGGGGGACTAGTCCCCCAAAGTGACTCGTTACCTCGGTTCCTTGGGAATCGGGTTGCCGCTCACACCCTCAGTCCATGAGGGAATATTGTAAGCCGCCCTAGGGGGAACGGGGCTCCCGCCGTCGGGACTTTTAAGGGCTAAGCTGGAGCCCATAGCCTCCTCTCAATGAGGGCATCCTCGGGAGGGCATCCTCAGGAGGGCATCCTCGGAAGGGCCTCCTCAGGATGAGGGCGTCGCCTCAGGGGCGGTTAAAGAAGATATTCTGCACAAGACCACATAACAGGGAGAAAAACCATTTGCATTGATATAAATGAGCTGATACAACACCTCCTCCCTTCGCGGACACGCAGAAGGGGGAGGAAAAGGTCTTGAGGCCATTGTTTCAACTCGCCGCGCCTTCCTCTTGTGAAGTCGCCAAAGGGGGAGGGGGAGGCTTAGAGACTAAATGTAAAATCTGCTGAGTAGGGCCGTGTTCCACGTGTGCTTCAGCTCTTGATCTTCGAGAGTGGAGAGCTTGTAAGCCCTCGAGCCGAGGATCGTGGAGATCCTGTATGGCCCTTCCCATTTTGGGCTGTTTCCTTTTGCTTGGAGGTCGGCCCCGATCTTGCCGGTCTTCCCCCTGTCTTGGGAGAGAGGGACTTCTCGGAGGTCCCCCTAGGGGCGAGGTTTGGGAAGGAACTTCCCAGGGGGCGTGACTGGCACGTCCGGGGTCGGGAAGGAGCTCCTTCTCCCTGGGGCCTTGACCAGGTTAATGTCCCCGATCACTGTGGTGGCGCGTTCGTAGAGGGAGCAGGCCATATCTTGGTCGCCCCGCACGGAGATCACCCCATTCGGCCCAGGGATCTTCATGCACAGGTAGTTGTGGTGGACTGCTGCTCCTAGGCGGTTGATGATGGTTCTCCCTATTATGGCGTTGTAAGAGGAGGGGAGATCCACCACATCAAACCGAACCATTTCGGTTCGGTAATTGTCCGGGACGCCGAAGGTCATTGGGAGATCGACCTTCCCCACGGGATGTATGGTTTTTCCTGGGACAAAGCCTTGCAGAGGCCCCGCTGCGGGTTGCAGGAGCTTTTCGTCCACCTGCAATTGTTTGAATGCCTTTAAATAAAGGACATTCGCAATGCTCCCGCCGTCGACCAAGATTCGGTCGAGGCCACAGTTGAACACGGTGGCGGAGACGATTAGCGCGTCATCATGGGGGAAGCACACCCCTCGCGCGTCTTCCGCGGTGAATGTTAGTGGGACGTCCGACCACTTCGGTGGCCGGGACATGTTGACGATCCCTATCGCCTTCATTTCTCGTGCATACTCTTTGCGCTGGCACTTTAAGTCTCGCCCGGATGTTGATCCTCCCAAGATGACATTAACATGCCTCTGGGAGTTTTGGAAAGGGAGCTCATCGTTCGAGCTCCTTTCTTGGCCTTGCCTCTGGTGTCCCCCCGGCGGAGCGGGGAGTTCTGCCAGAGCCGGCGATGGAATGGGTAAGGAGGTAGGGCCTCCTCCCCTCGGCCCATGCTGCTCGAGAAATGCCGTGAAGCGTTAGGGACAACTCGGAGATGGGAGGACCTCCCGGGAACGGGAGCCCTCCGGGGAAGGGAGCATCCCCCGGGGGAGGAAGTCCACCGGAGGGGGGAGCCCCTCCCGGGGGAGGATGTCCACCGGGGGTGGGAACACCTCCAGGGGGAGGAGGTTCACTGGGAGAAGGGACAACCCCCAGGGGAGGAGGTCCGCCGGAGACGAACACACCTCCCGGGAAAGGATAGCCCCCGGTGACGGGCGTGCTCCCTGGGAGTATGAGTCCTCCGGGAACTGGTGCACCTCCTGGGAAGGGATAGCCCCTAGAGACGGGCGTACCCCCCAGGAGTGGAAGTCCTCCGGAGGTGGGAGCACCTCCTGGGAAGGGATAGCCCCCCGAGACGGGCATACCCCCTGGGAGTGGAAGTCCTCCGGAGGTGGGAGCACCTCCCGGGAAAGGGAAAGCTCCCGTCGCGAAGAAGGCTCCTGGGTGTACCATCATGAATGGCGGTGGCATTCCTCCGAACGGGAACGGGTGCGAGTACATGGGGGCCGGAGGCCACGCTATGGCGTGAACAACTCCTGAAGAGTGTGTTGCGTGCGAAGTTGGCCCTCTACGAGCGCCCCGAGTAGCAGGTCTCCCGAAGTCGAAGGCACCGCCTGGGGGACGCTTGGTCCCCCAAAATGGGACCTTCAGGCTGGCTCATAGGAGCCATTCCCCCACCAAGGGTGATTGGAGAGATGAGTGTTGCCTCCCCCTGAGTGTCCCCGGGAGGAGGTGCCGCGACGACAGCCCCTTGCGCCGGTGGTGCAAGGTTTCTAGGGCCGGCGTCGTTGGAGATGGAGGTCAAGTGCCTCATTCTCCTTGGAGCCATGACTATTTGTCACGAGTCCCCATGGACGGCGCCAACTGTCGTGGTATAAAAAATACCCCAGCAGGTTTGATGATGTGTGCAACACGTGTTCCTCGACACGAGCTGACCGTGTGACGGGTCACCTCGTGTCGGACAATCTCAGAGATTGACACAAGGGTTTATACAGGTTCGGGCATCAGTGGAGGCCCTAGTCTTGTCGACGTGCTCCCGACACGCATCAGCTAGGGGGCTCTCTCCTAGAGAGAGGGCTCCGAAGCACGCCTATTCGCTTTTTCGGATTGAGTACAAATGAATGTCTTAGGTTACAAGAGAGGGTTACAAGGGTATATATAGACCCCAAAAAAAGCAAAAAGACTAGACTACCCCAGGGATGACCATTGGATTGAGGGCTAGATAGTCTTTTGGCCAGGCTCGGGGCATCGATCTCAGACACGTGGCCGTCCTTGAATTCAGTGCCTTCTCCTCCGGGACGAGGTCCAGGAGTGAAGCCAAGCCACTCCCTAGCTCGGAGGAGGGGCTCCGGGAGTGAGGCCACTCCCTTACCCAGAGGACGGGTTCCGAGAGTGAGGCATTCCCCCACCAGGAGGTGGGGGTCTAGGATGCTTACCCGGAGGATTGGTTCCGAGAGTGAAGCGTTCCCCCACCCGGAGGAGGGGGTCCGGGAGTGAAGCACTCCCTCACCCGGAGGACGGGGTCCGGGAGTGAGGCACTCCCTCACCCGGAGGACGGGTTCCGGGAGTGAGGCCACTCCCTAGCCCGGAGGACGAGGTCCGGGAGTGAAGCCACTCCCTCACCCAGAGGAGGGGCTCCGGAAGTAGGGCACTCCCTAGCCCGCAGGAGGGGCTCCGGGAGTGAGGCCACTCTCTAGCTCGGAGGACAGGGTTCGGGTGAGGGAGGGGCTCCGGGAGTGGGGCACTCCCTAGCTCGCAGGAGGGGCTCCGGGAGTGAAGCCACTCCCTCACCCGGAGGAGGGGCTTCGGGAGAGAGCACTCCCTAGCCCGGAGGACGGGTTCCGAGAGTGAGGCATTCCCCCACCCGGAGGAGGGGTTCCGGGAGTGAGGCTGCTCTGAGAGTGAGGCCACACCCTAACCCGGAGGACGGGCTCCGGGAGTGAAGCCACTCCCTCACTCGGAGGAGGGGTTCCGGGAGTGGGGCACTCCTTAGCCCAGAGGCGAGAAGGCCTTTCTCCCGTCCCCAGTTGTTGCTCTTGGCATGGCTAATATTTCCCCCAACACATAAGTTCCTCTCTTGAGCAAAAAATGGACTGAGTTACATCATCTCCTATTGGTCTTTTTATATAAGAGTTACAAGTAGAAGTTGATAACCTTGATAGATTCATGCGTAACATGGGGATGTGGACTGAGTCTTGTGCGCACAAAGTGGCCGAGTCTCGACCTACAAGGATGTGCTTTGGATGACCGTTTCAACATGTAGCTAACCAAAATAAGTGGGCTTTAGTTGTTACATGTTCTCCCATGAAAATAGCTAACTAACCATTATGTATGTCCTTGTAGGACAATTGTTTGTAGTTACCAATTTACTTGGCAATTTTGAATGCACCAAGCCATGAATAGGAGACTCATGACCAATGCAATTAAAGAGCTAGCCGGTAAAAGATCCTCTCAGCTCACGGCTCTCTTTTTCTGAATAAACCAGCTCTCGATGGCTCTATAGTTGTAAGGACTAGATTCAACCAACATCCTTTGCGCACCATTTTGGCAAGACATATGATGACCATTTCATCCTACTCTGTAAGACTTTTTGATGCATTATCATAGTTTGTAACCACCTTTGATGAAAAGTCTTTCTACTTTGGCATAGATGTACCAGATCATACCTTCACTTCTTTAAGCAAGCCAACTCCTGATGGCTCTAGAGATATGGGGGCTACAATGAGCCTCCAAAATGCACCATTTTAATGGGATCCATGCACATCCCACTCAAGAAGACTTTTAGGTGCAAGACAACTCCAGTCGTCATTGATGACAATATTATCATTTCAATGCCGTTTCCATCGTCAATGTTGCTACCAACATTGGTACATTGTTGCCGACGTGGTTACCGTAAGTGTTGTTATCATTGTCGACGTTGTTTCCATCACACGGTCTTCATTGTCGTCGATGTAGACACACTTGCTGAGGTAGAATTTATTTGATGTATGCCTCATAAGGTCGTCATGTGAAAACTCTTCGGTCTTGTTGCAATCGAGATGAGGCCACCCTCCATAGGTAGAACTGAATGCTTTGATACCAACATGATCCAAAATGCTAAGGAGTACGAGTACGCAGGTTTGACACACCTCTTGCTCAAACTGAAAGTATTGTGAAAGAGAAACAACTCAAGATGACCAGAAAAATTCACATGATATGTTTTCTATGGGACGAACACAAAAGACCCTTTTATTCCTTACAAAACTCTAGTAGAGAAACATTGATACAATTGCTCTTCCACAGTTGGACTTACCAACAAGGTGAGCTCTATAAACTCCTCTCTTGAGCTAAAAATGGGGTAAGCTACATCATCTTATATTGGCCTTATTTATAGAAGAGTTACAAACAGAAGTTGATAACCTTGATGGCTTCATACAAAATGTGGGGATGTGGACTGACTTCTTTGGCTGACCGTTTCAACATGTAGCTAGCCAAATAAGTGAGCTTTAGTTGTTGCATGTTGTTCTGTGAAAATAACTAACCAACCATTATGTACGTACTCGTAGGACTAGTTTGTAGTTAATAATTTACTTGGCCATTTTGCATGCGCGAAGCCATGCATGGGAGATTCATGGCCAATGCAATTAGAGAGCTAGCTGGTAAAAGATCTGCCCAGATCATCAATTTTCAAAACCTAGTGATTGTTTAATATAGACTTCCTCATTTACAAAACCATTTAGAAAAGCACTTTTAACATCCATTTAAAATAATTTAAAATTCTTTGAAGAATCAAATGCTTAAAGAATACAATTGGATTCCATTCTAGCAAACGGGGCAAAGGTTTCTTATGGTTCCGATGACATTATGGCCCAAAGATGGTTCAATAAGGATTCAAACTTGGTTTATTTCAAAATAATTTAACTCTTTATGCATGACATTAACCTAGTTTGGATCATTTAAAGCATCGTTGATGTTTTTGGGTTCAATCAAAGAAAGAAATGAATAATGGTTGACTAAAGAATGTTGAAGTGAAGCACTTTGCGAGTGAGTGGTTCTTACTCCAAGTTCAATTCTAGCATTTTTTGCTCTATTTATAACTTAATAAATGACTTTGAGAGATTTCCAAATATCATAAGTATTGGTAAGACTAGAAATCATATTGAACTCATCTCTACCTAAAACACCATAAAAGTAACTCATGGCCTTTTAGTTGAGAGTGAAGGCATCTTTTTCATCTTTGAAAAATATTCTCTCTAGTTCCACATACGGCGTGTTGACCATTTCCCAAAGATCATACCCATGAGATTTAGTGAAATGTTCCATGTGAATCTTTTACTATGAATAATCCTCTTCATTGAAAATTGGGAGTTTATTCACTGAAAAACTTTGTGGTTGTGTGATAGCTCATAATTGTTATATTACATCAAGAGCAACATGTGCTCTGATACCAATTGAAAGTGGATCGTAATGCACTAGGAGGGGTGGGGGGTGTGAATTGGTGCCACAAAAATATTTTTTTTTTAATAAATTTACAGCTTTTTAAAAAAGAAAACAATCAATGAAAACTAAGGAAAACTACTTAGAAAAATCAGAGGTTTCATCAGGAAAAAACTGTAGGATCAAGGATGCCGACTAGAGGGGGGTGAATAGGAGGCTTTTAAAAATTCTTTCTCGATTAAGCAATTTTAAAAGATTATTTCGGATAGCCTAGATTTTGCAAGGAGGTTTAAAACAAAATAATCAACTAGTTGCATTCAACCATATGAAATATACAATACAACAAGCAACTAGTGAATCAAACAATTTGTGTCTAAGGTAAATGTGAAATGAATAAGAGATACACAATTGACACAATATTTTTACCGAGGTCTCGAAGACTCTCCCGGTCTCCCCTACTTCTCATTGAAGCGCTCATGCGTGAGCCTCACTTCTATATCCACGAAGGATATCTCAACTCGGGTTGCTCCTTCTCCACACCGAATAGGTGAGCACCAAACCTTTCACACTTTGTTTGTTGGCCTCTCCAACAAACTTCAACTAGAGAGATTGCGACTCTCCTCCGACACCGTTTAGGCGAAGGCGATCACCAAGAGTAACAAGTCGGACCCTTTCACTTGAACAAATCAAGTGCTACAAACTCAAATGATGCAAATGTATGCACACACACTAGCACTAGCTTGCAAATGGTGGATTAAGTGCACTAAGCACTCTTAGCCTCACACAAAGGCTTTTTCTCAAATCCACTCAAGATTTTGGCTCAAATCTAGCCTCTAGATGCAATAGAACACATGCAATGGACTTGGCTAGCTTTTACACAGTGATATCAACTTCATGAGCAGCCTCAAATGAATGCCAACACGAGGTATATATAGCCCCAAAGGAAAACTAGCCGTTTGCAACATCCTGACGAAATTTTTTACATGCCGGACATTGTCTGGCCATACCGGATACTGTCCGGCCAGTACAACAAAATACAACTGTTGCAAACGTGTCAGTTACCGTTGGGCCATTTTTGTGAAGGCCGGAAAAATGATCTTAATTCCGGACAAAAGGCTCGGACAGATGCATTTGTCTCTGTTTCACTTTCAAAGACGAGGCACACAAAATTTGTAGATGTCCGGCCATACCGGACAAAGTCCGGCCCATCCCAGAAAAAAGCCCCCGGACGGATGCAAACGTCTCTGGTTCACATTTGCAATACGCTTAAAGATTTTGTACAGGCTGGACACCTCTGGTTCACATTTTGCAATATGCTTAAAGATTTTGTACAGGTATGGTCGGACACTGTCCAGCAAATGCAAGTTGACAGTAAAATAAGTATAACTTTTGATCTACAGATCCGATTGAGGTGATTTTTATCTTGTTGGAAAGACAACTCAAGGGGCTATAATTTTGTCAACAAAAGCGAGACCTACATAGACCTAGATATTTCTAAGAAATTCAGAAACCTTCTTGCTGCCAAAATTTCCAACACAAATATCATTTCTAATGCAATTTGTCTATTTTCTCGCGGATATGTCTGCTGACACTCAGCATAGACCACGACCAAATTGATGGAAGAACTTTACGCTATTGGTCAAATATGCGATCAAAAACAGGTGGTCGAGTGGATTTGGTCGAGCGTATACAATCAAGCTGAAAACTGGTACGACCAGTTTGAACTTCTACGACCATGACCAAACTCTAAAAAGATATAGCCAATCTGGCGAACACGACCACGACCAGCTCTAGAAATAAAACAGATTGCTCTAATTGGCGACTGTTGCATCTAGGCCGCTATGCCTAACCTAATTTTGATGATTAATGAAAATAAAATGTTTCAGACTAATTGTGTTGTTGAGATATTTGATACAAAGTTGTGTTGGGAAGAAATGCAAGATGATCAAGATAAACCCGACGTAAACTAAATAGAAACACAAGTCGCAAAAGAGCAAAGACGAGACATAATTGCAAACATGAAGATGCAAAGGACTTAAGATAATCTGAGTCTTTCATTATTACCAATCTCGGCGTTTGGAAGTTGATCGGTTTAGGATCTTATTTTTTAGAATTTAATCGTACTATAAAGATGGGTTGCAAGTCCTTTCTAGACTTCTGCATAAACCAAGAAACTACTAGGTCACTGCATTGCATATATTTCGATTGAATTTGGTTTTGAAAGATTTGGATTTTCAGTTGAGTTTTTGACAATAGAAGAGTTTTTTCATTTTCTAGAAAGATCTAGGTAGATGTGGATTTTTCTTCTGTTGAAAAAAATATAGCCCTTTAAATTATCTTTCAAACGAGCTATTAAAATCTTCAATCGGATTTCTGGATTAAAAGTTATAACTATTTTTATCCATATTGACTGTCAGTTTGCTAAACTGACTGTTAGTTTGAATTGTCAGTTTTGTTAACTGACAGTTGTCCAGAGAGGTTATTTTTTGAGCCAAATTTTTTGACCTAAACTGACTGTCAGTTTGCATTTCGGCCTCGAGCTGTTTGATTTGAGTTTCTGTTTCCATATACGACCAGCAAAGTTTTATCCGTGATTTTTGTCAGCCGTTGAGGTAGAAACTGACTGCCAGTTTGTGCTATCTTGTTTCCATAAACGACCTCAAACGGCTAGCTGAGTTTTCTCTGGATTTTACTTCTTTCTGGTCGTGACCCAAATTGACTGTCAGTTATACCAACTGACTGTCAGTTTGCACTGTTGATTTTCAGCTCGAGCTCCAACGGCTCTTTTGTTTGTTGAGGCTATAAATAGAGGCTTTGAATAGATGTTTTGTACAACAAGCAGTCTCCTCTCATACACATACTTGGGCATTTTCTTTTGGAGTTAAAATCTTGATCAAAAAAGATCCACCAAGTGCTTTCTGTTCGCATCATTTGCATCCTATTAGTTTCTTGGTGATTGTTAGAAGTCTAGACGGTTTGGTGGCGTGGCCGTTGATCTCTCCTGTTCGAAGATTGTTGGAGAGACTCGGTAAGATTGTACAAGGCATCAGTGCTCGCCTTTCCGGAGTGGACAATGAGCAACCACTAGTGAGAAATATTCTTTGTGGATATTGAAGCAAGACTCATTCACTTGAGTGCTTCAACGAGGATTAGAGGAGACTGGGCGAGTCTCCGAGACCTCGGAAAAAATCGTTGTGTTCGTCTTCTCTTCCTCTTTCTCATATTATTGTTATTTGTTCTTGATTTCTTTATTTGTTAATATTTGTTTTTTAATTTTAATTTTTTAAAAGCCTCCTATTCACCCCCTCTAGTCGACATCCTTGATCCTACAGCAACCACGACTAAGTGCAGTTTTTAAAATATTTTCTTTAATGCAACGCAAACTACACTTAGATTTCTTAGCAATGGAAGAGGTGATTAAGCACTAGTGCAAGATGATATGAATGCATTTGAGCTTCCACACTAGATAGACTCAAGCTACTAGTTTCCGACCCCTCTTAATAGCATGGTCAAATTAGTAAAAAGAAATCCTATCAATCCGGTCTATCTCCAAACATCGAGACTGGTAAAATCCTAAAAAAACAATTCTTAATCTTGGATTTTACTTCCGATGAAGCTCGACCTCGTGAAGCTCGACCACTCGAAGCTTGTCCTCACAAAGCTCGACCTCGCTAAGTTTGACCTCGCTCGAGATGACTCATATCGGCATCATCATCCTCTTCATGCCCTTGCTTGCTTTCATCTTGCAACCATTCTAAGACTACAACACATACACTCAATACACAACGTTAGTCTCATATTTAGGTTGTCATTAACCACCAGAGAAATTACTCCACACAGGAGTTAACTCAACAACTTCTGTTTTCGGTGAAATGACAAAACCATATTCAATAAAGAACAAATGAGTATGAGATGAAACACAAGCATATAGATTTGTATATGATGAAGACATACGCACATGATCTATACTACTCATGTCATGATAAAGATAAGCAGAAGCTGAATATAAATTCAGATGACATACACGATGAGCTCCCCCTCAACATACGTATCGATGTCAAACCACAAATGGAGTCATCAACCTTCAGGATTTATCTCATGACATTTCGATTAATCAATCAGCACAAGCTTGATACAACCACCGAGCTCCCCCTCAACATATGCATCAATATTAAACCACAACAGAGAGTCATCAACTTCTAGGGTTTAACAAATCACAATTCAATGTACTTGTGCTAAACCAGGATTTATTCAAGTTGTCATTTAATCATCAAAGTTATTATTCTCCAGATTAACATTAATCATCAAGAGTTTATCCAAATCGTCATTAATCATCAAAACCTAGATATCTAGATCGACCTAGATCCAACAAAAACAACTTGAAGGAAATACTTCAATTCAAAAGAAAGAAAAGAAAAAACAACTTGAAGGAAGCCTTTTCCAAAAATAGGTGACAAGCCACAAGACTTGCATCATCTCCATTAAGCTCAGAAAAAATAAATATGAACATTAGTCTAAAAAATTCTCTCTTAACTCTCGCAATTTTTCTTGTCTATTGATAACGGTGATTTTTCACCATTATTTACTGTCATTTTTCTTAGTAAATTAGTTAATTCATCTCACTTAGTCTGAGGTTTTGTTTAGATTTCGTTTATTTTCTTTCAATCAACCTTGATCCTCTATTTTGAAGGTTTGAAGACAAAAATCACATAAAATGACAAAGAAAATCAAAAAAATGCGAATGATACATAAAAAGACACATACGGTTTGGCATATGGTTTGCCAACCTGTATGACCAACCCGTATGGGGTGCCCACATATAGACAATGTCAAACAATTCATAATTGCAAAGATTTCAGAGTCAATTGACCTTCACACAAGCAAATATTTAAATTTGAAACTTTCTAGACTCTTGGCCTATAAAAAGACAAGGAGAGGGTTTGAAGAAGGCATCTAGTGATACCGACCTAGACTGTCTCGTAAGAGAACGAGGACGGAGCAGTAAGGCGAGTATTCTATCGTTCTTTCCATAGGGACTAGAGAAACGAAACGCATAAAATTAGACAAATTCAGTGGATAATAAAACCAAAACATACGAGAGAGAGAAAATGTCAAAAGAATGCGAAAGAAAGAAAGAGGTGATCTCCTCGACAAATGGCTAGTGCTCGTTCTGGACTAGAGTTTCGTAATACAAGTGATAGAAAGAAATCGTGTAGTGGTAGTGCGCGAGGCAGCGTAGACAACCATCATCGATCACAGTCTACGGCAAGTATCAACAAACACACGTACAAAACAAACACTAACCATTCCTCAACTCCCTCTCGAGATCATGGACATCTGGGCAATACTGGTTGCCATTCTAACTCAAGTCTCGAATACATGATGGCAATTACTGCAGACACAAGTACAAAACTGAAACAATCACCAAAAGAATGGGACAATGCAAAGCACTTTAGTGGTATTTCAGTAGTACTATTCACATGATAGAAACTCATAGCCGAGAAGACAAAAGAAACCAAACTCGATTCAATTTGACATTCGATACACAGAGACTTGAAGCTTCGAATAATAGCAGAGATTAATGTAGTTCTCAATTCCAAAAAAGAAATATCAGTCAGTTACAGGTCATGAATAGCTATGGACACATACTACTGCAATCTGAAGGAAACTCACAGACCAAGGGCAAAATAAGAAGAAAAGAATGCATGAATACTTTATGCGTCTTGGTTCATCACTCAATATCCGAAGCTTCAGAGGAAGGTTAGGAAATTTCTTACTAAAGTTAAAACAAAGAAGCCAAATCCAGAATCACTTAGAGATCATTCACAGGCATACATCTCAGTTAACCAACTCAAACAAGGATTCAATGCAAAGTCGATTGGCTTTTCAGAACCTTAGTTCATTACAAGCATATAACACAAACATAGAGAGATGAATTCAGAACAACAGAAAATAGAATATTTCAATTCATCACAGAGTTTGTCAATTGATTTGTTGGTTGTTCAAGTTCATCCTTGTATAGAAACAAGTTAATTTCATATTACATACAGCATGCAACTCAGACATCACAGAGCAAGAGGGGGGAGAAGAGAGGAAAGGAAAACATCACTGGAGATTATTGGAGTTGTCGTGAAAGTGTGGATGTGGTTGTTGGTGCAGTCGAAGCCGTCGAGGAGATAGTCGGCCCACGGGATGTGGCCAACGAGGATGAAGCTGGTCGTTGTGGCAGTCGAAGCCGTAGAGGAGGTCGTCCAGCTTGCCGTCGGTGGCTCGCGGTGAGGTGGTGCGGCCGAAGGGGGAAGGGGGCGGCAACCGGCGAGTGGAAAAGGCGGATAGAGGGATCGGGCGGGATGGCGGATTGGCCAGATCCGGCGGATCTGGAGATTTGGGGGAAGAAGAGGTAAAAGAGAGAGAAGATGGGCCGAGGTGGAGCAAATGGTGGTTGTGGCCGTGGGGAGGAAGCGGGCGGTGCAGCGCGCACGGGAGCGGGAGAAATGGCGGATCGGCGGCGCAACTCGGGTGTGGCGTGGATCCGGTGATCTGGCGGCGGCGTCTTCGGGAGAGATGGAGGCGATTCGGGTGCGGCGGCTCGGGATCTGTGAGGGTGGAAAAGGGGCACTGGAGAGGAAGCGGCTACGACGCAGTGTGCGGGAGGCGCGGATCTGGCGGTGGCGCAGCGTGGTGGAGCGGTGGCTCGGCGAGGGAGGCGCTAAAAGGAGGCGGCGCCGGTGGCGTAGAAGAGGGAGATGAGTGGTGTAGATCTAGGTTTAATGGTGGCTTTTGAGGGCTTTAAGTTGGACGGAGGTGTGGATAAATTAAGGGGGAGGCAGAAAAGAAGCTCTGCCGGCGTCGTACGGCCTGGTCACGCCGGCATGGTGGTAGGAGGTGTGGATCACGAGGAGGGAGGCAGAAGAAAAAGATAATAAAGAAAAACCAGGCTCAAAGAGGAATTGTGGCCAGCGGCTGGGTTTAGAGAGGCGATTTTGCAAAAAGGCCCTCGGGATTTTAGAAATCACAAAAAGGTTCTTCCTGAGTTAGGGTTTAGATTTCTGAGTGTAGGCTGTTTTGCAAAAGGGTGCTTGAGGTTTAGGAAATTATAGGAAGGTCCTCGGCTGAAAGGAATTGAGATTCTGGGCCTCCAGAGACTCTGATTTTAGCACAATCAGTTCCTACGCGTCCGTAGAATCACGTGCTTCTATACGGAATAGACCAAGGGTCAGGTAAAGTCAAAGAAATACATTCCATGAGTCAAAATCCACCCAAATCGCGTCGACCTACAATAAAATCACAACACGAATAATACGGTCGATTTGATAATAAAAATGTATATGATTAATGCAAATGCCGCCTTGTATGACTAAATGTGCATGATCGGGGGGCTAAAACATGTAAAAAATATGCACAGATATGACAATTATCATTTAGCAATCATCATTGTCTGCATCTTTTATCAAGGAGATCATCAAGGATTTCCTATCCACTTCTTAGAATAGTTCCAACATATTTTTAATTTATTTTTCTTAGATCAATTTCTTTTGTAATAAAGATATTGAAGACGGTGACTACATTCGGCAAATCTATGTCGGGGTAAAACCCTAACGGTCTATCGATGTAGGGGATTCAATTTAGAGGTGATTTTTTTTAAATTTATTTGTTATCTTTCTATTTTTATTTCATTGGAGTGATTTGTTTAATGCTAGGTTATAATTAGTCGTTCGTATAATTCTAGTCATTAGGATTGATTGTCGCCTCAAGAGAAGGATGAAAGATCTGGAACTTCAAGTCTTGAACTTGTAATTAATTTAGATTTCTGCCTCCATGCTGACAGCCGGAGAATTACTGTTTAGATTAATTATTCAAGTGAAAAATGATTACCACAAAGCGTAAAGGTTCATTGGATTGTGTTGTCATGTCGTGAAAGTGGGATGCACGCCAGTGGATTATAAGGTGTAGTAGCATCACTGAGAATAGGATGTATCTTTTTAAGGAATGGCCGCCTACAAAATAGAATTAAAATTGACTATAAGAGAAACTAAAATTATCCTCTACAATTTATTCAATAGATTGATGAACCGAAATCCAAGATATTGTTTCGATACATAAGAATTAATCTAAATTTTATTTTTTTACTATTTTTATTTATTTTTCTTTCTATTAATTTGGATATTTTTTTATTAATAACTCAAACTAAAAAAATAATTTGAAAACTAACCCACAATTTATCAAAATTGTGAAACTAACCCGCCAGCTCATCCAATCTCGGTCTGGAAACGCGACAAGAACTTATCGCGCCTCACGACCACGATAGAGCCCCCGCCGGGTGCTCCTCGCCCGCGCCACCGCTGCTTCGAACTCGTGCCTCGCCGGATCTGCTGCCTCTCCACCGGATTTGCATCGCCTTCGCCGAATCTGCTGCCTCTCCGCTGGATTTGCATCTCTCTCTTTTACTTCACTGCGCGTCCGGATTTGCATCGCCCTCGATGCCGTATAGGCCACCGGCGCTCGGCTGCCACATCTCGTCGTATACACCCACGATAAGTTACTTATCGCACTCAACCAAGTTAGTTTCGCAATTTTGTTAAACTGTGGGTCATTTTTTTAATTTTTTTTTTACTTTGAGTTATTTATAAATAATTTTCATTAATCTGAAATTTCATAAATTTTTGTTAAAATAAGACATTTTGTGTTCTTGTGGAATCAACAATTTACTCATCGAAAGCTGAAATTGACACCATGCACGTTGGGTCATCAGTTATTCCTATATCTCTCAACGGCTTGTGGAATGAGAAGAATGAGTCTTTATTTATCCTTCCATCTAGAAAAAGAACTGGTACATTAAATGTCAGCTTTCCAATTAGCAAAATAATTGCTACCATAAAAGTCTAGTTTTTCTAAGAATTATCTAGACCGAGTTTGACTCATATCATGAGCCTTGCATCTGAGCCATCTCAAGCCAAGCTGGCTTGAGCATGTTCGATGTTGAGAATTTTTTTTTGAAATAATCCTTTAAAAAAAAACAATTACAAAATTAACCCCTAACTTTTAAATTTTACAAAAATAGCCCTCTGTCGCGAACCGGGCCGCGCGACTGATCTTCAGTCGCTATCTGGGCTAGCGACTGATGACGTGGCACGGCCCAATACACCATTGGCCCAACTCGCGGAGGTGGGATTCGAACCGTGGTCTGTCCGGAGAGAGAGCGTCTTAACCAACTAGACTACAACCAGTTTTTGTAACTTATTGGTATGGCATAGTTTTATATCTTTTCAGTCGCTAGCCGGGCTAGCGACTGAAAGCATACGTGGCACGCGAACTGGGCCAGTGGAGCGTTGGGCCGTGCCACGTCATCAGTCGCTATCTGGGCTAGCGACTGAAGATCAGTCGCGCGGCCCGGTTCGTGACAGAGGGCTATTTTTGCAAATTTAAAAAGTTAGGGGTTAGTTTTGTAATTGTTTTTTTTAAAGGGTTATTTCAAAAAAAAATCACTTTAATTCCTCTTGCATGAACCATCATGACCATATTATTGTAACCCGGTTTCCATTTCACTCACTCCCATTTCTGGTCTAGCTAGACATTTCGCCAAATCCAGTTGATTTGTGATAGTTTCCCTCCTACTCTAGAACATGTGCTGCAAATGTCTCAAAACCAAACTGCACATAACAAACAACAGTAGTTATGCAATATAACTAAATGCAAGAACAATATTGAAGCTTACATTTTTTGACACTTGATCGTCCAATGACCAAAAACACATGTTTGACAACCTGCCAAACAAATCAAAATCATGTTTACAAATATTTTAAATACATTGGGAGTTTATCAAATCACTACATCACCCTCAAAATTAACATATTTTGAATTAGAAAATATACTCATTAGTCAACAATAGAAGGATCATATTTTTATTATATAAATATCAATATTCATAATAGATATTTAACAAAATAAATTATAATTGCACAAGAAAGATTAAAACCTTGTGTGTGAAACTTGTAGTTATGATATAATAAAGTGTGTTTGAGACTTCTAGGATATGGCCACTACCTACTGCTTCCTCCTAAAATGCAAAAAAATGTAATTACCTAAAAGTATATTGAAAGGTTAGAGATGAACAGTATCTCTCCCCCCTTCTCTCTCTCTTAGGCCCAAGAGCATGAGCCAGTAGGGCTGGAAAGAAAGTCGAGTTCAAGCGAGCCGCATGGGTTGACTCTGGCTCGACTATGTATTGAATTCGGCTCGTATTTGGCTCAAAATACTCACGAGCTCAAAGACAGAGACAGGATTGAGCTCGGTTCGAAGGAAGCTGAAGTGAGCTCGAGCTCAGCTCGACAAGTCTACGGAAATCCAAGTTGCTGACGCTGTCTCCTCCCTCCGTTTGCAGCAGCTTTGGTTGCTAGAAGGCAATGTCGGGCGTGGTGATGAGCGGGGTCGGGATGAGGTTCAAACGATGCCCCGCTGCCATCGCCACGGCCGTGACCTGCAATGGCCTTATCGCCAGAGGGAGAAACTGACTGTGGCCACTAAGGGGTCATCGACAAATAGCGACTTGCTCAGATCTGTGAAGAGAGTGACGCTGCACTGTCACGATGGCCTCGTCGCCGAAGAGAGCAGTGCTGCGCTAGCCTCAGATCTGTGGTAGGACTCGTAGCCGCCTCCACCGCCAGCCTTAGATTTGTGGCAGGACTCGAACCCGCCGCCACCGCGTCTTGAGGGACAGATGGACAAAGGACATGAAGTCACAGGATGGCTTGGGTTATTCTACTCTGGTAGGCCTACTATTTTGGGCTTTGGTGGGCTACTCAACTCATACAACATATATATTTGTAATAGATAAAAATATATTCAACCTTGCCGAGCTAGCTCGAGCGAGCTCAGCTAGGCCCAGGTTGGGCTCAAGTTTTAACTCGTGCTTTAGCTTAAACTCAAGTTCTGCTCATTTAAAGCTTGAGACGATCTCAACCAAAACTGAGTTTGGATCCAATCCCACATAACTTGCGAGTTTTTATTTTTTTTGTCCAAACTTATGCACCAGGTGTCACCAAGTAAAGGAAAAGTAGACACTAGAGACCATTTGTAAGATAGAAAGTCAGTATGTACAAATTTTGAAAGAAAGAAAACATCTATTCTCAATAGATGTAGGGTTTTTTTAAAAATTTATGTGAAATTTATGTGAAATTTCTGTGTCTTAAATAGATCCTAGATAGTATTCTATAACGAGGATTATAACACTTCCTCTTGGTTGAAAGGTTAATTAATAGATGTCATTTGTGCCTATTAATTAACTCATATTTGAGTTGTGCTGTAATAACAGTTTACAATTAACACAATTAACGTGGAGTCTATGACTACGGTCAGCTCTGATCGAGACATATGGCCACGTCCAACTTAAGACAAGGTATATCACTACAATCAGCTCTGGTTGAAATACTACTCTCGGTCAAAGATACTATGTAATGAGACCCCTGGTCAAAGCATCAATTACCAATGACCATAAACACATCATCTTCCAACGTGTTTTGCGACAAGTGATTAACGCGCAGTGTCGTGATAACTGTCAAAACAACCACCTTAAGGGAAGTTATGACAATAATTGTTGGTAACTACCAATGGCTGCTTGACAAAAACAACCTCCTTTACAACACTATATAAGGAGGACGATCGGACTTGGGAAGAGACACAAAAGAAAAGAAACACGACAACAAGAATCAGACAGTATAATAGTCAAGAGAGGAACATTTCTCTATTACTTTCTCCTTTTATAGTAATATCTTTCTTTAAAAAAATCACTATCACATAGAACATAAAGTTATCACACAATCATTTGAGGATCTAAACCTGTCAAAAAAATCTTTGTGTCATCATTGTTGTTAATTGCCTTTATTCTCGATAATTTCATTTATTTGGTAAGATCGAGAATCACTTACCGATCATTGACAATATGAATGGGCTATAAAGTATAGACTTGACCAGTTGGTTTTCTAGAAACCAGATGAGTCAGTCGGGTCACATAAAAATCAGCCAAGTTAGCCGGTTTTTTCGGTCCAAAGGCAACTCCAATTCTGTGAAGATGCTTGGCCTTGTCTATGTTTCGAGTGTGGTTTTCTCGGTTGGACCACCGGTCCGGTCTGGGTTAATAACCATGCTAACAATAAATAAGGTAAAGAAAAACGTGCATGCTACAAGTAACAAAACATGAGCAAGATTAAAAAAAAAGAAGACATGCCCAATTTAGGGAGACACTTGTCGAGTACTCTTTATAAATCTTTTTGTCTATATGGACAATATTTCCACAACTACAGATGGTAGATGAGGGTGCGGCGTGTTCTCATGGTCACCGCCCGCTCTCCGTCCACGTGCTGATTCTTGGAGTACCAAACTTTCATCTATGATTGATTATGGATGTACAAAGGATATAAACACAGAGATATCGAATAGAAGGTCCAATCTACAGATTCAATCGAAAGGTTTCCATTATTCCAAACATTGCGATACTTTCTAAATTTCAAAGCTGGATCCATAACTCGAAAAAACCACAATATCTTTCAACATAGCATTCAAAACCTAAACTGATCGGGTCTGCACCTTGATATGCATTGATGAGTTATAGTGCACGATCTCCGGCTGGATGGTCTCCAGCGAGATCACCTCCGATTGCAAGTAGCAGTCCCCATTGAGCACGTCGGGGCCGTAGTAGAACTGCGCGCCCATGCACGCGCAATCCCCCAAGCATGCCTTCTTGCACGCCTCCTCGCTCACCCTCTCCAAGGCCCTCATGCTGGTCCTGTGATCGTTGAAGTACGCTACGCCCTGCAGCGATACGAGCCGGTGCGCGCGCTTCGATTGGCACGAGATCGGCCTCGTCAGGGCGCACCCTCGGCTGGGCCTCCGGGGGTCCACCGGCCTGAAGTTGGTTGTGTCCGGGCAGCTGCACTGCATGTCGGTGCAGACGCCGTAGGCGCCGCACACCGTCGGGTACGCGCAGTTGTTCGGGTAGAAATGCAGCACGTCGTACACCCGCTTCCAGATCATGTCCCGCCACTCGTAGAGGCGGAGGTGCCCGTCGTACTCCAAGCGCATGTATTGCACGGTGTCGGCGCCGACGGCGGGGAGCTGGATGCTCTCCTCCAGAGCACCGGGCCGAGCGTAAACCGTGAGGCTGCCGTTGGTGTATGTCACGTAGGGGCCAATGGGCTTGCTGATGCCAAGATAGTAGTAGCGCTGAGGCGGCCTGGCGTTCACGTAAATACTTAAGCCGTCGTCGGCGACAGTGAGGTAGATCCGGCCGTCGGACCAGTCCTCGGCTGAATTGTTGGCCGTGAGCCGCGCTCCCTGCCGAAGCGATTGCCCGACGAGCAGTGTGTCGGTGGGGTGGTCGAACGACTGCCAGACCGTCCTTTTGCTTCTGTCGAACAGCACCAGGTTGCCGTCGCTGTTTATGCCCATGCCGGCGACGGACCTTCCTGCCGTTCGGGTTGAGCCTCAGGAGCACGGCGCGCGCCACCGAGCCGTCGGCGTAGGTGACGTGATGCGTCAAGGAGTCCGCGTTGGCCCAGGACGCGGAAGGCTTGGCCGTCGGGTAGTCGAACCGCTGCGCATGGAGGCCACTGATCAGCTGGACGAAGAAGCTGAACTCGACGACGAGGTGGAGGAGCCTATCCCGCATGGCGAAAAGATCTCAAGTGTGCAAAAAGTGCCAAGTGATTGTGATGTGAGTGGAGCTAGCGCTGTGCCGATGGAACATTTTATAGCGCCGGTGAGCAGTGAGCGGTGGGCGTGGCGTGCGTAGCTGTGCCTGGTTTGCGGCCGCCACGCGATAAGTCGATAGTTTCAGCGGATCGGCTGCGTGTTGCAGCTGTTGGTTCAGAAGTCATGAACAAGGTGCGTCGGTGCCTGGGATTGTAACGGCACCGAAGCCCATCTGAACGGCTCGTTCTTGTCCCAAAGCACTGCGCGTTCATGCAAGCACACCGTTCTTGAAAATCCCGAGATAGGATGATCCGTGTTGAATTCCGCGTGGAAAAAGTGCTTTCCAGTTGGACATTCCGCACTGGGTACTGCCTCTAAAACATAATACTCCGTTTTTCTTTTTCTTTTGCGACCGAGTTTGACGTGGAAAAACTGATTTTTTAAATATATTTTAGGCATTTATTTCCTTAAATACCCCTTCAAATACAATATCTGCCCTTCCCACTTTACCTCTTATTTAATTCTTACACGCAAATGGAGCAATTTGGTTTGTTTTTTTTTTAAATGTAGGAGAACTGCGTATTTCCATTAGTAAAACATTGTATTTAAGTGAAATTAGTTTTTATTTGATAAACTTAAATTGAACCAAATGAAAAGTTTAAATTCAAAATTTATTCTATAAAATCAAATCTTATTTAGACTAGTGTCAAATAAGTTTAAGTCACCTTCCATAAGCCTATTAAACTTATAAATTTAAGCGATATTAGACCAAACACACCCTAATTTACAACTATAGAATTTATTTTAGCAAAAAAACATCGTATTTTCACAATTGTTTCATCAAACACATTATAACCATTGCCGCATGTAAGCCCTAAACTAACACCAAATCCTTCAAAAGCATGAAGTGAGAAAACTACATATATCTCCATCTAGTATATATTTATTAATTACATTTCATGCCTTATGTTCGAATTCATGAGATCGATTGCCTCGTTATACCATTGCTTTTTCTTCCTACATATGTGGAACATTCCTTTTGGAAACTCTAGGTGGTTCATGCTGTTAAGTATAATATGTATTAGATTCGAACTCATGTGTGTCAGTGTTGGACTTGGATTCACTTAGTCTTGTATATCTTTAAATTGTACATATATATATATTGAGTTTTGAACTCTAATATGTTGTGTGATTTTAATGTAACACATACAACTGAAGTTGATAAAGCTACATCCACTTGAACTCAACACATTTGATTTGAACCCATTGACACCACACATTAATTTGTGTGATTCGAAACAAAAGCATGAATCCTTAACAAGATGATAATCTAATCTATTTGGATGATTGCTTTTAATCGTCCAAACAAAATTATATGGATCTTAACATACCTTTCTTCAAACTGAAACGAAGTAATCGATGATGTGTTTTAATCTCAATCGGTCATCGGTTTTAAAGTTTGTGCATTTCCTTTCATCGAAAGCATATGTATAAAAACTCATTGGTACTAGGAGTAAAAGAATAGGCAGTGGTCCTAAACTGCGCATTGTGATGAGAAGCCGTTTCTTTGAGAAATGATCGTGTCGCTATTTTTTTTGAAAGTTATTTTCATTTTAAAATGAATCAATGAACAAAACATACTCATACAGGTGCCGTTTGATGGCCTGCATGAACTTAGGCTGGTTCGGTGAGACAAACTCATTTGGACTGAAACAAGATGAGAGATGTAAAAGAGGGTTGTTTGGAGATGGTACAAGTTGAATTGAGATGTTGTTTTGTTAATTGGATGAATGATGCAAGTAAAGGGTGTATGTATGAGTTAAGATGGAAATTTTTTTTAAAAAAATTAATGTGTCTTATACCATAATAATCTAACCTTAATCCATCTTAATTACTTTTAATTCACTCTAACAATTCTTAATATTCCTTACTCACTCTTTTAATTACCTCATTAGACAAGTTAGACTCACTCGTACGCTAAATATTGTCGACGATCAAGAGATCTAACCGTCAATCTTACCAAAATGAACAAAGAGTGTTTGAACGATGAGAGAGGGCACAGAGAATTTTTATACAGGTTCACTCTCAAAGATGAGTAATAACCATATATCCTGTGTGATTGTATTCAATCTTCTTGTTTCTGTTGTATATGTTGTCTGTTGTCTATCTGCTATCTTCTCTTGTCTCACATTTACAAAAAATGTGGTATCTATATACATGGAAACTGCTTAACTTGAGACAGTTATTTCTGATTACCTCCAATACTCACGATTGTCCCGGCGGTTCTTGAGGATCGTGCTTCAAACTGCCTGATACGGAACGACGTGGCTTGACCAAATGGGCCTCCTGTTGCTTCTAGGCCCTTAATTTTGATTTTGATGATAAATGACAACAAGTGTCTTGGACTAATCTATTTGCTTTTAGAATCAATAAGATTAGGTGAAAAGAAGAAATGTCAAATGGGAGTCGCAAGGCGCAAGGTCACGGTATCGCCCAAGGTCGCCTAAGATCGTGAGTCAAGGTCGCAAGCGCAAGGTCACCAAGAAGAAAGCAGCAAAGACCTACCGAAGTTGCAGTGTCGCCCAAGGTCGCCCGAGATCGTGAGCCAAGGTCGCAAGCGCAAGGTCGCCAAGAAGGAAGCAGCAAAGACCTAAGGTAAGTGCTTGTTTATTGTAGCGGTCTCGGTGTTTGGAGTATTGATTGATTTTATAGAAATTCTTTTTAGCTTTTAACCGTACTATTAAGAGAGGTTGTAAAATCTCTTTTAGTTCCGGCAAAAACTGAGAAACTCTTAAGTCATATGTTGCATTCGTATTCATTCATATTCTTTATCAAAATCTAAGAAATATATATATTTCAAAGAGGGAGTGAAACTGGTCTTTTGAGTACTGTTCATTTGACCAGATACTGTTCATACGACCAGATGTTACTTGATCCGGGAGGATCTTCAAGTCCTGATCGCATACGGATTCGCGACCAAGTCCTGATCGCATACGGATTCGCGACTAAGTCATGATCGCATACGGCTTCGCGACCTTAACCGTGTTCGGAAAGGTTTCACGACCATGGATTGGTTCGCGACCATGAAAAAGAATTTGTTCTCTGTTCGGAATTGTAATCCAATCCGAATATATATATAACTAAGCTTATCTGTTTAGGATTAGTTAGTTAGTTATATGAGTCTAATACGTTTAGGTTATTGAGTCTGATACGTACTCATACGATTGGACTATAAATACCTTGTAATAGGTCTAGTTTAGATCATCGAAAAGTCATAGAACTTATTTGAGTTTTAGACACTTATAGTTCCTTCGACGTAGGCAAGTGTGCCTAACGTTCGACGTGTAAGCCCTCTTTGAAATAAAGAGTTGTGCAATTACTTTGGATTTCGGTATTTCCGAATAAGATTCCGTTATTCCGTATATTAGAATTTGGGCGAGCCTAGTGCGAAAACCAAGGCTAGGTCTCAAACGGATCAAGTTGGTATCAAAGCAACTTTCCTATCCTGTGGATGGTGAAGACTCGCCAGGGTTACAAAACTTCCTGCGAAACTCCAGGCGATCAGTTGACGGTTCCTATAGCTGCGTCTCCTACAATGTCTGACGATACCTCCGTTCAAACTAACCTAGCCGAACAAGTGGCTAAGCTCTCCACCGACATGAAAACCGTGCTTGCTTGGATTAAGAAGCAGGCCATGATTGTACCTCTTGAAGTAGGGAAGGTTATGAGTGTGAAAACTGGTGAAGACTTGCGCAGGGCAGACGAAGGTGAAGACGAAGGCGACCACAAAACCGACGACCTCGCCAACACCTCCTTATCTGTCAGATCTTTTAAGGTCGACACTAAGATTGATATACCTATATATGATGGGGTGATCGATGCCGAGAAGCTGGATTCTTGGATCGACCAACTTGAGACCTACTTTGACCTGAAAGGGTTCAGTAGCGCTCAAAAGGTCAAATTTGCATCTTTGAAGATGAAGGACCACGCCAAGATATGGTGGAAGACCCTTGTCGCCAGTGGTGAAGCTGACGACCTTGCGTGGGGTCAATTCAAACGACTTCTGCGACAAGAATTCTATCCGATGGGTTGCCTTGAGGAGAGATGGGAGCGTTGGCACAGATTGTACCAATGGCGCGACCAGACCGTTCAAGACTATAAGACAGAGTTTCGACGACAAGCAATGGTCATCGGCATCTCACTGTCCGATCCTCAGGTATTTCGGAAGTACACATCTGGACTTCAGAAATCGATCAGTACTGAGCTAAGTCTGTTCAGAGTTCAAGACATCTCGGCCGCGAGCACGACTCCTTTGGCGATTGAGAAGAAGAATAAGACCGGCAACGACAAGAACTTGAGGGAGATTTCAACCACGACAAGATCCGGAGAAAGTACCCACGATACGGGTAACACTTGTGAGCATTGTCATGTTGCTGGGCACACAAAAGAGAAGTGTTATAAACTTCATCCTGAACTGCGACCAAAAAGAAAAAGGAGGGATGAACCAAGCACACGAACAGCTATGGTTACTTCTATTCCGCTCGCAGAGGAAATTATCCAGTTGGATTCGGTTGAAAAGGCGGACACGATCTTGTCTCTAATGGCAATGCCGAAGGAGAAAGTTTCGAGTTCATCAATTGACCACAACCCGACAGAGGAATTGTTCACTGTTAACATACAGGTGAAGCACGAGGTGGTCGCAGCCATCTTCGACCCCGGAAGCCAAAAGAATTTGGTCTCCTCCGGGCTGGTTCGACGACTTAGTTTGCAGACGACTCATCATCCTCGACCATATCCTCTAGGATGGTTCACTTCCAATGTGAATCAGCAAATCAAGAGTCAGTGTACTCTAAAGTTTGCAATATCTGCTCGTTACATCGACAAGGTTCAATGCGATGTCATCCCCATCAATATTTGCCAAGTGATTTTTGGAAGTCCGTTCTTGTACGATCGTGATGCCCATTACCACCGAAGAGCTCAAGAATACGACCTCACAAAGGATGGGACAAAATTTATCATCAGCAAAAATGACCACGTCGACACCAAGAACTTGATAGCAAATCAGGAGAAACAGATTGTCAATGCATGCTCAAAGTGTGTGCTGAGCGTGATGCGTTCAATTAGCCAAGAGGATTGTGTTGCATCGAGTATGGAAAGTGGTGGTTGTTTAGCAAGCTTGCCGAAAGAAAACAACGCTCTATTCGCAGAGGTATATAGTCGATCACCACAACGACTAGTCGAAAACGACATGCAACTTGTCTCTACGGCACCACTATTCAAACTTTGCAATCCTAGCTTTGGGATCGGTGATGGTATCAACCTCGACAAGGGGAAGGCTATCCGCGAGTAGCCAAGGCCACAATCCATACAGTCGATCCGACGATTGTAGCATTGCTCATCGCATGTTTGTTCCAAAACTCCCAGTCGTTCTCTACATCTTCATAGTTGGTCACCAACGGGAGTTGGCTCCTTCTCAACAAAGGAGTCATGATCCGGGAGGATCTCAGGTCGAGTTCGCAACGGATTTGCGACCACGAAAAGGTTTGCGAATTTGGAAAGGTTTGCGACCTTGGGAAGGATTCAAACTCTTCGAGCCTTCAATGCTGGATAATGAGCCAGATACCATAGTACCATCTGTTGAAGATTTGGTCTATCAACGAGACAAACCTCTACGTGAAGATGTGATTCTGGAGAAGAAGGTGACTACCACCCGCAGTGGCACCAAGGAGACTTTTCGAATCGGTCGGAAAGATCAACGAGCACGTGCGGCAAAGTGGTACACCAAAGAACATGGACAAGCCCAATTTCCACATCTCCAGTTTGATCGAGAGGTCGCAACAGGGGTTAGCTCCTTCTCAACAAGGGAGTCATGATCGGGGAGGATCTTCAAGTCCTGATCGCATACGGATTCGCGACCAAGTCCTGATCGCATACGGATTTGCGACCAAGTCCTGATCGCATACGGCTTCGCGACCTTAATCGTGTTCGGAAAGGTTTCACGACCATGGATTGGTTCGCGACCATGAAAAAGAATTTGTTCTCTGTTCGGAATTGTAATCCAATCCGAATATATATAACTAAGCTTATCTGTTTAGGATTAGTTAGTTAGTTATATGAGTCTAATACGTTTAGGTTATTGAGTCTGATACGTACTCATACGATTGGACTATAAATACCTTGTAATAGGTCTAGTTTAGATCATCGAAAAGTCATAGAACTTATTTGAGTTTTAGACACTTATAGTTCCTTCGACGTAGGCAAGTGTGCCTAACGTTCGACGTGTAAGTCCTCTTTGAAATAAAGAGTTGTGCAATTACTTTGGATTTCGGTATTTCCGAATAAGATTCTGTTATTCCGCATATTAGAATCTGGGCGAGTCTAGTGCGAAAACCAAGGCTAGGTCTCAAACGGATCATTACTCGAGTACTGTTCATACGACCAGTAATATTGTTCATTCGACCAAACATTCCAACAGCTATTTACTAGCCGTTAGAGGTCGTAGCTGGTTGTTAGCTATACTGATTTATTTTCCTTTTCAACCATGCATAACGGCTAGCTGAGGGGTTGGGCTATAAATAGAGGTGCTTTAAGCAGTATTCTAACATATTCTCAAACATATCTCAAGCCATATTCTCATATACACCTTCAAGCGTCATTTCTCTTCTCTTTTGAGCAGTTTTAGAAGAAGTTTTGAGCAGTTTCTGTTCACATTTTCAATCAGTTTTTAAACAATTTTTTGAACAAATTTTTGATCAGTTTTTACAAACATTTTTGAACAGTTTTATAAATAGTTTTTGAGAAGATTTTTGAGCAGTTTTCGTTCATATTTTCGAGTAGTTTTTAAACAGTTTTTTATGCAGATTTCTCTACTGTTTTGATCAGTTTTATAAACACTTTTCAAGCCAATTTTTGATCAATTTTTACAAACATTTTCGAACAGTTTAGAAACAGTTTTTCTAAAGAACCAAGAGATATATTTTTTGATATACACTTGAGCCCAAGTGTTAAAATGTTGATCTTTTGATCAAGTATCATTCATTGTGATTGAGAGAGATCTTCTGAGAGCATTCATTTGCATCATTTGCATCCTTAGAAGTTTCTCGGTATTTGTTGGGGGTCAAGAGGATCTTGGAACTTGTTACTCTTGGTGAACGCCCTCACCTAGACGGTTTGGAAGCGTGGCTGTTAACCTCTCCATTAATGGAGATTGTCGGAGAGGCTCGGCATATTTTGTGAAAGACATCGGTGCTCGCCTATCCGGAGTGGAGAAGGAGAAATCTTAGTAAAAAATATCCTTCGTGTATATTGAAGCAAGACTCATTCATTTGAGTGCTTCAACAAAGAGTAGGGGAGACCGGGCGAGTCTCCGAGACCTCGGGATAGATCACCGTGTTTGATTTTCTTACTCTTTATTAGTGCAAAATATTATTAAATTGTTTCAGTTTATTTTCTCTTTGTCTTTTCTTTGCAAAAATTATTTTTAGTCGAAAAGTTTTAAAGCCTCCTATTCACCCCCCTAGTCGACATCCTCGATCCTACACCTCCAACCAGGACTAGCAGTCTTTCAACTAGTTTTGTGGCTTTCTGGTCGAGGTCGAAGGGTCTTACACTAATTGCTCACAACAAATTGGTTGTGGTTGCTCATAGTGTTTGTGGATATTTGTTCGACTATACCCTGGTTGATCAAACTTGATCACGATGGATTATAGTTTTTTTATGACTTGATTAATTATGGATGATTAATCGTCGTCAACTAGCCCCCTAATCTTAATCGAACAGATCATTTTTGAGATGTTGCACCCTTTAATTTCTCAATTAATGGGCTAGGAGCTTAAAAATTTTTTCCATTAGATTTGAAATTATTGATAATCCCAAGAGACTCTTACAGAATAGACATCAGGAGTGTTTTTTCTTCACTGTAATGATGAGGATCGCTTGGACCAGGCGGTTATTATTGGTCGTTGATTGGCGGAGAAGGGCGAGCGAGCCTCCGCGCCTATTGAAGGGGAAATGGTGCTGTTCACTCACTTCCTGGAATGTGGATTCCAATAGAAGAGGTCGAAAAGCTCGCAAAGCTTTAAGCGACTTGGTGGACTCCACAGCCACTCAGTCTCTGGCCAAAAATCCTGTTGAGAAGGACTTGGTTGAGGAGAAAGCAACCTCGGCCTCACTCCGGAAGGAGGTCGAGAGGTTGAAGTTTGCTCTTTTTGACAAAGAGTGGGCTTATGCTGCGATCGTGGTTGAACGCAACAATTCCAAAGGACTGGCCAAGATCCTCGAGAGAGGTGATAAGCTGGACAATAATCTCCAAGTCACCCTCTCATAGCTTGGCGTTGCTATGAGGGGTCTGGGGCTGCCCATCGACCACAAGCCTAAGAAAGACTCCATCTTCTACCATAGTCGGGCTGTGGCCCAGCTCTCGTCTCTCCTGGTCAAACAGGCTACTACCTTGAAAAGGGAGCACCAAAGATTTATGACCAGCACTGTCGAAAGAGTGGTCTTAATCATCTTTGCGAAGCTGAAGGCTAAATACCCTGATCTCGATCTCACTCCTACTGTGGAAGCACTTCAGTGTGACTCTTTAGAGGAGTCCACCAGATTGTTCGAGCAAGTTGGCCCACTATCTGAGAAGATTTCAGATGGACTGGAACTTGCACCCAACAAGGACGAAGACGAAGAACATGAGGTTGTAGCTAAGCTAGAGGCCTCTTCAGATGTTGTCGACCAGAGGGAGAGAGAGTCTTGAGGCGATCGGGTTGTAGCTGACCAGACCTTTGAACAACCGAATGTATAAACTCTTAAATGAAACATTTTGTAAGAACAAATATTTCTTTTGAAAGAATATAAAGAGAATTTTGAAATAAGATTTTTGTATGTTTGTAACATCTCTAGCCTTTGCGTGTTAAAGTAAATGTGATTGATACATTTGGTTTAACATGAAGTATTATAGAAGTATTTTTGCTTCCCGTGATATGAACTTATTAATGTATAATTTTTGCTAACCAATAATAAAAATATTAGGGTGAAGTTGATGTCATGAAGTTTCTTATGCGATTGCGTGTTGCAAGAGAAGGAAAAGGC
The DNA here is from genome assembly GCA_019359835.1 of Pharus latifolius. Lineage (NCBI taxonomy): Eukaryota > Viridiplantae > Streptophyta > Magnoliopsida > Poales > Poaceae > Pharus > Pharus latifolius. The sequence goes on from CM033319.1 coordinate 2,223,877, forward strand.
TTTGAATATGTAACCCCCTAATACTTCAATTGGTGAATCTGTATACATCGGGGAACTATCTAGATTATGGTGCTAATTTAAAGAGGCTTATGAAAGATAAGAGATAAAAAAGAGATTAAGGAAAAGAGATAAAAACAGGAAGCTTATCTTTTTGCTGGCATGTTTCTGGTCAAAGGTTACTTCGATCAAGAATTTCAGAATTCCCAACTAGGGATAGCTTAGGTTGCATATTTCGACCAGAACAGGTTGTGGTCAAATATGTTCCGTTGCGCCTGAGCACAGTTTGCGTACCATTGACTAGAGCTGTTTGTGGTCGAACATGCTTGTTTTTGTTCAACCAAAATGAGGTGTATAATCATTGTAAAGTCCTATCAAGCAGGAAGCCTTGTAAGAACATCTTTTGAGGAAACATGAAAAGAAATTTGGGAAATTGTCTTTTACTATTGTGTGCACGATTGTGATCTTATCTTAGCTGCCGCCTATGGACTTTAAACTTGAGCAAGTTTGAAGTCGATAGGAAAAAAGGCTGATTAATATGAGACTTCCAGTAATTATTGTAGGATCGAGGATGCTGACTAGAGGGAGATGAATAGGAGGCTTTAAAACTTTTTGACTAAAAAACAATTTTTGCAAGGAAAAGACTAATAGCAAATAAACTGAAACAATTTAATAATATTTTGCACTAAGAAAGAGTAAGAAAATCAAACACGGTGATTTTTCCCGAGGTCTCGGAGACTCGCTCGGTCTCCCCTACTCCTCGTTGAAATACTTAAATGAATGAGTCTTGCTTCTGTAGGATCAAGGATGCCGACTAGAGGGGGGTGAATATGAGGCTTTTAAAATTTCTTTTCAATTAAGCAATTTTAAAAGATGTTTAGGATAACCTAGGGTTGCAAAGGGTTTAACAACAATCTAATCAACTAGTTTCATTCAACCATATGGAATAAGCAATTCAACATGCAACAATAATTTAACACTAGTTGCAAAAACTCAATATGAATTATACAATACACCACGCAACTAATGAGTTAAACAATTGTGTCGAGGTAAATATGAAATGAATAAGAGATACACAATTGACACAATATTTTTACCGAGGTCTCAGAAACTCGCCTGGTCTCCCCTACTCCTCGTTGAAACGCTCACTCGTGAGCCTCGCTTCTATATCCATAGAGGATATCTTACTAGGGTTGCTCCTTCTCCACACCGGATAGGCGAGCACCACACCTTTAAGAAGTTCTTGCCGGCCTCTCCGACAAACTTCAATGGAGAGATCGCGACTCTCCTCCGACACCGTCTAGGCGAAGGCGATCGCCAAGAGTAACAAGTTGGATGCGCTTTCGCTTGAACAAATCTCGTGCTGGAAGCTCAAAGATGCAGATGAGATGCTCAACACTCTAGTACTAGCATGCAAATGGTGATTGAAGTGCACTAAGCACTATTAACCTCACACAAATGCTCTCTCTCAAATCTACTCAAGATTTGGGTTCAAATCTAGCCTCTAGATGCAATATAGCAAATGCAAAGTCTTGGCTAGCTTATCAACTGGAATATTGATCCGGGAGGATCTTCAAGTCCTGATCACATATGGCTTCGTGACCATAACCGTGTTCGGAAAGGTTTCATGACCATGGGTTGGTTTGCGACCATGGAAAGAAATTCGTTTCCTGTTCGGAATTGTAATCTGATCCGAAGATATATAACTAAGCTTATCCATTTAGGATTAGTTATTTAGTTAGTTATATGAGTCTAATACGTTTAGGTTATGAGTCTGATACGTACTCATACGATTGGACTATAAATACCTTGTAATAGGTCTAGTTTAGATCATCGAATACAATCGAGTCTAGATTGAAGTCTTAGACACATAGTTCATCGACGTAGACAAGTCTGTCTAACGTTCGACTTCTTCTAAAACTGCTCAACAACTTCTTCTAAAAATTGCTCAAAATGTATAAAAAAGATGTTCAAAGGTGTGTACAAAGAGACTGCTCAAAAATATGTATGAGAATGTAGCTTGAGATGTGTGAAAATACTGCTCAAAACACCTATATTTATAGCCCAATCTCTCAGCTAGCCGTTAGGTCAAGTAAGGAAAGAAATCAGGCCAGCTAACAGTCAGCTTCGACCTCTAACAGCTAGTAAATAGCCGTTGGAACCTCAGGTCGAATGAATAGTATTGCTGGTCGTATGAATAGTGCCTGGTCAAGTGAACAGTACTCGAGTGATCTCTGGTCAAATGAACAGTACCTATTCGTATGAACAGTACCTGGTCAAATTGATCCGGGAGGATCTTCAAGTCCTAATCGCATACGGCTTCGCGACTTTAACCGTGTTCGGAAAGGTTTCATGACCATAAATAGGTCCACGACCATGGATTGGTTCGTGACCATGAAAAGGAATTCGTTCCCTATTCGGAATTGTAATCCGATCCAAATATATATAACTAAGCTTATCCGTTTAGGATTAGTTAGTTATATGAGTCTAATACGTTTAGGTTATTGAGTCTGATACATACTCATACGATTGGACTATAAATACCTTGTAATAGGACTAGTTTAGATCATCGAATAATCGAAAATCTATCAAATACAATCGAGTCTAGATTGAAGTCTTAGACACATAGTTCATCGACGTAGACAAGTCTGTCTAACGTTCGACGTGTAAAGCCCTCTTTGAAATAAAGAGTTGTGCAATTACTTTGAACTGTGTTTTCGATCAACCTTTAGGTTTCGGTATTTTCGAGTAAGATCCTGTTATTCCGCACATTAGAATCTGGGCGAGCCTAGTGCGAAAACCAAGGTTAGGTCTCAAACAGATCAAGTTGGTATCATAGCAACTTTCCTATCCTGTGGATGGTGAAGACTTGCCAGGATTACAAAACTTCCGGCGAAACTCCAGGCGATCAATTGACGGTTCCTACAGCCGCGTCTCCGACAATGTCTGACGACACCTCTGTTCAAGCTAACCTAGCTGAACAAGTGACTAAGCTCTCCACCGACATGGAAACCGTGCTTGCTTGGATTAAACAGCAGGCCATGATTGTACCTCCTGAAGTAGGGAAGGTTATGGGTGCGAAGACTGGTGAAGACTTGCGTAGGACAGACGAAGATGGAGATGAAGGCGACCATAAGGCCGACGACCTCGCCAACACCTTCTTAGCTGTCGGATCTTTCAAGATCGACACTAAGATTGAAATACCCACATATGATGGGGAGATCGATGCCGAGAAGTTAGATTCATGGCTCGATCAACTTGAGACCTACTTTGACCTAAAAGGGTTCAGTAGAGCTCAAATGGTGAAGTTCGCACCTTTGAAGATGAAGGACCACGCCAAGACTTGGTGGAAGGCCCTTGTCGCCAGTGGTGAAGCTGACGACTTTGCGTGGGGTCAATTCAAATGACTTCTGCGACAAGAATTCTATCTGATGGGTTACCTTGAGGAGAGATGGGAGCGTTGGTACAGATTGTACCAACATACAACCAGACCGTCCAAGACTATACTACGGAATTCCAGAGACAAGCAATGCTCATCGATACCTCACTGTCCGATCCTTAGGTATTTCAGAAATACACATTTGGACTTAAGAAAACGATCAGTATTGAGCTAAGTCTGTTCGGCGTCCAAGACATCGCGACCGCAAGCACAACTGCTATGGCAATCGAGAAGAAGAACAAATCCCGCAGTGACAAAAGCACGAAGGAAAGTGCGACCTCGACAAAGAAACAACCCAGTCCGAAGAAGAACGCTTCAAAATTGGGCACAGGTGCCTTTTGTGAACATTGTCAAGTCACAGGACATACCAAGGATAAATGCTACAAGCTTCATTCTGAACTTCGACCAAAGAAAAAAGGACCAGAAAAAAGAACAACCACGGGTACTGCGACTTCACCCGACGAAGAAGTTGTCCGAGTGAATTCGGTTGATGAGGCGGATACCACCTTGTCTCTGATGGCAATGCGGAAGGAGAAGGGTACGGATCCACCGAACGACCAACACCCAACGGAGGACTTGTTCACCATCAACATCCAGGTGAAGCACGAAGTGGTCGCCACTGTTGCATCTAGGCCTTCATGCCTAACCCTAATTTTGATGATTAATGAAAACAAAGTGTTCTGGACTAATTGTGCTTCTGAGATTGTTGATACAGAGTTTGTTCGGGAAGAATTACGAGATGGTCAAGATAAACCCGACTTGAAGTGAAGCACAAGATGCAGAAGAGCAAAGATAAGACGCAAAACATGAAGCTGCAAAAGACCTAAGGTATTATGAGTTTTTATTATTTTACCGATCTCGGTGTTTGGAGATGATCGGTTAGGAAAATTGTTTTTAGTTTTAACCGTACTATAAAGAGGGGTGGCGAAAGTCCTCTCTTTATATCCAACACAAACCGAGAAACCTAGGTCATTGCATTGCATCATTTTTGGTTGGATTTGGTTTGAACTTAATTTGAAAAATCTGGTTTTTCAGTTCAGTTTTTGACAGCAGAAGAGTTTTTGTGATTTTCTAGAAAGATCTAGGCAGATCTGGTTTTTTCTTCTGCTGACAAAAATATAGCCCTTGAAATTATCTTTCTAACGAGTTATTAAACACCTCTTTTGGATTTCTGGATTAAAAGTTATCTCTATTTTTTTTAGGCTGACTGTCAGTTTGATAAACTGACTGTCAGTTTGAATGTCAGTTCGTGTTAACTGACAATTGTCCAGAGAGGGTGTATTTTGGGCTCAAATTTTTTGTACTAAACTGACTGTTAGTTTGTCCATACTGACTGTCAGTTGGGGTTTCGACCACAGTGTTTTTAACTGAGCTTCTATTTGATTTTTGGTCGAGTATGTGGTCGAACTGACTGTCAGTTTGTATAATTGACTGTCAGTTGTGGGTTTCAGCTTTCCTTAAACGACCACGAACGGCTAGCAAAGTTTCATCCGTAAATTTTGTCAGCCGTTGTGCATTGAACTGACTGTCAGTTAGGCAAACTGACTGTCAGTTTGGGTTGCTGATTTTCAGCCCTAGCTCCAACGGTTCATTTGTCTCTTGAGGCTATAAAAAGGGGCTTTGGGCATAAGTTTTATACAACAAGCAGTAGCATTTCTTATACACTCTTGAGCTTTAGTTTTCCACTTAAAATCTTGGTCTTTTGATCAAGTCGAGTGTTTTTCCGATCCACAGAGAGTTTCAGTTCTTTTGCATTTGCATACACTTAGCTTCTCGGTGCGTGTTTGGAGGTCTAGAGAAGACCTCGCTGCCTGTTACTCTTGGTGAGCGCCCTCACCTAGACGGTTCGGAGGCGTGGCCGTTGACCTCTCCAGAACGGAGATTGTTGGAGAGGCTCGACAAGCTTGTACAAGGCATCGGTGCTCGCCTTTCCGGAGTGGACCAGGAGCAACTTTAGTTGATAATACTCTTCGTGAGTATTGAGGCAAAACTCAAGTGACTTGAGTGCTTCAACGAGGACTAGTGGAGACTGGGCGAGTCTCCGATACCTCAGTAAAAATCACTGTGTTCGTTCTCTTTTCCCCTTGGTTATATTATTTGTTCTTGATTTGCTTTTATTTGTTTTAAGTTTTAAAGTTTTTAAAAGCCTCCTATTCACCCCCCTCTAGTCGGCATCCTTGATCCAACACGTGGTATCAGAGCAAGGTCTCTCGATTCATTAGGCTTTACCGCCTAGAGAGAGGATGTCGTCAAGTGGAGATTTCCTTCTTGGTCATACCGGTCGTGCGCCTATCTTTGATGGGACAAACTATCCGTATTGGAAAGTGCGCATGTCGGTATTCCTAGAAGCTATGGGGCTTGATGTATGGGATATCGTTAAACTCGGTTTTACTCCTCCGGATGATCCGGCAAGTCAGTCTGAGGACGATAGGAGAAAACTGCATTTAAACGCCAGTGCAAAAAATGCACTCTTTGCCGGTTTATCCATGAATGAGTTCAACCGTGTGAGCAATCTCACGACTGCTCATAAGGTTTGGACCACCCTCGAAGAAATCTACGAGGGCACAACAAAGGTTAAAGAGGCAAAGTTGCTAATGGTGAGGCAAAAATATGAGACATTCACCATGTCATCAACTGAGTCCGTGGACTCCATGTTTACTCGGTTGAATAACATTGTGAACGAACTCAAGGGTCTTGGTGTTGTTTTTACTGACATTGAGATTGTGAGAAAGATGCTTAGGGCCTTACCGGAAAGCTTCGACACTTTGGTCACGGTTCTCACAAACTCCGATTTATCGACCACAACACCAACCGATCTTTATGGGAACCTCATCACCCATGAGATGCACAAGAAGGAGAAGAAAGAAGCAGCCGAACCCTCGGAGACGAAGAAGAAAGCTTTGGCCTTCAAAGCAAATGCAAGGAACGATTCAAGCGATGGCTCCTCCGATGAAGACCTCGCACTCATGGTAAAGAACACTCAAAAACTTCTACGCAGGTTGCATAAGAAGGGTGTCAACCTTGACACACGACCAAAGGGACCAAAGCAAAACAACTTCAAGGACATCATTTGCTATGGATGCCATGAGAAGGGACACATAGCATCAAGATGTCCAAACAAGAACAAGGCGTGGAACAAGAAGAAGAAGTTCTTCAAGAAGAAAACTGAAGAAATCAAAGAAGCTTGCTTTGGAGAGTGGATGTCCGGCGGCGAGAGCTCCGACTCCGACTCCGACAACGAATGAAGTTGCTCCATGAAGATGGCCGGATTAGCTCTCGGCAACATCAACACTTCAACTAGCTCATCTATTTGCCTTATGGCCAAAGGCGATGAAAAGGTACACTCTAATGATCCATCTTATGATGATTTAGTTGAAATGATAACCGAATTAAATGAAGTTTTTGGAAAAAAACTAAAAGGAAGTATAAAGCACTTAAAAAAGAACATTCTTCTCTACGCACTCAATACTCCGAGCTTAAAGATTCTTATGAAAGCATGCTCATAAAAAATGTTACATCTAAGGTAGATGCATCAACTTCATGTAATTTGGATGATTCTTCCTCTAGTAGTCATCACATTCCATGTGTTTCTAATGATAACATATTGAATGAAAATAATGAACTTAAGGCTCAAGTAGAAAAGCTTGGAAAAGGGTTAGAGAACTGTTATAAAGGTAAAATATCTCTTGATCTAATCCTTAGTAAACAAAAGTGTTCTTTTAGAAAAGAAGGATTAGGATAAGGATATTTTCAAAAGAAAGGGAAGAAACCAAACTCTAAAACTATATTTGTTAAAGTATGCAACACATTTTGTCATAAATGCCATGAAACTGGTCATTCACATGAAGCATGTCCCTTAATGACTCCAAATTATTTTGATACTTGCTACATGCTTCAAAAGTCGAGGAAAGGTTATGCTATAGCAAAGTATGTTGGTGCACCCATGTTAAATAAAAAGAAGAAATCTATTTGGGTGCCCAAAGCTTTGATTGCTAACATTGAAGGACCCAAAAAGATTTGGGTACCTAAAAGAACTTAATTCTTTGTATGCAGGTGAACTACAAGACCGGTGGGAGGCATTGGGTGCTAGATAGCGGATGCTCCGAACACATGACCGGTAACAAGAAGTTGTTCACCTCAATAGAAGACAACTCAAGAGAGAATCAAAAGATTACCTTTGGCGACAATCGTCAAGGAAATGTGGTAGGCTTGGGTAAAATCGCAATCTCTAATGATCTATCTATTTTGAATGTTTTGTTGGTCGAATCTCTGAACTTCAATTTGCTTTCCGTTGCACAAATTTGCGATTTTGGTTTTAGTTGCACATTTTTCCCAAAAGAAGTTTTGGTTGAAAGTTTAAAAGATAAAACCTTGATCTTTAAAGGCTTTCGTTTCGGAAATCTTTATTTGGTTGATTTTCATTCAAAAGATGTATCTCTGTCAACATGTCTTGTCTCTCAAACCTCAAAAGGTTGGCTATGGCATAGACGACTTGCACATGTTGGAATGCATCAATTGAGAAAACTTTTAAAACGTGATTTAGTTGTTGGCTTAAAGGATGTGAATTTTGAAAAGGACAAACCTTGTAGCGCTTGTCAAGCTGGCAAGCAAGTAGCTACTTCACATCCAACTAAGCACATTCTTTCGACTTGCAAACCTCTGGAATTCCTTCATATGGATTTATTTGGACCTTCTGAGTTCCAAAGTATCGGGGGTAGCAATTATGGTTTTGTGATTGTTGACGATTTTACTCGCTACACTTGGGTTTTCTTTATTTCTCAAAAATCCGAAACCCCCGATGTTTTCAAAAGTTTTGCAAAACGTGTTTCCACTGAATTCGAACTATCCATCAAGAAAATCCGTAGTGATCATGGTGGAGAGTTCGTTAATTCAACTTTATTTGATTTTTGTGACTCTCTTGGAATCAAACACGAATTTTCCACATCCTACACTCCACAGGAAAATGGAGTCGTTGAAAGGAAAAATCGAACACTTATAGAAATGGCAAGGACTATGCTAAGTGAATATGATACGCCTACTCGCTTTTGGGCTGAAGCCGTGCATACCGCTTGCTATTCTATAAATCGGCTTTATTTGCATCCTCTTCTGAATTTGACTCCTTATGAGCTTCTTGTTGGGCGTAAGCCAAATATTTCTTATTTCCGAGTCTTTGGATGCAAATGCTTTATACTTAAGAAAAGAAATTTTGGTGGTAAATTTCAAAGAAGAGTAGATGAAGGCTTTCTAGTCGGATACTCCACCACTAGCAAAGCTTATCGTGTTTTCAACAAAAATACTGGTTGTATTGAAGAATCCTGTGATGTTGAATTTGATGGAACTAATGGCTCGCAAAAGGAGCAAGTCTCTCATGAAATTTCAGGTAAAGATCTTCAAGAAGCCATGAAGAACATAACCGTTGGAGACATCAAGCCAAGAGATGAAGATCAAGAAGATGATGTTAACATTGAGAATATTGATCAAGATGTATCATCATCTTATGTTGATCCTCCAGAACAAGGTCAAGATGGAGATGTACAAGATGAAGCACCAAGGCAGCATCAAACGATCACCAAGGATCACCCTCTAGACCAAATATTGGGTGATGTCAGTAAGGGTGTTCAAACTCGATCTCGTATTGCTGCATTTTGTGAACATCACTCTTTTGTATCTTCTTTAGAACTTAAACATGTTATTGAAGCTTTAAATGATCCTGATTGGGTTAATGCCATGCATGAAGAACTTAATAACTTTGCTAGAAATGAAGTTTGAACTTTAGTAGAAAGACCCAAGGATCATAATGTTATTGGAACAAAATGAGTTTTCAGAAATAAGCAAGATGAAAATGGTGTTGTAATTAGGAATAAAGCTCGTCTTGCTACTCAAGGCTTCACTCAAGTCGAAGGCTTAGACTTTGGTGAAACTTTTGCACCGGTAGCAAGACTTAAAGCAATTCGTATTCTTCTTGCTTATGCATCATACTTTAATATCAGACCTTTTCAAATGGATGTAAAGAGTGCATTCTTAAATGGTGAAATTTCTGAACTTGTGTTTGTTGAACAACCTCCTGGTTTTGAAGATTCTAAATTTCCAAACCATGTTTTTAAATTGTCGAAAGCTCTCTACGGTCTCAAACAAGCTCCTCGGGCTTGGTATGAGCGCCTTAGAGACTTTCTATTATCAAAAGGTTTTAAAATTGGGAAGGTTGACACAACTCTCTTTACAAAGAAAATTGAAAAGGATTTATTTATTTGTCAGATATATGTTGATGATATCATCTTTGGATCTACTAATGAACATTTCTGTCATGAGTTTGGAGAGATGATGTCTAGGGAGTTCGAGATGTCCATGATTGGTGAGCTGAGCTTCTTCCTCGGACTTCAAATCAAGCAACTCAAGAACGATACGTTCGTGAGTCAAACAAAGTACGTGAAGGACCTGCTCAAGCGTTTTGGGATGGAAGACGCTAAGGCAATCAAAACTCCCATGGCGACCAATGGACATCTGGACATGGATAAAAGCGACAAATCGGTCGATTCTAAACTCTATAGGTCTATGATTGGTAGTCTTTTATATCTTACTGCATCTAGGCCTGATATCATGTTTAGTGTGTGCTTGTGTGCTAGATTCCAGTCTGATCCTAAGGAATGTCATTTAATTGCACTTAAAAGAATCCTTAGGTATTTAAAATGCTATCCCAGTTTAGGTCTTTGGTATCCAAAAGATGCAATTTTTGAATTAATTGGGTACTCTGATTCTGATTATGCTGGGTGCAAGATTGATCGTAAGAGCACATCTGGTAGCTGTCAGCTGTTGGGGAGATCATTAGTATCATGGTCATCTAGGAAACAAAATTCAGTAGCTCTCTCCACAGCTGAAGCTGAATATGTGTCTGCAGGTAGTTGTTGTGCTCAATTATTGTGGATGAAGCAGACATTTTTGGATTATGGGATTATCTTTGATAAAGTGCCACTATTGTGTGATAATGAAAGTGCCATTAAAATTGCTAATTATCCTGTTCAACACTCTAGAACTAAGCATATTGAAATACGGCACCATTTTATTAGAGATCATGTGGCAAAAGGTGATATTGATGTGAATTATGTTAGAACTGATATGCAACTAGCTGATATCTTCACTAAACCCCTAGATGAATCAAGATTTTGCTTTTTAAGGGGTGAACTGAACATTATTGATATATCAAATGCTAGTTGATGTGCTAAAAGTGTTGTTTGTATAAAAATATTATTATTTTATTCCCTCTCTGGTCTTAGACTGCTTCTGGTCGAATTTGACCAAACTGACAGTCAGTTCCTCTAACTGACAGTCAGTTTAGTGCTTAGGAGCCTGGTCTTAGTCTCTGGTCGAAGTCATTGTACTAACTGACAGTCAGTTACGTGCAATTAACTTTGGTCGTAGCTCCTGTGTGTTCGAGTCTCAAACTAACTGTCAGTCTCATACACTGACTATCAGTTTCAAAACTCAGTTCTGTGAACTGACTGTCAGTGTGGTACACTGATTGTCAGTTCCAAGTCTCTGAGTTTGGAACTGACTGTCAGTTTATCAAACTGACTGTCAGTTTGGGTCTCCCGAACCCTTGAGACCCTCGATCCGTTTTTCTTTTTCTTGCCTCTTCTTCTCCTCGCCGCCGCTGTTTCCCGTGCGCCTCCTCGCCGTTCCCCTGTGCCCTTCGCCTCCTCTCCTCGCCGCCGGTGAGACTTCGCCGTACGCTGCCTCCTCCCTTTTCACTTCTCCCGTCGCCGCCGTCTCCTTCTCGTCTTCGACCACACCGGCCGCAGTTCCTCTGTTCGTCGATTTTGCTCCTCGGCGCCGCACCTCCTCATCGTGGGCCATCCTCCTCGTTGTCCTGTGCCTCCTCTCTTCGGTCGTCTTGGAAGTTGTTGCAAATCTCTGGCCGACGACCTCTTCTGCTCCGTTCGGCTGATCTGTTCGTCTCCCTGTTCAGGTCGTTTCGCCTCCTTCTCTGTTTGTTTCTTAGACCACTAGTACAGAAATGCAGTCTACTAACCCCTATCTTCTATCGGTTATTAGCGAAACAGCACAAAACCGATAGAAAATGTGCCTCGCGGTCATATAAGCCCGACGGATGTATTTTCCCTATCGGTTTCTAAGAAACTTACCGATAGAATAAATAGTATGATTTACTCTAGCAGTGATGAACATATTTGCCGTTAGAAGAGATGCATAAGTACTGACGGAAGAATGTTGTGCGCCGATAGGACTGGTCGACTTCAACAACTAGACTTATTCTATCGCTACTGTATGAATATACCGACAGAGTATATTAAAAATTCCTATCGGCAATATGTAGTTCGCCGATAGAATAGTTGACTTTCTACAAATATTTTTATTCTATCGGCAATAGATTCTTTTACCGTTAGAATATATAGAAAATTTCTTAGAACTGTTCGTCTTCTAATAGTTTTATTCTATCGGTAATGAATGTTTATACCGGTAGAATATTGCAAAAAATATCTTAGAACTGTTGGCCTTCTACAACTAGTAATATTCTATCGGTAATGTACGTACACACCGATAGAGTATGTACAAAAATTCCTATCGGTAATATTTATTGTGCCGATAGAACCATTCGGCTTCTACAGATGTTTTTATTACTAACGGTATTCTGTTTTCTTACCGATAGAAAATATATGTCGTGGTATTAAGAATACCCCGGCAGGTTTTGAAGACGATCCTAGCGGAGATTACACAGCGCGGGTTGACCGGGTGACCGGTCCTCCCCTGCCGGACAAACACAAGAAAAGACACGAGGATTTATACAGGTTCGGGTCCCAGTGGGGGCCCTAGTCCTGTCGACGCGCTCCCGACCGGAGTCGGCTGGGGGAGCTCTCTCCGGGGGAGAGGCTTCCGGAGCACGTCTGTGAGATTAGCTATTCCAAATAATAATGAAGTGATCCTTTACAACAGAGGGGTACAAGGGCTATTTATAGCCCCAAAAAGAAGCAAAAAACCTAAACTACCCCGGGAGCCACCGTCGGATTGAAGGGTAGGACCGTCCTTCTCCCGGTCAAACGTCTTGGATGCTTGACAAGTGGTCGCTGATTCCCGAGGCGTCCCTCGCGTGACCTGCACGTGATAAACAAACAGGGATTTTACCTTTTAGGAGGGCGGTGACGTCCGGGACCTCTTCCGGAGAGCAGGGTCCCGGGAGCCCAAAAGGCGGCGCCCGGGGCAGGCACCGGAGGCCACTCTCCCCGGGCAAATGGCGGCGCCCGGGACATGCCCGGGGGGCACGGTCCCGGGGGCCAAATGGCGGCGCCCGGGGCAGGCGCCGGAGGCCACTATCCCCGGGCGAACGGCGGCGCCTGGGACATGCCCGGGGGACACGGTTTCGGGGGCCAAATGGCGGCACCCGGGACATGCCCGGGGGGCACGGTCCCGGGGGTCAAATGGCGGCGCCCGGGACATGCCCGGGGGGCACGGTCCCGGGGGCCAAATGGCGGCGCCCGGGGCCGGCACCGGAGGCCACTATCCCCGGGCGAATGGCGGCGCCCGGGACATGCCCGGGGGACACGGCCCCGGGGGCCAAATGGCGGCGCCCGGGACATGCCCGGGGGGCACGGTCCCGGGGGCCAAATGGCGGCGCCCGGGACATGCCCGGGGGGCACGGTCCCGGGGGTCAAATGGCGGCGCCCGGGACATGCCCGGGGGGCACGGTCCCGGGGGCCAAATGGCGGCGCCCGGGGCCGGCACCGGAGGCCACTATCCCCGGGCGAATGGCGGCGCCCGGGACATGCCCGGGGGACACGGCCCCGGGGGCCAAATGGCGGCGCCCGGGACATGCCCGGGGGGCACGGTCCCGGGGGCCAAATGGCGGCGCCCGGGACATGCCCGGCGGGCACGGTCCCGGGGGCCAAATGGCGGCGCCCGGGGCCGGCACCGGAGGCCACTATCCCCGGGGGCCAAATGGCGGCGCCCGGGACATGCCCGGGGGGCACGGTCCCGGGGGCCAAATGGCGGCGCCCGGGGCCGGCACCGGAGGCCACTATCCCCGGGCGAATGGCGGCGCCCGGGACATGCCCGGGGGGCACGGCCCCGGGGGCCAAATGGCGGCGCCTGGGACATGCCCGGGGGGCACGGTCCCGGGGGCCAAATGGCGGCGCCCGGGACATGCCCCGGAGGCACGGTCCCGGGCGCCTAAAAGGCGGCGCCCGGGGCAGGCACCGGAGGCCACTGTCCCCGGGCAGTCATGAACTTACCTGGACTTGACCGCGTGGAGATTTCCCCCAACAATATATAATTGTATAAATACACGGGTATGTCTCTTTCATTCTCACAGTTCATCTGGGGCTCGTAGTCCTAACCCGTAAGCTCCATGGACGGCCGGCGCACCTCTACAGGGGACCGCTGCACCTCCGCACCTCCATCGACGCCCTCTAGACGTCGGCATCCCAAGGAAGGTACGTAAAATTTCTGCAATATTGTTAGATTATTCTAATCCGATTATGGCAATAATTCTGCTTTTTTTGTATCCTTCATTTTGATGTGTCTTCTTTTCAATATGATTATGATCTGTTCAGGTCCTTGGATGATGCTCGTGAGGGGCAACGTATTTCACGGTTCTTCATCGCAGTACGCTGCCTACGTTGGCTTGTTGGCGAAAGAAATGGTGAAGATCACCGTCGAGAGCTGGAAGGACGTGAAGGGCGAGATCTTGGTTGGCTCGGTCGAGAAGATGCTTAAGCCCGGCGCGTTTCTCAAATCAGGACCTATAGAAAGCATCTTACATTTTTTTGCATGCACCAGCTTGTGGCCAGATGCTTACCTGCTTGGAGAAGAAGAATTATTGTTATTTGCACAGCCATTCTACACCATCACTACACAGAACAACATCTTGGAAGGTAGGTTCTTTTTGTTAATGGAGTTGAGTTGAGTTGAGTTGAGTTGATCGAGTTTGAGTCCGAGGAAATCACCAATACGTACAAATGTATGTCGACGGCAGTTCCAGCTCCTCGGGCGTCTTCGAACTGAACTCCTATGGTTAAGTCCAATGTGGTTCAGACATTTGCTGTTTTGGATGAATGGATTTGTGATGTATTCGGTCTAACTTGTAGTCGGTAGTTGCATTGTGGCAACTTGCAAAGGTTCCCTTTTATGTAAAATGCATGTATGGGCCACTGGGTCCTCGTCATGATCTGTTGTTAATTTCAGACGTGGCTTTTGTAATATACATCGAATGTGTGAATTGTTGTATTTGTATATTGTTGTATATTTGTGTATCATGTATTGCTAATTGGGACATGAACTTGAATGTGCAGGGAGCATTTGTGTATTTAATTGTATTGGTAGGTAGGTGTGTATTTGTACTGCTGTTTCAGACATGCACTTCAATTTGTGAACTGGCATGTGTATGTTTGTACCTGAATTTGTATTGGTGAACTGGCATGTGTATGTTTGTACCTGAATTTGTGAATTGGCATCTGTAATTTCTTTGGCAAGATAAAGTCCCAACTACCTACGAAAAGTATTTTTGTGTCTCCTAGTTAATCCACAAATTAGCATTTCTTGAAATATATTGCTTTATCTTCTAGTTAAGATCCGTTTGATGTAAGATCTGTTTGATGTTACATTGATATGATTCCTTGAATGTGAGAAATGGCATGTGCATGTTTGTTCCAGTTTGGTAACAGTACCTCCTCTAACGGTAAGTACACATATTTACCGATAGGAAAACACATATATTTGTTCAGTCATGCATATTCTAACGGTAAATACACATATTTACCGATAGGAAGCACAAATATTTGTTCATTCATGCATATTCTAACGGTAAATATGTGTTTTTACCGATAGAAAAATACATATATTTGCTCAGTCATGCATAGTCTAACGGTAAATGCACATATTTACCGATACAAAAACTAATGCTCGAGTGTCATGCATCATCTAACGGTAAGTACACATATATACCGATAGAAAAACTCATGTGCTTGCTGTGTCATGCATGATCTAACGGTAAGTACACATATTTACCGATAGGAAAACACATATATTTGCTCAGTAATGTATATTCTCTAATGGTATGTGTGTGGTTTTACCGATAGAATATGTGAGCGGCAAATTACCTAAGTTAGTCTGACGGTTATTTCATGTATTTACCGTTAGAAAAATGTCCATTATAAGGAAAACCCCACTCGACCATTGCTGAGCTGCTCTTTAATTTGTTCTGTTGCACTCTGTGTCCCTCTGTTTGTGACGAAAGTTCCAGCTACACTGCTAGGGTGATCAGCGCAGGCTGGAGGGAAGTTGATTGCGCCCCTCTCTTTAAGGTACGCTTAATCGTCGACACTTATCTCTCTCTCCCTCTAGATCTCCCTTCCTCTCTACTTGCAAGCTAGCTGTATTGTGTAGTTCCAAGTTTGTAGCTCTAAGCTTGGGAGCTTGGTAGTTGGAAATGCGTCATGTTTTAGGAGCTAACTAGCTTGTATTGTGTAGTTAGCTAGGTTAATTAGTGTTAATTTCGTCAGGCTAGGGTTCAACACATGTATCTATTGTAAGAGGCTGTACATGTACATATACATAACTTAATCGGGACAGGTTTCATGCATGGCTTACTCGTTAAATTTTGTTAATTGTAGATGGACAGGAAATATTGGATGTATGGAATAAAACGTACTACTCTTGAATATTTGGATGGTGTGAATGAGTTTATTAAATTTGCTGAGCAACAAAAGGAGAGGAAGGGAGAGAAAAATATGCTCTGTCCTTGTACAGATTGTATGAACTTGAAGAGGTTTAGCAACTCTGATCAAATTAAGAGTCATTTGATTCGTCGTGGTTTTAACGCGCGATACACCCGTTGGATATGGCATGGCGAAGATCTTGAGGAAACAAGCACCACTACTACCAATCAGCACGACTCGGATGTGGATTGCAATAATATCGATGATCATCCCAATTTTGGTAATGTTCATTCCGATGTGCACGTAGATGATGATGATGACAATCTAGATGAGATGTTACGTGATGTAGAGGAAGATTACAACGAAAATGACTTCTGTGAATTTGAGAAACTGATTGTTGACTCTGAGAAGCCTCTGTTCCCTGGATGTGCAACATTTACAAAACTGTCTTCTGTGCTGAGATTATATAACTTGAAGGCAGGAAACGGTTGGAGTGATAAGAGTTTCACGGCACTATTAGATCTTCTAGCGGACATGCTTCCAGAGGGAAATGAGTTGCCAAGATCTACTTACCAAGCCAAAAAACTGTTGTGTCCGTTGGGAATGGAAATCGAAAGAATACACGCATGCCCAAATGATTGTGTGTTGTACCGTAACGAGTACTCCAGTTTGCATGTTTGTCCAAGATGCGGCGCATCGAGGTATACGCGTAGGGACCGGATTGACAGTGAACGTCACGAGGTAAGGAAAGGGCCCCCGGCAAAAACTGTGTGGTACTTGCCTGTGATACCTAGATTGAAGCGGCTGTTTGCAAATCCGAAAGTCGCGAAGCACTTGCGTTGGCATGCTGAAGCCCGGAAACAAGACGGAAAACTGAGACACCCAGCTGATTCTATTCAATGGAGAAACATCAACAGAACATTTGCTGAGTTCGGCGGCGAACTTAGGAATGTAAGGTTCGGGCTGAGTACAGATGGTATGAACCCACATGGTAATATGAGTAGCCGGCACAGCACTTGGCCGGTTCTTTTATGCATCTACAATCTTCCTCCTTGGTTATGCATGAAGCACAAGTACATCATGATGGCGTTACTAATCTCAGGACCCAGACAACCCGGAAATGATATTGACGTGTTTCTAGCGCCTTTAATCGAGGACTTACAGAAATTGTGGAGCGAGGGTGTGCAGGTGTGGGATGCATACAAGAAAGAGAATTTCATCTTGTGGGCCCTGATATTTTGCACCATAAATGATTTTCCTGCCTACGGCAATTTGTCGGGGTATAGTACGAAAGGAGCCAAGGCTTGCCCTATTTGCCTAGATGAAACTGAGAGCATGTGGCTGCGAAACTGCCGGAAAACAGTGTACATGGGTCACCGCAGGTTTCTTCCGGTGCATCACACGTACCGTAAGAAGAGGAAATCATTTAACGGGAAGCCTGAGAAGGGATCAGCTCCAGTGTTTCTGACCGGTAAGGAGATTTACTCACGCGTGAACGACATCAAAGTTGAGTTCGGTAAGCATTCTAAACCTTGAGAAAAAAATGTTTGGAAGAAGAGATCGATTCTCTGGGATCTACCGTACTGGGAGCACTTACAAGTTCGACATTGCATTGACGTCATGCATGTAGAGAAAAATGTCTGTGACAGTTTGATTGGTTTGTTGTTGAACATTCCGGGAAAGACAAAGGATGGTGTGAAAGCTCGTCGTGACATGGTGGAAATGGGGATAAGGACTGAGCTTGCACCTTTAGAGAATGGAAAGCGTACATACCTCCCCCGGCCTGCTACACGTTGTCCAAGAGCGAAAAAACAGAACTCTGTCGGTGCCTGCACGGTGTTAAAGTTCCATGTGGGTACTCCGCGAACTTGAAAAAACTTGTGTCTATGAAGGACCTAAGACTGGTTGGCATGAAGTCCCACGACTGTCATGTCTTGATGTCACAGATGCTTCCCATTGCTATCAGAGGCATTCTCCCAGTTAAAGTCAGAGAGACAATCACAAACCTATGTTATTTATTCAACGCAATATCTTGCAAGGTAAGTACGTGCACTCGTACTATAAGTTCACTACCTCCATTTGTGGAGCTTAATTAGAAGATTTTTCTGATATGAATATTTGGCGCAACTGTGTTCTCGTAGGTAATTGATCCCGATGGACTGGACGCTTTGCAACGCGACGTGGTTACAACTCTTTGTCAGCTCGAGATGTATTTCCCTCCATCCTTTTTTGATGTTATGGTCCATCTGATTGTTCACCTTATCAGAGAAATTAAGTTTTGTGGACCTGTGTGCCTGCGCTACATGTATCCATTTGAGAGATTTATGGGTGTATTGAAGGGATACGTAAGGACTCGTCGTCGACCCGAGGGGAGTATCATGGAAGGTTATGCCGCCGAGGAGGTGATTGAATTTTGCACAGATTATATGGCCGGGGTTGACCCAATTGGTGTTCCTAGGTCCCGACACGAGGGTAGGCTTGAGGGAATTGGAACGATTGGATTCAAAGCTATCGTCCCCGCTCGTGATGTGTACGCAAAATCACATTTTTGGGTCTTACAACACATGACGGAGGTCGAGCCATACATACACGAGCACAAGGTAATGTTACGGTCACAGAATCATTCGAAGTCAGACGTTTGGGTAAGCAGAGAACATAACAGGAAATTTGCTGAGTGGATCCAAGAAAGAGTCACGCGAGCTGCCGAGGACTCCGTAAGTGAAACTGTGACATGGTTGGCTAGAGGCCCAAGATTCACTGTAGGGACTTGGCAGGGGTACGACATCAATGGGTATTCATTTTACACAAGAGCTCAAGACGCCAAGAGTAGCACGCAATGTAGCAGAGTGACACTGTTTGCTATTTCCGAGGATGCCAGGTCAGTAAAGGCGCTGAACTCATATTACGGTGTTATTGACGAAATATGGGAGCTCGATTATGGATTACTTAAGATTCCCCTGTTTCGATGCCAATGGGTCGAAATCCCTCGAGGTGTTCAAGTTGACAGTTACGGGTTTACTCTCGTCGATCTTGGTAGAGTCGGACACCAAGACGATCCATTCATACTTGCAAAGCAAGCCACACAGGTATTCTACATCGTTGACCCGGCCAATCCAAACTTGCATGTTGTCCTCCACAGCAAGAGACGTATTGTTGGGGTCGAAGATGTTGTCGACGAAGAGGAGTATAACCAATTCGATGAAATACCTCCATTTTTAGAGGACATTCAATCTATCCGTACTGAAGATATCGACGAAACAACGTATCTGCGAGATGACCACGAAGAAGGATTATGGGTTGAGAACCATTGATGATTAATTTCTATTTCAGGGATAAATGCCAAGCAAACAGCCCACAAGTTCTGCAGCAAGGTGAGGAACTTATTATTAATACATCAGGCAGTACATTTTTCTTTAGAATTTAATGATAAGCTAGTTCACAGCATTAATACATCTCAATTTTACTCCACAGCATGAGTTCTAACATGTACAGTACCTTTATCCTGTAAATATTTAATTCTTCCCTTCAAATAGCACTTGCAAAAATCTCATCGCAGCCTCTTTAAATTAAGTTCTGCAAAAATCCCTTTTTTCTGACGGTATTTTGTTATTTATACCGATAGAGAACGTCATCTTCTCTCAGGCACTTCAAAACGTTTTCTATCGGTATTGTTCTATTTTACCGTTAGAATAAATTCGTTTGTCTCACGGTATTTGTTGTCTGACGGTTTTTCCCTGTTTTTACTGATAGAAGAAGACTCTGCCGCTTTGAATTCTCAAACGTGTCGCCATGCGTCGCCTTGGAAACTCTATAAGTACCTCGCCATGCGTCGCGGTATTTTGTTGTTTTTCTAATTCTCGAACGGTTCGACTCCTCATCCTCTCTTTCACAATGGCAACCTCCATGGGATCGTCATCCACGCCCTCCCCGGTAAGAACTCTAAATCTCCTCAGTTTACCCCTGTATTGTTAATCCATGTTCAGTTAATTCTTGACCTGTTGATTTGCACAGGGAATGGTAGCCGTGGAAGACACTGCCAAAGTGAAGGTTGACCTGAGGGCCCTCCAGGAGGAGCACAAGCTCCTTACAGACAAGCACGCTCAGCTACGGCTTGACCTTGACGATCTCTTCCAGCGCATTAAGCGCATGAAGACGGATGGTGACAATGCTAGGGCGAGGACGATGCGTCTTCGCGAGGAGAAGAAAGCCGCGGATATGACCATCGCTGGCTGCGGTTTGACTATGAAGGATACCATAGCGAAGCTGAGGGAGGTCGCAGGCCTTCTCGACGCGGTAGTAGTTGATCCTAGGGACAACTTGTTGCTAGAGGAGTCCTGCGTCCTGGCTGCAAGTCTAACTGACTCTATTCTACATGCAGCCAGGGCTAAGACCACCCCTTGACCTAGCATTTTGGGTTTTATTTTTTTTTGTAAGTGATAAAACAACAATGAATGAACAATTTCTTTTTATGTCAATTTTCCAATTTTCCGGCTATCTTCCCTCTTTCTTTAACATTCTGCAGCTTTCAACCACGATCTGTTTGATGTTAAATTGTGTACCTTTTCATTACTCTGACGGTATTTTGTTGTTTTTACCGATAGAAAAAGGGCACACAAATCTCAAGCACTTAATCAAAAAAATTTTCTGGGGAAAATTGGGCTCACGGGATTTTTTTGTTTATACCGATAGAAAAGGGCACCTTTTCATTACTCTCACGGTATTTTGTTGTTTTTACCGATAGAAAAATGGCACCCAATCTCAAGCACTTTAAAAAAATTTTCTGTGGAAAATTGGTCTCACGGGATTTTATTGTTTATAGCGATAGAAAAATGCATCCACTAATTCAAATATTTTTCTGGGAAATTTACTTTTTCTATCGGTATTATTTTGTTGTTTCGATAGAAAATTACATAAGTCTATCGGTATCATTTTGTTATACCGATAGAAAAGTTCCTCCGCTACTTTATTACTCGTACACGGCCCTTTAGTTTCCCTCCACTCGAACAGTTCCACCTTAGAGCACTGCGTCTCTTCGAGAGCGAAGAAAACCCCAACCTCCGCCGTGAGCACTCACTTTCTCTCTCCCACACGACGATCGCCGGCTGGACACTGGTTCGTCACTGCCACCGGTTCTTATTTTCGTCCTTCGCCCGCCGCTGCTGCGTTCTACACCGCCTCTCCATCACCAGAACTGATCGCCGCCGTAAATACCCTAATTCGTCGTTCTATTTCCAGCATCTTCTTTATTTGATCCTAGTGTTTTGCACGTACTAATTCTTCGAGTTTTGTAATTACACTAGGGTTCCCTATTGTGTTGGCTTATGTACATTCCGCAGGCAATGTTGATTTTAATTAGGGTTTACATAATATGTTCCAGTGCTGTAATGAACCTGTTTTGAGATTTTAACTTCTCTATACTGCTGTATGTGTGATCAATTGTATCCAACTGCCATGTAATGCAGATTATATGTTGGAGGTGTTCTTACACATATTCTATCGGCAGCTCATGTGTTTACCGATAGAAAATTTTTCTCCACAAGTAGTAAAACTTAATTTGGATCTGGAAGGACATGAGCCATGCAATGTACTAGTTTGGTTGAGAATTTTTACTCACTTCGTATGAATATATGGCAATGTGGATGGGTCTTCGATGTATATGTTTCAAATGCCTATATACATGACTTTTCCCAACCTAATAGCTGTGAAGTCCTGATGACTCACATACAGGCTAGGCTAAAGATTATGCACAGTGGCACTTAGATGCTTGTGTGCATATTTACGTGTGAAATAATAATGCTGGCCCATGAATATTAGTGTAGCAAATCATCGAGAATGTTATGTGATGACAGTGAATGGTGGCTTGTCAACAAAATTCCATATGTAGAGAACATTGTTATGTTCTATCGGTATCTCACGTGTTTGCCGATAGAAAAATTGTCTTGTGTGGAGGTAATTGTTATGGTCTATCGGCAGCTCATGTGTTTACCGATAGAAAATATTTCTGAAGAGTTCAGTAAGTAATTTATACATGTCTTTCTTTTTGTATTATTTTCCCTTTTGCCGCCCTAGTTAGTCTCCAGTCCTGGGCTGAGTTATGGAACTCCAAGGCGAATTAATTGCCATATATATGGTTTGTTGAAGGTTTTGTAGGGGAAGACATGTCGTCGTCTTCATCGGATGGTACTAGTGGTTCGACTAGGGCCAACCCCATCGTAACTACTGAAGATGGGGCTGTTACATCCCAGCGCAAGAGGGTGGGGCGAGGCGCGACGACGTTGGGGCGTTTGGCCAAACACACGGATCTTTCTTGTGAGTTCAACCAATTTGGGAGGCCGATTGGAAAGAATGCTGGGAGGTATGCGGCCTACGTTGGGCTGTTGGCGAAAGAAAGGGTGAAGATCACCGTCCAGAGCTGGAAGGACGTGACGGCGGACGAGAGGGATAGGTTGTGGGCGGAAGTGAAGGTTAAATGAACTGAAATCGCTGAACTCTTTCGTAATCACGTTCTCTTGGCTTATACTAAAGTTTAACTAACTCGTGATTAATTGTATGCATTTTTCGGAAACAGGCTAAGTGGAACATCCCCGACGATACACCTAGGACTGCCTGCTTGAAGGACATGAATGGAACATGGAAAACCTTTAAGAGCTGGCTCGTCAGTAACTTCCTAGCTGCGGGGAAATCTCCTTGCGAGAAGTACCCCTTCATATCGGAGGAGGTATGGGAGGAATTCACCAAGCAGAAGGGGACTGAGGAGTTCAAGGCCCTTAGCGAGAAGAATAGGGCGATCCAGAAGAGGAACGACCACCCGCATCGGCTCGGATCCCGGGGCTATGCGGGGAAGGAGGAACAGTGGAAGAAGGAAGACGAACAAAATCCTGTCATCGACACCCCTGAGTTGCCGCTCTCCGAGATCCGGGATGAGAGGTGCAAGCCATGGTGGAGGGGGAGGGGGTCCGTGTCGTCCACGGGGTCTGTGCAGTTCGCAACCCCTGGGGACGCCGACGTTGTGAGGCGAATGGTAAGTTGGCTAACCTCGTAAACTGTGTGCACACAAGTGTATATAAGGCAATTTGTCTCACAAGGTACCTTCAAATGTAACAGATCTCTTTTGAGAAGGAGGCAGCGGAGGGATTGTTTACCCCGCAGAGGGAGAACGACATCCTCACCCGGGCTCTAGGAAATAAGGAGCATCCCGGGCGGACATGGGCCGTGGGAGCCATTGTGTCGTGGAAGGCCGGTTTCGTAGATCCGGCTCCACCGAGGAAGAAGGCCCGCACCTGGAAGGAAAAGGAAGCTGACCTCTCCGATAAGATACGGGCTGAGGTACGGGAGGAGATACGGGCGGAGATGCGGGCTGAGATACGGCTGAGGTACAGTCTGAGGTGCAGACCGAGGTCGCACAAATGAGGGAAGAGTTTGCACGGTTGAGACAAGCATTGTTGGCCAAGAGTGCAGATGCGGATCCCCAGGACGACGGTACCCGCGGGGTCGGATAAGCAGTTGCGCTTCGAAGGTACTCGCGGATTCAATGGATCTACTTGAGGTACTGCAAGCCTTCATCTGTGCACTTAAGTTGATGGAAGCCTTCATCTGTGCACTTAATTGTTACAAATTTGCAGGGGCCGGAGGGCTGCATCCTACAGAATCACGTAGGCGCCGGGCAGGAAGTGGTTGGACACGGCTTCGTATATCCGTCTGGGCCGGATGTCCGGGTCCACTGTGTACCTCTGCGGTTGGGTTTTGCAAAGATACAGGTGGACATGGCCATGCCGGGCTACAACGATTCTCCGTTGCCAGTCCCAACAGAGGAACTGCAGACACTTGCTGAGGCAGTGGACTCCTACGTATAGTGGCCCAAGAAGTGTCTTGTAATACAACCGGTAAATCCTACACATTTTAGATTACATCCTACTCAGTACACTCAACTTGCATAATCTAACATACGTGCTCATTAATTGAAGTGGCCTGCCGCGGGGCTACCAGGGGACTGCGCCCCCAGCTCGGGGCATGAGGGCCAATCTCGTGCGAATCTGGACACATCAAAGACGGCCTCGACCCCACCAAGCGCATCCACGCCTCCACCTCGGAAGAAAGCCGCCATCACCTCGCCCTTGCCTTCGAAGGTACGCGCTCAGTCCCCGGCAAAAGGCAAGGGCGGCAAAGGCAAGGGCAAAGGGCGACAAGGACTGCCGCGGACGTTCACGAACGCGCTCCCACTCCTGTCGGAGGCATCTTTGCGGAAATTGGATCGATCAACCAGAGACCTCCACGACTGGTACCTACATCGAGCTCGGCGCAGCCTGAACTTCTTAGTTCCCTACAGGCCTGGGCAGTTCCACCATGAGCCCGGGACTATATCCGTGGCACACGAGGATCTGTTCGACCTCTACAACTGGCGGGAGCTCTATATGTCCATCATACGGACTGGAGTCCTGTGAGTTTGCTGATGCTATGTATTGCTGTTTTCTAACTCTGTTTGCTAACTCTGCATTAATGTTGCAGTTCATTTGAATACTGAGTAACTTTCTGTGAAATTAATATTAATCTCGTCCTTCGCATGCAGGTGCATGTACAGGCTAGCATCGGAGGCTGCGTGTGACAAGGTTGGTTTCCTCGACCCAGAGAAAATAAGCCTCACGATGCTAGAGCAGGACGCCGCGCACGCTGAGCAGTACATATCCAGCGCGCTGATGGCGCAGCAGGACAGGGACTTCATTCTGGTGCCGTACCACCAAAGGTTAGTGCATTTCGTACTAATTTAACTCAATCTTGTATGTTACACCTGAGATGTACTTTGAGCTAACGGTCCTCTTTTACGTACAATGCAGGGGCCACTGGATCCTCATCGTGATCTGTCCGCCGAGGAACGAGGTGTACTACCTCGATTCGATGCGTGACAGATTATCGATGGAATATGTGCTCAAGGGGAATATGGAGGCGTAAGTAACTTATATGTTTGATTTATATTTTGACCTCACTAGCTAATGATAATACATTAACTGGCAATACTAACTGAAATGCAGGGCTTTTGATAAATATGTGTCCGCTGGAGGGAGGCATGCCGCACCGCAGGGCTCCGTACTAGCTTGGAAAGAATATGAGGTACTCACGAGACTTTTTGTTTATGCTTAATTAGTTTATGGAAACAATATATAGCTAACATGTCTTCGCATATGCAATTATCTCAGTGCCATCAGCAGCCGCAATCGTGGGAATGCGGGTTTTATGTGCTGCGCTACATGTACGACCTAGTGCGGACAAACTTTTCCCGATTCCCTCAGGTAAGCATCGATAGCTAACTCAAATTTCAAAAATGGGTGTCACGTTCTAAATTAGGATCGAACTTAGTTACTCAATATGCACACATGCTTGCAGATCGCCATGTCGAAAGACCAATATGAAAATGCAAAGATTATATATCTTCGACAAATCTGGGCACAATATGTCATGGAGGAAGTAGCGCCCAACCATCCAGCATAACAATTTTCTCCTTTTCGTGTACTCTGCATAGACTGTTCATATACATGTGAATAAATATATATATGTGAATAAATGTCCACATTGGATTGCAATCTGTATTTGTCCATACATATGTGAATAAATGTGAATAACTGCCTAATGTGTCAATTTGTTCTGTGAATTTACCTTGCATCTGTACTGTATTGTGTATCCAATCTATACTGTATTGCATCTGTACTGTATATGTGAATGTACTGTATTGTGAATGCAAATAAAGTACTGTATATGTGAATGCTCTATCGGTAAATTCATCAACAACCGAGAGACTACTGTACTTTTTTCTATCGGTACAATCAAAATTAACCGTTAGAAGAGTGTGACCTTTCCTGCCGGTGAACTCATACATATCCGATAGAGTACTAAGCTTTTTTCTGTCGGTAATATTGTAATTAACCGTTAGAATAGTGGTACTTTTCCAACCACTGACGATGAGTTTTCTATCGGTACACTCATAATATGCCGATAGAATAGTATGATTTTTTCTGTCGGTAATCTTGTAGTTAACCGTTAGAATAGTGGTACTTTTCCAACCGCTAGCGACGAGTTTTCTATCGGTAAACTTGTAAGATGCCGATAGAATAGTATGATTTTTCCTATCGGTAAACTTATAATTAGCCGTTAGAATAGTGGTACTTTTCCAACCGCTGACGACGAGTTTTCTATCGGTACACTCCAAATATACCGATAGAATATTATGCTTTTTTCTGTCGGTAAACTTGTAATTAACCGTTAGAATAGTGGTACTTTTCCAACCGCTAACGACGAGTTTTCTATCGGTACACTCCTAATATGCCGATAGAATATTATGATTTTTTCTGTCGGTAATCTTGTAATTAACCGTTAGAATAATGGTACTTTCCCTGCCGCTGGACGTAAGACTACGACGGATTTTCTATCGGTAGATTCATAATATGCCGATAGAATAGTGAACTTCTTCTGTCGGTTATTTACCGATAGAAAATGTCCAATCTTGTTCTATCGTGTCTATCTCTATCGGTACAAAAACCGATAGTAGAAGGGTGTTTTTTACCGATAGAAGACTGCATTTCTGTACTAGTGGACATATCTGATCAGCCCGGTCCTTCTCGACGTGTGGCCCGACGGAAGAACGCGGCTAACAGCCAGCGTTCATCGGGTCAGACGTCCGAGAACCGGCCTTCGCCTCCGCCTGAGCGCGTGCCCGTGGATTATTCACGGTGGTACGCGAGCCGCCTTCGCACGCTCCGCTCCACAAACCCGTACCTCTCGCCGCTTCCCTCTGGTCGCGACGCATGCGAGGTCCTCACTTGTTTCACAAACCTCCACCTAGACCTGTTCACCAGCGTCTACCGCCGCGCACCCATCTTCGCCCACCGCTCTCTGTCGTGGGGGACGATCGCCTCTCGCACAGGCATCGCCACCCTCGCAGACCTGTTCGGCTCTGTAGGGATCCACGACCTAGTCGCCGATTCCTCTCTGCATTGGGCTGAGGGGCCCATACGCCAGTTCTATTCCACCGTTTTATTTCCCCTCAGCGCGACTTCATGACCTTCATGACGGGCCTCCAGGTCTACACCTTCACGAAGGAGCAGCTGGAGTCAGCGCTTGGACTGGTGCGCCCTCCTTCTAGCCGCCAGCTCCATACTCTTCCAGATCTGGAGCATCGGGAGATGGCCATGCTTTACTCCGGCCCCTTCCAGCTCCGTCACATTGCCGGCCTGCACCGCGATGTAGACCTAGCCCTACGGATCCTCCGTCTCACTCTGGTCCCCATGAGCGGAGATAGGGCTAGGGTCACCTATCTAGCCCTCCACGTCCTGATCTCCATCTTTCAGGAGGAGCCGTTCAACATTGCTGATCTCATCATTAGTGAGATTCAGCACGTTCTTCTTTCTCCGCGCCGTCAGCTGATATACGCTCCATATATCATGGCGGTGCTCCTCCATATCCGGGCTGTGGATTCTGAGCTCTCACGGCCCCATCATCCGCTTCTTTTCTATCCTCCGGGCCAGGCTGATCGCCGTCTTGGTGCCCGGCCTGCGGCTGCTGTGGACTCTGGTTCTCCCGCATCAGATGATGATGCTGCGGGGGAGTCAGCGGATGAGGCTCCAGTTCAGGAGTCTGATCCAGCACCTCCTTCAGACCCTGGCGCCGGATCTTCCGCGGCGTCACCTTCTTTGCTCCAGCAGGTTCTCCAGACCCAGCAGCAGATCCTCAGCACCCAGGCGGAGCATCACCAGATGTTGCTTCGTTTGGTTGCACAGCAGGAGGAGATACTGCGACGTCTGCCTACGTCAGATTCTCCGGTCCCTCGCAAGAGGGCCCGCCTGGCTTCGTCTTCCCCGAGCACAGCTTCAGGACCAGCTGTTCCAGCTCCTGCAGCACCAGCTCCGGCTCCATTTGCTCCGGCTCCATTTGCTCCTGCTCCAGCCGCTACTCCGCCCTTGTCTCCTGTGGGCGACGCATCTGGATCTCCAGTAGGCTCCGGGGATACAGATGTTCTAGGACTTTCTTCAGATGATGAGCCTTAGGCTCTGATTTGTATTTTTGCCTCCCTTTTTGTGCTTGATGCCAAAGGGGGAGAAGTATTTTGGATATGATGTATTTTGGATATTATAGTCTTTTGATGTTTTGGACAGATGCTTTTGCTTATCATATATGTCTGTGTGTGATTTTGGATATAATGTGCTTATCTGAGTAGCTCTGATTAGCTCTGATACCTTGATATATATGATGTTTTGATTTTGAGATTTGTATGCTCTGATATGACTTGGTGATATATGTATATCTGTGAGTGCTTGTATGTATGAGATGCCCTGATGTATATGTGTTGGTTTATGCTCTGATATGATGAGATGTATATACTCAGGGGGAGTTATTTTGTTTATTTTATTGTTGAACACTTGTTGTCATCAATCATCAAAAAGGGGGAGATTGTTGCATCTAGGCCTTCATGCCTAACCCTAATTTTGATGATTAATGAAAACAAAGTGTTCTGGACTAATTGTGCTTCTGAGATTGTTGATACAGAGTTTGTTCGGGAAGAATTACGAGATGGTCAAGATGAACCCGACTTGAAGTGAAGCACAAGATGCAGAAGAGCAAAGATAAGACGCAAAATGTGAAGCTGCAAAAGACCTAAGGTATTATGAGTTTCCATTATTTTACCGATCTCGGTGTTTGGAGATGATCGGTTAGGAAAATTGTTTTTAGTTTTAACCGTACTATAAAGAGGGGTGGCAAAATTCCTCTCTTTATCTCCAACACAAACCGAGAAATCTAGGTCATTGCATTGCATCATTTTTTGTTGGATTTGGTTTGAACTTAAGTTGAAAAATCTAGTTTTTCAGTTAAGTTTTTGATAGTAGAAGAGTTTTTGCGATTTTCTAGAAAGATCTAGGCAGATCTAGTTTTTGCTTATGTTGACAAAAATATAACCCTTGAAATTATCTTTCTAACGAGCTATTAAACACCTCTTTTGGATTTTTGGATTAAAAGTTATCTCTATTTTTGTTCAGGCTGACTGTCAGTTTGATAAACTGACTGTCAGTTTGAATGTCAATTCGTGTTAACTGACAATTGTCCAGAGAGGGTGTATTTTGGGCTCAAATTTTTTGTACTAAACTGACTGTCAGTTTGTCCATACTGACTGTCAGTTGGGGTTTCGACCACAGTGTTTTTAACTGAGCTTCTATTTGATTTTTGGTCGAGTATGTGGTCGAACTGACTGTCAGTTTGTATAACTGACTGTCAGTTGTGGGTTTCAGCTTTCCTTAAACGACCACGAACGGCTAGCAAAGTTTCATCCGTAAATTTTGTCAGCCGTTGTGCACTAAACTGACTGTCAGTTAGGCAAACTGACTGTCAGTTTGGGTTGCTGATTTTCAGCCCTAGCTCCAACGGTTCATTTGTTTCTTGAGGCTATAAAAAGGGGCTTTGGGCATAAGTTTTATACAACAAGCAGTAGCATTTCTTATACACTCTTGAGCTTTAGTTTTCCACTTAAAATCTTGGTCTTTTGATCAAGTCGAGTGTTTTTCCGATCCACCGAGAGTTTCAGTTCTTTTGCATTTGCATACACTTAGCTTCTCGGTGCGTGTTTGGAGGTCTAGAGAAGACCTCGCTGCCTGTTACTCTTGGTGAGCGCCCTCACCTAGACGGTTCGGAGGCGTGGCCGTTGACCTCTCCAGAACGGAGATTGTTGGAGAGGCTCGGCAAGCTTGTACAAGGCATCGGTGCTCGCCTTTCCGGAGTGGACCAGGAGCAACCTTAGTTGATAATACTCTTCATGAGTATTGAGGCAAAACTCAAGTGACTTGAGTGCTTCAACGATGACTAGTGGAGACTGGGCGAGTCTCCGATACCTCGGTAAAAATCACTGTGTTCGTTCTCTTTTCCCCTTGCTTATATTATTTGTTCTTGATTTGCTTTTATTTGTTTTAAGCTTTAAAGTTTTTAAAAGCCTCCTATTCACCCCCCCTCTAGTCGGCATCATTGATCCAACAGCCACGATATTCGATCCCGGAAGTCAGAAAAATCTAGTCTCTGCTGGACTGGTTCGGTGACTTGGTTTGAAGACAACCACACACCCGCGATCATATCCGCTAGGTTGGTTTATATCCGACGTGAACCAACAGATTACGAGTCAGTGTGTGTTGAAGTTTGCGATCTCTGCACGATATATCGATGAGGTGCAATGCGATGTTGTCCCTATCGATATCTGTCAGGTGATCTTTGGGAGTCCGTATCTGTATGATCGAGACGCTCACTTCCATTGGCGAGCGCAAGAGTACGACCTCACCAAAGACGGAATTAAGTTTGTAATCAGTAGAGACATCCACGTCAACACTTCGAACTTGATTACCGCAAATCAAGCCAAACGAATTGTTAATGCATGTCACAAGTATGTGCTTTTCATGATTTGACCCATTGCTCAAGGTGAGGGTACTCCACCAGTATTGTCGTTGTCCTGCCAAGAGGATTCTGGTCGTTTGTCGGGACTGCTGGAGGAATACAGTGATCTATTCGAGACTACCCAGAGTCGTCCGCCGAAACGTCCAGTCGAGCACGAAATTCAGCTTGTGTCCGATGTGACACTGCCCAATCTGAGTATGTATCGCAACTTGGTATTGGAGAATGAAGAAATCAAGAGACAACTTGGTGAGTTGCTGAACGATGGTGTCATTCAACCGAGTAGTTCACCTTGTGGATCTCCTGTGGTGTTAGTGCCAAAGAAGGATGGGACTTGGCGTATGTGCATCGACTACCGAGCACTAAACAAGATCACCATCAAGAATCGGTACCCCTTTCCTCGTATTGACGACCTGCTAGACCAATTGAAGCATGCCGTTGTCTTCTCCAAATTGGATCTTAAGTCAGGATATCATCAAGTCAGCATCCAAGAGGAAGATACGTGGAAGACCGTGTTTAAAACACGACAAGGTCTGTTCAAATGGCTGGTCATGCCGTTTGGTCTCTGCAACGCCCCGACAACGTTCATGCGTCTTATGAATGACGTATTGAGACAGTTCATCGACGACTTTGTGATCGTTTACCTCGACGATATACTGGTTTATAGTCGTTCGTGGGATGAGCACCTCATTCATGTCGGAAAGGTGTTCGAATTGCTTCGGCAACATCGACTTCGCCTCAACCGTAAGAAGTGCGAGTTCGGCTAGCAAACTCTACTTTACCTAGGATTCATGGTTGGCAACGGTACGTTGCAAATCGACCCCGATAAGGTAAAAGTGATTCGTGAGTGGCGGCGACCACGAACAGTTACGGACATGCGTGGTTTTGTGAGAGCATGCCAATATCTTCGGAATTTCATCCGACACCTGGATTGTGGCTTCTCTATTGCATGCATTAACCAGGATCGATCAGACGTTCGAGTGGACAGGGAAACATGAGAACATGTTCCTCTTGCTGAAGAGGAAGATCAGCGAGGCGCCTGTGTTAGCTTTGCCGAATCTCCAGAAACCATTGGTGCTAGAAACCGATGCCTCAGGTTATGCCATGAGCGTTGTGCTCATGCAAAAAGGTTGACCAGTGGCATATCACTCTGAGTTATTCCAGAAGCTCAGAAGAACTATTCGACGTACGATAAGGAGTTGTGCGCACTGCATCAGGCCGTGAAACATTGGCGGTGTTATCTCTTGGGTAAAGAGACTGTTGTCCACACCGACCATCAACCGTTACAATATTTGCGAACTCAGTCCAAGCTACAGCAAGCTCGGCACATTAAGTGGATGTCGTATCTGCAGCAGTTTAATCTAGTAATTAAGTACAAGAAGGGCGTACACAACAAATTGGCAGATATGTTGTCGCGACCACCAGTTACGACCCTCTGTTTATCAGCGTTCATGCAGATCGAGCCCTCATGTCATGATGACTATGCCAATATGTACAGTGAAGACCCTGATTTTCAAACAACACTGACTGAACTCGAAACAGGGAAACCTACAGAGTTCGTTCGTCGAGAAGGACTCTTGTACAAAGGCAATTTACTTTGCATACCTCGTGGAGCACCTCGAATTCAATGGTTGCGAGAAGCGCACACATCGAAGGTAGCTGGTCACTTTGGGGTTACAAAGACGTTGCAAAATCTTCACCGACATGTGTTCTGGCCGTGTATGCAGCGAGATGTGGCTAGTTTTGTTCGAGGTTGTGGTCTCTGTAGCATCTCGAAACCGGAAAACTAGGTTTGTATACTCCTTTGCCAGTGCCATCACGACCATGGGAGAGCATATCCATGGATTTCTTGGGAGGATTGCCTAAGACCCAACGTGGCAACGACTATCTATTCGTAGTCGTTGATCGGTTCTCCAAAATGATTATTCTCATACCTTGTCGAAAGACTATCACAGGAGAAGAAGCAGCTCGGGTATTTTTTCAACACGTTTGGACACACTTCGGACTGCCGACTTCTATTGTGTCTGATCACGATACCCGATTCCTTAGTCACTTTGGCGATCGCTCTGGACGATGATGGACACCAAGATAAAGAGAAGTACTGCCTTTCATCCGCAAACTGATGGTCAAACCGAGGTGATAAATCGCACAGTCGTTCATCTCTTGAGAGGATATAACTCGAAGCACCCGAAGACCTGGGATGAAAGCATACCGTACCTGCAGTTTTCTTTTAATGGAGCAGTGCATGGTTCGACTGGAAAGTCGCCGTTTGAGGTCTATTTAGGATTTCTACCACAAAGTCCTTTCGACATGGAGTTTGTGATCCCTACCTCAGCACAGAACAGCAAGGAAGCATATGATCAGGTAAGAGCATAAAAGTTCCTAGAAGGTATTCAACAACTCCATCTAGAAGTTGAACAGAACTTGCTGAAAGTTCAACTCAAGTACAAGGCGCGACATGATCGGCACCGAGTTGATGCGCAATTTCAAGAAGGTGATATAGTATGGTTACATCTGAGTATGGAGAGACTTAAAGGTGAAGGTAAGAAACTCAAACCCATTCGTTATGGTCCTTTTCGGATTTTGCGGAAAGTGGGTAATAATGCTTGTCAGCTCGAGTTACCTCCATACATGGATATTTGCTCGGTTGTCAATGTTGAGCACCTCAAACTCTTTGAGCCTTCAATGCTGGATGATGAGCCAGATTCTATAGTACCATATGTTGAAGACTTGGTCTATCAATGAGACGAACCACTACGTGAAGATGTGATTTTGAAGAAGAAGGTGACTACCACCCGCAGTGGTACAAAGGAGACTTTTCGAATCGGTCGGAAAGATCAACGAGCACGTGCGGCACAGTGATACACCAGAGAACATGGTCAAGCCCAATTTCCACATCTCCAGTTTGATCGAGAGGTTGCAACAGGGGTTGACTCCTTCTCAACAAGGGAGTCATGATCCGGGAGGATCTTCAAGTCCTGATCGCATACGGCTTCGCGACCTTAACCGTGTTCGGAAAGGTTTCGCGACCATAGATGGGTCCGCGACCATGGATTGGTTCCCGACGATGAAAAGGAATCCGTTCCTTGTTCAGAATTGTAATCCAATCCGAATATACATAACTAAACTTATCCGTTTGGGATTAGTTAGTTATATGAGTCTAATACGTTTAGGTTATTGAGTCTGATACGTACTCATACGATTGGACTATAAATACTTTGTAATAGGACTAGTTTAGATCATCGAAAAATCAAAAATCTATCGAATACAATCGAGTCTAGGTTGAAGTCTTAGACACATAGTTCATCGACATAGACAAGTCTGTCTAATGTTCGACGTGTAAAGCCATCTTTGAAATAAAGAGTTGTGAAATTACTTTGAACTGTGTTTTTGATCAACCTTTGGGTTTCGGTATTTCCGAGTAAAATTCCGTTATTCCGCATATTAGAATATGGGCGAACTTAGTGCGAAAACCAAGGCTAGATCTCAAACGGATCACAAATGAACAGTACTCAAAAAAACCAGTTTCAACCCCTCTTTGAAATCTATATATTTCTCAGATTTTGACCAAGAATATGAATGAATGTGAATGCAACAAATGTCCTAAGAGTTTCTCAGTTTTTGCCGGAACTAAAAAGGATTTCGCAACCCCTCTTAATAGTACAGTTAAAAATTAAAAAGAATTTCTATAAAATCCGGTCAAACTCCAAACTCCGATACTGGTAGAATAAACAAGCACTTACCTTGGGTCTTTGCTGCTTCCTTCTTGGCGACCTTGCTCTTGCGATCTTGCAGACCTTCCCGGATCACTTGCAAACTTTACAGAAATAACACTGCATACAAATAGCTCAAAGACACAATTAGTCCAAGACACTTAATGTCATCAATAATCAAAATCAACCCAAAAAGGGCCTAGATGCAACAATTATGTGGTCATCTGATTAACAGCTGAAGCAGGGAAGACTATATTGACACTAGAAAATTCCTTAGTGGGTGAGACCACATGCAAAGGAAAAGTTTTGACTAGGCGATGTTTTCCTACCTAGGTTACGAAATTCGCACATAATAAAAAAACGTTATAAAGATTAATAAGTTAAGACAAATGATGCATCGGCTTACGAGCATTTGGTTTTACACCCGTAACCTAGACCTTGTTCAGGCGAATGTATAGCTCTTAGAAAAATTGAAACTGCTAAGGCGTAGTTGCCTACAGAAAGTTCCTTCTACGATTGCGTGTCGCAAGGGAAGGAAAAGACTTCAACTAGGTAACTTTCCTAGTATTTCAACTAATGAATTTGTGTACGCTAGAAAACTTGGTCGGTTAGGGCATTTCAAATGTTTTGTAGTACGAAAATATACGACATCAGTAAAATTGTAAAGCGAATAAGTTTTATGATCAGTATATGACTGTTGAATGTACGACAATGCCAAAGCAAATAAGAGCAAAGAGAAACTTATTTTTATTGTTTTGAGGAAAATACTTTACACAAAGAACTTCCTCAATTGATCAGTGTTCCAAGAATTGATTAGCACATGACTATCTAAAAAAGCTATTCGAACTGAGCTAGGTCTTGTGGTCGCAACCACCTTATAGGGTCCTTCCCACTTAGGGGATAGCTTTGTTCAATTAGAGTTATCTTGCATTTTTTGTAGGACTAAGTTGCCCGTTTGGAAAGTGTGTTTGTTAACTTTTTTTTATCGTAGTGCCTTCTTAGTGCCTGTCGGTAAGTTGCTGCTCGCGTGAAAGTTTGGTTTCTTTGTTCCTCCTATAAATTGATGTCATCCTCTTGTCTTGAACTTTATTCCTGCTCGTTGTAAGCATCTGTTCGTGCCAAGCCAATTTGCAATTCTGGTGGTATCCAGAGTATGTGTTCAGAAAGCTCATGACCTCGCAACTTGTGGTTGCATCTACAAGTTGGTCGATTCGCGGAAGGGGAAAATCATCCTTCGGTTAGGCACGATTATAATTGGTGAAATCGACGCACATGCACCATTTGCCATTAGTTTTTTTTACCATGACTAGGTTTGCAAGCCATTCGAGGTGCTCGACCTCACGAATGAACCCAACTTTGAGGAGCTTATAAAGTTCGATCTTGATCGCTTCTCGACGATCAGGAGCAAAACATCTGAGTTTTTGTTTTACTAGTCACTTGTCAAGTTGAACTGCCAACTTGTGCTCGATCACCTCCCTGGGGACTCTGGGCATGTTAGATGGTTGTCATGCGAGCACATCTTCATTAGCACAGAGGAAAGTGATGAGCTTGACTTCCTATATGCTGTCTAGCCCAGAGCCTATCCGCACAGTCTTGGAAGGATTATCTACGTGTAATGGTACCTCACAGATTTTGTATTGCCGTTTTGGATCCACATTAGCAATTTTGTCTGTTGATGAACGGGAAGAAACTACTTCATGCAGAGGTAGTTGGTCGACAAGCTCAAGCGCTTTCCTGTCACAAGAAAAGGCCGACTTTTGGTCGCTAAATATTGTCATGACTCCATTTGGCCCTGGCAACTTGATGCACTGATATGCATAGTGTGTGGCCATCATGAATTTTGTCAACGTATGGTGGCCTATTATGACATTGTAAGCTGCTTCAAAGTAGACCACTTCAAAGGTGATAAGTTTGGTGCAGAAGTTTTCTGGGTCACCAAATGTCACAGGGAGCGTTACTTGGCCAATTGGATTGGCTGAAGATCCCTAGATCACACAATGGAAAGGGTTCCTGATGGCTAGAGTTTGGATTGAGGAATTTGCATGGCATCCAGGGCATTAGCAAATAAAATGTCCAATGCGCTTCCGCCATCAACCAATGCTTTAGCCACATTGCAGTTGCCACTGGTGGATGTAACGATCAGAGGGTATCGATGTGGCCATGGTAAATTTTTTGGACAGTCTGCCCTCTCAAAAGTGAGAGTAGTTTTTGACCACTGGGGATACTTAGGCTCAGTTGGTGAACACTCCGTAGCATTTACCTCACGCCATGCAACATTAAACTATCGTTTAGAGGTGTAGGTGGAGGATCCCCCAACGATCACATTGATGTACTGGTTTGGGTCCTAATATGGCAGATCTATAGGACCTTTAGTAGATTCTTCGTCCCCGGGTGGGGTAGAAAAAGATCCTTTACGGGCATAGAAATCATCAAGCTTGCGCAGCTATGACTGGTAGTGCTTCAAATCGTGTCCCTTCATCTTGTGCAATGGGCACCATTTGTTCTTCTGGTCTTTGGTTATAACCGCATTGCCCTTATCATGCTGATTCTTAGGGGCTGTTGGTCTGTTATCGTTCGAGTGACTAGAGGAAGATGATTGTTTGGCCTTTGGCTTTGGTCGTTGAGACTCAAGAGCCGTGATCTCTCATAGGAAACAATTCCTCTCCTTCTTCGGCACCAATTTCTTCTTGTCCTTATCAGCTTTGGATGATTTTTTCTTCAAATCGGGCTGTGGAGGTAGGTTTCCCTTATCTACCATCTTGTTCCACTGGACTGCTTCGCTTGCCGTGGCATAGCGATTAGCCATATCAAACTATTCCTCGACGTCCTTTGGTGGTTCGATATTTTAGTCTTCTGTAAACCTTGTGTATCAAACCCCCTATTTGAATGCTCAAATCACAGACGATTTTGATATCTCAGGGATTGTGTTTCAAACTCAGACGAAATGCTTTATCAACTAGCGTAGCATCTCATCTGGTTTTTGACACAGTCGATGGAGGTCATCCTCCTTTCATGGTCGTGCATAATTTCCTTGAAAGTTAGTGATCAGGATATCACAAAGGTGCTCCCAAGAATAAATGGACTCTACTCGTTGGTTGAGTAAGCATGATCGAGCCGATCCTTCCAAAACTGTCGGGAGATGATTGGCCATTATCTTTTCATTTCCCCTAACAACTTGAATTGCTGTATAATTAATCTGTAGAAATTCTAATGGGTTCTTAGTCCCTTCGAAACGTTCTACAGAGACAAGCCAAAAGTTTGAAGGTCATCTCACCACTATGAGGTTTGCTGAGAATGCTTTGCATTCAATGATAACTTCATGGCGGCGTGGCTGAGCATTTGGCTATGATTTTTTTATAAAGTCTGGTTATCGCGGTCGCGTGTACCCCACATTTTGTCGGGGGCCAAGGCAATCATGAACATTATGTGGGTCCAAACGCTTGTGGACGCTACGCCTGACAAGTTGTCTATGCTCTGAAGGGAAATGATCATTACGCTAATCATGCTCGATATTTGAGTTATGAGCAAGTCGTAGTGTGCTCCCTATGGAGTAGAGTTTTGTTCGCCATTGATTTATGCTCAAATAAGCATAAATCTCCTTGGCGGTCTGACTTAAAGTCCCCACCAAGTTCGCAGCAAATTGGGCGAATCCCAGAACACTATTTAAGTCGAGAGGAGGTTCATGTAATTGTTGCGCAGCAAATCGGAGTTGCTAGACTGCAAATTCATGTGGTCATGTAGGTCGTTCCCCACATGCTGGTGCAGGTGGAGTCACTCGTTCTCCTCCTCCACCAATGATTGGTGTGCTTAGGTCTGGAGGTGGTAACAAGCCAACCCCAGCTTCCTATCCACCAACATCGTCACTGGATGATCCGGGAGGATCTTCAAGTCCTGATCGCATACGGCTTGGTGACCTTAACCGTGTTCGGAAAGGTTTCGCGACCATGGATGAGTCCACGACCATGGATTGATCGCGACCATGAAAAGGAATTCGTTCCTTGTTCAGAATTATAATCCAATCCGAATATATATAACTAAGCTTATTCGTTTAGGATTAGTTAGTTATATGAGTCTAATACGTTTAGGTTACTGAGTCTGATACGTACTCATACAATTGGACTATAAATACCTTGTAATAGGATTAGTTTAGATCATCGAATACAATCGAGTCTAGATTGATGTCTTAGACACATAGTTCCTTCGACATAGGCGAGTACATCCTAACGTTCGATGTGTAAAGTCCTCTTTGAAATAAAGAGTTGTACAATTACTTGAGCTGTGTTTTTGATCAACCTTTGGGTTTCGCTATTTCTGAGTAAGATCTCGTTATTCCGCATATTAGTATCTGGGCGAGCCTACTGCGAAAACCAAGGCTAGGTCTCAAACGAATTAAGTTGGTATCATAGCAACTTTCCTATTCTGTGGATGGTGAAGACTCACCAGGGTTACAAAACTTCCGACGAAACTCCAGGCGATCAATTGATGGTTCCTATAGCCGCGTCTCCGACAATGTCTGACGATACCTCTGTTCAAGCTAACCTAGCCGAACAAGTGGCTAAGCTCTCCACCGACATAGAAACCGTGCTTACTTGGATTAAGCAGCAGGCCATGATTATACCTCTTGAAATAGGGAAGGTTATGGGTGTGAAGACTTGGGCAGGGCAGACGAAGATGAAGACGAAGGCAACCACAAGACCGACGACCTCGACAACACCTCCTTAGCTGTCGGATCTTTTAAGGTCGATGCTAAGATTGATATACCCATATATGATGGGGAAATCGATGCCAAGAAGTTAGATTCATGGCTCGATCAGCTTGAGACCTACTTTGACCTGAAAGGGTTTAGTAGCGCTCAAAAGGTCAAATTTGCATCTTTGAAGATGAAGGACCACGCCAAGACATGGTGGAAGGCCCTTGTCGCCAGTGGTGAAGCTAACGACCTTGTATGGGGTCAATTCAAACGACTTCTGCGACAGGAATTCTATCCGATGGGTTACCTTGAGGAGAGTGGGAATGTTAGCACAGATTGTACCAACGGCGCGATCAGACCGTCCAAGACTATACGACGGAGTTCCGGAGACAAGCAATGGTCATCGGCATATCGCTATCCGATCCTCAAGTATTTCGGAAATACACATCTGGACTTCAAAAATCTGTTCGGCATCCAAGACATCGCGACCGCGAGCACAACTGCTATGGCGATCGAGAAGAACAAATCCTGTAGTGACAAAAGCATGAAGGAAAGTGCGACCTCGACAAAGAAAAAGCCGAGTCCAAAGAAAAACGTTTCAAAATCGGGCACGGGTGCCTTTTGTGATCGCCAAAGAAAAACCAAGCCGAGTCCGAAGAAGAACGCTTCAAAATCGGGCACGAGTGCCTTTGTGATCGACCAAAGAAAAACGGACTAGGAAAAAGAACAACCACGGCTACTGCGACTTCACCCGACGAAGAAGTTGTCCGAGTGAATTCGGTTGATGAGGCGGATACCACCTTGTCTCTGATGGCAATGCCGAAGGAGAAGGGTTCGGATCCACCAAACGACCATCACCCAACGGAGGAATTGTTCACCATCAACATCCAGGTGAAGCATGAAGTAGTCACAGCGATATTCGACCCCGGAAGTCAGAAAAATCTAGTCTCCACTGGACTGGTTCGACGACTTGGTTTGAATACATCCACACACCCACGACCATATCCGCTGGGTTGGTTTACATCTGACGTGAACCAACAGATTACGAGTCAGTGTGTGTTGAAGTTTGCGATCTCTGCACGATATATCGATGAGGTGCAATGCGATGTTGTCCCTATCGATATATGTCAGGTGATCTTTGGGAGTCCTTATCTGTATGATCGAGACGCTCATTTCCATCGGCGAGTGCAAGAGTATGTCCTCACCAAAGACGGAGTTAAGTTCGTGATCAGTAAAGACATCCATGTCAACACTTCGAACTTGATTACCGCAAATCAGGCCAAACGAATTATTAATGCATGTCACAAGTATGTGTTTGTCATGATTCGACCCATTGGTCAAGGTGAGGGTACTCGACCAGAATTGTCGTTGGCGTGCCAAGAGGGTTCTGGTCATTTGTCGGGACTGCTGGAGGAATACAGTGATCTATTCGAGTCTACCCAGGGTCGTCCGCCGAAACGTCCAGTCAAGCACGAAATTCAGCTTGTGTCCGATGCGACACTGCCCAATCTGAGCATGTATCGCAACTCGGTATTGGAGAATGAAGAGATCAAGAGACAACTTGGTGAGTTGCTAAACGATGGTGTCATTCAACCGAGTAGTTCACCTTGTGGATCTCCTGTTGTGTTAGTGCCAAAGAAGGATGGGACTTGGCGTATGTGCATCGACTACCAAGCACTAAACAAGATCACCATCAAGAACCGGTACCCCCTTCCTCGTATTGACGACCTGCTAGACCAATTGAAGCATGCCGTTGTCTTCACCAAATTGGATCTTAAGTCAAGATATCATCAAGTCAGCATTCGAGAGGAGGATACGTGGAAGACCGCGTTTAAAACACAACAAGGTCTGTTCAAATGGCTGGTCATGCCGTTTGGTCTCTGCAACACCCCGGCAACGTTCATGTGTCTTATGAATGACGTATTGAGACAGTTCATCGATGACTTTGTGATTATTTACCTCGACGACATACTGGTTTATAGTCGTTCGTGGGATGAGCACCTCATTCATGTCGAAAAGGTGTTCGAACAGTTTCGGCAACATCGACTTCACCTCAACCGTAAGAAGTGCGAGTTCGGCCAGCAACCTCTACTTTACCTAGGATTCATGGTCAGCAACGGTACGTTGCAAATCGACCCCGATAAGGTAAAAGTGATTCGCGAGTGGCCGCGACCGCGAACCGTTACGGATGTGCGTAGGTTTGTGGGAGCATGCCAATACCTTCGGAAGTTCATCCGACACTTCTCGATTGTAGCTTCTCGGTGGCATGCATTAACCAGGATGGATCAAAAGTTCGAGTGGACAAGGAAACATGAGGACACGTTTCTCTTGCTGAAGAGGAAGATCAGCGAGACGCCTGTATTAGCTTTGCCGAATCTTCAGAAACCATTCGAGCTAGAAACCGATGCCTCAGGTTATGCGATGGGCGCAGTGCTCATGCAAGAAGGTCGACTAGTGGCATATCACTCCGAGTTATTCCAGGAAACCCAGAAAAACTACCCGACTTATGATAAGGAGTTATGCGCACTGCATCAGACTGTAAAACATTGGCGGTGTTATCTCTTGGGTAAAGAGACTATTGTCCACACCGACCATCAACTGTTGCAATATTTGCAAACTCAATCCAAGTTACAGAAAGCTTGGCACATGAAGTGGATGTCATATCTGCAGCAGTTTAATCTGGTGATTAAGTACAAGAAGGGCGTACACAACAAATTGGCGGACATGTTGTCGCGACCACCAGTTACGACCCTCTGTTTATCAGCGCTCATGCAGATCGAGCCCTCATGTCATAATGACTATGCCAATATGTACAGTGAAGACCCTGATTTTCAAACAGCACTGACTGAGCTCGAAACAGGAAAACCTACGGAGTTCGCTCGTCGAGAAGGACTATTGTACAAAGGCAATTTAGTTTGCATACCTCGTGGAACACCTCGAATTCACTGGTTGCGAGAAGCGCACACATTGAAGGTAACTGGTTACTTTGGGGTTACAAAGATGTTGCAAAATCTTCACCGGCATGTGTTCTGGCCGCGTATGCAGCAAGATGTGGCTAGTTTTGTTCGAGGCTGTGGTCTCTACAGTTCTCAAAACCGGCAAACCAAAAATTAGGTTTGTACACTCTGTTGCCAGTTCCATCGCGACCATGGGAGAGCATATCCATGGATTTCTTGGGAGGATTGCCTAAAACCCGACATGGCAACGACAATCTATTCGTGGTCATTGATCGGTTCTCCAAAATGATTATTCTCATACCTTGTCGAAAGACTATCATGGGAGAAGAAGTAGCTCGGGTATTCTTTCAAAACGTTTAGACACACTTCGGACTACCAACTTCTATTGTGTCTGATCGTGATACCCGGTTCCTTAGTCACTTTTGGCGATCGCTCTGGACGATGATGGACACCAAGCTAAAGAGGAGTACTGCTTTTCACCCACAAACTGATGGTCAAATCAAGGTGGTAAATCGCACAATCGTTCATCTCTTGAGGGGATATAACTCGAAGCACCCGAAAACCTAGGATGAAAGCATACCGTACCTGTAGTTTGCTTTTAATCGAGCAGTGCATGGTTCGATTGGAAAGTCGCCGTTTGAGGTATGTTTAGGATTTCTACCATAGAGTCCTTTTAACATGGAGTTTGTGATCCCTACCTCAGCACAAAACAGCAAGGAAGCATCTGATCAGGATCGAGCACAAAAGTTCCTAGAAGGTATTCAACGACTCCATCGTGAGGTTGAACAGAACTTGCTGAAAGCTCAACTCAAGTACAAGGAGCGACATGATCGGCACCGAGTTGATGCGCAATTTCAAGAAGGTGATATAGTATAGTTACATCTGAGTAAGGAGAGACTTAAAGGTTAAGGTAAGAAACTCAAACCCATTCGTTATGATCCTTTTCGGGTTTTGCGGAAAGCTGGTAATAATGCTTGTCAGCTCAAGTTACTTCCATACATGGATATTTACTCGGTTGTCAATGTTGAGCACCTCAAACTCTTCGAGCCTTCAATGCTGGATGATGAACCAGATACTATAGTGCTATCTGTTGAAGACTTGGTTTATCCACGAGACGAACCTCTACAAGAAGATGTGATTCTGGAGAAGCAGGTGACTACCACCCGCAGTGGCACAAACGAGGCTTTTCGAATCAGTCGGAAAGATCAACAAGCACGTGCGGCAAAGTGGTACACCAGAGAAGATGGACAAGATCAATTTTCGCATCTCCAGTTTGATCGAGAGGTCGCAACAGGGGTTGGTTCCTTCTCAACAAGGGAGTCATGATCCGGGAGAATCTTCAAGTCCTGATCGCATACGGCTTCGTGACCTTAACCGTGTTCAGAAAGGTTTCGCAACCATGGATGGGTCCGCGACCATGGATTGGTTCGTGAGAATGAAAAGGAATTCATTCCCTGTTCGGAATTGTAATTCGATCCGAATATATATAACTAAACTTATCCGTTTAGGATTAGTTAGTTATATGAGTCTAATATGTTTAGGTTACTTAGTCTGATACGTACTCATACAATTGGACTATAAATACCTTGTAATAGGATAGTTTAGATCATCGAAT
This sequence comes from Pharus latifolius, assembly GCA_019359835.1. Lineage (NCBI taxonomy): Eukaryota > Viridiplantae > Streptophyta > Magnoliopsida > Poales > Poaceae > Pharus > Pharus latifolius. Next base: position 2,267,362 of record CM033319.1, read on the forward strand.
ACAATCGAGTCTAGATTGAAGTCTTAGACACATAGTTCCTTCGACGTAGGCGAGTACGCCCAAACATTCAACGTGTAAAGTCCTCTTTGAAATAAAGAGTTGTGCAATTACTTGAGCTGTGTTTTCGATCAACCTTTGGGTTTCAGTATTTTTGAGTAAGGTCCTGTTATTTCGCATATTAGTATCTAAGCGAGCCTAGTGAGAAAACCAAGGCTAGCTCTCAAACGGATCACTGGATGCATCATTCATCTTTGAATTGGATTGAGACAAATGGCGCATTGGATCATTAAGAGGATGTGGATTATTGTTTTCCCAATGATACCCACTTCCTTGTTGTGACCACAGTTGGAAGTTGATAACATTTTGTCAACTCCCGAGCCTGACTCAGGTTCTGAACAAACGTCATTACAGCTTAAGAGATTTGGCCTCCATGAACTCAACTCCTTGATGATTAGAATCATCTTGGGTTGATGATTGTTCATATGTCGTCTTAGTCGTCTTAGTTCAAAATCAGACTTGACATCCAAATTTGTGAGGGACCCACCCGCTGCAGTGGACCCCAGGCGTGCCCTTACCCCGATTGCCCAGGATGCAGTTGTGCACAGAGTAATAAACAGATAGCCAACTCAATTTGGTTCATATACAAAAACAAGATATAGCCATTAGGCCTTAATACACATCGATATACAAAGGCTAGCAAGGCCAACTACTAGATTTTATGAAAGTAGTTTTATCTGGTCTCCGAGACCATCCCACAGGCAAAACTCGAGTGCACACGTAACCCTTCTAAACTCCGGATGATCAACTGTATTTTCATTATTAAGCAAGGGTGATTACAAAGTACTCAGCAAGTCTCTATATAAGAATTAATCCAATCCATGACAGACTATGCCTAATTTAACAGTTTATGTGATACAAAATAGTAAGTTTTTAAATACATTTCCAAAGAGAATTGAAATACAATTGATTAGTATAATGATGGTAGAAAACATTTATTTTTAATGTTTTAATACTATTGTTGTTGGGGGAAATCTCCACGCGGTCAAGTCCAGGTAAGTTCATGATTGCCCGGGGATAGTGGCCTCCGGTGCCTGCCCCGGGCGCCGCCTTTTAGGCCCCCGGGACCGTGCCTCCGGGGCATGTCCCGGGCGCCGCCATTTGGCCCCCGGGACCGTGCCCCCCGGTCGGGCCCCGGGTGCCGCCAGTTGGCCCCCGGGACCGTGCCCCCCGGGCGTGTCCCGGGCGCCGCCATATGCCCAGGGACAGTGGCCTCCGGTGCCTGCCCCGGGCGCCGCCTTTTAGGCCCCCGGGACCGTGCCTCCGGGGCATGTCCCGGGCGCCGCCATTTGGCCCCCGGGACCGTGCCCCCCGGTCGGGCCCCGGGCGCCGCCAGTTGGCCCCCGGGACCGTGCCCCCCGGGCGTGTCCCGGGCGCCGCCATTTGCCCGGGGACGGTGGCCTCCGGTGCCTGCCCCGGGCGCCGCCATTTGGCCCCCGGGACCGTGCCCCCCGGTCGGGCCCCGGGCGCCGCCAGTTGGCCCCCGGGACCGTGCCCCCCGGGCGTGTCCCGGGCGCCGCCATTTGCCCGGGGACGGTGGCCTCCGGTGCCTGCCCCGGGCGCCGCCATTTGGCCCCCGGGACCGTGCCCCCCGGTCGGGCCCCGGGCGCCGCCAGTTGGCCCCCGGGACCGTGCCCCCCGGGCGTGTCCCGGGCGCCGCCATTTGCCCGGGGACGGTGGCCTCCGGTGCCTGCCCCGGGCGCCGCCATTTGGCCCCCGGGACCGTGCCCCCCGGTGGGGCCCCGGGCGCCGCCATTTGGCCCCCAGGACCGTGCCCCCCGGGCATGTCCCGGGCGCCGCCATTTGCCCGGGGACGGTGGCATCCGGTGCCTGCCCCGGGCGCCGCCATTTGACCCCCGGGACCGTGCCCCCCGGGCATGTCCCGGGCGCCGCCATTGGCCCGGGGACAGGGGCCTCCGGTGCCTGCCCCGGGCGCCGCCTTTTAGGTTCCCGGGATCCTGCTCTCCGGAAGGGGTCCCGGACGTCATCGCCCTCCTAAGAGGTAAAACCCCTGTTTGTTTATCACGTGCAGGTCACGCGAGGGACGCCTCAGGAATCAGCGACCACCTGTCAAGCATCCAAGACGTTTGACCGGGAGAAGGACGGTCCTACCCTTCAATCCGACGGTGGCTTCCGGGGTAGTTTAGGTTTTTTTGCTTCTTTTTGGGGCTATAAATAGCCCTTGTACCCCTCTGTTGTAAAGGATCAGTTCATTATTATTTGGAATAGCTAATCTCACAGACGTGCTCCGGAAGCCTCTCCCCCGGAGAGAGCCTCCCCAGCCGACTCCGGTCGGGAGCGCGTCGACAGGACTAGGGCCCCCACTGGGACCCGAACCTGTATAAATCCTCGTGTCTTTTCTTGTGTTTGTCCGGCGGGGGAGGACCGGTCGCCCGGTCAACCCGCGCTGCGTAATCTCCGCTAGGATCGTCTTCAAAACCTGCCGGGGTATTCTTAATACCACGACAGTTGGCGCCGTCCGTGGGGACCCGTGACGAATCGCCATGGCTCCTCCGAGAACAAGGGCCCGCGCCCTTCCCGGTGACGCCGGTCCCGGTGACCTGGCGCCACCCGTCCGGGACGCTGCTGTTCCGGCGCTTCCGTCCGGAGGCGACCATTCCCAGGTACCGCCTCCCACCTTCCCTCTCAATCTAGGTGCCTCTACCTCCGGGTCGCTCCCGGCGGCCGCGGGGACCTCGGCCGGGACGAGTTTTCCCCCGACGGCTCCCCCGGCTCCCCGGGATGCCCTGCTGGAGGCTCTCGTGGAGGGCCAGCTCCGCGCCCAGCGCTCTATGGACGAGCTCCTTAGTGTGTTGGCGCGGCCCTCGGCCCCCACATTTTCGTCGCACCCGTATCCGGGGATCATGCCCCCGTTTATGGGATACCCAGCGGCCCCTCCGGCGTCAGGGGGGCTGTCTACCCCGTATGATCCCGCTGGGGGGTTCCCTCCCCCCGCGGGATATACTTCTGGACACTTCTCGGCACCCGGGCCTGTCCCGGTGCCGGGAGGCTATTTCGTGCCTGGGCCCTTCGTGGCACCAGGGGGGTACCCCGTCCCCGGCCCGCTTCCGGGGCTGGGGGGTCATTTCATGCCGGGGGTTATTCCTATGCCGGGAGCCAGTCCCGCCCCCCGCGTTGGGCTTGCCGCACCGGGGCCGGTCGACAGAGCAGCTCCCGTGCCTCAGCGAATTTCCCCCCGCATTGGCTCCCCAACCCCGGACGTCGCCGAGGGGGCTCACGCCCCACTGGTTCCGGATGTCACAGGGGCTTCCCCCTTTCCGGTCGCTGTCGTTGCCGCGGGGGCCCCCTCTTCGGATCCAAACGCCGCCCCGGGCGCCCCCTCCCCGGTTCCGGATGGTGCAGGGGCTCCCCCCTTTCCGGTCCCGGGGGCCGTCGCAGGGGGCTCCCCCCAGCAGGCCCCGGTAGCTTCCGGGCCGGCTGCTACAGTGCAGGAGCTCCCTCCCCCGGCGAAGCAGGTCCGCTTCTCCCGGGGGGAGGTCGAGCGAATGCATTCTCCCAGTCGCGGGGAAGAGCTTCCCCCCGGTCGTTGTCGCAGGGAGCCTCGCTCTTGCACCGGTCGGGGGAAGAGACCAGCCGAAGAACCATCCTCCCCGGAGGGAAGCCCGGACGTCCGAGAATTCAGTCTCGGCCCGGAAGAGAAGCGTCGTCACCACCACTCTGGCGGCCCTCTTGGGCCGCTACCTGACTCGGATAACGAGGGGGCGTCCCCCGTTAAAGAAGACAGTGACTGGGGCTCCCCCCGGGAAGTGCAGGGGGCGAACCAGCCCCTGTGTCGAAGACTCCGCAGCATCCGATGGCCGTGGCCCTACCGTCCCCCGCACATCGAGCATTATAATGGCGAGGCGGACCCTTACGAGTTCGTGCAGATCTACTCCACAGCCATCTCCGCGGCGCGGGGGGACGAGAGCGTCCAATGCAACGTCTTCCCCCTCTACCTCACCGGAATCGCCCGCTCCTGGTTTTACAATCTGAAGGCGGGCTCCATCAAGTCTTTCTCGCAGCTGAAGCGGGAGTTCTGCGCCAACTTTCAGGAAAATTACGTACGCCCCCTGGATTCTTCACAGCTATACACAGTGCGCCAGAGAACCGGGGAGACCATCAGAAGCTTCTTCAGGCGCTTTGCCCAAGTAAAAAGCAAAGTGGCCCACGTCCCGGACTCCACAGTGATCGAAGCCTGCAAAAGCGGGATCCTCCCGGGGGAACTCCACCGAAGACTCTCTCGAAGCTGCCCCTCTTCCGCCGACGAGCTCTTTAACGTACTCGAAAAGTACGCTCGCGCGGAGGAAGACGACATCTGGAAGAAGACCCAGGGGGCTCCTGCCCCCGCCGAGCGGGGGGCCCGGGATCCCCCCAGGCGCCCCAGGCAGGGGGGCCGTAGCGAACCACGGCCTCGGGACACTTTTGTCCTCGAGAGCGGAGGCGGCTCGCGCGACCCCCCGAAGGGCAACCGCCCCTTTCCCAAGCCGAGAGGCCATGGGGGAGGACAGTCTTCGCGCGGCCGCGAAGGCCCCGCGGGGAGAAGCCGGGAAGGACCGTGGTGCAGCTTCCACGGGTCCAGTACCCACGCCACCCGAGATTGCCACCAGCTGCTGCAGCACTTCGCGGCGTTCCTCGACCAGCGCGGGCAGGGGGGGGGGGACTCCGGCCTCCTTGCCCCCTCGGCCAGCTGTTCCGGCCCTTCCCGCTCCCACGGGGGGGCAGCAGGTGCAGGAGGGGGAGCCTTCAGACGCTCTCCCCTTTCAAACTTCTCAGCACCGCATCAACGTCATCATAGGGGGGTCCGCCTCCGGGCGGGATTCCAAGCCCCAGCGCAAGGAGTACGCGCGAGAAGTTAAGGTAGTGGGGGTGCTACACGCGTCCGTGCCGCCCAAGTGGTCGGACGTCCCCCTCACCTTTACGGCGGAAGACGCGCGAGGGGTTCGCTTCCCCCACGACGACGCGCTCATTGTCTCCGCGACAATCTACAACTGCCACTTGGCCCGCATCCTCGTGGACGGCGGAAGCTCCGCCGACGTCCTTTTCCTCAAAGCCTTCAAGGAAATACAGGTGGATGAGAAGCTCCTGCAACCAGCGGCAGGGCCTCTGCAAGGGTTTGTCCCGGGGAAGGCGATCCACCCCGTGGGCAAGGTAGATCTCCCGATCACCTTCGGCACCCCGGAGAACTACCGGACCGAGCTAGTCCGCTTCGACGTAGTGGACCTCCCCTCCTCCTACAATGTGATTATGGGGAGGACTACGATCAATCGGCTGGGGGCTGCCACCCACAAAAACTACCTGTGCATGAAGATCCCCGGGCCGCATGGCGTGATCAACGTCCGGGGGGACCAAGACATGGCCCGTGCTCTATACGAGCGAGCTGCTGCCACAATAGGAAGCGTCAACCTGATCAAGGAGCCCGGGGGGGAGGCTCCCCCCCCGGACGTAGGCATCGCTGCGCCGTCCCCTGGGAGGCCCCTTCTCAAGCCGCGTCCGGAAGGGGGCCTCCGGAAGGTCCCGCTGTCCTCAGGCAGCGGGGACAAAACTGTCCAAATCGGGGCAGAGCTCCCCCAAGACCATGCAGCGCAACTCGCAGCCTTTCTGCGCGAAAACTCCGATGTTTTTGCGTGGAAGCCTTCGGACATGCGGGGCGTCGCCCGGGAGGTTATCGAACACAAGCTCGCGGTAACCCCCGGTCACTCCCCTGTCAAGCAGAAGTTGAGAAAGCTCTCCCTCGAACGTCAAGAAGCCATCAAGACGGAGATAGCTCGGCTCCAAGAGGCGGGGTTCATCCGGGAAGTCTTGCACCCTGAGTGGCTCGCAAACCCCGTCCTCGTCAAGAAATCAAGCGGCAAGTGGCGCATGTGCGTGGACTTCACCGACCTTAACCGCGCCTGCCCCAAAGACAACTTCCCGCTCCCGCGGATCGACCAGCTCGTTGACTCCACAGCGGGGTGCGAGCTGATGAGCTTCCTAGACGCCTACTCGGGATACCATCAAGTCCAGATGGCGGAGGGGGACGAGGAAAAGACGAGTTTTATAACTCCCCTCGGGACCTTCTGCTACCGCCATATGCCCTTCGGGCTCAAGAATGCAGGAGTCACCTTCCAGCGCCTGATGACGCTGGTCTTCAAAGATCAAGTCGGCCGCAACGTCGAAGTCTACGTAGACGACGCGGTCGTCAAGAGCCCCCGTGCAGCCTCCCACATCGACGACCTCGCAGAGACCTTCCGCAACCTCCGCGCGTTCGGGCTCAAGCTCAACCCGGAGAAGTGCGCCTTCGGGGTGCGCGGGGGGAAGCTCCTGGGTTTCCTCGTGTCCCAGCGGGGCATTGAGGCAAACCCCGAGAAGATCCGGGCCTTCCTAGACATGCCCCCGCCGCGCTCCGTCAAAGATGTCCAGCGGCTCTCCGGCCGCCTGGCCGCGCTCAGCCGCTTCGTCTCCCGTTCGGGGGAGCGGGGCCTCCAGTTCTTCAAGATCCTCCGAGGGCTCGAGGGGTTCTGCTGGACCCCCGAGGCCCAGGAAGCCTTCAATGACCTCAAGAAGTACCTCTCGAGCCCTCCAATGCTCGTGAGTCCGTCTCCGGAAGAGCCCTTGCTCCTCTACCTCGCCGCGACCCCCGTCGCCGTCAGCGCGGTTTTGGTGAAGGAGCAAGGGGGGCAGCAACGTCCCGTGTACTACGTCAGTGAAGCCCTGCAAGGGGCCAAGACTCGGTACACGGAGATGGAGAAGATCTGCTACGCTCTCCTCATGGCGTCCCGGAAGCTCCGGCACTACTTCCTGGGGCACCCCATCACCGTCCCGTCGTCCCTCCCCCTGGGGGAGGTACTGCGGAATAAAGAAGCCACTGGCCGGATTGGGAAGTGGGGGGTCGAGCTCGCCCCCTTCTCCCTGTCCCTTACCGGCCGCTCCGCAATCAAGTCGCAGGTCCTCGCCGACTTCGTCGCAGAGTGGACTCCCGCCTCTGGGTCCGGGGACGAAGATCTCCCTGTGCCGCCCCTACGCAGTGACCATTGGACCCTGCTGTTTGATGGGTCGCTGTGTCTCGCTGGGGCTGGCGCGGGGGTAGTCCTCCGGAGCCCCGAGGGGAAGGAGCTCGAGTACGTCGCGCGGCTCGAGTTCCCCGCAACCAACAACGTCGCCGAATACGAGGCTCTGCTCCTCGGGATGCGCCTCGCGCGCTCCCTGGGGATCCGGCGCCTACTAGTGAAGGGAGACTCTCAGCTCGTTGTCTGCCAAATGGACAAATCTTACCTGTGCCATGACGCAAATTTAAGTCTTTACTTGCAGGAAGTACGGAAGCTGGAGAAACACTTTGACGGCCTTGAGGCCCGGCATATCCCGAGGAGGGAGAATGACCGGGCCGACGCCTTGGCACGGGCCGCAAGCGCCCGGGAAACGCTCCCCAGGGGGGCCTTCTTGGAAATCATCATGAAGCCCTCGGTGGCCTCCCCGGATGCAGGCCCCGAGCCTCCGGTCCCGGAGGTCGCCGAGATCGTCCGACCTTCATCTTGGATGGACCCCCTCATCTCCTTCATCATGGGAGAGGGGGACCCTCCCCACGAGACCGAGGTTAAGCGCCTCCGGGCCAAAGCCCGGGCATATCTCCTGCTGGAGGGAAGGCTCTACAAGCGGGGGGCTTCAGCCCTCCTGCGCTGCCTCCCCCGGTCGGAGGGACTTCAACTCCTAGAAGACATTCACGCGGGGAGCTGTGGTTCTCACCTAGCCCCGCGTGCCATCGCCGCCAAGGCCCTTCGGCAGGGCTTCTACTGGCCTACAGTCATGCGCGACGCGCGAGACCTTGTCTCCGCGTGCGAAGCATGCCAGAAGATGGCCAAGGGCTCGAATCTCCCCCCTGTAGTGCTGCGGACTATCCCCATCACTTGGCCCTTCGTGCGCTGGGGGATGGACCTCTTAGGGCCCTTCCCCCCAGCGCCCGGAGGATACAAGTATGCGGTAGTCGCGGTCGACTACTTTACAAAGTGGGTTGAGGCGGAGCCCTTGGCTAGCATAACCTCCCGGGCCGTTCAGCGGTTTTTCTGGAAAAACGTCGTTTGTCGTTTTGGTGTCCCCCGGGAAATCACCGTGGACAACGGGACCCAATTCGACTCGGCTTATTTCCGGGAATTCTGCGAAGGCCTGGGGGTCGTCATCCACTTCGCCTCAGTGGCCCATCCCCAAAGCAACGGGGCCGTCGAGAGGGTCAATGGCGTAATCCTACAAGGGTTACGCCGGAGACTCGAACAAACCGCTTCCAAGCGGGGCGCGTGGGCAGAGGAGCTCCCTAGCATCCTCTGCTCGATGCGCACGACCCCGTCCCGGGCCACAGGGCGTGCTCCCTTCTCCTTAGTCTACGGGGCGGAAGCAGTCCTCCCCCCGGAGATCGGCTTCCGGTCGCTGCGGGTCGAGCTCCTGAACGGAGCCACGACCGCAGCCTACCGGGCCAACGAAGACAACCGGCGGCTGGAAATCGACCTCGTGGAGGAGGAACGCGACCGAGCGCTCCTCCGCCACGCCATCTACGAGCGCGAGATGTCGCGCGCATACAACCAGCGCGTCCGCGAAAGAGCTTTTCGCCTTGGGGACCTTGTCCTCAAGCGCGTCACGGACCCCCAAGCCCAGGGGAAACTCTCCCCCAAGTGGGAGGGCCCCTACAGGATCTCCGCTGTCCTAGGCTCGGGGGCCTACAAGCTCTCCAACCTTCAAGAGCAGGAGCTGAAGCACACCTGGAACTTGCGTTTACTTCGCAAGTTCTACGTCTAGCCTTACGGGCCTGTCCCCTCCCCCGGAGCGATCACGCCGGAGGGGGAGGAGGGACACTGTAGCTCCCCTTTCCCCCCCCTTCGCGGTTTCGCAGGGGGGGGCTTTGTATATTTTGTTAATAAATGCATAGCCTTTGTTCTTCGACTGTCTCACTGCAGGTTGTTCTTGTTTACCGCCCCTAGTGGTGATGCCCTCCCCGCAAGGATGCCTTCCCCGTGAAGATGCCTTTCCCGTGAAGATGCCCTCCCCGTGAGGAAGCCCTCCCCGCGAGGATGCCCTCTCCGTGAGGAAGTGGGCCCAGCCCCAACAAGTCCCTACAGCGGAGCCTGCACTCCCGTAGGGCGGCTTACGATCAGCCCTCGTGGACTGAGGGTGTAAGCGGCAACCCGGTCGCAGTGGCCGTGGTAACGAGTCACTTTGGGAGACTAGTCCCCTGCCCAAACACTCAAGTCCCGTCTTCGGGCATTTCCTCCTCCGGGAGTCGACGTTATTCCCGGCTCCCCGTTCTCACGGCGACCGGAAGATCAGCCCCTTGCGGCTTGATTGGATCTATCTTCCTCCTCCGGGAGTCGACGTTATTCCCGGCTCCCCGTTCTCACGGCGACCGGAAGATCAGCCCCTTGCGGCTTGATTGGATCTATCTTCCTCCCCCGGGAGTCGACGTTATTCCCGGCTCCCCGTTCTCACGGCGACCGGAAGATCAGCCCCTTGCGGCTTGATTGGATCTATCTTCCTCCTCCGGGAGTCGACGTTATTCCCGGCTCCCCATTCTCACGGCGACCGGATGATTATCTCTCGAAGACCTTATTCCCGGCTCCCCGTTCTCACGGCGACCGGACGAAGTCTCCCGGGAAGCTCCCCTCTGGAGGTCTTATTGGCTTTTCATGAGCCCCTTCCGCGCCTTGTTCCCGGTTCCCCGCTCTCCCGGCGGCCGGATGAACCTCTCCCGATGCCCCCGGGCACCCCGGAAGGTCCCTCCCTCGGAAATCCTGTTTTTTACAATTTTCTAACATAGAAAATATTTCTACAGGTTATGCTCCCCCCGGGGACCCTGTTACACCCACAGCACGCGGAGGCCTTCTCCCGCCCGCTGTGGGCGGGGGGGGACAGGGGGCCCCCGGGTCACCCACGAAGAAACTTAGCTCATCCTTGTTAAGAGGAGTCGTCCAGACCATCCAAGAAGAAGAAAATAAAGAGGCGCAATAAAAGGAAACAACGCGCTTTATTGATCAATAAACCCGGAGGACATCTTCCCCCTCCGGTGGGTTTCGGAAATGATACAACCCGGGTCCTAACCCGGGGGATTTTCTACGAGCCTAAGGCCCCTACGCCTAAAGCTCCCGGAGGCGCTCCCTCAGCTCCCGGGCCAAGTCCCGGTACAGCGCCCGGACGCGACGCTGAGAGTCCCGAAGTACGTCTTCGGGCCAAAACTCGTACCCAGCCGGCGGAAGTATCCGGAGGGGAGGTATCATCTGGGCCTTCGGGCGCGGGGGAGTTAATTCAGCACGGCTGTTGTCAAAATTATCCAAGTGCCACTCCGGGCGCCACCTCAACCGGACAGGTTCCCGGGCAGTACCCCCGTCGCGCTCCCCGGAGACAAGGCTCAACAAAATCAAAGCCGCTTGGGCCTCCCCCGGAGAGCCTCTCCCGGATCGTTGCCCGGGAGTAACCCCCCGAGAACCCTGGTAACATTTCATTGCAAAGACTTAGAAAAATTTCAAATATATTTCATTGCAAAATGTTTTTGTACAAGTGCCCGGGGCTTCTCCTAAGAAGCTACCGGAATCAAAATGTCTAACAAAATAAAAAGGGACCCTAGCTAAAGACCCGGGGGAGGCTCATACTTTAGCATTGGGGTCCTCCCCCTGGGGAGCTTCCTCCGTGGCCGGGGCAGGGGCATTCGCGGCCGGAGGCGCCGGTGTCGGGAACCTCGTCCGGATGATCCGGTCGTAGAACCCCTCCGCCAGCAGCTCCACCTCCCGGCGCGTTGGCTCGAAGGCCTCAGGGAAGCTCCGGGGGATGCGCCCCCCGATCGCCCGGGCGCCAACCCCACGGTAGTCAATGAGCCCCGCGGCGGCCGCGATGACGGGGATCGCCCGGCCTCGTGCCCGGACGTCCGCAGCCTCCGGGATGGCGGAGACTTGTGCGTTAAGAAAACGCACAGCCTCCGCGAGGGTCACCGGGGGCACCTCCGGGCCGCTCCCGGAGCCCAGGCTAACGCCAAGGCGTTCCAAGGTCGAACGGACGGAGCGGCCCGCGTCCGACAGCGCCCGGACGCTGGAGCTCTCGAGCTCCCGGAGCGCCTTCTCCCGTACCTTGGCCTCCTCTCGGAGGCGGATGTAGGCGCCCTCCGAAAGGTGCACCTGCGCCCGGGCCCGGGACAGCTCATCAAGAGCTTCGTCCCGCTCCCGGAGGGCCGCCTCCCGCTGCTCCACGCAGGCCGCGGCCCGGCTCTCCGCCTCCTTGAGCAGCCGGGTGACCCGCTGCTCAAGGCCCCAGGTAACAGTCGCTACCTACAAAATACATAAAGAGTTAGAAAATTCTCAAGTGCAGAAAAAAAAGCCGAGGTGTTGAGAGCTCGAGTTACCTGGGCCCCGAGGGACTCGAGCCCCTCAAAACGCTCGTGGAGCGTTCCTCCTGCTACGAAGGCCTGCACCTTCCGGTTGTGCAGGCCCTCCGCGTAGCGGGCCACCTCCCCCGCGGGAAGTAGGGAGGTATCATGCCCGGCCCTCCTGTCGCGGCCGGGAGAGGGCCCCCAGACCTCGGCATCCGGGAGCACGGCCGGCGTCGCCGGCGTCTTTGTCGACGAAGTTTCCTCCGAAGACGAAGACGAAGATCGGGCGGGGTTCTCCGCCCGGGGGGGGATCATCGGGCCTTTCCCCGCCCCAGGCCGGAGGGCCCTCGGAGCCTCCTGCTCCGGGGGGACCTCGAAGACTGAGGGGCTTCCCCCCTCCTCATCGACCGGCCAGAGGCACGGAGGCGCCGCCTCCGAAAACCTCACCTCTAGCCTCTCCGGCGCCAATGCCGCCGGGAGAGGCGAGAGAAGCGTCACTCGAACTGGCGACGGGGCGTAGTCCGCGGAATCGGACCCCGCCCCGCCGGTAACAACCTCCTTCCCCCGGGCCTCGACGGGGGCCTCCGGGGGCGGAGGCGTCGCCTCTGCCCGGGGCGCCGCCCGGGCATGTTCGGCTCCGGGAGCCGCGTCCCGGGCCCTCACCGGCGTCGTCGCCGGCGTCATCGTCGGGGCGGGGGTCTTTTGGACCCGAGGCCTTTTGGGCTCCGAGCCCCCGGCCGCATCCTTCCCCCGCTTATGAGAGCCGGGGGTGGGAAGGGGCTTCCTCTCCTGAAGCCTGAGCCCGTAGGCCTCGGCCACCAGGTTCCGGGGAGGCCCCTCCCCCACGAGGCGCACGATGCGCTCGTTTTCGTCGGTGAAGTACCGCCCCAGGAGGTGCTCCGCCTTGTCCCTCGCCGCCGGGTACGGGCCCACTGCAAGAGGTAAAAAGTTAGTCAATTTCTCATAAAAAACTGCAAGTACAAAAATGCAGGGGACTTACGCCGCGTCACCGGCTTGACCGGAGGCCGCTGCTCCGGGCCCATGCCGATCCCCCTTCCCCCGCGTGAGAAGGGGGAAAGCCGCAGGAGCGCCAGCTCCTCCGCGGCGTCCCGCATCGAGCGGGCCTTCTTCGCCAGCACCACCTTCCCGAGGAGCTCGAACTCCTCGTCCGTCCACACCGGCGGCTTCGGTGCGGATGATCGGCTGTAGGTGGGAGGCTCCGGGGCGTAGACCACCGCCTCGTCCCGGACCCAGAGGTAGAACCACCTCCGGAGCCAGTCCCCCCAGTGGTCCCGGGAGGCCGCCGCCGGGTAGTCCGCCACCCGGGGGGGCAGCATCTGGACCATCACCGAGCCGAAGGGGGACTTCGGTCCTCCCTTCACCAGGTGGGAGCTCCGCGCTGCCGGCTCGTAGAAGTACCGGAAGGCGCGGAGGGTGGGCTCCCGCCCGGTCGCTGTCTCGTAGAGCCATATAAAAAGGCCCATACGGACGAGCGCGTTCGGGGTGAGGTGGTTGAGAGCCACCCCGTACTCTTTGAGAAACTCCCGGAGCATCGGATGCACCGGGAGCCGGAGCCCCGCCTCGAGGAAGGCCTCGAAGGCCACGACTTCTCCGGGCCTGGGGCGGGGGGCTCCGTCCTTCTTTAGGGGGACCCGGATGTCCCCCTCTTCAACGACGCCCTTCTTGACCAGGGACTCCGCGTCCGAGGCCGAGAACTCGGAGGCCCAGAGGAAATCCACTGGGATTTCCTCCGGGGGCACCTCCGTGGTCTTCGCTCGACCTTTGGGCGCCATTAGGTCAGTTCTTTCTTTTTTGGGTGGCTAAGTTTTCAGGTGGCTAAGTCAACAACTCCCGGACGCTCGCTACCGGAAAAGGCTACCGGAGAAGCTACCGGAAGAGCGCTACCGGGAGAGCTGAAGCTGGAGTTGAAGATTTGGAATGAGCTTCCGGGGCCCCCTAAGGCCCTATTTATAGAGGCTGGCCGTGATCTAGATGCGCGCCACGTGGCCCCCTCGGGGCAATCTGGACCACTGAAATTCAAACCGTGCGCGGGAAACGAAGGGACAAGCGCGTAAATCGAGACGCCGGTTCGAACCGCGCGTGCATTTATTGCGAAAACGGCGCGGCCATAAAGCGCCCGGCACAGAAACCGAAGCGTCGCCGGGGCTCCGGTGATTTGCGTCCGGAGATTTTCCCGGTACCGTAACCATTCCCTCCGGGGGCTCAAGCTTCGTCCCCGGAGGGCATGGGGGGCTGCTGTTGGGGGAAATCTCCACGCGGTCAAGTCCAGGTAAGTTCATGATTGCCCGGGGATAGTGGCCTCCGGTGCCTGCCCCGGGCGCCGCCTTTTAGGCCCCCGGGACCGTGCCTCCGGGGCATGTCCCGGGCGCCGCCAGTTGGCCCCCGGGACCGTGCCCCCCGGGCGTGTCCCGGGCGCCGCCATTTGCCCGGGGACGGTGGCCTCCGGTGCCTGCCCCGGGCGCCGCCATTTGGCCCCCGGGACCGTGCCCCCCGGTGGGGCCCCGGGCACCGCCATTTGGCCCCCAGGACCGTGCCCCCCGGGCATGTCCCGGGCGCCGCCCTTTGCCCGGGGACGGTGGCATCCGGTGCCTGCCCCGGGCGCCGCCATTTGACCCCCGGGACCGTGCCCCCCGGGCATGTCCCGGGCGCCGCCATTGGCCCGGGGACAGGGGCCTCCGGTGCCTGCCCCGGGCGCCGCCATTTGGCCCCCGGGACCGTGCCCCCCGGGCATGTCCCGGGCGCCGCCATTTGCCCAGGGACAGTGGCCTCCGGTGCCTGCCCCGGGCGCCGCCTTTTAGGTTCCCGGGATCCTGCTCTCCGGAAGGGGTCCCGGACGTCATCGCCCTCCTAAGAGGTAAAACCCCTGTTTGTTTATCACGTGCAGGTCACGCGAGGGACGCCTCGGGAATCAGCGACCACCTGTCAAGCATCCAAGACGTTTGACCGGGAGAAGGACGGTCCTACCCTTCAATCCGACGGTGGCTTCCGGGGTAGTTTAGGTTTTTTTGCTTCTTTTTGGGGCTATAAATAGCCCTTGTACCCCTCTGTTGTAAAGGATCAGTTCATTATTATTTGGAATAGCTAATCTCACAGACGTGCTCCGGAAGCCTCTCCCCCGGAGAGAGCCTCCCCAGCCGACTCCGGTCGGGAGTGCGTCGACAGGACTAGGGCCCCCACTGGGACCCGAACCTGTATAAATCCTCGTGTCTTTTCTTGTGTTTATCCGGCGGGGGAGGACCGGTCGCCCGGTCAACCCGCGCTGCGTAATCTCCGCTAGGATCGTCTTCAAAACCTGCCGGGGTATTCTTAATACCACGACAATTGTACTATCCAGTTACTACCCATGGCATACCCCTGTCCGGGGGTACGGAGTATTCGAATGTTTTTTGACACTCTATAGAAGGGCACCGCTTTACCCACATGAGTCCATCAATCTTCCCAGTCAGGCCAATTACACGCACATTATTGCATGCGACTAGATTGAGGAGACAAGGCTTTCAATAACATTGTATTAATTATATCCCTGCCCGACAATTAGATCGCAGTGGTCGTTCTTGTGGTTGTGAGGTACCCTCAATGAGAAGTACCCTCGCACCCAGCATTCATGGTACCCAAGGTCAGAGTAACCACACGAACTCTCCCCTCACATCTCCCCCTCGCCCATTCAAGCCATAAGTTTAGGCGACTAAACTTATTAAAATCCATCCAAACATCTCAAGTTTGGAGACTAAATGAGAACAACCACCATGCAGGGATAAAATCGATACGCAGTAGTTTACTGGCAGAGTTCAATTACTTGATCATGTGGTTGGCATGTTAATATGCCCATGGTCGTTTAGCTTAATTGGTTATATCCTTATTTATTAGGGTGAGGTACTCAACCACTATCCCTCTTAAGCAAAAATTCACCCACCAACCATACCATCCTCACCACCAATATTCATTGGTTTTCAAATAAACATCATTATTTAAAATACTTTTAGGGCCCAGTAAGGATGTTCCACCCAAGGTGGCTCGGATCCTTTTTCCTTATTGCCTCAACCGATCAGCAAGGAAATTCCACTCACGGTGGCTCGAATCCTTGCTCTCTCAATCGATCTGGTTTACTTAATAAAAATCCTACCATCAACTACTTGTGATTAATTATTTTAATGCATGTACTTATACTTTATCAAAACAACATATATATATAAGCCTTTGTAATATATAGGTTGAATATGATCAAGAAATAGGGACTTGCCTTGCTTTTCGGGAAATCCAGTTGAAGGAGCTATCAGGGTAGTGACGCTCTTATGCTCGCCTCACTTGGTATCTATTTCGAAGTCAATCAATAAGCAAAAAAAAATAATAGTTAGTATATTTGTTTATATAAATATATATTTATGATTGATAGGTTTTAAGTAGTTGAATGCTGAGATAAGATTGAAAGAATGGTTGAAAGGTGATCGATAGGTTTGGTTCAAGTTGGATTGACTCAGAAAAAGACGAAAACTTTATCTGGTGTTTGGATGGACGATCATATTATGTATATGTAGGGTTGAAGGAAAATCAGACAAGGTGACGCAAACGGATTTCCGATCTGAGATTCCTAAGGCTATGAACGACATAATTAAGCATGTCGATGAGAATGACATTGGACATAGGCTGACAAGGCTTAGGTTGGCTTTTTAGTGCTTTCATCGAGGCTTGAATACTAAAACATAACTAGCGCTCTGGTTGGATGGTCGAAATACTAGGGTGCAGTCAAATTCTAGATCAGACACGAACACGGCGACGTTCGGACATCGACGGACGACATTCGTTTGGGACGACAAAACTAGAAATAGGTCGAGACGGGGTTTTCTCACGATACGACAGTTGAAGAAAATGTAGAAAATAGGATTAAGAACTTGGTTGACAATTTGGATTTTGATTTGCATGCATAGAATGGCTGAACAAGGTGAATGCCACTGGTTGACACTGGTTTGGCATGAACTGACAAAGGCTGACATTAAATTTGGAGTGGTCGACGGATGGCTGGGATTTAGGAGGTGGTCGTCTACTCGCGTGAGATCTCAATAGCTACGCCAACTTTGTCTGGGAGCTAGGCGAGGTTGTCAGAAACTTAACCAAGGTGGTTTAGACCACTGGGGCACATGGACGACGGTAAACAGCGACGAGGAAGTAAGGTGGCGACACGGCGAAGCTAGACTTCTAGACAAGTTCTTGGTATTAGGTTTGAAGGCGTTTTTGTGTGGTACCAGAGAGCGATGTAGTGAGGTAGTATACTCAGAGGATTAAGGCAGGTGTCTTGGACATGGTGGTGTCATCGAGAACGGCCGACGGCGACGGCGTGGCACGGTGGCAGCACGCCTAAGTCACGGTAAAAGGTAATTTTGCCATCGGGGATTTGGTGTGAGGCTCTGGTTCATCTAGAAGTTGTAATTCACTATTCCTCACGAGTTTTAACTAATGATTTGGTTGGCGGCGAAGCAATAGCGGCCGGCGACAAGTCTCGCGGCGACTGAATTGGTAAAACAAAGTACTTACTGTTGCTAGATTGATTTGGACAATAAAATGAAAAGAGGATGCTACAAGGAGGGTTACCTAGGTCTCAATTCGGTGTAGACGCGTTGGATCGAAGATTGGCGGCGCCGGCGAGGTCATTGGCGACTCGGCCATGGAAAAAGGATCCCAATTTGGGCACTTTGTGCATGAAGCTTCTCAACCCAATTAAGTTGTCATGGGGCAAGAGGGAAACAAGGGAGACTTGGCGCTGCATTCAATTTCGATAGTGGTCGACGACAGCGAGCTGTCGACGGTGGCACGACGTCATGGAACAGGACATGATCGAATTCTCTAAAAGGTTGAGTTTCTCAAAGATTCTTTTGAAGAGAATTGTTTCTAGGCTCGGGATGGTTACTTTGTTATACTGGCTTGACTAGATTTGAGGGCTAGGGAAGAGTCCGATGACGGGAACAAGGGCGGCGGCTAGTGGCAACAAAAATCAAAAATTCCGGTGCCTCAGTTCATCGGAACTTACATGGATGCTCGAAGTGGCAGAGGGAAGTGAGAGGAGAAGAAATCTCACCTTGGGGAGTCGACTGGAGGTGTGGTGGCTCATGGTGGCTTTGTTTTCTTCACGCGGCCGAGGAAGAAGAAGAAGAAGATGATGACCAGGGAGAAGAAAAGGAACAGGAACAAGGATTGTGTGTGTTGTTGTTGCTGGGCTGAGAAGAAAGAAATATTATATATAATCCAAGTTGCTGCTGCGAAGAAGGATGTGGATGATGCGCAGTGAAGCAGCTGCTGGCTGGAGGAGGAAGGCAGATGGAAGTTTTGTTGTTACTGTTGACTTGAGGAAGCATGTGTGTATGTGTTGGTTGGCTTCATGGTTAAGCAAGAGTTGGGTATGTGAATCTTCTTCTCACTCATTCATCTGTACTATGGTATAAATATGCATTTAGACAAAAGAGAAGTAGGAGGTGGCTTGATGAGAGACTGAAGAAAGATCAAGAGAAGAAGGCAAGGATCATCTGAAGGGTTCAATCTGAACTTGGCACAAAAGGGAAACTTGTATTGAATAGTGAAAGGAACACGACAGCTCAATTAGATTTAGATTTGGAGGTGGATTGGAGAACTTAGCCATTTCTGGTCTTCGAGAGCTGGAAAGGACTGATTCGTGATACAATCTGGACTGAACTATGAAAAGTGATCAAATGAACTTATTTGGCTGAGAAGTTTTAGGATTGGTATGCAAGTATATTAAGGTTTAAGATTTTAGAGAAATCTAAGAGGAAGCTATTCTGGAACTAGTTGAACTGAAATCTGAAAAGATTAAGTAGGATAATTAGGAATTCTTGTTTTCGAAAACAGAACTAGAGTTTAGTTTCTGGGGTTAAAACAAAAGAAAATCATTTACGATTAGGTTTTAAATTTTTTTTTTGGCTCTATTTTTGGATGTTACAAAAATGACATTGCCCTTGTCATCAAAGCCAAGGGCGAATTTATCTCCAAGACTATCGAAATCTAAATCAAAGACATTTTCCTCACCGTAACAAGGAGACAACCCCATCATCGTCCCTGCAGTCGGTGCCAGTTGTCGACGATTAAGAGATCTGATCGTCAATCTTACGGAAATGAACAAAGAGTGTCGGAACGATGAGAAGGGATACAGAGAATTTTTATACAAGTTCAGACCCACAAAGATGAATAATAATCCTACATCATGTGTGATTGTACTCACAAAAATTGAATATATATTATATATGTTATGTGTTGTCTATCTGCTATCTTCTCTTGTCTCACATTCACAAAAAAAATGCGGTATTTATATACATGGAAACTGCTTAGCTTGAGGCAGTTACTTCCGACTACCTCCACTACTCACAGTTGTCATAATGGTTCTTGAGGATCGTGCTTTAAACTATCTGATACGAAACGACGCGGCTTGACCAAATAGACCTCCAACCAAGACTAGTGGGCTTTTGACCAGTTTTGTGGTTTTTTGATTGAGGTCAAAGAGGTCTTGCATTGATTGGTCGTGATCAGCTGGTCGTGGTCACTCGCAGAGTGTTTGTGGATATTTGTTCGATCATATCCTAGTCGATTAGGCTTGAACAAGATAGATTATAGTTTTTTATGACTTGATTAATTCTAGATGATTAATCGCCATCAAATCTCATGTTTCTCTTAACTTAATCCAAAACTGTCTTTCTACATCTAACAACACAACAAATCAGACAACTAAACACAATCTACATCAAAAAAATTCCCGTACATATGTAGACTATGGTCCATGCACCACAGGTAAGATAGTGACTGCACGTGATTCGCGTTGGCTGTGGTTCACGTGAAGCTGATGCTGACTTCCTGTGGCAGCATCCAATCAGTGGTTCAAGCACGTGATCGTTTGTCTTTCCCTCAAAGTGTACCATTGCTTTTCACGGCTTTACCCTAAAAAATTGCTCACCTTAGAAATATACATTTCCATGTCCTTCATTAATATAAAGCGCATGCATGTACCGCTAAATGGTGAATTCTCTCTGCGTGTATCACATTTGCATGTTAACTACTATCTCAACTGTAACGGTCTTGCAAGAAATTCTTTTTTAATAATTTATTAAAAAATTAATTTCAAAAATAACTTGTTAAAAAATATTTGTAAAATAGGCCTTA
Organism: Pharus latifolius; assembly: GCA_019359835.1. Classification (NCBI taxonomy): domain Eukaryota; kingdom Viridiplantae; phylum Streptophyta; class Magnoliopsida; order Poales; family Poaceae; genus Pharus; species Pharus latifolius. Next base: position 2,286,911 of record CM033319.1, read on the forward strand.
AGTAATTAACCCCAATCAGCAACTGATTTCAGTAGCTAGACTGAAGGCCAATTTTACAATTTTTTTTCTACCAATTTATTTTTGAAATTAATTTTTTTTATAATAGGCTATTTAAAAAAATTTGCATGCAAGTGATTTTCTGTATGCCTATGTGTCACATAGGGGTGAAAACATATCAAATTCATATCAGATATTGGTCAAACCACATCTGCATTTATTTTTAAGTCAAATTCCAATTCGAATTTGGATATGCTCAGATTCAGATTCATATTGGGTACATATGGATACTGATTCGATTCGGATTATTTTTAATTCTGATCAGATTTCAAATTCTATTGGATACTACTAATATTCTTTTGATTTCATTATTTTATTTGTATAAAATTTAAAATTAACTCATTTTAAATCAAGAAATAACATATTTAAATGAATTTCTATGATAATTCTATTATTCATATAAGAATTTGATCACAAAGTTGCTATGCCGCAAATATATAAGTATATCATTTTATCGGATTTTATCATATTCGAATATAGATATAGATATTTTTTGTTAGATTCTTATACGGATCTAGATAGAGAAAAAAATGTTATTCGGTGTAACATTTTTTACCATATATGCATGTTGTCGAATTCGACAATCAAATAATTCAAATATTTATTTGTATTTACCAAGGTTCCAGAAATCATTAGTCGGTCGGTGGGCAGGGGACTAGAAATTAATCGGGGATTAATCGGAATTAATCGGTGGACACTAATCGGCAGACTTGAATTGTAGTCCATAAGAAATTAAAGCAAGATAGCAAGCATCAAGCATCAAGCATCAAGCATAATAATAATTAAAGTAAGGTAGCAAGTATCAATTTTCATCCTATTATTCATAATTCTTTGTTGGAACCACTTCATCTTGGTCCGATTCAAAATCAACATCCTCATCATTGCCCTCCTCTTCGGATTTGGAATCGGACTTGAAATCATCTTCGTGAAATTCTCTCATTTTTGTACTCCTACGGGGTTGCACAGCTAGAAAAATATCGATATTCTTCGTCTTGCTTCTCTGTTTTTTGCTAAACAATCTTGCATTGAATTGAACATAGACAAGATTGCTTGCACGTTGAGCATCTAGCCTATTTCTTCTCTTAGTATGCACCTACATTACATGTTGCAAAGTGAATTAAATTATATAACATTGACCGATTAATAGGCCGATTTTGACCGATTAATGGGCCAATTTTGACCTATTTTGACCGACTAATCAGTTTGATCGATTAATGGGCCGATTTGGGCATAATCCAATCGACAGCCTGGCGACTGTCGATTTTTAGAATACTGGTATTTACCGTTGTCGAATATGATCATCACCGCCGTCCACGTGACAAACATCCAGTTGTTGAACATGATCATCACCACCGTCTGTGTGACAAACATCCAGCTGTTGAACATGATCATCGCCATCGTCCACATGGAGAACATCCAGCGTGCTCAAATCGTCACACAAAGGGCCGCTCATCGCTGCACACGTGGTGAGGATCAGGCTAAATTAGAGCTACCAAGACCCTGACATCGCAGCCTCACTTGTCAGCAAGGATAGTAGTTTTTAGCCCACGATCGTTCTGCACATAAGGCACTAAAACCACTACCCTCGGATTTGCTATCCGAATGGTAATCGTCCGGCGGTTACTTGGCGATATTTTAGGGGATTTGATTCATCGATCGAATGCTTTAAGTAGAGAAAATCAAGACGGCAATGGGGCGGATCCAGCACGAACAAACAAAGAAGTTAGATAAACACTTCATATTAGTGCGAGAAAATAGGACTTGTCTGCTCCAGCACTCAAGCTGCACAATTCCAATGCTTGGAAAAGGACCGGCTTCTTTTCCAACACTTGGTTATCCCTGTAATCCCTTTTACAGTATAGTCTCGGTGATCCTGAACATTTTGGCTCCTCCGTAGAGCTTCAGGATAATACCCCAGAATGTAGGAAAGGATTTGTTCCACTCAAACTTGTAAAAATCGCTTTGCGCCATTGTTTTTCTTCACTTAGATTAGTGCACATGTGTTCTATCTCATAACAAACAAATCTACTTACCAGGACAATCCCTCGAAAACCCCTAATTTCACGAACGCCTAAGCATGGTGGAAGGGTCTTTGATCAAGTCTGTTTTGACTTGAAGACCCATGTTTTATTATCAGATCTTTGTAGAACACGTATAACTGTGAATAGAGAGAAGGGTTTTAAAGTCAGAATGGTGCTGATAAATGCTTTTTTTTTCCATACATGTTTCATGCGTATGAGAAGAAGTGAAGAACACATATATCATAACATGTGGCTCTAAATAAACTGATGACCAACTCACCCATCCAAGAAACCATGTATATGATGTTTGTGGGAACGCTCAATACCAACCTCCATCACTATATACATACATACATGCTGACATCGGTATTGAAGCATCTCATCCTTCCTACTCTCTCAACTCTGAACTTGAACCTAAAAGGCTTATAGTAGTACTCGACACGTTGCTTAATGGCAATCTCATGCCCCAACCTCCCCCTAAACCTTCGGTCCCTCCCAGCAAGCCTTGTCACGACCGCGGCGCCTCCTCGCCGGTCGTTCACGTCTCTCAACAACACCCACAGACAGCACCGTCCTTCTCATGTTGTTGCCTCGGGGAAGACAAGCGACTCGCTCAACTCCGTCGTCGGGCAGCTAGAGCGCAGCGCGCAGACGGAGACGTCCGGCGGCCAAGACGAGCAGCTGGCCGGTCGGTGGCGGGAGTTCCACGGCAGAAACGATTGGGCCGGACTGCTCGACCCAATGGACCCGTTGCTGCGAAGGGAGCTCATCCGCTACGGTGAGTTCGCGCAGGCTTGCTACGACGCTTTTGACCACGACTGCTTTTCCCGCTACTGCGGCAGCTGCAAGTACCCTTGCAGCACCATGCTCCACGACCTCGACTTGGGCTGCGCCTGCGGCTACGAGGTCTCCCGTTTCCTCTACGCCACCTCCAACGTTAAGTTCCCAAACTTCTCGCACCAGAAGCTAACTCCCGCGGACAAGCTGTTGTGGAGCGAGAATGCCACTTTCATCGGGTTCGTCGCCGTGTCCACCGACAAGGAGACAGCGCGCATCGGCCGCCGCGACATCGCCATCGCATGGCGGGGCACGGTGACCCGCCTCGAGTGGGTGGCCGACCTGAGGTCGGCACAGAAGCCGCTGAGCTCTCAGGGGATACCGTGCCCGGACCCGAAAGTCGGGGTGGAGATCGGGTTTGCCGAGCTCTACACCGGGAAAGACGAGACGTGCCGGCTGTGCAAGTATTCTGCGCGCGAGCAGGTGCTCTGCGAGGTGCGGAAGCTGGTCAAACTTTACACAAGCAAGGGTGAGGAGGTGAGCGTCACGGTCACCGGCCACAGCCTCGGCGGCGCGCTTGCCTTACTGAGCGCGTTCGACATTGCCGAAACCGGCGTGAACGTCTCAGGCGGGAAGGTATGTATAACAACTAATGTATATGCAGCACTTCATGTTTAGAATTGCAAATGTAAAAGAATTTTTTTCCACAATGGCTTTGCAGAAATCGCCCATGTGCGTGTTCACGTTCTCGGGGCCACGGGTGGGGAACCCCAGGTTCAAGGAGCGGTTCGAGCGGGAGCTAGGTGTCAAGGCGCTGCGCGTCGTGAACCTGCACGACGCCGTGCCCAAGGTGCCTGGCGTCTTCTTCAACGAGAGTTTGCCGGAGTTCGCGCAGCGTCTCGTGGACGACGTGGGCATCGCCCACGTCTACACGCACGTCGGCGTGGAGCTCGCGCTCGACCACAAGCACTCGCCCTTCCTCAAGGACACCATGGACGCCGCCTGCTTCCACAACCTTGAGGCCCACCTCCACCTCCTCGACGGGTACCAGGGGAGAGGGCGAGGGTTCGAGCCGGGCGGGAGGGACCCGGCGCTGGTGAACAAGGACTGCGACTTCCTGAGGGACGAGCACATGGTGCCCCCGGGGTGGCAACAGGAGCGGAACAAGGGAATGGTCAGGACGGAGGACGGCCGGTGGGTACTTGCGGAGTATCAAAGGCACATCGAAGATCACCCCGAGGACACCGACTACCACCTCCAGCAGATCGGGCTCACCGCCTGACAGGGGCAATGTCAGCGTGCATATTAAACGCTCCAAATTATACGAGCCGTGGAAAGTGATGGCCATGTATACTACAGTCAGATCTGCTACCTACTTCCTCGGCCGCGAGCCGGCCCACGAGGCACATGATGCCTTCTTGCCCCAATTTGTTATAATAATAAACCGCAAGGCACATTTTGAGGTGGACATCATTTGTTTGGATCATTCACTATACATGGTTAAGTTACTAATAGTCAAAAACTTAACCTAAAAGTGGAATTTTTTTTCCGAATAATTCACGACTGAAAGCAGTCGAAGAGGTCGTGACCAGCTGGGCCTCAAGATTTTTCTGTTATATATTATTATCATATTTACTAGTACTTGAAGAAATTTATTTATGCAGCCGAAACCACAAAATAAATTTATATTGGTGAGACTGGGATTTGAACCTAGGTCACAGGTGTGGGAGTGTTAGCCTGTAATTAATTGGGCTATATTTGTTTTGTGTTATGTAATACACTTGCACATAGTAGTATTTCAAGAATTGCAGTGAAATGAGTCAAACTTTTATTTGTGTTTGTTGTTTTTTTTTGGGAAGAGCAAGCATGAGAGTTGTTGTTGTGTGTTATGTATATACATATGCTCTTTATGTGTTGCAACGCTTGTGCTATAATTTTTTGTCGGTCTCAAGTTTTTAGATGTACTATTGTGCTTAAGGTACATTTTGTCCCTTATTTCAGGAACATATCTAAATGAAGCCTTATATAAAAACTATTTGATAAATTCACATAGAGTCTTAAACTCATTGCCCTGTCCATGAAAATATTTTTTTTTTGAGACGTCTGGTTGATATAGGCCTGTTGCCCTCAACTTCGGTTAATTTTTGTTATGCCTTATGAAGTAATTAACTTAATTTTTATGATGGAATTATGAAGACATGTTTTGTTAGTGTAAAATTAAAATTTGTTTTATGATTATAACGTTTTTATAGGGATCTAATTGATGTGAACAAATTAGAAGATTATTCTTTGTGCGTTCAACTGCTTTGTCGTCTTATGGTACTGCCAATACTTGTTAAAAAAATAGAAATGTGAGCACTTGCAAAGCAAAAATGAGACGTGGGGGGGAGTTTCTAAGAATTATATTTCTGGGATACTCTTACTAAATAGAAAGAGAACAAACCAAATCCGTCAGCCACGTTCGAACCCCTAACCCTAAAAAACAAACAAAATCTGTCTACCGCGTTCGAACCTGCAATCCCAAAATATAACAAAACCCTACATGAAACTATTGCCTCCTCCCCCTCCCCCTCTTTGGCTGGTGCTGATACTCGGATGGTGTGTAGCGAGAGGGGGCATGACGATCCCTAGTGCGTCGTGTTTGCACAGGCGGTGTCTGTGCGGATGGTGGAGCCTGCGAATGCTGAGTCGGCTGTGTAGGAGGTGGAGCATCAGCATGGTACAAAGCCTGCGTAGGATGATGCTGTGACTGGATAGGAAACTGGTACCACGCAGGAGTTGGCAAGTCGTGACCCAACCCATGGTCCAATGCAACCATGTGCGCAGTAATGTCGACCTCCTCGTCCGAAGAGTCCACATCATGACTGACATGTGGTTGTGGAGGTGGAGGGCGCGACGAAGAAGGGCGATCCACCGGTGGCATATGCGGGGCAGAAGGACGAGGCGGTGACGGTGATGATGGAGGCGGCAGCAGCACTCCGAAATCAACAAGAATCCCATCCATCCGCCGCCGGGCATCCGCACAAAATGCCTGCATCTCTGCTCTACTCACGTCCTGACCATCACGCAACCGGACCTCCATGTCACCTAGATCAGCAGAGATGGCTCCAATGGTGTCGAGCTACAGACACGATGCACATGCAATTATGGAATGATGATAATTGCGAAGGTGTTTAAGTTATGGGGAGGTAAAGTACTTACAGATGAGTGAACCCGCGGTGCAAGGCGTCGGTCGAAGCGCTCGTCGATGGTCGAAGGACGGATGGGCTCCGCACTCGCCACTGGTAGACCACCCGTCAGTCTATACAACGTGCGAGGTCGGTACCACGCCAGGTACGAAGAGTGGATGTTGTGGCAGTAAGGTCTGTCCTCTTCAACCGTCCGAGTGTGGGCATGATCCATCCACTCCTGCACATAGGGCTGCTGCCTAACGATGAAATCGTCCCTATATCGACCCTTCCTCGATTGCCTGTGGATAAAAAAATGTTTAGTTAGAATAGATGTCTAAGTTATATAAAAAATAATTCATAAGTGGCATATACATACTCGTGAACACTATGTCTGATCTGTCGAGGAGGCGGCACAGGAACATCCTGTCGTAGGCCGAACTGGCGCATAACTCGCTCAGGTGAGTACCCCTCAACCATGTGTGAGAAGACAAGAAGCACCTGGGTACGCCAATAAGCAGCATCCTGCGTGCATAGAGATGAAAGGCCTGCTGAGGCGATGTCCTGGATGTGCTGCTCTGTCCACGGACGCCAGATGACGTTATCATCGAGTAGCAAATCAAAGCTCATGGCGTATGAACTGTAGCAGAGGTGTGTCTGATCCGTGGCCCAGCGCAAACCCAACCTAGCCCACCTCCATCCCATCACCGGGCCGTCTCGGATATCATGGCCTAACGCGAACTGATCCCGCGGCACCAGTGGTCGCCCGACCGGGAAGTGCTCGTACGACCAAATCTGTAGGAGTATAGCACACCCTGCGAATATAGAATGCGGCTGGTCTCTGCTCGTGGCATCACACAATCCCCTATATGTGTGGCACAACACGGCCGATCCGAAACTGAACTGCGGCACCTGCCCTAGGTCGGAGTCCGCAATAAGTCTGGCAAGCTGAACGAACTGGCGCTCGCAGATGTCTCCGTGGGTGCCAGGGAACAGCAGCCACCCAAATAAGTATAGTAAGTACGCCTCAAGGTGACGGCGGAATACCTCCTCAGGAGCGCCCACCAGGAATGCGGCATCTCGAACAGCGCGGAGGTATGCCTGGGGAACTCCTGCCGTCTGCGCGAACCCTCTTGCTGGCCCAATCCCCTAAAAGCGCTGCAAGAAATCCAGACGCCATGCAGCTCGGTCTATCGCAGTGGGAACATATATCTCTCCTCTGATGGGCAAGCCGAGCAGCATACTAACGTTCTCCAGTGTCACAGTCAGCTCTCCAAAACTGAAGTGAAAAGTGTGTGTCTCTAGCCTCCAGCGGTCCACAAGCGCACTGATCAGAGATCGGTCGAAAGGAAATCGCTGTGCCCGATCGACCATACGAGCGAACGGAAGTAATCCTGCCTCAAGTAAGTGAGGTGCGAACCGCTCATCCAAAACCCACATCTCCCGCGGTGCCCTCGTGTACAGCGCGGGCAAAACGGTGCCCTGTACTAGACGACCAGCACGGTGCCGCTGCTGATGGTGCGGTGCAATCAACTCAGGAAGCTCCTGGTCGTCGGCCATACCTGTGGTTATCATGTATTGTCCAATTAGATGCATTTCCAACATTAGAAATAATATACATTCACTTACAAAAGGTAAACATAGAGTATGTAACACATTACAAGAGTACAAAAAGGTACACATAGAGAATGTAACACATTACATTAATGATTTACATTCAAACATTACATTGAAACTGTGAGGGACCCACCCGCTGCAGTGGGCCCCAGGTATGGCCGTCAAGCCTTAATACACATCGATATACAAAGGCCAACAAGGCCAACTACTAGATTTTATGAAAGTAGTTTTATCTGGTCTCCAAGACCATCCCACAGGCAAAAACTCGAGTGCAACACGTAACCCTTCTAAACTCCGGGTGATCCTGCTTCGCTCATCTCTTGTTTCTCTTCAACTGTATTTTCGTTATTAAGCAAGGGTGAGTACAAAGTACTCAGCAAGTCTCTATATAAGAATTTATCCAATGCATAATAGGCTATGTCTACTTTAACAGTCTATATGGTACAGAATAGTAAATTTCACAAACACATTTCCAAAGCGAATTTAAATACAATTGATTAGCAAAATGACGGTAGAAAACATGTGCTACGCTTGTGTGTACTTTAACAGTCTTGGTCCTACGCTTGTGTGTATGATTTTGTGATTTTGTGATGTCTATGACTGAGATTGTGCTGCTGGAGGTATGTATCTCATGTGGCAATGATGGTCTGAAGGTTTCAGGTGTTTAAGGGATGATTCCTGATCTCTGATGCATAGGCTACTAATGCTGTACTATCTTCTAATCAGTTCTTGTATGAATAAACATAATCCCTAATAAATGGGAGTTTGGGGTCCAATGGTTACCTTGCTGTAGCCGTGGTTTATTGGCTGCTACTGTGTATGTGGTTATATATATTGTTGGGTTTTAGGAAATAGGAAAGGACTGATTTGCGATGAAATCTGGACTGAATCACGAAAAGTGGTCAAATGGACTTATTTGGCTGAGAAGTTTTAGGACTGGTATGCAAGCACATTAAGATTTAGGATTCCAGAGAAATCCAGAAGAAATCTACTCTGGAATCATCTGAACTGAAGGCTGAAATATTAAGTAGGGTAGTTAGGGTATTTTAGTATTCTGGTTTTCGAAAACAAAATTAAGTTGAGTTTCTGGGTCTTAGGAACTGAATTTGATCTCGACGCTGAAGACAAATCTGTATAGGATAGGTAGGAGATCCTATATGTTCAGTCTGATTGCAGTTCTGAGCTATCTGGGGAAATTAGGCTAATTGTGGGCCTGGAAGGACTGAACTGCAGTTAAGAAAATTAGGAGACTGGACCTGTTTATAAATGTTTTGAAATGAACTTAATAACCTAGTTTTTGGATATTACAGAAACATAGAGTATGTAACACATTACAGAAGTGATAAAACTTTACTTGGGTGGAATAATATTACATAAGTGCTTCAGTTTGTCGATGCTGTGGACGTCCCTGCCACTTGCGGGCATTGGTTTCTCCGGTGACCAGGCTGCCTGCAAATCGTGCATCTACGGAGTCCTTCTTCACGCTCGGCTACATCCATATCATTGTGTATCCGCCTCGTTCGACGTCGGCCCGCATGGCCGATACGAAGCTTCTTGTCCGGGATCCACGTGACGCCATCTTCATGCGATATCTCCTGATAGTCGCCTATCACAGCAAATCCGTGGAAGACACCATCCCAAGTCTTAGACAGGTTTTGCAGACTATAATATTTAGAGATGTATTGCGTCGGAGTGATTCCCGGAACTGCGCAGGCAGCGATGACATGAGAGCAAGGAATGTGCAGCAGCTGCGGCTTCCTACATGTACATTCGACATGTGTATTTGTAATTCTGCACTCGTGGACCCGTCTGGCTCTCAAGGTGCCTTGAACGAATTTGTGTCGTAACCGGACCTCATAGTTTCCATTCAGCCGGCTTAGGATGGACACCTCGTGTGACAATGACTTTCTCGTCCGAAATTCAAGGTAGTCGTTAATTTTCTTGGGCCAATGCACTAAAGGGTCGCGCACAAGTATTGCTGCAGCGGAACTCCGACTGTCATAGTAGGCTATTGTGCGGTAAAATGTCATCTCAACAATGGCGGTAACAGGTAGGCATCGCACACCTTTCAGGACAAAATTGTACACTTCGGCAAGATTTGTTGTCATAATGCCATACCGTGCCCCATCTGTGTCGTGCAGTAATGACCACTTCTCCACTGGTTTCGGCTGGATCCATTGACTGAAACTTGGTGGCCTCCTATTGTTTCCCTCAGTGCTCACGTCCTCAGTCTCGGCTCTGCCCTGCTCGTGGTTCAACTTCAAAGTACTCTCGTCCAGTGATTTCCATATTGCTGTGAACTTGGACTGTTGATTCTGTCTGGCAAGTCTTTTAAACAGCTGCATCAGGCGCCTACTCTTGAAACGAGTATGAAAATTTGCGCCCAGATGCCGAGAGCACTAACGACTCTGCAAGTCATTCCAGGTTAGAGATGGATCCACTCCAGATTGCATGTATTCAATTGCACTCAGCATTCCTTTATTTCTATCGTGAATTATGCACACACGCTCCCGATCTTTCACCACCCCATTCTTCAGTAACCCCAAAAACCACAACCAGCTGCTATAGTTCTCCCCCTCGACTACTGCATATGCTACGGGGAGAAGCTGGTCATTTGCATCAGTTCCCACAGCAGTCAGCAGTGTCCCCTGATACTTCCCAGTCAAGAATGTTCCGTCGATGCAAAGAACGGGCCTCATGTACGTAAAAGATGCAACACACTGCTGGAATGCCCAGAAAAATCTGCGCAATACCATGCACTCTGGTACGACAATACCATCTGAACCGATAGCCGGTGTATCAACGATTTCGGTAATTGTGCCTGGATTTGCTTGACATATATGCCGAAAGAGCCTTGGTACGAAGTTATATGCCTCTACATATGTCCCGAAAAGCTCTTCAAGCGCCTTTTGTTTCGCCCTCCATGCCTTTCCGTAATTGATCTCGTAGTCGTACTTTTCGGCGACGTGTACAATAATCACTTTCGGTGCCATTGCTGTATTTTCTTTTACGATGGATAGTATCATACTGGCAACAAAACCGGAGCTTATATTTCGATGCTGCTGCAACATGCCCTCCGCCAGACATCTGTGCTCCACAACTCTAGTCACCTGAAAGAAAGGCTCATCTTGTGGCTTCGTCACACGTACATACCATGGGCAGTTATCAACCAGGCACTTCACAGTCCACAAGCTCGGATTTGATTTAACAACTCGGAATGGTCTATTTAGTGCAACAGCCCATGTAGTGATGGCTTTTTTCGCATCGTTTTTCGTCCGAAACAACTGTCTAAGCTGGACGGTTGCTTCATTGAAAGACCATTGCGAATTTAGATCTCCAGGGACCACAGCTGACATCAAAGATGATGGATCATTCCATTCATTTATAGGATCATGCTGTCCTCTGGGTTCCGCGGGAGACTCGTACATATCTGACGGATCGGTGTACTCCTCCTCGTTGAAATTCGCCTCTATTTCGGGCAGTTCATCACCTGCGTCCGCTTGATGGTCACCAAACAGATTTATCGGCGGGCCTCTTTCAGTTGGCATAGCTGCACTGCCACTGCCACTGCCACTGGCAGTATTGAGATTACCAATGTAACTTGGTCCTCCAATGGAATGACTACCTTCCGAACTATCTACGCTTACAACTTCTGTGTAAAGTATAAAGACTTTGATACCATTGTCTGGATTTGTCACCAGACGTGCAAACGAGCCCCACGATTTGTCGCCTTTAAGTCTCTTGAGTACCCATTTCTTTCCCTCCGGCAGCAGGCCCTCAACCCTTACAGTATCCCTCGCAGGATTCAGTTACAACAAACTGATTATCCACATCTTCAAGTCATTGAAACACATTAACTGTGGTTGTGACATTTCACCATATACATGGAAACACGCACTCAGATCATCACCGTCTGCTCCATTACGAATTAAACCATCACCATAATAAACAGAAACCGTTGTGGGGTGCTCCATAACCTAATTACATTTACTTTCCGTATCAGGTCAAAACAGGACAATATATTTTTTTGCCTAAAACCACACAATTTCATAACTATGGTTTTCACATACTATGATTTTCAAGTACTGTGTATCCAAAAAGGTCCTAAGTTAATAATCAATGTAAATAATTCAATATCTATTTCTTATTTTAGTACAATTGAATACTAAATAATCAATATAAAAAACATGTTTATTACAGTTGATTGATAAACAATACAACTGATCAATAAAAATACTAAAGGGACTTCATCTTTTTTTAATTGGATATAACATGTTTCAGTGTGTGCATATATATAAACTAGGTAGTGAGTTCACATAATATATGCATATGTAATTGAAATGCACAGTATAAAAGGTTTTGCATTCACATGGAAGTCTTGAATGAATTAACATGTACTAGCAAATAATAGAACCTTGGACAGCTTTATATATCCGCTACCTGATGCTTATGCATCATTCGATTGATATGCATTCCAGTACAACAAGGTGGTGGTTTTCAATGAATCTAGCCTATTTATGCAATGAACCTGGCCTATTTTATGTACTGTCATGAATATACCCGGCAATTTGGTCAGAACTTTTAGAATTTAGTATATTTGGTTTATGTCTAATTATCTACTCTTTTTCGTTGTAAAAGTGTTGGTGGAACTTTGGACAAATTGAGTAATGTAAATAATACTTATCCCTTCCTCCGGTTTCTGTTCATGTAAATAATACTTTGGCCAAATTGATTAGAATTGAGTAATGCAAATAATTCCATTTCAATATTAGCTACGAGTTACCGAATATGCACCTTAGTAATCGTCGAAATCCTCAGTACGTTGAAATCCGGAATACAACGATTCGCGGCGACGAAGAACGACGACGACAGGAGGAGTGACCCCTTCTCCTTCTTCTTCCCTTACTGCCCTTTTTTCTTTTCTTCCCCTGTTTTCTTTTCCTCCTTCTCCTTCTTCTTCTCCTTCTTCTTCTTCTTCTCCTCCTTCTTCTCCTTCTTCTTCTTCTTCTTTCCCTCCTCCCTGCCTTTTTTTTTTCCTCCTCCTCCTCCTCCTTCTTCTCCCAAATTTTTTTTCCCCTCTCCTCCTCCTCCTCCTCCTCCTCCTCCTCCTCCTTCTTCTTCTTCTTCCCCTCCCTGCCTTTTTTCCTCCTCCGGCCTCCTCCTTCTTCTTCTTTTTTTTTCCCCTCCCCTGCCTTCTTCCCTCACTGGCCTCTTTTTTTTTTCCTCCCCTCCTCCTCCTCCTCCTCCTCCTCCTTCTTCTTCCTCCTCCTCCTTCTTCTTCTTCTTCTTCTCACTGCCTTTTTTTTTTTCCTTTTTTCTTTCCCTTCCTCCTCCTTCTCCCCCTTCCTTCTCCTTCTCCCACTTCCTCCTCCCTCGATCAACACTGGCCGGCGACAATGACGGCGGCGAGCGGCGGCGACAATGGCGGCGGCGAGCGGCGACGAAGGACGACGACGACGGGAGGAGTGGCGCTCCGCGGCGAGGCGCAGCTCGGGTTGCTTGTCGACGGCGACAACGGCGGTGCTCCGTGGCAAGGTGGTGCTCCGTGGGGTGGCGGCGCTCCGTGGGGTGGTCGTCGACGGCGAGATCAGCCGCGGAGGAGGTGTATTTTAGGTTTAGTTTTTTTGAATTCGAGGATCCACGGAACCCGTTCGGCCTCGTTTTGTTTTTAAGTTTTCCTGCGAGTATTAAACTACTACTACGTGGAAGTGTAACATATAACAGAAAAGTCTCGAAGTCCAGCTGGTCACGGCCTCTCTCTCCCGTGCGCGTGAGCAGGGTTCGAATCCCACCCCCATTTCTATTTTAATTGTTTCAGTCGCTATCCCAGATAGCGACTGAAACCTGGAAACGGGCTGGGCCGTGTGAGACTTTCAGTCGCTATCTGGGATAGCGACTGAAAGCTGAGCTGGGCCTCGGGCCGTGCAACGCAATCAGTCGCTATCCCATATAGCGACTGAAGTTCAATCGTGGCCTGTAACACGCGACTGAAGGCCATTTTTCAAATTTTAAAAAGTTTCGGACCAGTTTCGAAATTATTTTTTTTTAATGGGTTATTCGGAAAAAAAATTGTTTAGTTGGATGTAAACTTATCTAATAAATTGGTTTATCTGGATTTCATATTATAAATTTAATAAGTTCTTTTGTACTAACTTCAATTTATTATAGCTTCTAATTCACAATAGGTATAAACTTATGACATAATTTTCAAAATAAGTTAGATGTTTGGTATTAATTTTAACTTATAAACTCATAAAATTTAAAATAAAATTGGGCCAAACAACCCTTAAACATAATGTCAAATGTGATTAGGCTTTTAGGTGTATTTTTCAGAATTATCCCCCGTTCATTACTATTTACTGAAGCAATTGTCAAGATTCATGATCATTAACTATGAGTGGTTTTATGTGAACTCGACTGCGGCTAATCCCGAGTCGAGACACCCAAAAGGCCAGTTGCATTAAGTTTAAGCCGAGTCCTATATAGTTGGACCGAGCCGTTGTTGGGCCAATCAATATAAAATGCAACTAATCTGGACAAAATAGGCCACGGGCTACCGTGTCAGAAACTCAAGCTAACCAGGCCGGACATACTGGATTTGCTCAGGCCTTACCTGAACAGAATAGAATCCTAGGCCTTCCCTCCAGCCCAAACTAAACCGAAGGCCCGGAAAGGCTCAAAAGGAGGCCTAAAAGAGTCAAATGAGGCCCAAAAAGAATACATACAGATCCAAACAGATAGAGATATCTACGAACGAGCGGAGCACCGGAGGACCGGCCACTCCCCCAGCTCCCATCACGGTGGCACCAAACATGGCGGCCTCCTCCCACCACGTCCTCCCTTTCCTCTCTCCCTCCCCGACCGCGGCCTCTTCTTCCCTCCGCATCCGCTCACACCGCCGCGCGGGCCACCTGCGGTGCGCTGCGGCGGCCGGACAAGCGGGGTTCTTCACCCGGCTCGGCCGCCTCATCAAGGAGAAGGCCAAGAGCGACGTGGACAAGCTCTTCTCTGGCTTCTCCAAGACCCGCGAGAGCCTCTCCGTCGTCGACGAGCTCCTCCTCTACTGGAACCTCGCTGACACCGACCGCGTCCTCGACGAGCTCGAAGAGGTCTCTCTCTCTCTCACACACCTAAATACTAAACTTTTACTACAATTTCTTGCTTGTTTGATGTTTTTTCTTATCTGCAGGCGCTACTGGTGTCGGACTTCGGGCCCAAGATTTCCTTTCGGATAGTGGACATCCTCCGCGAGGACATCCGTGCGGGCAAGCTCAAGTCCGGGACTGAGATAAAAGTTCGGTCTCTTAATGGTCTCATTTTAGTGGAAGTTGAGTAGTTTGGTGATTGTTTTTCTTCGTTTTGTTGTGGTGGTGATGATGCAGGAGGCGCTGAAAAGGTGCGTTCTTGAACTGCTGACGAGCAAGGGCGGTGGCACGGAGCTACAGCTCGGCTTCAGGTTCTGCCCTTTCATGGCTAGTTTTTTTGTTCCTTGGTGTTTCAAGTTTGGGTGGTTTCAGTGAGCTTGGTGATGTGATGGCAGGAAGCCAGCGGTTATTATGGTTGTGGGAGTGAATGGAGGTGGAAAGACAACTTCGCTTGGTAATTCCATTTCATTGCATTTAGCGACCCCCTTAGTTAAATGCTTTATTGTTGGGAGGTCAAATGCAGATTTTGAACCGAAAGAGGTGTTCTCAGTTGGTAGTAATCAAAACTCTAAGAAATAGTTTGTTGTCCTTCGAATGTTTATGTCATTCCCTCCGTTTCATTGTATAGCTCCATTTTAGTGGAAATGATTGATTCACAATGCAAGTCCATAGATGAAAACGCTGGTGTTTTATTGTCATTTTTTCTGTTTTACCCCTCATAATGTCGTGCGGATGCTTTTGTTATTAATGCTGTGATTTACTTTAATTAAGGGTAATATGGACTAATTTATATTTCTTTTCACTCAATTTCATAATTTCTTGGTGTGCATGCACGATGGTTTAGATTAACTCTGTTCTGTGTTCTTTGTTCAACAAGATGGTGCGATGAAGTGGTAGATTGATCTGTTTTTCCATTTACGATATTTGTAGGAAAGCTTGCTTACAGATTGAAGACTGAAGGAGTGAAGGTGAGGCTATTTTCCTGACATCACTTGGTTTATAAGCTAATTGTATCAATGAAATTATTTCGGCTTTATTTTGCTTCAACACATTCTTGTTAGAGTTAAAAATTAAGAGTAAATTGCTTCTGAGTCTCTAAATTTGTGTGGTTATACTACTTGGGTCCTTAAATTTCAAATTTAGGTTCGCGGGTTCCTAAACTTATTTGATCATTCATTTAGGTTCATCCATCAATTAAATTTAGTAAAAATGATGTATCTTCGTGATATAGCACTTCTTCTAAGAACTGACGTAGTATGTCATATCAACTTTTCTAGCATATTATTATATTATTATGTCGCCTATCATATTACATCAATTTATTTATAACATTGCACGCTAAAATGAAGACTGAAAATATCACATCATTTTGATCAAATACTTAAAATTTAGTATAAAAGTGATTATGCAAGTTCAAAAATAAAAAATATGTGGTGCTAAGACACAAAATTAATATTTGATTCCAACACATAACTAACAGAATGACAAACTTAACTAATATAGACAAGTTTATGGGTCAAATTGATTGTAGGAGACAAGTTTAGGGACGTGTCAAATTAAATTTGAAATTTATGGATCTAAATAACGCAACTGCACAAACTTAAGAGACCCGTAGTGCAATTTACTCAAAATTAAATTGTAGACAATAGAAGCTCTCTCTTTCTCTCTCTCTCTCTCTCTCTCTCTCTCTCTCTCTCTCATGCGCGCTCAGGTGCCTTCATGATGTAATGTTGTACCCCTTCTTGCCTTCTATATATGGTTCTGGATCAACCTTGGTTGCCCATTTGTAAACTGACATTTCCACTTTACTAAAATTAATAAGTTTGTGTTCCTGCTTTCAATCATAATATAGGTATTGATGGCAGCAGGTGATACATTCAGAGCAGCCGCTCGTGACCAACTAGAAGTTTGGGCTGAAAGGACTGGTTCAGAGATTGTTATCGATAATGATAAGAAGGCAAAAGCTCCATCAGGTACGAATTTCTAATCTGCCTAGTTTTATGAAATTGTTATGTTTTCCTGAGGAGCTCTACTCTTATGTTTCATCTAATTTGACTTGCTTGGTAGTTCTTTCGCAGGCAGTGAAACGCGGGAAGCGTGAAGGATATGATGTTGTTCTATGTGATACGTCTGGACGTATGCACATTGCTAGAGCAGCATATGTTTACTTCTTTACTTGTCGTTTGGGGATTTTTTTCTTTTTTGGTGCTGAAATGTTTTTTGGGGAGTTTACTATGTTTCATCAATATTTTACAGGCCTTCATACAAACTATGGTCTTATGGAAGAGTTGGTTTCTTGCAAGAAAACCATAGCTAAAGCCCTCCCTGGTGCTCCTAATGTATGCCATGTTTATATTTAAATGTTTAAATTTTCTGATGTCCAAGGCTGGCATTTCTTTTGCCAGTTATGACATATTTTCCTATTGTTGGCAATGGGTTCTTATGAGTATTCTGGTACTTTGTTCTTTGCTCATATGTTTTACTCGTTCACTAACATATGAGATCGCTGATGCCCTATAGGAGATTTTGCTGGTTCTAGATGGGACAACTGGCTTAAATATGCTACAGCAAGCGAGGGAGTTCAATGAGGTAATCACTGCACTTGTTTTACTTATTTCAGCACTAAAATTTGATTTTTTTTTTTTTTTTTTTAAGAGGATAGTGATATCTGTGAACTCTCTTGGCTTAATACCAGGTTGTTGGAATCACAGGATTCATCCTGACAAAACTAGATGGCACTGCACGGGGTGGCTGCGTGGTATGCACACTTTTTTGGCAGACAGCATGCGCCAAAATTCAACAGTACATATAGACTTAATTTTCTTGCTTGAACTGTTGCAGGTTAGCGTTGTAGATGAACTCGGAATTCCAGTAAAGTTTGTTGGGGTTGGTGAAGGGATGGAGGATCTTCAACCTTTTGATGCTGAGGCATTTGTTGCAGCCATTTTCTCTTGAATTTGGATTTGACAAAGAAGCATGCTTGCTTCCCGTGCACATCCTCAAAGTTTTTCAAAATTTTTTTTTTTTTTGGTTATTTATACGGTCTGTGGGTTTTTCCATGTAACTTATTTTTGCTAACAGCTAGAAATTAGCAAGCAAATTCTAGAACCGTCACAATTTTGTTGAACCCTTCTTTCATTTTGTTATCTGCCACCCATCCGATCAAGCCCAGACTGGAGTTATATATGGCATATATGTTTTCACTGAATTCCAAAAAGTGCTTCTGGTGAAAAGTTTCAAATAATAGGTACAATACATACTCTGAATGGCATTACGGCGTAATGTTGACATACTGATGCTGATTGTGAGAACCAGTGTGGGGATAATTCGGCACATGCCCGGCCTAGACGCAGTATGGGCCGCCTTGTGGATAATTCGGCCCGCCCAATACATATTCACCACGACCCCATCCCATGGGTATTCAGGTCCATAGCAACCGCATTCCCCACTGTCTTGAGTCCCACGCAGTTGCCTATGGGTACTTGTTTTTACCATCTTCGTCTATTCAACCCCCTTAGGAGCTAACAGAATGAGCAAATAAAAAATTTATCCCTGTTCGGTGATGCCACTTTGCATCGTTAGACCAACCGATGCCTTTCACGTCCAAGCCACCATGTACTGCGGCCGTCGGCAAGGCATGCGTCTGCACATGAGTAGTGGTGAGCAAGACTACAGCACCACCTTAGCGGTGGTGGCATCAGCTTGATGATGCGCCAGTATGAATACAGCATGGGTGGCCACCTCAGTGGTGGTGGCATCGGTCTGATCAGCGACAATAGTGGTGACGATGAGAGCACCATGCCCAAACAGTACCTCTAAACTCCTTGTGTATGTCTCCAGTTTCAATCACATCAATTGTGCCCTCACCAACAGTTAATCACCGTTTTTCCTCTATTGGACGTAATGCCCTTCTCCCATCGGAGCACCTTCCGATCACCCTCGCTGTCGATCTCTATACAAAAAATTCCCCCTAGTATTACTTGAACTTGCCCCTATAATTGCCGACGATAGCCTTGCCATTGTCTCACCGCCATTGCATCTTCTCCTTCCTCGGGCGCCGCCTCATCGCCACTAGCATGCCTCAGTCGTTCGCCGCCGGCGAACACTGCATCACCACCGCCTTGGCCCCCTTGTGCTCACATCTAGCCGCCGCTGCCTCCTCCGACAGCGCCTCGCCAAAAAACGTAGCGTGTGTGCCCACACGCACGGGCACACCAATCTATCTCTAGACCGTCCTCAACCTTCCAAAAATGGTTGTACCTCATATTGCCGCTTGCACTATTTCAATGATGATAACATAGTCACATTCCTCTGCTACCGTGGAGCGCGCCGCCACTCGCCACCACTCTGTCATCGCCGGCCCCATTACTCACCGCCGTTACCCTCCTCCGTCTTTGGCATGTAAGCCTGATGAGTCGTTCATTGCCGCCGAAAACCATATCACTGTTTCGCGTTATGTCCCCACCGTGTGCAATGTCTAGGCACGGCCACCGTCTCCATCCCGCCCCATGCGGCTTCCACTGTCGTTGTCAGCATCACCTACGTGTCACTCATGCTCAATTATGACTATTAGTGCTCTTGCCGCCGGCCATTGCTCGTCAGAGCTTACGGTAGTCCTCAAGCTGGATCAAGGCTTAAAGCCAATCATGCCAGAGCAAGCTAGTCGTGCATCCAAGTCAGTGCAAGCTGTTAACTCATTTACCGACAAAGATATATTTATTTTTTTTATAAAATTAATGATCGAATCAACATTAATTTGAAACTAAAATAACTTCTAATAGTGAGTTTTATAAAAAAAAAATAAGAATTAACGTGATACTGGTAAAAATATAACTTTTTTAATAGTAGAAACAAATAATATATATATTTTTTAAGTGGCAAGAACAAAATTCCCCTTTGTATTTTGTCTTTCACAACAGAAGTCTGCTATCTTAACAAACTTTGTTAGACAGTTATCATTGTTACATAAGAACATAACCATTCAATCTCAGGAGCGAAGCACACTGCTACTTAATTGTGGATTTTTTAATTAAAATTTTAAATTTTTAATAAAAATGATTATTTCATAAAGAATCGGGGTAAAGTTTTTATGTCATTGTAAAATTTTAATATTTTATATTTACTACTGAATGTCTCATTTATATGTATGTCTGGTCTCAATTTTTCATCCTCATAAATTATAATTTCATAATTTTTGTAATGATATAAAAGAATTTCTTCCTAAAAAAATTCCTTAACTTTGGCACGCAATAAGAAATAAAGCTCCTATTTTTTCAGTATTATTTTTTAGGTGAGCATGCTTGAATATGAATTCATATGAATGAATGAATGAACTAACCATCAAAATTCAAAATTTTTTTATGAGATAATCATTTTTATTAAAAAATTTAATAATTTAATAAAAAAATTCTAAAATTAATTAACGTTTTTCCTGAGTTTTTTTTTTGTTCCATAATGATGATGTTAAGATCGCAAACTTCTCTTTTTGAAAGACAAAACAAAAAAGAGTTTAATCTTTATGGACAATCGTTAAATCCGATCGAAAGGTGGATAAGAGGGGAACGGCAAATGTTTCCCGTGAGTGAAAAGTGGCAGAGGATTTGCGTCCTTAAAATTGACGGGCCAAAGTATTGGCCGAGCCGAATGAATCCAAATATCACTGGAACTTACGTCTCATCACTGCAAAAAGCAATCCCATCTAACGGTAAACCGAAACAGGCGGTTGGACAACAGTAGGCTCATTCCGATTTCTACAGCTATGAAACAATTTCCTGGGCTGTATTTTTTCTCATAATTATGAAAGAAAAGTTCGACTTGCATAATTAAAATCATTTAAAATTCAAATATCTCAAGTTTTGCAGAAGGTCGCACTGATCTGTTTGTATAAAATATCAACCTTACTTCCAAGTACAAGTCAAAATTTTGCTGTACAGAGTTTTAAATTTTCAAGGTATTAAAGCCTGCAAGCACACACCTGCTACACCTCCACACAGCGTATCTTTGGCGCCAACATATTACTCCTTAACTGAGGAACCACATGTGCTTCATCAATTGGCTCCATGATCATTGCATGGTCCACCGGGCCAGCTTCACGGTGCCAATATGGAGCTAACCCCTCATGCTACTTAATTGGATGATGCAAATGACAACTTTTGTTCACGTTGCTGCAGTTCTTCGCTTCTCGAATCTCGTAGGGGTGCCACGCATGGATGCTGGAACCCCACGATGTTGTCTTGTTTTTTTTAGACGAAAGAGCAATTTGCTCCGGTTTCACTAGAAACCAAAACAAGTGCACGTCACAGTGAGTTACATCCAAAGCACAAAACATCTAAGGATCCATGGTAGAAACAGGTTTACACATCCAAAGGGCGAGGGAACCTGCTAGCTTACATCAAATGTTCGAGAGTGACGTGTCTTGTTAAACTTGCCACCCCCCCTTCTTTTGTTGTCCCCTTGTGATCGACCACCTCCGTTCTTTTGAATATTTTCTGGTTGTGCTTTGAATTTGAATTTGAAATTAGCTCCACCTCCTTTGCTGGTTGATGTTGTACTTCCATGGCTTTTAGCAGCCATAGAACCAGCTTTTCCGGTCCCCTTTCTGAAAGGGAAATTCTTTGCTTGCTTCTTTCCACCCCCCCAACTCTTTGATGTTGGTCGGTTATGCATTTCCTCTCGCACAGTTTCAGCACTAGGATCAATCTTTTTTCTTCTGTATACACTAAATGATGTTAGTAGCTTGTGAAGGACTAAAAAAAGAAATAATACAAGCTAACCTTTTGGCAGTATGTTGCCCATGTTCTTGTGCTTCGGGCTCTGCACGATCTGCTGACCTATTGTTGCCCTTGCGGCCCTGCGCATTGCAATTTCAGCTGCAGAATTCTGATGATACATATAGGGCCACAGGCCACAAACCAAAAAAAAGTGCGTGTGTGTTGTTGTGGGTGTGGGTTGGGTGGGTGTGTGTTTGGGGCGGGGGCAGGCAATCCATGACTAGTAAAACAAACAGTACATAAAAAACATCAGAGCTTGCTTACACCAATTTTCAGCAGAACCAAAAAGTACCTTGAGCTAATCACAGGTGTGAAAAAAGCAGTAAGGGCATATGTATAATTTAAAAATTGAAACAATGCACAATGCATCAGATATCATATGCTTGATAGTTGCAAACACTGTCACCTAAGAGGACTATGTGCAGTCTTCAGGGGGAAAAGGATTTCGAAAAGGAGGCCTAACTTCTGCTGAATTGCTGATTTTCATGGGGATTTTATGTTATATAATCATTTAGATATATGTATTCATAAAAATTCAGTCTGTCAGATTGTGTACCAATGCTAGCCTCGTCCAGTAACACTGAGTTGAGTTACCGCTTACCATTTATCTTAATAATTTATTAAGTTATTGTATGACGACCAATCAACCAAGCAATATACCAAGATTGCGCTACGACAATCATGCTCCCACAACCAAATTTGCTCTTCCGAGTGGGCAAGCATGGTTATATGAAAATGTAATGGTTCCAGTAAACTTTGCTGCCTAGTACCTAGCAAAATGAGGCTTGCCCAAAACCATTGTAAACATAAAAATCCACAGAAGATACAAAGCACACACAGTGAAAATAGATATAAAATTTTTCAGCACTAACTGCGAACAAAGTAGCAAAGGGAATGTCACCTCTTGAACACTTCTAACAAAGGCCTTGTATTTTTCCGGGGTAATTAAGTCAACAGCGTCGAACCCACATTTCCTAATCAATATTTCCAATATTAGTATTACCTGCACATTTGATGTCACAAGACATGTATCATATTAAGTTATCTTGTACAGAAAATGGAGTAGAAGCTAAGAAGGAGTGGAAAATTTAGCACTAGAGCTACTGTACTGGCTAACCTTCCCTTTGAAATGGTGCTTTGTTACAGATGACCATGGTAATATGCCACTCATAATATCTGCTTGCAAATTCAATAGTTTCTCTGCTTGCAAAGAGGTTACCAACACCTTAACAAAACCCAAAGATGCCTAACACATACAAAATAAAGATTAGACTATTAATGATAGACTAGCTTTCAAGAGGGAAGCACGGACATGTACAACTCACTTTAGTTACTTCAATAGCTTTATGTTGCAGCAAAACTAAAACTGATGGTATTAGGTTTGGAACATCCAGGCAAAAATTAGCATCATTGTATATAAGCAATGATAATGCAGCAATTGCTCCACTCACTATGTGAGGAGATGGACTAGATAGATATCCCATCACCTGAAAACAACAGAAATATCAGTAAGTTTCATGGTCCATTATGTTTGCATGGAACTCTCACAAATTAAATGGTCGTATATACTTGCCATGAAGAATGCCAAGAGGAAAGAAACTTACAGAATTGTATTGCTTATTTACACTGACTTAATTTACACAAAATATACTAAATTGGTAATATACCTTGTATATATTATAGCATGTGGGCACCGTAAAGCAGACATGATATTGCAACCTATTAATAATACACTGCCTCTGGGCATGCTAGAGCACCACTCCATGCTTCTAGACTAAGAGTTAGGGAAACATCTCAATAGCGCCCATGGTCCCGACTCCTGACGACCTGACATATTTCATAGGTTGTGCAATTTGGGTTGTCGCGTAAGATACCCTTGATCATATACAGCCATACAGGTGGGACAAAAACCTCAGCCCATAAATTTACACAGTCAAGCTAGGCCCAGGAAGCCCAACCACCCAACCCGTCAGCCTGAACGATACCGAGCTTTCTGGGGGCCTGGCCCCACCCTGGAAATGCTCAGGTTTAGATCAAACATAGTTTGCTATACGACATCTGGAGTATTACATTAATAAATTTTGTGCTGAAATGCTTAATTCAGAAGTTAGATTGAAAACTAAGTTTGATTGTAGCTGACTGATATTTAGTATGAGATGTGTAAGAGCAAAAGTTTAATGGTGAAAAACTCAAAGGAGTAGATTCATGTTATTACAAGCCACTAACAAGTTATGCAGTAAGAAAATCTGCCATTCTCCTCATAATGATGCAAAATTTATAAGCCTTTCTTTTTTTAAAAAAAAATCAATCAAATAAGCCACAATCATTGATAACAAGGTCTCTGATTTCAAACCAATTTCCTTGCTTAACTCTTCTCTGAAGATTATCACCAAGCTTCTAGCCAATAGACTTCAACAAGTTAATACTAAACTGATCCATCATAATCATTATGGTTTTATCAAAAGCCGAACAATTCAAGATTGTCTGGATTGGGCTTTTGAGTACATTCATATTTGTAAATCAAAGAGAGCTCAAACAGTCCTTCTGAAACTAGATTTTGAGAAGGTTTTTGATAAAATTGACCTTAAAGCTATTCTGGCAATCCTCAACTCAGGGATTCAATGATGTCTGGATAAAATGGATTATTATCATATTGCACACTGAGACCTCAAATCTTCTGTTAAATGGAATCCGGGGAAAACTATATACTGTAAGAGAGAGAGGGGTACACCAAGGGGATCCTTTATTGCCTCTTCTTTTTTTGTTAGTTGCAGATATGTTACAGAGTATCTTGAATTTGGTCAAGGAAGAGGGTTTGATTACTCTCCCTTTGGAGAACTTTGCTAATAGTGAATTTCCAGTGATTCAATATGTGGATGACACTAATAATTATGAGCGCAGATTCAAAGGAGATTTTCTTACTCCAAGCTTTATTACAATCATTTGCCACCTCCACTAGACTTAAAGTGAATTTCTCCAAATCCTTCATAGTGCCTATCAATTGTAATTCAAATACATTGAGGAATTTGGCGGGTATTTTAAATCGCCAAGTTGCATCATTTCCTTTTGTCTATCTGGGGTTGCCGTTGGGAACAACTAAGCCAAAAGTGGCCGAGTTTGATGCATTGATAGGTAAAATTGAGAGAAGACTTTCTGATTGGCAAAATAATTTTCTATCAATGGGAGGAAGGCTGACTTTGCTTAATTTAGTCTCTACATGTGTACCTTAAAACTGCCAGAGACGGTAATAGCTAGAATTGATCAGATTAGAAGATCATTTCTTTGGAGAGGTCAGAATTTTCTCACAGAGGTAACTGCTTGGTTGCGTGGAGTGAAGTATGCATGCCGAAAAAATCAGGTGGCCTGGGAGCCATTAATCTTAAAACCCAAAACATAGCTCTTCTCATGAAGTTTATCAACAAGTTTTATAACAAGGATAGTATACCTTGGGTTCATCTCCTGTGGGATTGCTATTACCAGGATAAACTGCCACAAAAACTAGCTTGAAAGGCTCTTTCTGGCAGAGAAATCCTAAAACTGCTAGACTATTTTAAAGGTATATCTCACTGTCAAATTGAGGAGGTATGCTATGGAGTGATATTTGGGGAGAAAGAATGCTTGCTGATGAAATGTCTGAGTTGTACTCTTTCCATCAAAAGGATGTAAAGATGATGGACTTTTGGAATATTACAAATCTGGAAAATCTGTTCCATCTTCCTTTATCCGGAAAGTGCTTTTGTTCAGCTTTAGCAATTGCAGGATTTGTAACGCTCCTCAACCTGAGCACACTGGTGGGGATGTTTGGAGGCTCATGAATTCTAAGGAGAAGCAATACTGGACAAAGAAAGCATATAACTTACTGATTGGAAATGTTGAGATTTCAAAAACATTTCCTGGTTGTTGGAAGAATAGTTGCATGATGAAACATAAGGTATTTTTCTGGGTATTTCTTTGTGAAAGATTGAACACCCGTGAGCTCCTTCATAGGCAAAAATTTGATCTTCAGTCCTATAACTGTGCTTTGTGTCAGCAAGACCATTTGGAGACACAGTAGCACTTGTTTTTTAGCTGTATCTTTGCGTTCTCTTGCTGGGCGACAATTGGAATTACTTGGGATGATAGTCGTTCATTGAATGAAATGATATTTCAAATGAAGTCCACACACAGACACATGATGGATATCTTCTATGATGTGGTCATCCTAGGCCTTTGGAGTTTGGAAAATCAGAAACAAGACAATTTTCCAGTAGCAAACAAGTAATATTCAGAATTGGAAGCGTGGTTTGGCTGCAAACTTGGAAGTCAGTAGCAGAAAGGGCCTCAGAGTTGAAAAAAATCCAAGATTCTGAGATGGCTGGACTTATGGTGTTAAACTCTTTGTAATTTTGTTCTTTTTTTCCTTTTTCTTTTCCTTTTATGTACATATTATTTTATTTATTAAATTTGCAGTAGGCCTCTCTCCTACTGTTTTCATTCAAAAAAAAAATCATTGGTAACAAGAGAAAAATATCACTCTTCATATTATCAGATCAATATTGCCAAATGGCAATAAGTGTTTGCAGATTTTATCACAGAAGATTAAAAATTATTAAGCTGCAAGAAATGAAGGAAGAAAAGGGAAAATGTGTGCAGATAACGCAACAACAAACTTTTACAGCAAAGAAAACATAAAAGAACTATCTTACTAGTAAATTATGTTTAGCTAACCATGGTGAATAGTCGTTGAAGATCTGAATCTGCATTATTTAATTCAGAGCTCCTCAAGCTTGTACTTGCAGCCAGGAGTACATCATATGCCAATCTTCTAGTTTCCTTCTTAGACTGTATAACAAAAGTAGAACAAAATAAAATAAAGCACATCATGGCAGCATGAAAGGCATATGCTGGCCACATGAATTTAGCACCTTTTACACAAAAATAACATCTTTATGACCTTTCTACAATTTCTCGAGATTATCCATTTGCAGATAGCAATGGTTTATATGTGAAAGGTTGTCATCCTTTTAATGTACAATCGATAATTGAGCAACTCAGGGTAGGACTAAGTAAGAACCTTCAATGCAAGTATTAACTCGTTTAGAATTAAGAATGCCTTCTTACTGGTGTTCTCCTCGTTAACCTTCAAAATATTAGTTCAGAAAGTCAGAAGAGCAAATATACACCAAAAGCAAATGATTTAATAAGGAGGATGGAAAGTACAGCAAAGTATGAACACACGCACAAGGTAAAACAAAGCATGTGTATTTCAAGAACATCATGCTGGTGCTGCATTAATAGCAAGAGATTGTGCACCATGTTTGAAATGTTAATGGCACACATACAGCAACCAGATTGATGCATCAATCTAACTGAAGTACCTATTAATACATGGAGAATGCTATGGTGCTTGATAACCATAGCTCTTATCAAGGTAATAAACATATTAGATTCAGATCAAATATCAGTCAGTCAAACCACAACTACATCCATATTTTTAAGACATGTTCGGATTCAAATTCGAACTAGATAAATATCGAATATTGATCCGAATTGGATTTTTTCTTAATTCAGATTGAATTTCATTATCTATTGGATACTACCGATTTTTTTTGTTATCTTAGTACAAATTTTGGAAGTAAATCATTTTAAATAAATAAATGAACTTGTACAATATTTTTGTTGTTCATGTAAGAATTGATTACAAACTTGACGTTTTGCAAATTTTGACAACTATTTTCTATACCAATAAAATTCGTATTTGAATCTAGATGTGCAAGTATATTATTTTATTGGATTCCAAACAATGAATTACATTAAAATATATTGGAAGAGAATATCCATCATTGACCTACCTTTATCATGTGAACCAACAAATACTGGTAGCACAATAATTGACCTTCTAGAACTGCATTATCCAAATCTGACTTTATAGCATGAAGAAGCATCATTATTTCATCTAATCGAGCCAAAGCATACGCACTGTGTTCCTGAAAGTAAGAAAGGGTTAACTTAACAGAATGAGTAGGAAAAAAATTACTTGTCCAAATTGCATATGGAGAACTGCTACTAACCTTCAAAATTATGCTTAATGCAAAAAGAGCTTTGCTGTCACAAGATCTACTGCTGTCCTGCGAAGGAAAAGACAAACTGTTATGAACAACATATGTTCTCAAAGTGCATGTGCGTGCACGCACAATGCACACGTGCTCTCTCTCTCTCTCTCTCTCTCACACACACACACATACACAGAGCATGGTTGAAAACAGCGCAGAATTAAGCAGTACCAATAGAGTAGACTTGATAAATCGAAAAAATAAATCAAGAAGATCCTCATCAGCAGCTTCAGCAAATGTGGAAATGAGTTCCATAAGAAGATTTCTGCACAATCAAAACTCCTATCAATAAATACCATGTAAATCCTAATGTGCAAGAAAAATAGAGGGTGGGGATGCGGTGTGGGGGTGGGAATCCCTGAGATACAAGATACATGCCCTAGCACAAAGTAATCCCATGACAGAACTATAGATATTACAATAACTAACTCCTTGCATATTTATTATTTAATACTATGAAACAACTCCAAGAAAAGGAACACTGGGTAGATGACATGATTATTGCACATCCTGAGTAACAGCTGTAGTTATAATTATTGTGGCATCACATGTGGGCAACTTTGTCATCAAAAATACCTTAGCTACAGGAAAACATTTACTTTTGTATTCTAAATCAATCTAGAATAGGAGAAGCAAAAAAGAATTCAGACAAACATTATTTTATCCCATTTTTCACTGAATGTCTTTTTTTTTTTGTCTCCCCTATTCTAGGTTGATTTAGAACACAAAATCTGTCAAGTTGTAGAACATATGAAACTCTGATCACCAGAATTTTTTTCAAACTATTTTTTTTTCAATTTTTTCACAATACTTCGCACAAATATATACCATAAGACTACTTTGCACTAGATACCAACCCATCCTTGACAGCTAAAAAGTAACTAACCTCTTATTGCTTAGATTTTCTATTGCTTCAGTATTCTCTTCATCCTTCCTAATTACCTCATGAGTTTCACAATCTAAATTCTCTGGCTCCAATGGAGTATCTTCTAAACCAAATCTTTTAAGTAGCGAAAGAAAAAGGCTACAGATATTTGCCCCACCAGAAAGTGGAGCCAAACATTTCAAAGCATCCTGCAAAAAAAACAAACAAAAAAACAAAATATTACAGTAGGTGTTGTCTGGAAAATATCACCAAGAATCAATGAACATGAATATAGGAATTACAGTAGTTGATTGGAAACAAAAGAAGCTTACAACCTCGATTGTAAACAAAACGAGAATTGAGATTTCCACATTCCATATGTTTGAATGAATATTGCAACATTGTTTTACAGGTATAGGAGAAACATAATAGTGCTAAGAAGAAAGGCTAGCTCACCAAACTCAACTAGTACAATATCAAAACATATTTCATATGCAGAAGGCTTAGCAGCCATGACCCGGTGGAGAGGTCATGGTAAAACCGAAAATTTAAAGCTATAATGCAAAGAGTACCAGTGCATTGTACCATTGCATTAAATATTCGGGAACCCTTCACATAACATAAGTATCCATTAGTATGTACATATGGATCAGGAGGGATCAGCTGGACAAGGGATCCTTAATATTTGTTAGAGTTATATTTTGATTTCTTTGTATTTATTTGATTTCTTTGTGTTTATGGTTAGGATTAGTTTCCTAAAATATCCCTGTAAACTGTCCATATAGTTTGCTCTATGGGCTCTCATTCATAAACACAATTCCTAACATGGTATCAGAGCAAGGTTAAGTTTTTAAAACCCTAACCTCCATTTTTCCGGCCGCCGCTTCCTTCGGGTTGCCGCCACCGCTGCGCCACGCACGGTCCGCCACTACCCCCTCCCTTCGGGCCGTCGCCCCCTTGGGTAGCCCTGCCTCCCAACCGCTTGGGCGGCCGTTCTTCATCGCGGGCTGCCGCCGCTTCCTTCAAGTCGCCACCGCCACTCCGCCACGCATGGGCCTCCACTGCCGCCCCCACCCTTGGGCCACCGCTACACCCTCCTTCGGGTCACCGCTGCCTCCCCAAGCCAACCGCTTGGGCCGTTTCGGAATTTGGCCCGTTAATTTTCGTTTCTAGTTTTTTTCTATAAAAAAATCTGCAACATGTCGTCAGTTCCTCCTACTGCAATTCAATTCCATCTCCAGGCGTCCGGCTTGATAGCACCAACTACAGGGAGTGGTCCGCTCTACTCTGTCACCCTTAACGGTCTTCATCTCTGAGGTCACATCTCTGGGACTACTCCTTGCCCTCCACTGCCTCCTCCAATAGTGACTCCAACACCTATATCTGATGACCCGACCGTTGTGGCCACTGCTGAGAATGCCCAGGAGACATATGAGGTTGCTCTCGATGCTCATGAGCGCTGGCGCGCTAATGAGACTCGAGTGGTGGCCATTTTGGTTCACAATGTTGACGTTTTCATCTCGATGGATATCGTTAATTTACAGACTTCACGACATATGTGGGAGTATCTTCGACAGCACTACCTTCCCAGCAGTGATGCCCTCTACTACTCCCTGCTTCAGCACCTTCAAACTCTCTAGCAGCACAACTCCACAGTAAACGCCTTATACTGTCAGTTCACTGCTCTGTGGCGCCACCTCGACTCCTTGGATCCCAAGGTCTGTCGTACCTGTGCCTGCTGTACAAAGACTCGAGACCATGCTGACAAGCGTCGTCTCTACGATTTTGTCATGCATCTTCGTCAGGAGTTCGAGCCCGCCAGAGCTCAGTTGATGAGTCGGTCTCCATGACCGACTATGGTGGAGGCTCTTGCTCCACTTCGTGCCAACAAGACTCGATTTCTCAATACTGGTGCTTCATCTCCAACTGTCTCTGCAGCCTCTGTTGCCCCTAGTGCACCTACTACAGCTTCTGTAGTTGCCCCTCCGACCTCTGGTGTCCAGTACAACTATTGTCATCGCTATGGCCATGCCTGTCAGCACTGCCATGCCCAGAAGAAGAACAAGACTCCTGGCGGAAGCACAGAGGAACCAAGGAAAACGCAATAGGCAGAAAGGGATCGATGATCTGAAGGATCACTAGCCCAGGTCACATCAAAAAAAGCCTAAAACTGAAGAGTACTAGTGCAAGTGAAGGACAAACACAAGACATCGTACCAAGAAGATAACGAAGAACTCGAAGGAGATGACTATAGTGAGTCTGAGTGGGTGAACAGACAAACTGATTGAGAATGTAGATAGCATGAGGGATGCCGAAGTAGACCAGACTCGCAACCAGATGGCAATAGCGTGTAGAATCATCGAGAGGAGTGCCATCTGTGGGACGGAGCTGAAGGTGAAGCTCCATAGTAGTGTCAACGGTACGCTGATCAGTGAGGCCAGAACGATCGAGAAAATCCTGAACATACTTCTGCTGAGAGACTTAATAGCCATCAAGTGTAAAGGTAACCTCAATCCCCCAAGAAGTAAAGGATCCAGATCAAACATGAGAAACTGCTCACTAAGACGCTTCTTCACAAAATCAATATACGCAGGATCATCACCAGTGATGATCATGTCATCGACATCGAGAAGAGTCCGACCGTGAGAGATGTAAACAAAGAGAGCAAGGTCATGAGAGCTAACAGAGAAGCCGGCAGCAGTGACAACAAAAGAAAAGCGCTCAAACCAAGCCCAAGGAGCTTACTTGACGAAGACGCCAGACATGACCCTCAGAAGCAAAGAAACCCGGAGGTGGCTACATATAGATTTCTTCATGCAAGTCACCATTCAGGAAAGCATTTTTGACATCTAGCTGAGAGAGACCACTGTCAAACAGAAGCAACAGCAATGAGAATGCGAACAGTAGTCATATGGGCAACTGGAGCAAAAGTCTCATCATAGTCCCGACCATGTTCCTGTTGGAATTCACGTGCGACAAGACGAGCCTTGTAATGCTCAATGGTTCCATCAGACCTAGTTTTGATCTTATAAACCCACAAGATCCCATGTGCCAATACGCTGAAGAGCGTTGAGCTTCTCAGTCAAGACAAGCTGCCACTCTGGATAGGAAGCAACCTCACAGCGGTTGTATTTATGGTTAAGATTAGTTTCTTAAAATATCTCTATAAACTATCTATATAGTTTGCCCTATGGGCTCTCATTCATAAACACAATTCCTAACATATTAATACTTCCATTACTGCTTTGGCTCTTGAACATAAAAGTATTAACTCAACTACTCAAGCCCATGACACATAAAAAGCGTCATGATCCCTATTAGATTACACAGGTAGTACCATCTCTTGTTCAAGTTATGATGGACACACAATATCATGCTTTTTAATTGGGAAAAGTGCCAATATATCTGATCAATTTTATGTATGGAATGTACAAATCAATCTAATTAGAAACCTTTCTTTGTAAACTAAGATGTTATTTCAACATGTAATTTGAATCAAGTGGTCCCAAGGCCCAAGACAATTACAATATAATCAACAGATAATAAATAGAAATAACTTAAGAGTGTAGTGATGCACCTTCAAATAAGCACGCTTTTCTGGTGAGGAGTCAAGGAAATAATCTGCAAAAGTGCACACAAGATCCGTAGAACGTGACATTAGAAGTTTCATGCTCTTACGAGCATCTTTTTTGGAGCAACACCGTAAGCTTACACAGTTGAAATCATTAATTTTTGAGAGCAAAGCAGAAAGTTCTATAGGGATTTGTACATCCTGATCACTGCTGGTGGTCAATCTTCTTGTTCCATCTACAAGTTGCTGAGGAATAATAAAAAAAAAGTTTTACACTTCCAACAACACAAAAAAAAAAATGCTAAATTGAAAGAAATTTAACACAAAATACTGCAATATATAACAATTGAACCTGCAAGGCTTTAACAGCTGGTTTGTACAAACACCTGTCACAGCTTGACATTTCTACCAGCAACTTGAACAGGGGACCAAAATTCTGAGTTATGTCAACTGGGTAGCGGCAAAAGGCAGGAAGCAGGTTCCACAATCCATCGATACAAGTTTGTACATCTTCACATTTTTGTGCTTTTTTAGCTAAAACATTAAAGAAAAAGGTTATGAAGTTATGTATATGCGCATTTAATGCCTGGTGAGTCATTTGTATTTACCCCTTCTAAACGCATTTTGCACAGATTTTGCTAATGGCACAATATCCTCTAGAAACAGTTGCAATGGGGCCCCAAAAATATAATTGTCTAAAATAGGTATAAGCCATTTATTTGTGCATGTCAACCCCTCCTCATCAAAAGCTATTGGAATGAATG
Source organism: Pharus latifolius (assembly GCA_019359835.1). Classification (NCBI taxonomy): domain Eukaryota; kingdom Viridiplantae; phylum Streptophyta; class Magnoliopsida; order Poales; family Poaceae; genus Pharus; species Pharus latifolius. Next base: position 2,319,757 of record CM033319.1, read on the forward strand.
AAAGGATTTTCTCTGGTCCCATAGCAATTACTGCTGACCCAATGCACTCTTTAACCTGCAAACAAGAAAAGTTAAATGAAAGTGCAATGATGTAAAACACAAGCTCTTGCTTTTTAACAAGTGGATACAAGGATAAACGACAATACAAGTATTAAACTTGACCAAGTAGTAACTATAGTTATTTCCATTCTCTAGTTACATACAGGGCTCTAGCTTCCCCTCCCTTTGGAGCTAAAACTGCAGGCCCTTAGCTTTTTCACAATAGAAGCTGGAACAGAAGTACGGCCAAATGTTGCTTAAAGTATCAACTAGCAATAATTGTCATCTACTACCATTAAGCTACAAGGAAGAACCTAGCAGCTATAAAGAGTTCTGTTTTTGTTTCACATCACAAGTCACTCTACCTTTTCAAGACAAATTTTCCACATTCTTTCCATTCAACCTTTCACTTAATACCTACAGCTACAGGGTTATGATGGCCCCTATGTTAATAGAGGTGCAAGACAGCTTAAATAAGGCTGAATTGGTTATTTACCACACATCTTAATCCTAGTATCAAGAGTTAGAATGACTTATAAAACGAAAAGAGGGCGTACAACATAATACTCTGTTTTCAAAAAAGATGATATAAAAAACAGAAGAGTCTTTTCTAATGATAATCAACAAAATCTGCATACCAAGAAACTGAATCAAGAAATGTACTAACATTATTCAACTGTGGTTCGTTGTACTTGTCCACTTTCATAGCAAACTGTGATAAGGTAAGCAGGATATCTTTCATAAAGAAATCAGAGCTCTCGCCTACAAATGAGTGGGTGAATTGAGTGAATGATAAGTTACCCATAAGTCCATAACAGTAGCACACAAGCATAAACAAAAAGGATCCACAGTGCATGACAATCTATAGCCTTTGCTTTTTGACAGATGTCTGGAGGGTTTTGTCAACCATTAATCTGTCTGAACTAGTTGGCTACTAAATCAAAAATAGTAGCTCTTAGAATCATTATCCCAACCTCAAAAAATATTACAGTTCACCTACTCTAATTTCGCAAAATAACTTGATTCAGTAATGGAGTTTTAAACTAGTACATTTTTTAACTATAACAAATTAAGAGGGCGGGGGTGGGGATGATGGGTGTTCTATTGTTGTTTGGGGCGAGGGGGCAGTGCAAAACCAGGACTACCATGCGAACAATGTTTCAACAGGGCAAATTGTTTTATATCACTACAAAGCTTCTATGTCTCGTATTTGCCACTGTATGTCTCACTAACATGCAGGCCTAGTCCAATCTTGTCAGCCTCACAAGTCACAACTTCAAAATGTGTACTGGTATGGAACAAATTTTCCCATGTTTCAACACATACATCAACAATGAACAGTCCACTACTTAAAAAGATAGACAGTAAAGGAAGCAAGACAAACAATGTAGTAGATTTTACGAAACTAATTCCTAACAATATCAAAAACAATCCTGAAATGCAGTTCTTATAGAAAATTGCAAATTTTAGCCGAAGAAGTCAATTATAGGACTTTGTTTGTTTGCTTAAATTCATTATATTCAACTTAGACATAGAGTGAAAGGAAAATTAACTTGGAATAAGACAACTACGCAGACAGTAGATCAAGTTGGTACAAATAGTATCAAAATAATTAAAGGCAAAAGATGTTATTGCTGAAACAATTAAAGACGTACCAAGTTTAAGAAACAAAACTAAGACTACTGTTAAGATACTCTCAGAAGGAGAACCACATGTGCAAAGTATGGTATTCATTGACAAACAGATTGATTTAATAGCAGCTTCATTGCTCAAACCCTCAACATTGTGATTGTGTAACTGTGACCCATTAGTCAACAAAACTTTTTGGTCAATATGAGTGTCAATACACTCTCCTAACAGTTTTGAGATATCTTCAGAACATTTTCTGTCCAAAACCAGGTATCCTGCCAAATCGAGAATTTAAACATAAAAATTAGGTCAGTAGACTTAAAATACAGATAAACATGAAGAGATGTCATCATGTCTGAATATTCCTATCAAAAACTCAAACATCAAATGCAGAGTCAACAAAAAGGTTCACCAGCAAGAATAACAAACATGCAGCAAATAAAACAGTAATCATCTATCACAAACAGATCCCCGAGAAAATATTCTCATGGAAAAACGTAAGTCCATACTAGAAGGAACTCGAGCATGACAAATGCAAGCGAGCCAAAAAAAACCAAGAATGTGGGTGTGAACTATCAGAATGGAGCAAAGTGATAAGTTAAAGCAACCTGGAACATGTCTAAGAAATTGACACTGCAAGATTTCAACCGTTTTGTTTACAAGCTAATTCAACTCAAGCATGACAAATCCAGTTTGTAGTACCTTAGCAATTGCCACCACAACTAGTCAGAGCAACCAATTAACAGTACAGCTACAAATAAAACCCATTTCAAAAAAATTACACTATGGACCTGATACTTGCAAACTACCCCCACCATTTTTAAAAGAATGTTGTTTTAGTTTCATGTACAGTTTTTAAGAAGTGAAATTATTTCTACCCTAATACTTGTAATTAATGTTATAGGTGTATTGTTTGTATATAAGCAAGTAATGGTTAAGTAAAGTAATGACTATGAAGAAATTTTTAGAAGATAAAATCATATTTCACCTTGAAAATGTAGAACGATATTCTTTTTTATACAAATTTTGCTCTCTAAAACAACATTCTTTTAAGAACGGAAGGAATAATAATTGGTCCAAACCCCAGAAAATACTGACAACGCATCAGGTTTATGACTACTGACATATCAGATCTTAGCCTTTATGATCCCCAGCACAACCCCAAGGAGAACCAAAAAAACAGCCTCACCCTTTGGTGTAAGCATGATAGCATGTCCACTCTAAACAGGGGTGGAGAGGGGGACAGGCAGGGGCCTAGCCCCCCCTCATGCTAGGTACACACCCCTTTCTCAACACAATATTTAACCATATAAAATATGTAAAAACTTCTTTGCTTACTAGTTCACCCTCTCATGGCAATTTTCTATTTGCATCTCTGACTATAGATCAGTAGCATCAACAGCTTAGACGAGTAACTAATGAGCATTATGGCATTGTACAAAGTCCAACCTCCACACCAACACCCAAGATGAGACTAGACAGTTCCTAAGAAAATAGTAGCTTCTCAATAATATCTATGCAATTGCATGCAACATTTCCTTATCAACTGAAGAATAGTATACTAATATACTTAGATATTTACATTAGATATACCAACAGAAAAATGTTCCAGTTTAATTCACGTAAATTTACCAATGAACCTGCCAAATCAAATTGCACAAGCAATTGAAGGTGCAAGAGCACAAAGGACATCAGACTATCGGAGCAAGCATGTATAGGGCCAATGTGCACCAATGGCACATAACCAAAAGTTCATCCAAAAAACACTCACCCAGGAAAGCCCATTAGAAATTGGGCATCATATTTTTCAAATGGATGTGGTTGTAACATAAAATATGTGTTAATATATATTTACAGAAATATTAACACAAGAAAAATGTAAACAAGTGCACCTGAAACTGCCTCAAAAGCAATTGGAAGAACCTCTATCCACAATTTCGAGCGAGCAGCTAGTTTCACTAAGCAATTTCTCATCAGCTGCAAGGCAGCTACAATGGTATCTTCAGGCTTCTTCTCATCATAAGGCAAATAAGCCACCACCAAGGAGACGAGAGACTCCACCTCCGATTCAACATTCTCAGCCTTCAAATGTTCCAACAATGTTCCCATAAGCCTGAGGATGTGCCTTGTAAGCGGACTAAAACAAGGGCTCAACAGCGGATACGCCTCTGAGAGCACTCTCTTCTTCGCCTTCTTCGAGAGATATGGAACTAATACAGCTACTGAACCCAACATGTGAGCTGCTTCCGTCTCAGTACCCTCGCCTGAATCCAAATCCACGAGGCTTCTCGCTGATGAAATGTGCCTCTCGAACATGCCAATTGCCACATTGCTACCTTTCTTCTCACAACCAGAACACTCCAAATAAGCAAACAACCTCTCTACACAATCCTGTGCACATTTGCGAACCTACCAGGACGACAAGCGAGAGACACATGAGCGAAAATTTGTAATGCCCAGTAAAAATTCAAAGCTTTCTCACCTTGGCCCGCCGGTCCATCGACGCAGAGAGGAGAGCCTCAAGAGGCGCAGCGACTGCATCCCAATTGGCGGCGGCGTCGAGATGCAGGGCCAAATGGCCGAGCGACTTAACCACCGAGCGCACGGTACCGGTGGGGAGCTGGGAGGCGCTGGGGGAGGAGAGGAACGCGGCGAGTGCGGATGCGGAGTGGGAGGCAGTGTCTGGTGGAAGGGAGGAGGGGAGGTGGGGGAGAAGGATGGCGAGGAGTGAGGCGAGGGCGGAGGCGGCGGTGGGGTCGCCGGGGCCGGCGGCACGGAGGGCAGAGACGGCGGCTGGGAGGTAGGATACGGGGGCGAGGGTGAGGCCGTCGTCGAGGAGGATGGAGCGGATGGCGGCGGCGGAGGCGAGGAGGTGGCGGTGCTGTGGGGCGGCGGAGCGGCCGTAGCGTGCGGTGACAGCGGCGCAGACATCGCCCGAGAAGGTGGCAAGGTGGAGATCGGTTTGGGAGTCTTCGGCGTCGGCGTCGGCGTCGGCGTCGGCCGAGAGCTGTGCTTCGTGCTTCCGCTTCATGGCCGCTTGGGGAGACCGGGAGCAACCGAGAGAGGGGTTTTGGGGGACTGGTTCGGCCGTTCGGGCACTAATCTGTAGATGGGCTAGGGTTTAAAGTTTCCATTGGAAAATTGCAAGGAGGTCCCATAATTATACGTATATCACCTTCTATCATGAAATGGTTAAAATAACAGTTTATGGTCGAATTTAGATTAAACTTATAACTCTTTTGAACGTATAACCCCCAATGTAAGCTAGTTAACTTATTTACAATTTCTAGTCAAAAAAATACTTTAACTTACAAAATAACTCATGATTTCAAACAATCTGTTTGGCGTAGTTTTGTTTATTTAAGAAGTTAACGTTTGGATGGATCAAACTAAACACTTCCTTTGTGGCAAATTATCTTTTTTAATAAACTAAAATTTTTTATATGATGTCAGCATTGCCTTTGAGTTCTATCGGTTTGAATTTTTTAAAATGGAATCATATTCAATATTTAAAATAAAGAAGTGCTTTAATGCTTTTCAAAAAATAAATTACATAGCTTTTAAAGCATTGAAATTCGCCTTAGCATTTGCAGCTTAGATCGGACCAGTCTTGACATATTGAGCTAGCGACTGAAGACGTGGCACAGCCCAATGCCCCGCTGGCCCAAGTGTCGTGCCACACCAGCTTTCAGTCGCTAGCCCGGGTAGCGACTGAAACTCACAACGTTTCAGTCGCCAGCGCGGCTAGCGACTAAAATTGGTATTTAAACCACAGCCATCCCTTTCACAGTACGTCCGTTTTCATTTTTTCCGAAAATCCAGAAATTACTGAAATCTGTTTAGAGAGAGAGAAGGAAGAGAAGAAAGAGGAAGGAAAGAGGAGGAGAAAAACTGTTTTCAAAGATTCTTCAAATCTGTTCGTTGAGGTACATTTTCGTTAACTAGTATATCTAGATTAATTAGATCGTTAACTCGTAGTATTTAGATAGGATTTAGATTATAAATTTATATGGATGGTAAATGCGTGAGTGTGATGGACTAAAAAATTTAAAAAACCTATATATTAGTGTATGTTCGTAGATTAAAAAATTTGAAAAACCTATACATTATTAGCATGTGATGGACTAAAAAATGTGATGTTTTTCAAATTTGAATTTTATTAGTACGCACGTAGATTAAAATATTTGTTAGAATGTAGATGTAAACGTTTGTTAGTACGTATATTAAAATGATTGATAATATGTAGATTTAAAAGTTTCTTTTATATTATGTTAGGGCCCTCGCGGTCTCGCTGCCGTCGTCGTCACCGCCGTCATGACCGCCGTCTTGGCCTTGCCCGCACGGGTTTAGAGCGAAGGCGGCTATTATTTTAGGGTTGTAGGGTTTAGAAATTAAATTTGGTTAGGGTTAGGGTTGGCTTTTAGTTAGGGTTAGGGTTGCTTTGTAGTTAGGGTTAGGATTAGGGATTTTTTGTTGGAATAACCGAATAAAAAAAAAGAAATTCGAAATCTAACCCAAAACTTTTAAATATTTCAAAATTGACCTTCAGTCGCGAATTTGGTTAGGGTAAGGATTAGAGTTAGGGTTGGCTTTTAGTTAGGGTTGGTTTTTAGTTAGGGCTAGAGTTTGGGTTAGGGTTTGTTTTAGATTATGTTAGAGCTCTCGCGGCCTCGTTGCCCTAGTCATCACCGTCCTCGCCCTCGTCGTCTTGGCCTTACCCGCACGGGTTTAGAGAGAGAGCAGCTATTTTTTTTAGAGTTGTAGGGTCTATAAATTTAATTGTTCACTTCACCTTTTTTCTAGGCAAAAATCGTGTAGCACAACAGCGACTGAAATGCAGTGTTGAAAAATTTCTGTTGTTTCAAAAACCATGTTTTTTGTAGTACTTTGAGCAATGTTAGTCCTCTAATTATACACTCTACCACAATACAAGATATAAATTAGTTTTGACACATCTCATAGTCGCAATATCGCAATATAATTCCGCTACAGTTATTGCGCATCGTCGCACTATCCTGTTTAAACCTAACACAGAATGACAAATTGATTAGGCTATGGAGCAACCCAGTACGGTTTGCGTTTATTATGGAGCTGGTATAATCTGTAATGGTGCAAACGGTGATGATCTTGGTGGTTGTATGCATGTTTACGGTCAATTGAGACAACCACAGTCAATGTCTTTCAAAGATTTGGAGATGTGGTTAGTCGACTTGTTACAACTAAATCCTGCGCGGATAATCTCAGGGTCGAAGGCATGCTTCCGGAGGGAAACAAATGGGTGCTCAAGAGACTGAAAGGTGACAAATCATGAGGTTCGTTTGGACGATTTGTGACAAATCCAGCCTATGGTGGCGGGGTCATCATACTGTACGTTGAAATCTTACGCGTACATAGTTCGGAGGGCAGTCATTCCTAGGAAGAGAAAAGAGCAGCACTAATATCACTACCGGAGGTCACGGTGGCGGTGGTGGTGCCGATACTGGTGCCAGTGCCAATACCGGTGCCGGTGGCAGTACCAATGCCAGTGCAACTGCCAGTGTACCTTTCCAAACAGTAAGAGATACAACTCCGTTTGGCGGCCATCAAGTAGATGCAGCTGAAGAACTGTCAGAATTGGAGGAGAATTTTAATGAGAAGGAGTATACTGATCCATCATATATGTATGAATTTCCTGATGAACCCACGGAACAGCAGAATCCTATAAATGAATGGACTGATCTATCATCTTTGATTTCCGCTGTGGTTCCTGATGAGCTGAATTCGCGATAGTCCTATAATGAATCAACCGTCCAGCTTGGACAGTTGTTTCAGAGTAAGAAAGATGCAAAGAAAGCCATAACTGCGTGGGCTGTTTCACTAAATAGGCCATTCCAGGTGGGCAAATCAAATCTGAGCCTGTGGACTGTGAGGTACTTAGTTGAGAACTGTCCATGATACGTACGTGTCACACAGCCACGAGATGGCCCTTTCTTTCAGGTGACCACAGTCGAAGACCACAGATGTCTGGCTGAGGGCATGGTGCAGCAGCATAGAAATATCACGCCAGCCTGATAGTCAATAGTAAAGGAAAATACGGCAATGGCACCGAAAGTGATAATTGCACATGTCGCGGAGAAGTATGGTTATAAGATCAAATACAGGAAGGCATGGAGGGCCAAACAGAGGACGCTGGAGGTGCTTTTTGGGACATATGTTAAGGCATACAACTTCGTACCGAGGCTGTTGCGGCGCATATGCGAAGCAAATCCAAGCACAGTCACCGAAATTGTTGATACATCGGCAATCGGCTCGAAGGGTGTTGTGATTCCTGGGTGCATGGTACTGTGGAGATTTTTCTGGGCATTCTAACAGTGCGTTGCATCGTTCAGGTACATGAGACCCGTGCTTTGCATTGACAGAACATTTTTGACTGGAAAATACCAGGAAACTCTACTAACTACCGTGGCTGTTGACGCCAACGACCAGTTTCTCCCCATAACATATGCCGTGGTCGAGGGGGAGAACTACAGCAGTTGGCTGTGGTTCTTGGGAAAATTGAAGAATGAGGTCGTCCAAGATCGGGAGCGCGTGTGCTTGATTCATGATCGAAATAGAGGAATGCTGAGTGCGATCGACTACATGCAATCGGGAGTGGATCCATCGCTGAGTTGGGATGACTTGCAGAGTCGTTGGTGCTTTCGGCATCTTGGCGCGAATTTTCATACTCGTTTCAAGAGCAGGCGCCTATGCAGGTGTTCAAACGGTTTGCCAACCAGAACCAAGAGTCAAAGTTCTCAAATATATGGAAGTCGCTGGAGGAAGGTACGTTGGCGGAATTGCAAGAGGCAGGTGCTCCAGAAGATGGCGGCGTTACCGGCGCGGGAGACTCTTTGTTCAGTTTCAGTCAATGGATTCAGCTCAAACCAATAGAGAAGTGGTCGTTGCTGCACGACACAGGCAGGGCTCGGTACGGAATCATGACAACAAATATGGTCGAGGTGTACAACTTCGTCCTGAAAGGTGTGCGATGTTTACCACTCACTGCAATAGTTGAGATGACATTCTATCATACAGTAGCATACTACGACAGCAGGAGTTTGGCGGCATCAAGTCTTGTGCATGACCCTTTAGTACACTGGGCCAAAAAGATCACTGATTACCTCGAATTTTGGACGAGGAAGTCGTTGACACATGACGTCTCAGTGCTGAGTCGTTTGAACGGAAACTACGAGGTTCAGCTAAAGCACAAACATATCCGTGGCACATTGCGAGCTAGTCGAGTCCACGAATGTCGAATTACAAATGCAGATGCCAAATGCACATGCAACAAGCCTCAACTGCTACACATTCCTTGCTCGCATGTCATCGCTGCCTGCTCCATTCCTGGGTCGATATGGCACAGTTTATCTCAACCTATTATACTCTACAGTATTGTGAAAAACCTGGGAGAGTGTCTTCCATGGGTTTGCGGCGAGGGGAAACTATTGAGAGTTGTCGTCGAAAGATGCCATCACGTGGATCCCAGACAAGAAACTCCTCGTAGGCCATGTCGGCCGACGTCGATCCAGGAGGATACAGAACAATATGGATGCAGCGGAGCGTGAAGATGATCTACGTAGATGCAGCGCTTGCAGGCAACCTGGTCACACAAGAAATCGATGCCCGCAGGTGGCAAGTGCATCAACATCGTCGCGAAACTGAAGCAATACAATTTCCCTGTATGAGTTGTACTGAATTTTCCTAAATAAAACTGTAATGTTATAATGCCTTGTCGTGAATTTTCGTAGTACCGAATGTTTGTTAATTAATTGTAATGTTTCAACTTGTCTACCAATATGTGACAACTGCAAGTATGGCAGACGACCATCAGCTTCCCGAGCTGATTGCACAGCACCATCAGGAGTGTCACCGTGCTCGACACCTTCTACAGGGCACCATTCTCCTAGCTCTGCGCATGAGGACACCGCGTGAGATGTGGCCTCTAGATGAGCGGTTCGCGCCTTATTTGCTTGAGGCTGGACTGTTGCCGTTTGCCTGCATGGTAGATCGGGCGAGGCGATTCCCCTTCGACCGAGCCCTGGTTACCGCGCTTGTGGACCGATGGAGGCCCAAGACGCACACGTTCCACTTCAGCTTCGGCGAGCTCACCATCACACTACAGGACGTCAGCATGCTACTTGGGCTGCCTATCCGCGGGGAGATATATATTCTCGTGGCCACCGACAAAGTTGCATGGCGTCTACATTTCCTACAGCACTAGGGCCGACGGGGTTTGCGCAGGATGCGGGAGTTCCCCAAAGTTACCTGTGCGCAATGCGAGATGGTGCACTCCCCTTGGCCGCTCCAGAGGAGATCTTTATAATTAGGCGCCACCTTGAGGCGTACTTGCTGTATCTGTTTGGGTGGTTGCTCTTCCCTGGCACCCACAGAGACATTTGCGAGCAGTAGTATGTTGACCTGCCAGGAGTATTGCCGACTCAGACCTGGGGCACGTGCCGCGGTTCAGTTTCAGATCCTCCGTGCTCTGCCACACCTACAGGGGGTTGTGTGATACCACGATCAAAGACCAGGTGAGCTCTCTTTTTGCTGGGTGTGCCATCCTCGTGCAGATGTGGTCGTACGAGTATTTCCCCGTCGGCCAACCACTGGTTCCGGGGGATCAGTTCGCGTTGGCCGGTGATGCGAGGGACGGCCCCGTGATGGGATGGAGGTGGGCCATAGATCAGGCGCACCTCTGTTATCGTTCGTACGCGACGAGCTTCGATCTGCTCCTCGACGACAGCGTCATCTGGGATCAGTGGACCACCGCAAACCTCCAATCCGTAGCTCCGGTTGGCCTTTCTTCTCTTTGAACGCAAGATGCTATTTACTGGCGCACCCAGGTTCTTCTTGTCTTCTCGCACATGATTGAGGGGTACTCGCCTAAGCAAGTTATGCGCCAGTTCGGCCTACGCCAGCTTGTCCCCGTGCCGCCTCCTCGAGAGACCCCGCACCATATCCACAAGTACATCAAATATGCATTACATTCACAAGTTATTTTATACATGATTTTTGTCACTAACTAATTACTTTGTCCTCAGGCAATCGAGGAAGGGTGGAGTGAGGGACGATTTCATTCGTCGGCAGCGGCCTATGTGCAAGAGTGGATGGATTGGGCCCATACACGCATGGTCGAGGAGCACAGGCCATACAACCATGACATCCATTTTTCATACATGTCCTGGTACCGACCTCGCACGATCTATCGATTGGTGGGCGATCCACCAGTCGAGCCTGATGAGCCCGTCCCTCCTACCACCATCGGCGAAGGTTACGACCGACGCCTTGCAGGGCGAATCCACTCTTCTGTGACTTCCTTAGCTCTTTACAACCTTACTTTCACATGGATTGTCATTCTATAATTGAATTAATTCGTGTGCGCAGCTACATCCTCGGCAGCGTGTCTGTTGGTGCACAAGACATGATGCTCAGGTCCCGCCTCGGACCCACCATGCCCAGCGACGATGTGCACGCATATTGTGCAGAGATCGAGCGGCAGGTCGATCAGATTCTGATCGATTTCAGACTGCTCCTACCACCTCACTTGACCGTGATTCCCCCACCATCACCGTCGGCGCCGGGTACTTCGTCGCATGTGCCACCAGTGGACCGTCCGTCGTCGTCGCGCCCTCCACCACTGCACACGTGTTCTGTGCCTGCCGATAGCTCTTCAGATGAAGAGCTCGATATTCCTGCGTGGCACCAGCCTCTCGACCAGACACAGCAACATCCTACGCAGCCTGGCTTTCTTGCCGATGCTCCACCGCCTACGCAGCCGACACAGCCTTCCCAGGCTCCGCCATCTGCACAGACGCCACCAGCGAGGAGACGACGCGTCAGGGATCGTCAGCCCCCCTCTCGCTACACACCATCGGAGTATTATGGCCCCCCACAGAGGGGGAGGAGGGGGCAGTAGTGTGATGTAGGGTTTTCTCAGACTATTCAGTTTGTTCGTACGTTTTTATCAGCTTTCCTACTTTTTGGGTTTGCATTTGTCGCACTTTTTTACTGTTAAATTTTTGTAGGACTCTACATTTCTACTTTTCAGCTTTTAGCTTTTCATCTTTTCAGCTTTTCAGCTTTTATACGATTAGTCTTTTCAGCTTTTGCACCTTTCATCTTTTGAGCGGAGACGTCTGGTTTTGTACAGATGCGTCCAACCAATGACACAATTATTCATGACTAGCACTTCTATAAATTAAGCCGGTCAGCTCAAAGCACAACTTGCACTCCTCTAACACGGCCATCTAAACATGGCGGGCAACAGTAGTTGTGGCCGGAGAAGAAGACGCAACAAGGTAAGTACATAATCAGCTCGCATAAACGAAGCGCAAATTTATGCATCACTTTCTAGGTTATTCCCTTCTATTCGTAGGATGACGGACAAAGTTCAGGGCCATGTCGTTGCAACTGTGGTTTATTACCGAAGACTACCACGTCCTCCGTTCAGGGTGACTACGGGAGGAGATTTTTCGAGTGTCCGAGGGAAGATGCTCGCAAGTGCACTTTCCTGCTTTGGCTCGACCCCGAGTGGAGCGCAAAGGCTACACGTACGATACTCTCACTACTACAGAAGTGCATTCCACTAACCCTTATTTTCTAACGGTTGTATGCAATCTAGGAAAAATCCGATAGAATAGGACGACAGCGGCGGAAAACCATCATTTTACTATCGGTTATACACTAATCCAACGTTAGTGAAATGCAAATACTTTTTACTATCGGTTATTACTGTACAAACCGATATAATATATTAAATAGTACTATCGGTTTTCCATTTTTAACTGATAGTGAAATAACTGACTTTTTACTATCGGTTATTACTGTACCAACCGATATAATATATTACAATAGTACTATCGGTTTTTCGTTCGTAACAGATAGTAAAATTACTCACTTTATACTATCGGTTGGTACTGTATTAACCGATATAATATATTGAATAGTACTATCGGTTTTCCTCGGGTAACTGATAGTGAAATTACTGACTTTTTACTATCGGTTATTACTGTACTAACCGATACAATATATGAAATAGTACTATCGGTTCAACAACACAAACCGATAGTAAAATGACTTCATATACACTAATGGTTATGACAGTGGGGACCTTATTTTACTATCGGTTAGTGTTGTTGAACCGATAGTAAAATTGGACAACTTAATTAGGTCGACCCCTGCTCTGCGCTCTACATGTTGGAATCATTTCAGCCGCGCACAACTCCAAGCTAGAGTGATCTGGAGAAGCTAGCTGAGAGGTTGATCATATTTCCATCCCCCTCGGTATTGTCATCTTCTCATCACCTCTCTCTCTCTCGATCACTCTTTCACACTCTCCCTCTCTCTCTCTACTTGCAATTCATTAAACTAGATACATGTATCTCCAAGCTAGCTAGAAGGCTGGGTTGGCTAGCTAGCTATAGCTTGCTGAATTTAAGTAGCTAGCTAGCTGGCTCTTCCAATTAATGCATGCATCAAGTTAATTAGGGTTTCATATATACAAATCCATTTAATGTAATTAAATAGCTCATGCATGTACACACATATGGCCTAGCTAATTATGTTTCATTCATATATGCATGCCCTGAGTCATTAATTATTTATTTGAATTTGTCAATTTTGTGAAATAATTGTAGATGGACCGAGAATATTGGATGTATGGAATAAAACGTACTACTGTTGAGTATTTGGAGGGTGTGAATGGATTTATTAAATTTGCTGAGCAAGAGAAGGCGAATAAGGGAGAGAAAGATATGCATTGTCCTTGTATAGATTGTATGAACTTAAAAAGGTTCGGCAACTCTGATCAGATTAGGAGTCATTTGATTCGTCGTGGTTTTAACGCACGCTATACCCGTTGGATATGGCATGGTGAAGATCTTGAGGAAACGAGCACTACCGCTACCACTCAGCAGCACCCGGAAGTGGATTGCAGTAATGATGATCATGATCAAAACATTGATAATGTTCATTCGGAAGTCCATGTAGATGACGACAATTTAGATGAAATGTTACGTGATGTAGAAGAGGACTACAGCGAAAACGATTTAGCTAAATTTCAGAAATTAATTGTTGATTCTGAGAAGCCTTTGTTCCCCGGATGTGAAACATTTACAAAGTTGTCTTCTGTGTTGAGATTATATAACTTGAAGGCAAGCAACGGTTGGAGCGATAAGAGTTTCACGGCGCTATTGGATCTGTTAGCGGACATGCTTCCAGAGGGAAATGAGTTGCCAAGATCGGTTTACCAGGCCAAAAAACTATTGTGTCCGTTGGGAATGGAAATCGAAAGAATACATGCATGCCCAAATGATTGTGTTCTGTACCGTAACGAGTACGAGGATTTGCATGTTTGTCCAAGATGCGGTGCATCGCGGTATCAGCATGGGGACAGAATTTATCACAATGGATGTGATGAGGTAAAGAAAGGGCCTCTGGCCAAAACTGTGTGGTATTTGCCTGTGATTCCCAGATTGAAACGGCTGTTTGCAAATCCGAAAGATGCGAAGTACTTGCGTTGGCATGTTGAAGGTCGGAAACAAGACGGAAAACTAAGACATCCAGCTGATTCCATTCAATGGAGAAACATTAACAGAACATTCGGTGAGTTTGGCGGCGAAGTGAGGAATATAAGGTTTGGGCTGAGTACGGATGGTATGAATCCACACGGAAATATGAGCAATCGACATAGCACTTGGCCGGTTCTTTTATGCATCTACAATCTTCCTCCTTGGTTATGTATGAAGCGGAAGTACATCATGATGTCGTTACTAATTTCAGGACCCAGACAACCCGGGAATGATATTGACGTGTTTCTATCACCGTTAGTCGAGGACTTACAAAAATTGTGGAGCGAAGGGGTGCGGGTGTGGGATGCACATAAGCGAGAGAATTTCATGTTGCGGGCCATGATATTTTGTACCATAAATGATTTCCCGGCCTATGGAAATTTGTCGGGGTATAGTACGAAAGGAGTCAAGGCTTGTCCTATTTGCCTGGATGAAACTGAAAGCATGTGGTTATCGAACTGCAGAAAAACAGTGTACATGGGTCACCGCAGATTCCTTCCGATACATCACGCCTACCGTAAGAAGAGGAAGTCATTCAATGGGAAGCCTGAGAAAGGATCAGCCCCAGTGTTTGTGACTGGTAAGGAGCTTTACTTGCGCGTGAAGGACATCAAAGTTAAGTTCGGTAAATGTTCTAAACCTCCAGGAAAAAATGTTTGGAAGAAGAGATCGATTCTTTGGGATCTGCCATATTGGGAGCACTTACAAGTTCGACATTGCATTGATGTCATGCACGTAGAGAAAAATGTTTGTGACAGTTTGATTGGTTTGTTGTTGAACATTCCAGGAAAGACGAAAGATGGCATCAACGTTCGCCGTGACATGCTCGACATGGGCATAAGGACTGAGCTTGCACCGTTGGAGAAGGGAAAGCGGACATACCTCCCCCCGGCCTGCTATACTTTGTCAAAAAGAGAAAAAACAGAACTCTGTCAGTGCCTACATGGTGTCAAAGTTCCATGCGGGTATTCTGCGAACTTGAAAAAACTTGTGTCCATGAAAGACTTGAAACTGGTTGGTATGAAGTCCCATGATTGTCATGTATTGATGTCACAAATGCTTCCCATTGCTATCAGAGGCATTCTCCCAGTCAAAGTCAGAGAGACAATTACAAAGCTATGTTATTTCTTCAACACAATATCTGGCAAGGTAAGTAAGCGTGTACTCCTAGCAAGTTAATTAGCTCCATTCGTGGAACTTGTCAGATTTTTTGGATTTGAATATTTGCTGCAACTGTGTCCTTGCAGGTAATTGATATGGATGGACTGGACGATTTGCAACGCGATGTGACTACCACTCTTTGTCAGCTGGAGATGTATTTCCCTCCATCCTTTTTTGATGTTATGGTCCATCTAATTGTTCACCTTGTCAGAGAAATTAAGTTTTGTGGACCCGTGTTCCTGCGCTACATGTATCCATTTGAGAGATTTATGGGTATCTTGAAGGGATATGTAAGGAATCGATATCGGCCTGAGGGCAGTATTATTGAAGGTTATGCCGCCGAGGAGGTGATCGAATTTTGCACCAACTATATGGCCGGGGTTGACCCAATTGGCGTTCCTACGTCTCGGCATGAGGGCAGGCTTCAGGGCATTGGAACGATTGGATTTAAAGCAGTCGTCCCCTCTAGTGATCTGTATGCAAAAGCCCATTTTTGGGTCTTACAGCACATGACGGGGGTGGAGCCATACATACACGAGCACAAGGAAATGTTACGGAAACAGAATCCCTCGAAGCCAGAGATTTGGGTCACCAGAGAACATAATAGGAAATTTGCTGGGTGGATCGAAAATAGAGTCCTGCAAGCTTCTGAGGGCGATGTAGATGAAGATGTTACATGGTTGGCCAGAGGGCCTAGATTTATTGTAGGGACTTGGCAGGGGTATGACATCAACGGCTATTCATTTTACACAAAAACTCAGGACGAGAAGAGTGCTATGCAATGTAGTGGAGTGACACTACTTGCTATTTCGGAGGATGCCAGGGCAGTAAGAGCACTCGACTCATATTACGGTGTTATTGAGGAAATATGGGAGCTCGATTATGTATTACTTAAGATTCCTCTGTTTCGATGCCAATGAGTCGAAATCCCTCGAGGTGTTAAAGTCGACAATTATGGGTTTACTCTAGTCGATCTCAGTAGAGTCGCACACAAAGATGATCCATTTATACTTGCTGAGCAAGCCACACAGGTGTTCTACATCGTTGACCCGGCCAACCCAAAGTTGCACGTTGTCCTTCATAGTAAGAGACGTATTGTTGGGGTTGAAGACGTTGTGGATGAAGAAGAGTACGATCAGTTCGACGAACTACCTCCATTTTTAGATGGAATCCTTCAATCTGTCCCTACCGAAGATATTGACGAAACAAGTTACCTGCGAGACGACCACGAAGAAGGATTATGGGTGGACAACCATTCTTGACTAATTTGCAAATGTAAGTGACGTATATTACTTGGATCGAAGAATGTTCAAATCAATTTTCAAAAATTCTTTGGGAAAACATACGTGATGCATTGAGAATCATTTCTGCAAATTTTCATTTCAATTGGAGTATATACTTGATTTGAGCAATAATTGATTCTTTTCACAAATATATATGAAAACTGCAAATTTTCATTCCATGATTGGTCTTTACTGTTATTTTATTTCAAAATTATTGCAAGCCATTTGCATGGGGTTTCAGGTGTCTTTACAAGTGCAAAATGATGTACTGAGACCCATCTGTATTTGTTCTCAGGAAATACCTTTAGATCAATTTAATAGTATTATACTATCGGTTTCAACCTCCAAACCGATATGAAATTAACATATACTATCGGTTTATTGTCATAACCGATAGTAAATACAATACAAAATGATGTACTGAGATCCTCTGTAATTCTTCTAAGGGAAATCCTTTAGGGTCAATAGCATTGTATTTTACTATCGGTTATAACTGTGAAACCGATATGAAATTAAACTATACTATCGGTTTATCGTTCACAACCGATAGTGATTTACACTGTGTTATGATCCCCTGTTCTTAGTTTACTATCGGTTTACTGTTCACAACCGATAGTGATTTACACTGTGTTATGATCCCCTGTACTTAGTTTACTATCGGTTTACTGTTCACAACCGATAGTGATTTACACTGTGTTACGAAAACCCTAACTTACATGTTTTTACTATCGGTTTTGTGGTGATGAACCGATAGTAAATATTCATTTAATAGGTTATAACCTGCATGATTTTCCCTCCAGTGCAACTGATCACATTCCAAATCGAAAAATACTCGCGCGGAAAACCCTAGAATCGCCGACGTTCGCTTCTTCGCTCCTCTGCGCCACTGGTTCTCCACCGCCTCCGGCATTGCATTGCGCCACCGCCTCCGGCCACTCCACGATCCACTGTAAGTGTTCTTGACCAAATCGCTCGCGTGTATTGCTTAATTCTGTATGCAATGGTTCATATCCCGTTCCATGGATTACAAATAGAAACCTAGAGTAAAATTCATGAACGGTATACACCTATCTGAAATTGTTTCCTGTGATGATTGTAAAGAACAAACCTGAATATTGGATGAACCGATAAGCTCGGTGAAGATAGTTTGAATTGCATTTGCATTAAACTGGGGTTCTTTTTGTATGGAACTAAGCTCTTAGTTAATCTAATTGCAAATTTAGAACTATGTGTAGACTTTGGTGTCAAAAATCTGTGTTTTGGCTACTAACTGCAATGCTAGATTGGATATTTCAGTGACTGAGCCTTACGCCATTCTTCAATTTCTAGATTTTGTGTTGTTTCTGTATGAATGGACAGGACTGGGGTGATTGAAGCTATGAATTGAAGTCTTATTCTGTCATTGATTGCTTTGTCTGGCTCTTAGTCACTTGCGTATTTGAATGTTTATCTACTGCTTGTGCATTCTGTGATTGCTGCTTGAAGTAGAGCTAGTGAAGAAATGAAATTGATTATATGATCTTTTGGCTTTCTTCTGAGTTGGTGGGAGATTGAAGTTTCTATTTCAGTTCTCTCCTTACTTGTGTCGTCCAAATTAGCAAGTCGTATTCTAGACAGCTGATTGATCAGTTGTTATCTTGAATTCTCTCCAGCATTGGTTTGACTACCCTTCTTGTATTAACTTAAAATTGGTTGGTTGTTTAGGCTTTGAGGTTATTTGAGAGAGAGACGATCATCTTGAGTCTGTGTGTTTGTTCCCCAGATTTGCCGTGTAGGCTATAGTTGAGAGGCTATTGGGGAGCGGTGTTTGTTAATTCCTTGCATGATCAATTCATTGATACCGTCAATAGGTGTATGCGTTTTAAGTTAATACATGAACTACAAAATTCATGAACTACAAACTTGATAGCTATGAGAATGACAGTATTGATGAAAATCATAGCAATTTGTCATACAGTGTAGTTCACTATCGGTTTCTTACTCAGAACCGATAGTAAATACCATAAACTGATTTTTCTGTTAATTATATCCCATTTTCTAATTTTCATCTCAAATTTAGGTTCATTTATTTTTTTAACATACCTTATGTTCCTGCTGAGCAATTACTTTATGTTCCTGCTGAGCAATTTTTGAAATTTTTCCTAATGCTGACTTGATTACTATCGGTTTGACTTGGAAAACCGATAGTAAATAGTAGTGCCATCATAGTTTGCACAGCTAATATGAATTTTCTGTGAATGACTTCCCATTTTCTAATTTTCATCTCAAATTTAGGTTCATTTATTTTTTAACATACCTTATGTTCCTGCTGAGCAATTACTTTATGTTCCTGCTGAGCAATTTTTGAAATTTTTCCTAATGCTGACTTGATTACTATCGGTTTGACTTGGAAAACCGATAGTAAATAGTAGTGCCATCATAGTTTGCACAGCTAATATGAATTTTCTGTGAATGACTTCCCATTTTCTAATTTTCATCTCAAATTTAGGTTCATTTATTTTTTAACATACCTTATGTTCCTGCTGAGCAATTACTTTATGTTCCTGCTGAGCAATTTTTGAAATTTTTCCTAATGCTGACTTGATTACTATCGGTTTGACTTGGAAAACCGATAGTAAATAGTAGTGCCATCATAGTTTGCACAGCTAATATGAATTTTCTGTGAATTACTTCCCATTTTCTAATTTTCATCTCAAATTTAGGTTCATTTAAATTTTAACAGACTTTATTTTCCAGCAGAGAGATTAGCATAGTTTGCACTGCTAATCTTTTAAATTTTCCTAAATATAGACCTTAGTACTATCGGTTTTCCTTTTAAAACCGATAGGAAATATAGTATTTGTTAGTTTGCACTGCCCATCTGAATATTCTGTGAATTACTTTGTCATGTACCTTTCTTCATATCAATTGGATGGTTTGTTTATGGTATTTTAGGTAAAGCCATGTCGGCATCTTCGTCGACTGATACTAGTGATTCGGCGAGGGCGAACGTAGATGGTGCTGCCTCGTCCCAGCGCAAGAGGAAGGCGCGAGGCGCGACGATGTTGGGTCGTTTGGCCAAACGCGCGGATCTTTCCTGTGAGTTCAACCAGTTCGGGAGACCGATCGGGAAGAACGCCAGGCACTATGCTGCCTATGTTGGCTTGTTGGCGAAGGAAAGGGTGAAGATCACCGTCCAGAGCTGGAAGGACGTCAAGGCCGACGAGAGGGATAGGCTGTGGGCGGAAGTGAAGGTAAAATTAATCAAAATCACTGAACTCTTGAGTAATCACATTCCCTTGATTTATCCTAGAGATTAGGTAAGTTCTACTTATATGCACCATTTGAAACAGGCCAAGTGGAACATCCCGGACGATGGTCCCAAGATAGCTTGCTTGAAGGACATGAACAACACATGGAAAACCTTCAAGAGCGTCCTCGTCAGTACCTTCCTCGCTAAAGGCGAATCTCCATGCGAGAAGTACCCCTTCATAACGGAGGAGGTATGGGAGCAATTCGCCCAACAGAAGGGGACTCCTGAGTTCAAGGTATGAATGGTTCCTTTGCTTGGTTACACCATTGTATGCAGTAAGCAGTGGTGCATTAATTTTCTTGTTTCTGGTACGAAGGCCCTCAGCGAGAAGAACAGGGCAATCCAGAGGAGGAACGACCACCCACACCGGCTCGGTTCTCGCGGCTATGCGGGGAAGGAGGAGCAGTGGAAGAAGGGTGAAGACGACGCGTCGCATTTCGTCGACTCCCCTGACCTACCACTCTCCGAGATCCGCGATCAGCGATGCAAGCGCTGGTGGCTGGCTAGAGGGACCGTGTCGGCCACGGGGACTGTGGCGTTCCCAAACCCCAGGGACGTCGAGGTCGTGCAGCGACTCGTAAGTTGGCTAACTATGATCACTAGTGTGCGCACAACTTTGTATATATTTCTTCCTCACAATGGAGAGCTTTCAATGTAACAGATCTCTTGCTCGAAGGAGGCGACCGAGGGATTGTTCAGTCCCCATAGGGAGAACGACATCCTTACCCGGGCTCTAGGGAACAAGGAGCATCCAGGGCGGACGCGAACCGTGGGGGCTGTGGTGCCATGGAAGGAAGGCTTCTCGGACCCCGGGCAAAAGGCGAAGAAGCCTGGCAGCTGGAAGGAAAGGGAAGTGGAGCTATCTCAGAAGATACGGGCAGATGTGACTGCACAATTCGCGGACATGTTCGCTCAAATGAACGAGAAATATGAACGCCTAAGCCGAGTTGTGCAGTCCAAGGGTTTAGATCTAGCTGTCGAGGTCGACGCTGCCAGGCCGAGTAGTGTTGGCTCGAAGGTTCACGTGGATCCGGTGGACCTGATCGAGGTATTGCAACTCTTGAGCTATATATGCAGTTCGGCTGATGCCACTCCCGTTACGTTAGAATTGTTTCGCTAACCTGTTATAATTGTTGCAAATTGTAGAAGCCGGAGAGCTGTACCCTATTGATCAACATAGGCGACAAACCTGTTGCGGTTGCAAACGGGGTCGTATACCAGTCTTGGGAGGATGTCCGGATCCACTGCGTACCTCTGGAGCCTGGATTCGCAAAGGTACAGGTGGACATGGCCCTCCCGGGCTATAGCTCTTTTCCGTTGCCCGTCCCAAAGGACGAAATGCGGACAATTGGCGAGGCATTGGGCTCGTACATACAGTGGCCCAAGAAGGGTGTTAGACTACAGGAGGTAAACCCTAGCCATTCTAGCTTACAACTCAGTTAATATACTTAATTTTCAAAATCTAATTTAAGCGTTTGTACTTAAAGTGGACGATGGATACCAGCACACTTCCTGAGGACACCAGCCCCGCCACAACGCATGAGCGAACTCCTTCGGCCCCCATGCCTCCTCCGACGGCCTCAAACCCTTCGCCATCAAATGAGGCCGACGGCACCACACCCCAACCTTCGAAGGTATACACTCGCTCCCCGCCCAAAGCCAAAGACAAGGGCAAGGCCAAAGGCAAGGCCAAAAAAGCCAGCCGGGTACGTTCAAGAACGGGTCCCCACTCGTGTCGGAGTACCTTCTGCGCAATATGGATCAAATAACCAGAAGTCTCCACGAGTGGTACCTGACCCGGTCTAGGCGCCACATCAACTTCTTGGTTCACTTCAGGCCAGCCCATTTTCACCGTGAGCCCGGGAGCATATCGGTGGCCCACGAGGATTTGTTCGACCTCCTCAACTGGCGGGAGCTTGATATGTCCATCATACGGACTGGAGTCCTGTGAGTGTGCTGTTGTCTGAAGTTATCACAGTTCGTTTCATAAATCTAATCACTTTTTGTATGCACTACTTACTAATGTCTACTTTGCATCCAGGTGCATGTATAGGCTGGCGTCGATGAGGGCATGTGACAAGGTGGGTTTCCTCGACCCAGAGAAAATAAGCCTCACGATGCTAGAGCACGACCAAGCACATGCGGAGGAATACATATCAAGAGCACTACTAGCGCAGCAGGACCGAGAGTTCATCCTTGCGCCGTACCACCAAAGGTTAGTGCATTTCCTACTAATTTAACTCATTCTTGTATGTTACGCCTAACATATATATGAAACGGTTCGCTTATATATGCAATGTAGGGGCCACTGGGTCCTCGCCGTCATTTGCCCATGGATGAATGAGGTCTATTACCTCGATTCGATGAGCGACAAGGTGGCGCATGTTTTCACCCTCACATGGCACATAGACGCGTAAGTAACATAGTTGTCTTAAATTTTTCTCTGACTAGCTAATTAATGATAAGATATTAATCGACAATGCTAAATTAAATACAGGGCTTTCAAAAATTATGCTAGTGCTGGAGGGAGGCATGACGCGTCGAAGGGCACAACAATTTCTTGGAAAGAATATGAGGTAATTAATACGGATGGAAGTACTCATGATGAGTCTTTTAATTTAAGCTTAATTAGTTCTTTCGAGTTAATGTGGGTTTATGTCTTTGCATATGCAATTTATCCAGTGCCATCAGCAGCCACAATCGTGGGAATGTGGCTTCTATGTCATGAGATTCATGTATGACCTGATCAGGAGAAACTTTGCCCAATTCCCTAAGGTAACTATTTTTCCTGACTCAAAGTCGAACTTTAATTAGATGTGACGTACGATCCTAAATTCATACACGCATATATGCAGAGCACCATGTTGAAAGAGCAATATGAGTTGCCTCAATTGAAGGAGCTGCGAACAATTTGGGCTCAATATGTCATGGAAGAAGTGGCTATCAACGATCGATAGTAACTGACTTGTGTTGATTGTTGTATTTGTGAATATATATTGAATGTGTTGATTCATTGATTTGTGAATATATGTGAATAGATTCATTGATGTATTTGTGAATAAACTCGATCAATATGTGCATAAATTCAGTCTGTCCAATGCATGTGTATATTACTGTATTAGTGTATTTGTGAACAAATTCAATATGTGAATATTGGTGAATATTTGTAAATATTGGTGTATTTGTGAATGATCCAATGTATCTCTGTATTGCTGTATGTATATTGCTGTATGTATCTCTGTATTGCTGTATGTATATTTGTAAATATTTAGTACTAACCGTGCCACTACATAACCGATAGGAAAAACTAATATTACTATCGGTTATATACTACAACCGATAGAATAAAGTTTCCAGTACTAACTGTGTCCACACAATACTATCGGTTCATATTTAGAAACCGATAGAATACAGTTTCCTGTACTAAACGAGTCTACAAAATACTATCGGTTATATAATATAACCGATAGAATAAATTTTCCAGTACTGACTGTGTCCACACAATACTATCGGTTTATATATAACAACCGATAGAATAAAGTTTCCAGTACTAAATGTGTCGACAAAATACTATCGGTTTATATAAGAGCCGATAGAAAAAAATGTTTAGATTACTATCGGTTTAGATCCTAGCCGATACAAAAGGCCTAAACAATACTATCGGTTTTTATACGAGCCGATAGAAAAAACTTATACAATACTATCGGTTTAAAACCGAGCCGATAGAAGAAATAGTCGATAGCGATTAGTGAACGTTGGGATTGTAGATGTTTTACTAACGGTTTTTGAACCGATAGAAGTGTGCTGCCCTCTACTATCGTGCCGACCACTATCGGTAAGAGAACCGATAGTAGAGTGGATTTTTAACCGATAGTGAAAAGCATTTCTGTAGTAGTGAGATTAGGTGGCGCACCGCAGTTTGATCACCTTTTGCTGCTGTGGGCCTCGTTCTAATTTTTTTTGCAACTGTCACACACGCATGTAACTTTATATTTTATCTACTACATCAAGACTTTGTACTGAAAATCAAAACCCTAGACTTTGTACGCTTCCGCATTGCCATCTGTGGAAATCGAAACCGAAACCCTAAACTTTGTACCGCATTAGTAATCAACATACAATTCTAATCCTTACATTTTATAATTATATAACACATCATTTTTACTTTTCACAATTACTTTTCACAGTTCTATTTTTTATTAAAAATATATCCTTTTACAATATGTGTCTCAGAATCTTGATCCTAGATTTGCCCATGCCCTAATTCCAGAAGTTGATGGCAAAACTTCGTCGTCATGCCCCTTTTCGCAAATCAGATTTCCCGAGAACCCTAAAAAGGCTAAAACCCACATCTCATCTCCAAACTTCGATTTGATTCAAGGAGTATCTCCCATTCACTATTCTGAGCAAGTTTCCCTTATGCAAGATTTCCAAAATTTCATCCGAAGCCTCAGCTTCAATCATCATCATTTTCTAAAACCCTAATTACCCTAAAGTGCCCTGTTTTCGAATTATCCCAAAATCATCGAATCTTGACGAATTTCATCAAATCTCTTGCTGAATAAGCCCCTGGAATAAAGTTACACTTGTGTGTGAAATCAGATCTCAAATCAGCCCTCCCAATCTCAAGATTTGCAAACAAGTCCAAATTCCCAAGCTAATTCATCACAAATCAGTCCAAATCCTTGCATCTGGGTCCCTGCAAATTAGTCCAAATCCTTGCATTGAATTGCACTGCAAGTTATTTTTGCCTTTCAGTCGCTAGTCGAGCTGGCGACTGAAACATTGCGGGTTTCAGTCGCTAGCCGAGCTAGCGACTGAAATTTGGCGTGGTATGGCACCTGGGCCAGTGGAGCGTTGGGCCATGCCACGTCTTCAGTCACTAGCCCAGCTAGCGACTGAAGTTCAGTCACGTGGCCCAGTTCGCGACATAGGGCTATTTTTGCAAAATTTAAAAGTTGTGGGTTAGTTTTCGAATTTGTTTTTTTTGTAGGTTATTCGGCAAAAAAATTCGGAAAACTTACATGAGAAAAAAAATTGAAATCTAGCCTGACCTAGTTTTACACATGTCCACATTGGAAATACTACTTTTAAAATTTTGTACTATAACTTATATTGTAAAGATATAATACCATGTAATAATACTATTATATATTATAACCAAATAGAACTATTAATTTGTCAACTATGACAATTAAACAAAAATTTGATACTAGTCTGATAATAATTCTATTAGCAATATTTTATTCTATTATATGAAAGAGTTTGGGGAAAATAGCTAAAAATAGACCAAAAAAATGAGATATCGTAATAGAACAATAAATTATGAGATTTACATTTATGTCAACTCTCTAATGACATTAGGCCATTAAACCCAAAAAAACATTTTCTAGCGTTACAAAACAAATTATTTACTCTTGACCAAAAATAGAATCTTCCTTACTATACATGTCTACATAAAATTTGAGTTTTGTTTCTTCTTGAAAAACAAAAGTTCAAATTGACTTCTTATTAAAACACACAAAAATAAAAACAACAACAAACTTACTCACCTTCAACATGGAGGACTCTCTGGCGGAGTCCAACGCAGGTGCCTCGCTTAGCGCCCACAATAATTTTTTTTTGGAAATAGGAAAGAGAAGACACTAGGATCTGATGATCGAAACATATCATATCTTGTGTTATGCAACTTCGGTTGATAATTTGTTTATGTCGATCTGATCATTTTGACTTCACGGTTCTATCGGTTTAAATAGATTGTCAATCTAAGTTATAGATCAAAAAATATCAATGTCGGAAGAATTAAAATTTTTTTGAACAAAATTTTGAATCTGTATTAATAAAAAAAATTTGGAAATGAAACTGTAGCACTCTAGCAGTGCCGCAGACTGCTTTTTTGATCGATTTTTCTTTGCCACACACTAGTCGTACGGCAGAGAGGTTTGTTGCACTCTTGCTGCTATGTGTCATATCCAGATTCAACCACACTTCTAAAAAAGTTATTTTTGTAATTTTTTAAAACGCCGGGTCAGATGCAATTTTCTTTTTTTAAAAGGCTATTTATAGAAAATTTTTGGAGGCTATGAGAATGAGTTCAAATTTAGAAATACTTGTGGGTGAAATTGCAAAATTTTTAGACAAAAAAAAGTAAACAAAAATTGATTTCAAACCAAATCTACACTAATTTTGAAATATAGAGGGTAGAATATTCGATTTTAAGATAAATGGGTTATCTAGATTTTTTGAAAGTAGAGGAAATAATATGTGTTTTTTCCTTAGAAAAAACAAATCATATTTTCTATGAAAATGACATATAAAGAAATGATGCAACTTGATTGGTTTATCAAATAATTTCTTAGATTCGAATCCAAATTCATAAATTGTGCTATTGCTAAAAAGAAGTTCATAATTTCTGCCAAAATTTTATATCAAGTTTTGTTCATCTCTTTGATGCTCCAAAAAGAACAAACAAACCAAAGCTTCAAGTAGCAAAACTCAAACTAGCGAAGTAACAATATACAAAAGTAAGTATCTAGCACCATATGCCTAGTATTTCTGTAACAAAATTGAAGAAATCACAAAACGCCATGTAAATAACGTATTCCTTGTGTAACAATTGGATCAAGATGCTTGCTGAATGTCTCTCTTTCGTATTTTCTGTCCATGCACGGCGGGCGACTCGAGGAGGCACACAAAAGGACCAAAAAAAAATAAATTAGACAATAAGCGTAAGACATTCTGATAACTCAGAAATTAGATAATTTTATTATTCTCAAATTGCTTATTCTTAAACTAAATTATGATCATATATTTATAAGCCTCATGATTCAACCAGAAAATTAAACTCTAATAGAGAAATAGAAAACAATTGAACTAAGATTTGGACTCCAACTAAAACAAAACCCAAACTTTTCAAATAAAGATAATCCCAATAAAATTGTCTTCTCTCATAACTTTTTTTCTTTATCATTTTCTCACGGCTAGAAAAGAACTAGTTCTCAAGTTCAAAGATTCTTCATGTCTTATGTAGTAGAATCAACAACTTGATGATGTAGTCCAATCAATTCTCTTTGTGAATTAATTATCATTTGTGTGATTTTTTTCTCAAAGAAATCTTTATTTGTTGGGTTGACGCTAAAAGAAACATAATAAGAACCATAAAAAAGTGGTATTTGATGATGTAGGCTAATGAGCACTTGTTGATAATAAATCTTATTTTTCAAGATTTTTTTCTTGGTTGAAACTTTATATGTATTGAGTAAATTATTCAATCAGATTCGTCATATCCTTTTCTTTCCGCTTTTCCAGAGATAAAGACTTAGCAACACTTTTGTTGCTATTAATGTTTCATTCATCTCTTCTTTCATTGCTTCGATCATTGAACTGTTTTGTCTGGTAGTCTTCTTACACAAAGGGGAACATGATGATGTTGTTTGGACTTACTTTTATTTAGCTATCATACTAGTTTCGGTCTTCTGAATATGTGTTCCATCATGGATCCTCTCAACACCCCTTCTATGACATTTGGAAAAGAATTCATCCCCTAGTTTGGACAATTGTTTGTGTTTCTGATGGAGAAATTAAATATATCTTTGCTGCACCATTCTGATAAGTTTGCCTTCAAATTGATCTTTCATTATGTCATGATTCACAAGTTCTAAATCCTCAAAAGATGAAAAATTTTGCTCAATGATGAGCTCCATATATTTCTCATTGTAGATTAATGGGATACAATAGCACCACTGTTTTGACATGTTATACTTATAATGACTTATTAGACCACATTGCTTGCAACAATTATAGATTAACTCATTGATGACATCCAACTATATGACTCACCAATATAGAACATGTTGACTTTAGATCGCATGTGGAAACCATTCGAAGAATCATTGATGTCGTCTCCAATGCCTCTCTTGTTCTTGACAAGTACATTCCTCCATCGCCCAACACGAACATGTGCTACGATTTCCACATGACGTTTCAACTCCTGATTTGTTAGATTGGCATTGATATCTCGACGGCTCCGGTAGTGTTGATCTGCAGCCTCGTCATCTTTCCTCCATACCATCAGTGCGGGTGAATGATACATGAAATAAACTTCAGAATAACTATCACTAGCCATGGATTCAAACCTCCGCTTTGCTACTTTCTAATGTAGCGCGGGCTTGTGCTATCCAACACAGTAGGCGAATTGAAGAGACATGCAAAAGGATAAAAAAAAAGGTAAACTAGTCGAGATGCACCATTACAATTTCAGATATTAGATATTATGATAACTCAAAATTGGATAATTTTATTATTCTCAAATTGCTTATCCTCAAACTAAATCATGATCATATATTTATAGATCGTGTTACATAATTCAAGTAAGAAACTAAATCATAATATAAAAAAAGAAAACAATTGAAAAATATTCGAACCTAACCAAAACAAACCTAAACTTTCCAAATAAAAATAATTCCTAATAAAGATATCTTATTTCATAGCTATTTTTTCGCTTCATCACGTATTTATAAAAGCGTCTCAGATATGGAATTTTTTGTACGGATAACCTAAAGAAAAAAAATAATTTCGCAAAAAACACAAAAGAAAAAAAATTGCAAAAATGACCATAGTCGCCAGCCCGGCTGGCGACTTAGTGTTTTTTGCTGGCGACTTAGGCCCCCACCACTGTCGCCAGCCTAAGTCGCCAACTGGGCTGGCGACTTAGGGCAAAAAACAGTTTTTTCCGAAATAAATATTGTTTTATATTATTTCAAAATAGAAACTAATAGTTATTGTTTTATATTATTTCGAAAATAATCAACATAGTTTTGATTATTTGAAAAATGACCTATGTGGTGTATGTTATTTCCACAATAACCAACATAATTTTGATTATTTCAAAAATAACCTATGTGGTGTATGTTATTTTCAAAATAACCAACATGGTTTTGATTATTTTAAAAATAACCCATGTGATATGGTGTTTTCTGCCCTCTGTGACGGCTGAGGCGGAATGTGTCGTGGTAAAACATAGAAAGGTATATTGAACTACCGCAACCCGCCTAATCAGGGAGAAAAAGAGTCGCGAGGGGTTCGGTTGATTTATTCGTATGTGTCGTGGTAAATTGAATTTGTAGGGTTATCAAAAGTGAGAACTGAACTTAAAAAAATACTGAAAAGTAGAAAGGCTAAATTATACAAAAACCATGTTTCATGTATACATGTAAACACAAATCATGTTTCATTGACTAAGAAATTAGAAAAAAAACTAATGTCGGCCCCTCTTCGGACGACGAGGCCGGTCCCGCTGAAACGGTGAGGGTGAGTAGGTGGTGCGTCCCCGCACCGTCCTCTGTGACGGCTGTCGATGCGGTGGTGGTTGGGCGGTCGCCCGATCGAGGCCTGTATTAGGAGGGTCCTGCGACGGCGGAGGCGCATCACCAAGCTGTGCGGATGCCAACTGATGCTGGCTCTGGTGGGTGTCGTCTCCCCTCTGCAACATGTCAGCATAGTCCGCGTAGGTAGGGTCGAGGACCACGTCCGGGTCGGCATGGACGGGCTGAGGCGGAACGCAGGGTGGGCGCCTACTGGACGGTGCCGATGGAGTAGATGAGGACGTACCGGCAAGCTCGTGCACCGTACGCTGCGACATGGCGACGTACTCATCGTCCAGGTCGAACGTGATGTCGAACCCCAGGCTGGAATCGGAGCCGAAAGGGCGCGCAGGGGTACCCTCAAAGATCCGTACACCACCACGCGATGCCACGTCCACGTGAGGTGGAACACATGAACGGTAAGAGCGGGCCGGGGGCGCACCAAGATAAATAGGGGCGTCGATGGTCGTACCTGACGGTCCGGGTGCATCCTGCGGATGAGCGGCTGGCTGCGACGGCGTATGAATGGGAGGGGCCCTCGGCGGAGGAGGTGCAACAGATGTCGACGAGGTGGCGGAACTCTCCCGCAACAGCTGCGTCGCAACTCGATGAATGAAGGCGATGGCCTTCCTGTACTCCTCGGGTGTGATAGGTAGACGTGACTCGCCCCGATGGTATAGCGGCTGCGTGGTAGAGGTAATCGCACGAAGGCCGTCAACCTACCAAGACCAGAACACAATGCTAAGCAGAAATAACAATGACAAGCAAGAAACCGAGTATTTGTTCGTACCTAGCGGTGCACACGGGATGCGTGGTGTGGATCGTACGTCTGCTGCACACTCGGGGCAGGGATTTCGGCAGGCGTTGGAGCTGGTGGGGCAATGCGAGGAATGGTGCGGCGGATATACCATCGAAGGTAGTCGCCATATGTCCTCGGATCGTATGGCCTATCCTCGCGCACTACGTCCATCCCTGCTCTCTCCTCCCAGCGGCGAGTGTACGGAGCCTGCCGATCCTCCCAAGTGAAAGCCTTCTTGCCCTTGCGGGTTTGCCTGCAAGAAAAACAAAAGTGTTAAGTCTTTTCGTGGAGTGGAAACACTATGCGTAGAGATGATCGCGAGCTTACTCATGCTGGGCGTGCGACAACCGATGTGGAGTGTCGACAGGAGGGACAAGCTGATATAAGCCAAACTGCCGCATCACCCGCCATGGAGCGTATACCTCCAACATATGGCTGAAGACAAGAACACATCGGGTGAGCCATAAGTCCCGGTCCCCTGTGCATATCGATGAGATCCCGCCTGCAGCTGTGCTCTGAATGTAGGTGGCCGTCCAGACCCTCCAGACAACACGCGAGGGATGGAGCAGCTCCAGCTCATCACTGTACGCCCCATAGCATGCGTGCACCTGGACCGTGGCCCATTGCACCTTACGCTGCAACCAGCGATCCCCCATGGTCGGGCGATCTGCCTCGTCATCTGCATCCCTGGGCGGGTACCCCTCCGGCAGCGGCACGGGGACATCAGTGCCGAGCGGTCGTCCTACGGGAAGGTGCTCGTACGACCACAGGATAATAAGGAGAGGACACCCAGCCATAACTGCCTGCCGAGCACGGCGAACGCAGGCGTCGCACAACGCTCGATACGTCGCACACAGAACCGCCGAGCGCCAGCTGATCTGTGGAATCTGCTCGATCGGCATGTCTGCGAGCATCTGCGCCAGTGGAACAAGCCAACGGTCCACCGTGTCGCCGTGCGTACCTGCGAACAAAAACAAACAGGAAGTTAAGATTTAAATGCAGTAAGTAACATACATGTGTATGTACCATGAGTAAGCGTACCAGTGAACATGAAGCTACCAAACAAGTGTAGTAGGTACGACTCGAAGTGTCGGCTGACTGTCCACTCATCAACATCTGCTGGGCATATCCGAAAGTGAGCGAGCCAGGCTGCAGGAACTCCCGCGTCATGTTGGAAGGGCTCGTGTCCTAGAGGTAGGGGGTGAAACCTCTATGTGAATGCCACATCCCACCCGGCAGGAGTGGGTAGTGGTACCCAGGCCTGTCCTCGAATCGGCAGGCCGAATAACATCGCCACATCCTCCAGGGTGATGGTCATCTCCCCCCACCGGAAGTGAAATGTGTGTGTCTCCGGTCTCCATCTGTCCGCCAGAGCAGACACCAGTGATCGATCGTGCCTGAAGGCCTCTGCTCTGGTGATCGTCCTGGCAAAAGGAAGAAGTCCCACCGCCCTCAGCCGTGCGATGTATCTCATGTCAAGAGGCCAGGCCGTGCCCGGCGATCGTAGGCGAAACGGCTGAAGCTCCTCTCCGATCCTAAGGGCTCGAGCTCGATGACGATCATCATAGTACTGATCCAGTAGCTCAGGAAGCTGTCTGCGATCATGAGCCATGTCTGCAAGCAAAAACATTGAGTTAGTACGCCATACGAAATGAGTGAGAAACAAACATAAATACACGAGAGGAATGATTATGCATTGCACAACAGTGCTGATTGATTCGCGTTCAGTGCGATCCGGATGCATTAGGACATGTCCTCCTTGTGTGGCCAGGCTGTCGACAAACAGCACACTTTCGCAGCTCATCGCGCTCTGCATTATCCATGTCGTTGCTGATTCAAAGTTTTCGTCGTCGTCCAGGGCCTCTCCGCTCCAAGTGTGGGGGTGGAACATACAAGATCTGCCCTGCTCTGCGTGACAGCTCTCTGTAGTGCTCCTGAGTTCCCCAGACCTCGAAGTCTGCAGTCCATGTTTTAGCGAGGAACCGTGCGCCATAGTAAAGTGATATGTACGTCTCAACTGACTTGTTGTCATGCGCACACGCTGCCATCACATGGGAGCACGGTTTATGCAACAAAGCAGGCTTGTTACAAGTGCACTTCACGCCGTCTTCAAAAATGACACCTTGCTTTCTGATCGACCGCATGTATCCTCCCCCCACGTTCTTACTCTTCAGATAAACAATCCAACTTTGCCTTCTGCTGTTTGGAATGCACTGGGCTGAGTGTTTGTGAGCGGCCGCGGCTTTCATTTCTAAGTACCTCTGCACTTCGTGAGGATATTTTGCTGGTGTGACCCCAAGTAGTGCTCTTGCAGCTGTACCCCTCTCATGGAAGTATTTAGCAGTGCGATGCCATGTAAATTCCACAATTCCGGTGAGTGGAAGCCCTCGCACCCCCCTCAACACAAAGTTGTACACCTCCGCCATATTGGTTGTCATTATTCCGTATCTAGCTCCTGCCTTATCGTGCATTAGTGACCATTTCTCTGGAGCTTTGTCACCGATCCATTCACTAAATTTCTTTGTTCTTGATCTCCGGCTGCGACGTATCGGCCCATCTGAAGTTCCCACGACATTTTCTTCATCCTCCGTCTGTTGTGAACTGCTTGCCTCAGATCTTTGAGCTTTAGCTAGGTCCGAGATATCTTTCTCTAGCTCGTCCCAAATTCGTTGGAACTTATGGCCCTGGTTCTGATCACACAACCGCTTGAACTTCTTCATCAGGCCTATGTTTCTGTAGTGTGTGAAAAAGTTGGCCGCAAGATGTCGTTTGCACCACCGACTTATCAAGTCATTCCATCTGTATTGCGGGTCCTCTGTATGCAACATGAACTCTATGGCACTCAACAGGCCCTTGTGTCTATCATGGATGACGCACACATTCCGTCTATCCTTCACAACAGCTTGTTTCAGATTTGTAAGGAGCCACACCCAACTGTCTGTGCTCTCGCCTTCTACGATGGCGTACGCCATCGGAAGTAGCTGATTGTTTGCATCTGCGCCAACAGCTGTCATTAAAGTTCCCTTGTACTTCCCAGTTAAAAATGTGCCATCCACGCAGAGTACTGGCCGCATGTACTTGAATACAGAGATAGTCTGCCCGAATGACCAGAATATACGCTCCATGTACTCCGCTCCATGCACCACGTCACCGTTTGTGCCCACAACTGGCCTATGAACCATGTCCATTACAGTGCCAGGGTTGGTATCGACAATTTGTTGTATCAGTCTGGGCACGTAGTTATATGAATCGTAAAAGGATCCAAATAGCATCTCAAGGCCAAGTTGTTTCGCTCTCCATGCCTTGCCGTATTTAATGCTGTATCTGAAAGTGTCAGCGATTTGAGTGACAATTTCTTTTGGTGCCATGTCCAAATTTGCATGAAGGTTCGCCAAAATCACATTTGCCACAAAAGCCGACGATATATTCCTGTGGGTCTCTGAGGCTTCTGTGACCGAACAGTCATGTTCGGTGATTCTCGAAACAACAAAGTGCTCACTATCCCTGTACCGGGCAATACGAACATAAAATCTACATACCGTGCACTTCACTGCGTACAGCCGCGGATTTGTTCTATCCACCTTGAAAGAGCGACGTAGTGCAATGGACCACATCGCCACGCCTTGCTTTGCCTCCTCCTTGCTTCGGAAATGTTGTCCTAAAATTAATCTTTGCTCATCCGATGTCGACTCCGAACTGCGATCATCGCGGATTTGTGCATTATCAAAACCACTTGGATCTAACCATTGCTGTGGAGGTCCCATCCCACGATAATCTTCTTCGCTAGACGAATCCGCATAGTCTGCATCCATCTCCGAATCTTCGCTGCTGAGTATTTCATACCCTCGTCTTCACATTCATCGGCGTAAGCGTCGTCCCCAGTCCAGAAATACCCACTCACGAACCCTGTGTTCGGGACACTGCCAAATTCCTGTGTTATTGTTGGATCAATGACTGGCTCGGGTATCTCTTCCACCGGTGGGATGTTTAACGACACGCAGTCATCTGGGCCATGAATGGGATTTAACACTCTCCTAACTAGAGAACCTCAAGACCGATCGCCTTTAAGTTTACATAATTTCCAACTACCTGTTTCACCAACAGGCACCAACGCTTCTACGACAATTTCATGTTTAGACGAGTCGATATTTAATATGTCCATTACTCGGGTCTTAAGATCTTCAAAATTAACTGCACTAAGATCATTCAATTCCATATCTACACGATGACAGCTACATAGGTCATCTTCATGTGGTCCGTTTCTGATTACTTGTTCCCCGTGAAAAACATACACTATTCTTCTTTCTGACACTGTCTACGACAAAAATTTAAAATTAATCTTTACTCTATGTATTTTCCACAAATTTCTAAAACAGATCTATACTGTAAACTAAATTTCTAAAGCAGATATATATTTTCCACAAATTTCTAAAACAGATCTATACTGTAAACTAAATTTCTAAAGCAGATATGTATTTTCCACAAATTTCTAAATCAGATCTATACTGTAAACTAAATTTCTAAAGCAGATATGTATTTTCCACAAATTTCTAAAACAGATCTATACTGTAAACTAAATTTCTAAAGCAGATATGTATTTTCCACAAATTTCTAAATCAGATCTATGCTCTAAACTAAATTTCTAAAGCACATATATATTTTCGACAAATTTCTAAATCAAATCTATACTCTAAACTAAATTTCGAAAACAGATCTATACTCTAAACTAAATTTCTAAAGCAGATATGTATTTTCCACAAATTTGTAAATCAGATCTATACTCTAAACTAATTTTTAAAACATATCTGTATTACAAATTTATTTTCTGAAACAGATATATATTTTCTATGAATTTCTAAAACAGATCTATACTCTAAACTATATTTTTAAAACTGATATGCATTTAAAATTAATTTCTAAAATATATCTGCATTTTAAAAAACTTACCTCCTCCTCTTCTTCCTCTTCTTCTTCTTCTCCTTCTCTTTCTCCTCCTCTCCCTCTTCTCTTCTCTCTTTCCTTCCCTTTCCTCCTCTTTTCTTCTCTCTTTTTTTTTTTTTACCGCAGGCCAAATGAAATTTTGCCCTCCTGTGTCGCCACGGGCTAGGGTTATATAGCCCCCTAAGTCGCCAGCCCGGCTGGCGACAGAGGAGCGGAAGCCCACAGTCGCCAGCCAAGCTGGCAACTTAGGGTTTACAGTGCTAAGTCGCCAGCCGGGCTGGCGACTATGGTCATTTTTGCAATTTTTTTTTCTTTTGTGTTTTTTGCGAAATTAATTTTTTACTTTACGTTTTCCGTACGAAAAATTCCTCAGATATGATATAAATCAAAACGCGCATACATACATGGCTTCATAAGAGTATCCTTACTCGGCCATGCTTTCAGCCGCAGCTGCACCACCCTCGCAGATTCTGAGGTCCTCCAACAACTCATTAATCTCGTCACCGGATAGATGAACTCCCTCTATTCCGTCAATAATGCTGTCTAGCTCAGTCGTCCGAGGCTTCTGTATACCATCTTGTACAGGGTGGTAGGAACAGTTTGGATTTCTCACGGGCGACACGGGCCTCGTCTCGTAGCTCTTCTTGATAAGAATAATCTCCGGTAAGCTATGGCTTTCTCCATAGTTCTCAAGGTCATGGGTATTGACATTTAGATCGTAGAGGTGGTACCCGAGCGCGTTGTCGCCGGGGTTCAGAAGATGCCCGAGGTGCGTCCTCACGGTGCAGATGGTGTCGTTCTTGCCGAAGTCTGACAAGCGGGCCACATGCGCATATGCCATCCTATACCGAGAACCGTTCACTGCGATGTCACCGGCGAACTCGGCCTCGACGTCAAGCACAATGTACTCCACGAGGTGGCGGCTGGTGAGCAACGCGTCGAACTTGTACCTAGCTATCGTAGTCTTTGATGCCGAGTTGGGCGAACCGAAGGGTGAAGGGGTCGAGCAGTGTGATTAGGTTGGTGACCTTGACGCAGAGCACGAGGGGTCCGAGGCCACCGAGGTCGCGGAACGCTTGCCTGGGGAGGAAGACGAGGTCGTCACGGCAGACTGGGCAGATCTCTACTGCGAAGGTGTGCTTGTAGTTGTAGGCATTGCTCTTGGTGTCGTGCGACACGAGCTGCTTGGCCTTGGTGGTGCGGACGGGTGCGAGGGTGGAGACGAAGTCGACGAGGCGGGCGGCGTGGGACCGGGATGCACAAAAGAAGTCCAGTCCACTGGCAGCGACGTCCATGCGGACCGCGGCATCGGCGGCGCCGTGCTTTACAAGCTGCTGCTTGAGGTGAAGGAGCGTACGGCGGTGCGACGCGAACTGCCGCAGCTGCACGACGGCCACCCACTGGTCGGGATCGGCCTGGGCCCTGCCGCAGGCGTCGCAGAGGCGGTCATGGAGGGTGAACTCCACGACGTGGGGCTGTTCTAACGTGACGCCGTGTAGGACCTCGCGACGGAGGCAGAGGCAGAGCTTGAGGCGCTTGGAGTGTGGCTCCGTGAAGATGAACTCCGCGGCAGCGAGGGTGACGCCGAGGCGCGCGAGGGGGCGATCGATGCGGCGGAGGAGGAACTGAAGGAGCTCGGGGGACTCCGGGGAGGCTCGGATCCAGGCGCGCGGATGGTGGAAGTAGGAGGAGCAGGACGGGCAGTACACCACGGCGGCATGTCGCGTCACGCCCTCGGTGCTATCGACGAGCGCGCGGAGGCAGCGCGCGCACGTGTTGGCCGCGTTGGGCGGCATGGGGACGCCGTAGGTGCAGCACAAGGACGTGCAGGCGACAGACTGCTACAGCGGAGGGAGGAACTGCATGCCCCCGGGAGGCGGCGGCGGCGGCGGCGGCGGCGGCGGCAGCATTGTCGCTCGGACCAGTGTGTGAAGGTTGGTGTGGGGATCGAGGGCAGCCAGAGTTAGGGTTTTATAGGAGAGGTATTATGTGTTAATTAGGGTTTGTCTCTTTTTGTTAATAGGTTATTTAGCTCTTTTGGGCCTATAAAAGAACCAACATAATAGTAAATGGGCTGTGTTGATTTTTTTTTTATCGTTGGGTCAGCAAGAGTTAGGGTTTTATAGGAGAAGTATTATGCGTTAATTAGGATTTGTCTCTTGTTGTTAATGGGCTTGTTGGGAGAAATCTTCATCTTGCCCCGAATAACCTAATCCGACCCGAATGCCATTTCTAGGCGGGAGGCCTCTCTTGTCTCGAGCGCCGCCACCCAGTGACAACGGTCCTAGTGATGGGCACCCCGGGAACAGACGTCCCCCGTCTCGGGCGCCGCCAACCGGTGACATCCGTCCTGGGCACCGCCACCCAGTGACAATGGTCCCGATAATGGGTGCCCCGGGGACAAGTGACCCGAGTCCCAGGCGACACCACCAGGTGTCCCTCGTTCCGGGCGTCGTCGCTCAATGACAATAGTCTCGGCGATGGACGCCCCGGGGACATGTGTCCTAAGCGTAGGTTTCCCGCGGGAACTAGCAAGGACATGTGTCAAGCATCCAAACCCCTCGCTGTTGGAAAAGACGACGATGCCCCTCGATCCGATAGTCGAGGCTAGGACGTTTTAGTCATTTGCATCTTTTGGGGTCTATATATACCCTTGTACCCCCCTCCTGTAAAGAGATTCATTCAGTCAGATTCAATACAATGAAAGCAATTGGCCCTCCTTTGGACCTTTCCCGTGAGAGAGCCTCCCCAATAGACGTATGTCCAGGGGTGCCAACAGGACTAAAGTCCCCACTGAGATCTGAACCTGTATAAATCCTCGTGTCAATCTATGTGATAGCCCAGCGGGAGGTGAACCGTCACACGATCAACTCGCGTTGCTGTACATGCGCTACGCACGTCCTGAAACCTGTCGGAGTATTCGGCTCTTTTGGGCCTACAAATGAATTAACATAATAGTAAATGGGCTATGTCGATTTTTTTTTGTATCGTTGGGACAGGGAGGGTATTAGTGTGAAATGTGAATCTATGTAGAGTTCTATTTAAAATGTAGAATTTGAAGAGAACCCACTTAGAATGGATATTTTCTTAAACTATGTAGGTTCATAAGGTAGATTTATATAAAAAATCATAAAAACATAATTGAAGAAATAGACTATGCAATAGTCTACCAACACTTATAAATTTCAGGTCAAATTTATATTAGTGTTCGGACGAATAAATAAAAGAAATTGTCAATAAGTAGTTATTTTGTCTTTTTTATTTATAATTTATTAGAAATTCTCACCAACTGGGTTTAAAATTGAAAATTCATAATCACACTAAGCATGGGTTTCATAACTTTTTGAGAATTTCTTGTGACAATTTTATGCCCAAATTGGTCCTGTTAATATATTAGCTCATTGCCTCCATATTGGTGGTTAGCACTATAAATGTCCCAGGGCACATATGAATCCTACGAATTTTTTTTTGAAATAACCCTATAAAAAAAAACAATTGCAAAACTAACTCTTAACTTTTTAAATTTGCAAAAATGGCTTTCAGTCGCGAAATCCTCCTCGCGACAGTCTTCAGTCGCTATACGGTATAGCGACTGAAGACGTGGCACGGCACAAATGCCCCGCTGGCACCTGTGCCGTGCCAGCCAGGTTTCAGTCGCTATACCGTATAGCGACTGAAACGCGCAGCTTTCAGTCGCTATACCGTATAGCGACTGAAACCTGGGAAACTTTCTCTGCTCCCTCTTTTGCCCCGTGGTCGCAATCGAAACATTTCATAATGATTTCATTTGAGAAGTAGGACTTGTTTGTAAATTCTGAAATTGGGATGGCTGATTTGAGATCAATCTCACACACAAGTGTAACTTTATTTCTGGAGCATATTCAGCAGAAGTTTGAATGAAATTTGGCAAGATTTGATGATTTTGTGATAATTCGAAAACAGGGTACTTTAGGGTAATTAGAATTTCAAAAAATGACGAGACTTGAAACTAAGGCGTCGGATGAGATTTTGAAAATCTTACAGAAGGGAAACTTGGTCAGAATAGTGAATGGGAGATACTCCTTGAATTAGATCGAAGTTTGGAGATGAGATGTGGGTTTTAGCCTTTTTAGGTTCCGAGGAAAATCTTTAAAAGGTATAAGCCGCGATAATTGTAGGCTGATTTGCGAAAAGAAGTAAGACGACAAAGTTTTGCCATCTGGACCGTACAAGTACATACCAATTTCGCATTTATACCGTGCTTTTGATACCTAGTTTTGTCTCGTTGGTTCGACGCATTTGTATGAAACCAGACGTCTCGGCGCAAAAGATGGTAAGTGCAAAAGTCGCAAAGATTAATCATACGAAAACGAGCATCAGATGAATAGGTAAAAGCTGAAAAGTAGAAACGCAAAGTCATACAAAAGTAGAACAGTAGAAAACATAAAACCCCAAAAAGTTGGAAACCTAACAAAAATATATGAAAACTGAACAGTCTGAGAAAAGCATACATCGGACTAGTGCCCCCTCCTGCCCCTCTGTGGGGGGGGCTGATACTCTGATGGTGTGTATCGAGAGGGGGGCTGACGATCCCTGACGCGCCGCCTCCTTACTGGTGGTGTCTGCGCAGCTGGCGTAGACTGGGAAGGCTGTGTCGGCTGCGTAGGCGGCGGAGCATCGGGAAGGAAGCTAGGAAGCACATGTGTCGACTGTGTAGGATGCTGCTGTGCCTGGTCAGGAGGCTGGTACCATGGAGGAGTATCGAGCTCGTCATCCGAAGAGCTGTCGTCCGAAGAGCTGTCGGCAGGCACGAAACCCGTGTGCAGTGGTGGAGGGCGCGACGACGACGGACGGTCCGCTGGTGGAGGGCGCGACGACGACGGACGGTCCGCTGGTGGCACATGCGACGAAGGACCTGGCGCCGACGGTGATGGTGGGGGAATCACGGTCAAGTGAGGTGGCAGCAGCACTCTGAAACCGACTAAAATCTGATCGACCCGCCGCTCGACCTCTGAACAATATGCGTACACATCGTCGCTGGGCATGGTGGGTCCGAGGCGGGACCTGACCATCATGTCTCGTGCACCAGTAGAGATGCCGCCGAGGATGTCTAGCTGTGCACACGAATTAATGCAATTATAGAACGATAATCCATGTGAAAGTAAGGTTTCAAAGAGCTAAGGAACTCACAGAAGAGTGGATTCGCCCAGTTAGGCGTCGGTCGTAGCCGTCATCGAGGGTGGCGGGAGGGATGGGCTCATCAGGCGCGGCGGGTGGACCGCCCGTCAATCGGTAGATCGTGCGAGGTCGGTACCAGGACAGATAGGAAAAATGGATGTCGTGGCTGTATGGCCTGTGCTCCTCGACCGTGCGTGTGTGCGCCCAATCCATCCACTGCTGCACATAAGGCTGCTGTCGACGAACGAAATCGTCCCTCACTCGACCCTTCCTGGATTGCCTGCGGACAAAGAAATTAGGTTGTGATGGAAATTATGTATAAAATAACATGTGAATGTAATGCATATTTGACGTACTCGTGGATATGGTGCGGGATCTGTCGAGGAGGCGGCACGGGGACAGCCTAGCGTAGGCCAAACTGGCGCATAACTCGCTCAGGCGAGTAACCCTCAACCATGTGCGAGAAGATGAGTAGAACCTGGGTGTGCCAGTACGGCTCATCCTGCGTACAAAAAGAAGAAAGGCCGGCTGGAGCGACGGATTGGAGGTTTGCGGTGGTCCACGGATCCCAGATGACGCTGTCGTCGAGAAGCAGATCAAAGTCTGTGGCGTACGAAGGATAGCAGAGGTGCGCCTGATCTGTGGCCCACCTCAAACTCAGCCTAGCCCACCTCCATCCCATCACGGGGCCGTCTCTCCCATCCCCGACTAATGCGAACTGATCCCGCGGAACCAGCGGTCGACCGATGGGGAAATGCTCGTACGACCACATCTGCAAGAGAATGGCGCACCGAGCGAAAAGAGAGCTGACCTGGTCTCTGCTCGTGGCGTCGCACAACCCCCTGTAGGTGTGGCAGAGCACAGCGGATCCGAAACTGAACCTCGGCACGTGGCCCAGGGCCGAGTCGGCAATACTCCTGGCGAGCTGAACGTACTGCCGCTCGCAGATGTCTCCGTGGGTGCCAGGGAAGAGCAACCACCCAAACAGGTACAGCAAGTACGCCTCAAGGTGGCGCCTGAAGACCTCCTCTGGAGCGGCCACGGGGAGCGCAGCATCGCGCACTGCGCGAAGGTAACTCTGGGGAACTCCCGCGTCCTGCGCAAACCCCCCCGCTGGCCCTACTCCCTCGAAGCGCTGTAGGAAATCTAGGCGCCATGCAGCTCTCTCGGTGGCAGCTGGGACATATATCTCCCCGCGGATATGCAGGCCAAGTAGCATGCTGACGTCCTGCAGCGTGATAGTGAGCTCGCCAAAACTGAAGTGGAACGTGTGCGTCTCGGGCCTCCACCGATCCACAAGCGCAGTAATGAGGGCTCGGTCGAAAGGGAATCGCCTCGCCCGATCCACCATGCGAGCGAAAGGCAACAGTCCGGCCTCGAGCAAATAAGGCGCGAACCGCTCATCTAGAGGCCACATCTCACGCGGTACCCTCAGACGCAAGGCTGGGAGAACGATGCCCTGTAGAA
Source organism: Pharus latifolius (assembly GCA_019359835.1). Classification (NCBI taxonomy): domain Eukaryota; kingdom Viridiplantae; phylum Streptophyta; class Magnoliopsida; order Poales; family Poaceae; genus Pharus; species Pharus latifolius. Next base: position 2,361,474 of record CM033319.1, read on the forward strand.
GGCGTCGAGCACGGTGACGCTCCTGATGGTGCTGTGAAATCAGCTCGGGAAGCTGATGGTCGTCTGCCATACCTGCAGTTGTCACATATTGGTTGAGAGGTTGAAACATTGAGTACATAAACAAACATTGAGTAAATAAAAAAACATTCAGTAAATTCACGAGAAGACATTAGGGAAGTTAAGTACAACTGATATATGGAAATTCGGTACAACTCACGACAAAACATTAAGTACTTGAAATAATACAACATTTAGTTTTGCGACGAAGACGGTGCGCCTGTCACCCGCGGGCATCGATTTCTTCTGTGACCAGGCTGCCGGCAAGCGCTGCATCTACGTACGTCATCTTCACGCTCCGCTGCATCCATATTGTTATTTATCCTCCTGGATCGACGTCGGCCGACATGGCCTACGAGGAGCCTCTTGTCTGGGATCCGCGTGATGGCATCTTCCGGGGATAGTTGTCGATAGCTTTCCCCCGCCGCAAACCCATTGAAGACACCATCCCAGGTCTTCCACAGGTACTGCAGAGTATAATAGGTTGATATGGGAGCAGGCAGCGATGACATGGGAGCAAGGAATGTGCAGCAGTTGAGGCTTGTTGCATGTGCATTGGGCATCTGCATTTGAAATCCGACATTCGTGGACCCGACCAGCCCGCAGTGTGCCATAGACATGTCTGTGCCTTAGCCGAACCTCGTACTTCCCGTGCAAGCGACTCAGTACTGTGACATCATGTGTCAACGATTTCCTTGTCCGAAATTCGAGGTAATCATTGATCTTTTTGGGCCAGTGTGCTAAGGGGTCATGCAAAAGCCTTGATGCCGCCAAACCCCTGCTGTCGTAGTACGCTACTGTGCGATAGAATGTCATTTCAACTATTGCAGTGAGTGGTAAGCATCGCACACCTTTGAGGACGAAGTTGTACACCTCGGCCAGATTTGTCGTCATGATTCCGTATCGAGCCCCACCTGTGTCATGAAGCAACGCCCACTTCTCCATTGGTTTGGGCTGAATCCACTGACTGAATCTGAGACAACCCCGGCGGCTTCCCGTGCCAGTATCGCCGCGATCTTCTGCAACCCCTGCTTCTCGCAATTCCGCCGACGTACTTTCCTCCAGTGACTTCCAGATTTGTGAGAACTTTGACTGTTGGTTCTGTTTGGCAAGCCGTTTGAACACGACCATCAGGCGCTTGCTCTTGAAACGACTGTGAAAATTCGCGCCAAGATGCCGTGAGCACCAACGACTCTGCAAATCATCCCAACTCAGCGATGGATCCTCTCCTGATCGCATGTACTCCATCGCACTCAGCATTCCTCCATTTCGATCATGAATCAAGCACACGCGCTCCCGGTCTTTCACAACCTCATTCTTCAAAGTGCCCAAGAACCACAGCCAACTGCTATAGTTCTCCCCCTCGACCACAGCATATGCTATGGGGAGAAGCTGGTCGTTGGCATCAACAGCCACAGCAGTCAGCAGAGTTCCCTGGTATTTTCCAGTCAAAAATGTTCCGTCAATGCAAAGCACGGGTCTCATATACCTGAACGATGCAACGCACTGTGCGAATGCCCAGAAAAATCTCCGCAGTACCATGCACCCAGGAATCACAGCACCCTCGGAGCCGATTGCCGGCGTATCAACAATTGCGGTGACTGTGCCTGGATTTGCTTCGCATATCCGCCGCAACAGCCTCGGTACTAAGTTGTATGCCTCAACATATGTACCAAAAAGCTCCTCCAGCGTCTTCTGTTTAGCCATCCATGCCTTCGGGTAGTTAATATTATAACCGTACTTCTCCGCGACATGTGCAATTATCACCTTCGGTGTGATTGCCGTATTTGCCTTCACTACTGACAGAATCAGACTGACAACAAAACTGGAAGTGATATTTCTATGATGCTGCACCATGCCCTCAGCCAGACATCCGTGGTCGTCAACTCTGGTCACCCGAAAGGACGGGTCATCTCGTGGCCGCCAGACACGTACGTACCATGGATAATTCTGGATTAAGCACCTCACAGTCCACAGGCTCGGATTTGATCTGACCACCCGGAATGGCCTATTTAGTGAGACAGCCCAGGCAGTTATGGCTTTCTTTGCATCCTTTTTACTCCGAAACAACTGTCCAAGCTGGACGGTTGATTCATTATAAGACCATCGCGAACCCAGCTCATCATGAACCACAGCGTTATTCAAGGATGACGGATCAGTCCACTCACTCATAGGATTATGCTATTCCGTGGGTTCATCAGGAGATTCGTACATTTCCGACGGATCAGTATACTCCTCTTCATTAAAATTCTCCTCCAATTCTGGTAATTCTTCAGCTGCATCTACTTGATGGCCACCAAATTGAGTTGTATTTCCTACACCAGTTGTGTTAGGTACACTGCCAGTTGCACTGGCATTGGTACTGGCACCTGCACCAGTATCGACATCGCCACCGCTATCGCGACCTCCTCCGGTACAGATATTAGTGTTTTCTCTTTCAACCGAATGGCTGCCCTCCGAACTATGTACTGACATTTCAACGTACAGTATGATGGTTCCGACAGCATAGCCTGGATTTGTCACAATTCGTCCAAACGAACCCCATGATTTGTCACCTTTCAGTCTCTTCAGCACCCATTTGTTTCCTTCCGGAACCATGCCTTCCACTTTGAGATTATCCGTCGTAACATTGAGTTGTAACAGGTGAACTAACCACATCTTCAAATCGTTGAAAGACATTGACTGTGGTTGTCTCATTTGACTGCAAACATACATACAACCACCAAGATTATCACCGTTTGGTCCATTACGGATTACACCGGCTCCGTAATAAACGTACACTGTATTGGGTTGCTCCATAGCTGTACAAGAGTGTATAATTAGAGAACTCACATTGCTCATTGTACTAAAAAAACATGATTTTCCAAACAACAGAAATTTTCCCCTCCCTCTAAACCCATGCGGGAAAGGCCAACACGTTGAGGGCGACAGCGGTGATGACTACGACAATGAGGCCGCGATTCCTAACCCTAACCCTAACTGATTGACAACCCTACCCCTAAATCTAACAAAAAAACCAACCCTTCTCTTCTCTTCTCCTCTCCTCCTCTTCCTTCTCTTCTCTTTTTCTCTCTGCCAATTTCAGAATTTTCGGATAAATGAAATGGCCGTACTGTGTGAAAGCGACGCACGGTGTTTAAATACCGTTTCAGTCGCTATTGTTTGGTTCACGATTTTTCCCTACAACCCTAAAAAAGATAACCCCTAAACCCGTGCGGGAAAGGCCAACACGTTGAGGGCGACAGCGGTAATGACTACGACAATGAGACCGCGATTCCTAATCCTAACTCTAACTGATTGACAACCCTACCCCTAAATCTAACAAAAAAAACCAACCATTCTCTTCTCTTCTCTTCTCCTCTCCTCCTCTTCCTTCTCTTCTCTTTTTCTCTGTGCTAATTTCAGAATTTTCGGAAAAATGAAATGGCCGTACTGTGTGAAAACGACGCACGGTGTTTAAATACCGTTTCAGTCGCTATTGGGGAACACGATGTTTCCCTACAGCCCTAAAAAAATAACCCCTCTCGCTCTAAACCCGTGCGGGAAAGACCAAGACGGTGAGGGCGACAGCAGTGATGACTAACCCTAACCCTAACCCCAACTAAAAGAAGCGACAGCGGTGAACCCTAACCCTAACCCTAATAATAACAATCATTTTAATATACATAATCACAAATGTTTACATCTACATATTAACAAATATTTTAATCTACGTCCATACTAATAAAATTCAAATTTGAAAAACATCACATTTTTTAGTGGTTCTTCAAATTTTTTAATCTGCGAAATCCTAAATTTTTTAATCTGCGAACATACACTAACCCTAATCTGTGAACATACACTAACCCTAACCCTAACCCTAACCCTAACTCTAAATTTTTTTTCACCACATTCACGCATTTACCATTACACTAACCCTAACAATCACACTAACCCTAACAATCATTCTAAATCATATCTAAATACTACGAGTTTACGATCTAATTAATTTAAATACACGAGTTAAAAAAATATACCTCAGCGATTTGAAGAATCTCCGAAAAAGAATTTTCTGCTCCTTTTTCTTCTCTTCCTTCTCCTCCTTCTCTCTCAGTAATTTCTGTAAAATTTCGGAAAAATGAATTGCACTGTACTCTGAGAGGGACGGCTGGGGAATATAAAGGGTTTCAGTCGCTATATGGTATAGCGACTGAAAGCTGCGGGTTTCAGTCGCTATACGGTATAGCGACTGAAACCTGGCTGGCACGGCACAGGTGCCAGCGGGGCATTTGTGCCGTGCCACGTCTTCAGTCGCTATACCGTATAGCGACTGAAGACTGTCGCGAGGAGGATTTCGCGACTGAAAGCCATTTTTACAAATTTAAAAAGTTAAGAGTTAGTTTTGCAATTGTTTTTTTTATAGGATTATTTCAAAAAAAAATTCGAATCCTACATTGTTACGTCGCATGCTCTGCCTGGCGCGACTGTATTTTATATGAGGCAATTTCTTAATACCCTGACTAAATGCTATCAAGGATGGTGACTTAAACAAAGCCAGAAATGCACATGGATAAAAAGGGAAAGCAAAAAGGAACAATTGAATTTTGTTGAGGTCACAACTCACATGATCTGATCCAAAAAATGAACCTGCAAGCAATAAAGCAACACACCCATGCATTCACAAGAATTCGACATATTTGTCCATCTGAAGAAGACAATAACAACATTGCTAAGGGCAGATGGGGTGGTTAACTTCGAGTTGGGCATCATGCCCAACTTTAGCTTTGTTTGAGAGCCTTTTGTACGCCTATCAACTTAGCGTAGTCAACCCACCTGCTCAAAGATAAGTTTACCGGTAAGTCGCAGGATCAAAGTTTTTTCACTTCCAGAGAGGTAAAGATTACTTAAGTATGTGTTCCCCTTCCGAGCTGCAAAGCACAATGCACTTAGCGCTAGTTGGTGGTTGTGTAGTAGTGTCTCCAGCATCCTCTATTCGATGACTCCAGCTAAAATTTGGTACCTGTTGAAATGTATAAACCAAAATAATTGTATATAAGATAAGAAGGAAAAGAAAGAGAAGGAAACAAACCAAAGAGCAAAAGAACAAAGCCAAAAAGAGAGACTGCTGCATAGGAGCCTTCATTCTACATCTAGAATCAGAAAGGATAGAAGTTAATTGCTGAAGCTATCTATAATTATTTGGTGGGAGCTTTGAAATATGCATTTATTTCCTCTGATTCCAAAGACACCAACATCCGATGATGATTAATTCTTCGAAGAACTTTCTGATACCTGCAGAGTTTTTAGTTGTGTTTAACATCTCCAAAAGATCCGGCTGCAAATTCCATTGCACATGGATAGAAGACTAGCAAACTGAGCTAAAGGGGCAACCGAAAAAAAGATGCTTCCAGTCCTCCCAAGGGCATTGATCACAGAGCACACAGTCGGCCGAATTCAGCAAGAAATTCTTTCTTAGGAGCATCTCCATTTAGCTACTTATTAATAGGAACCCAGAAGAAAACCTTCTGCTTAAGAACACAAGCATTATTCCAAATCCAGTTCACAGGAGTAACTTTAATCGGGCTCCCTGAAATCTGATCATTAGCTTTAACGGTTTTAAATTCCTCTGAGTTCCAGATATACACCCATTTGTTAGCACTCAATGTATTTTGAGTAGGATGAAGAACCAGATGAAAGAACTCATAATACTGATTGACCGCAATTTGAGATAAAGGTGTAACAAAAGCATTCATCAAATCCTAAAGATTCAATAAGTCTGCAACTCCTGAATTTTTCTGTCGAGCAAAAGTAAACAACTAAAGGTACGATTAGCCAACACTTCTTCAAACCACAAATTATGCGAAAAAGATATCAATTTACCATCACCTAGCTCAAGCTTAGCTAATCCTTGAAAGCTTGTTAATAACTTCAAAATATCACTCTACCAAAAAGAACCCCTCCGAGATGAGGGGAAAGGAAGCATGGAGGATTTGATGTTGCTGCATTTAAAGAACTTATGAAGGAATTTCAAAAGTAGTGCAAAATTATGCTTTTTCATATTGATAACATCAAGTCCACCATCCTCTTTTGGCAAACAAACCTGACGCCAAGCCACCAAACAAGATCCTGTATTTGCAAATGAGATACCTTTCCAAAGGAAACTTCTCTTGAAACGATCAATTTTCTTAATAATAAAGCATAAATAAGCAAAGTACTCATGTTATATGAAGGCAAAGCTGAAAAAACTGAATTTATCATAGTAAGTCTTCATCCCAATGACAGATAATTAACTTCCCATCCCTCAACTCTACAGCCAATTCTATCGATGATCAATTGGAAATCTTGGACACCCGGTTTGGTTGTAGTTAAAGGCAGACCTAGATAAGTGAAAGGGAAGCTCTCTACTTTGCAACTTAACATACCTGCCAAATGAATAACTTCTTCCTGCTCTAAGTTAATGGGGATGAGAAAAGATTTCTAGAAGTTAACTTTCATGCTAGTAGCATCAGCAAAGCTTTGTAACTTGCTTGTCAGAAAGAAAACTTCATTAGAAGAAGCCTGAAGAACACTGTGGAGGAGATTTTCCAAGACAAAAAGCAAAGGTGATAAAGAGTCATCTTGTCTTAGACCTTTTTTACATTGAAAATTATTTCCTAGTACCCCATTGAGCATTACTACTGTTCTGACTGATTTGAGAATAAGTTTGATCCAATTTATCCATCTGCCTCCAAAACCTTTAGCCTTAAGAATACTGGGCAAAGCAGGAAACTCAATTGTGTCAAAAGCCTTTTCAAACTCCAATTTTAAAACTATACATTTCCTATCTGATTTTTGACAAGCATGAATATATTCAACTGTCCAACCATAGCAATCATGGATGGTTCTAGTTTTAATGAAACCAAATTGGTTCTTATGAACTAAGGCTGCAATAACCAATTGTAGTCTGTGCGACAAAATTTTTGTCAGAAGTTTCAATGATGAGTTCAACAAAAAGATTGGCCTGAATCATTGACTGTTAGAGGACCACATTTTTTAGGAATCGATGTGATGAAAGAGCTATTGATAGGTTGGAGATCAATCTGCTCTTGATAAAACTGATCACAAAGATCTTAAAACTCTTTTTTGACAGCTATCCAATATTTTTTTTAAGGAACTATTTAAGCCTGCCGGCCCAGATGCTCTATCTAAAGGCAAATGACAAACAATATCATCAATCTCTTTAGTCGTGAATTGTGCTTCTGTTGATAAATATAGATGAAGGGCATATTTGTAAGAATAGAAACAAGCAGGGTCGTAAGTGCAAAGTGACATATATACTTTTTGTATCGGGGGGTTTAATGAAAATGCTGTTCAGTTGTTTTTCCCCCCAAATCAACATGGTATCATAGCAGGCTTCCCATCCCTAGCCGCCGCCGACTTCACCTCCACGCCGGCCACCGCTACTGCTCACGGACCCGCCGCCGCCGCGCCCCCGCCCACCGCCAGGAAGAGGGCCGCGCACCATCCTCCTCACGCCGCCGCATCCTCCACGTCACGCCGTCCCCACGTCGCCTGCCCGAGCCCCCGCCCGCGCTGCGACCGTGCTCAAGCCCGCACGCCGCCTGTTCGTGCACTGCGACCGTGCCCGAGCCCGCGCCCGCGCCGCCCGGAGCTCCCCCTCCCTCGGTTGCCTGAGGTTGTGGCGCCCACCGTGGGGCACGAACCCGGAGCTCCTCCTCCCTGTGCCGGATTCGCGCCACTCATGGCCGCCATCACGTGCTGTTGGCCTTCTTCATACCGGACTTCTACTCCACGCCGCCCTCCTTAGACGCCGGCAGTCGCTTCTTCGCCTTCGGCACCTTCTCCTCCTGAGGTCACTCGTGGGCTCTGCGCGCAGCCGAAGGAAGGACCTCCGCGAGGCACCGGCTCAGGAGGAGGCCAAGCCGGCGGAGCGTGAGCCAGAGGAGAAGACCGTCCTGGTCGCGGAGGAGGATAGCGCCGAGACGGTGGAAGCAATAGTAGAAACCATGGTGGCTGCCGCTGCTGAGGAAATATGGCTGAGGAAAAAGCGGCTGTGGAGGAGATCAGAGTTGAGGTGATGGATGAGGACACGAAGAGACTCTTGACGACATTTGCAAATCTCCTCAAGAAAACGGGTGTTGGATCGGCCTCTTCGGTGGGTCAGGTGCTACCGTCACTACCTCCCATATGTCATAAGTTGAAGTTGATTTCAATCGATTTGAAGTTTGATGGTATAGGGACATACTTGGGTTGGTCTCGCCGAGTGAGGGAGCATTTGCTGCGAGAGGGTTTGAGGAGTATCTGACAGGAGAGGTGAAGTTATCGACAGATAGATAGAGGGTCCAGTGAGTGGCAGACATGGAGGTCCACTCACATGACGATATATCTGTGGCTCTTTGGCTCTATGATTCCCTCACTTGCCAGTTCTGTTGATGGGTTGGAATCCGTGAGTGACATGTGGAGTAACTTATAGAAGAGGTTTGCGAGTGAGGGAAATATCATGAGGATTTTTCAACTCAGGGAGCAAATCAAAAATGCCCCACAGGGAGATCGCTCAATCTAGGAGTATGCAGCTGAGTTACTCCAACTTTGGACGGATCTCGATTACTTTGAGAGGGCAATGTGCACCAATCCTCACTGTGGTAGATGTGAGATTCCCACCTGTGCGAGGGACAAGTTGGATAGGACCGTGACTTTCTTGTAAGGCCTCAACGATGCATTCTTTCCACGAAGATCTCAACTTCTGGGCAACAAGGAGTTCCCCTCCCTTGATGAAGCAATCTCTACTATGATTCATGAAGAAAGTAGGATGAAGTTAATGCCCGAAGTGTCAAACAATGCTGTAGCAAAGTCAGCATTGGCGGCCTCAAACTCGAAGGCTCATGGAGACTCTAAACAAGGTGTGGAGTGCTATACCTGTGGTGAGATTGGCCATATTGCTCTCTTCTGTCCTAAAAAGGATAAGGGACAGTCTCCCAGGGGTAGAGGTCGAGGTCAAGGAGGCCGTTCAGGAGGCTGAGGGAGTAGAGGAGGTCCATATGGGGGCCACAGAGCCCAGCTAGCTGCATATGAGGAGGAAGAATCCCAATCTGACCGCTTTGGAGAGCTAAGTGCACATGACAAGGAGGCGATCGAGATCATGAGGAAGGCCAGGCCTCCAGGTCATAATGAGAAGGAGCCAAGTAGCTTATCATTGGCCACCATGGGTAATACTACCATCTTTGCTCACTCTGATGCAGGTACTCCCACACAAACACTTACATCTTTTTGCATGCCCAACTCACAGGATTGGGTCTTAGATACAGGTGCATCTAGTCATGTTACAGATTCCCAACCGGAGTTTAAGACATACACTCGACTGTCTAAAACCGATGGGATCACTACTGCAGATGGAACAACATAACCTGTTGTTGGTGTTGGTTCTGTCAAGTGCACTGAGTCCCTCACGTTGTCTAATGTTTTGCATGCTCCTTCTTTTCCTGTTAGCTTACTATCCATTAGTGCTCTCATTCTCTAACTTAATTGTCATGTTGCCTTTGACATTCCAAAGGTGCAGATTCAGGAAAAGGGGTCTGGAAGAGTATTGGGGATTGGCACTTGGCATAGAGGACTATGGTATCTGGACAGAGGGGGGCTGGATGAGATAGTGATGGCTGTATTAGCTGATCCAGAGTCGAGGCGAGCAGAAAGTGTGGAGCAGCAGATCCTACTTTTACATTGTCGTATGGGACATTCTTCCTTTTCTGTCTTAAGTAGAGTGTTTCCTCACTTGTTCACGAGAGCAGAGGGCAAACAACTTGTATGTGATGCATGTGAGTTTGGGAAACACACCAGAAGCTCATATGTGAGTTCTGGTAATATAAGTTCTGCTGTATTTGAGATGATACATTCTGATGTATGAGGTCCATACTCCACAACTTCTATAAATGGATTTAAATGGTTTGTCTCTTTCATTGATTGTCATCTTCGGTTAGTGTGGGTTTACTTGCTGAAAAATAAGAGTGAAGTGTTTGAATGTTTTCAAGACTTTCACAGGTATATTATTCAAACTCAGTATGGTGTTAAGGTGAAAATACTGAGGACAGATAATGGTCTGGAATATACCAACAAGGCCTTCAAAGACTACTTATCAGCTGTTGGGATTCATCACCAAACCACCTGCCCATACACCCCAGCTCAGAATGGGTTTGCAAAAAGAAAAATAGGAATCTTCTAGAGGTGGTTCGATGCATGATGATGGGGATGAATGTTCTCAAGAACCTGTGGAGTTATGTAGTATTGATTGCTGCCTATTTGATTAACAGGATGCCCTCACAAATTCTAGACTGGAAGACCCCTTATGAAGTGTGGCATGAGAAGAACGAGTACATCGTTCTTTTGAAGGTCTTTGGGTGCGTTTGTTTTGTGAAAGACAATAGACTTGGAGTTGGAAAATTGGACCCCCACGCTGTGAAGTGTATGTTTGTGGGATACTCTCCAACTCAGAAGGGATATGTTTGTTGGAGTCCAGTAGAGAAGAGGATTTATGTAAGTATGGATGTCACTTTTAGAGAATAGGAACCATACTATTGTACTGCATCTACTACTGATCAGGGCTCTCTCATCATAGGCGGTGATGGTCGAGAGGGGGAGAGAAGCAATACAGAGCTGGTAGTAGAGTCTATCTCATACCTTATTCAGGCACCTTCAGTGGAGGTGCAAAGTGATGGTGGTGAAGATGACCAGGATGAGGACAGTGGTGAGGGGGAGTTGCAGGAGGAGTTGGTGAAGGACCATACACTTGAGGAGGAGTGTGCTGGTGAACACGATCGGAAAAGAGGGGATGACTTGATTGTGTACAGGAGAAGAGGGAAGAATACTGCTAGTGATGGTACCACTATCTCTGTCCCCCAGTCCTCTATGCCAAGTCCAAATCTCGAGTACCTTCCTTCCTCGACACCTGAAGCACCCCCGTTGCTTACTGAGGATCATTTAGATTTCAGTGGAAGTATGATCTCTCCTTGTGCATCTCCTGTGCCTTTGAGGAGGAGTTCTCGCAGCAATGCGGGGAATCCCCCTAACCGCTATGGTTTTGAACATGACATTGCTCATTTTGTCTCATACTCTAACATCTCACCTGCACATAGAGCTTTCGTGGCTTCCTTGGATTCTATCTCTATTTTCAGGTGTTGGCAAGAGGCCAAAGAGGATCCGAGATAAAAAGCGGCTATGTTTAAAGAGCTTGATGCTCTTGACAAGAATTGTACCTGGGAGCTGGTGCCACTGCCAACAAGGAAGAAGGTTGTTGGCTGCAAATGGGTGTTCACAGTAAAACAAACACCAGAAGAAAAGGTTGAGCATTACAAGGCAAGACTGGCGGCCAAAGGTTACAGTCAAACCTATGGAATCGACTATGATGAAACATTTGCACCGATGGCCAAGTGGAACACAGTGAGGACTCTGGTATCGCTTGCTATGAATTGTGGATGGCAGATGCATCAGATGGATGTGCAGAATGCTTTTCTTTATGGTGATCTGCAAGAAGAAGTATACATGGAGGTTCCGCCAGGCTTTATCACAAAGAGGATTGCTGGGAAGGTGTGCAAATTGAGGAAGTCGCTATATAGGTTGAAACAATCTCCTTGAGCATGGTTTGATCGCTTTAGACGAGCAATGGTGAGTATGGGATATCAACAATCTAATGCTGACCATACACTGTTTACTCAACATAGAGACTCACACATAACCATGCTAGCCGTGTATGTGGATGACATGATCATCACTGGGGATGACGAGGAAGAGATTGCTCATTTGAAAAAGAGACTAGCAAAAGAGTTCGAGGCCAAAGATCTGGGAAAGTTAAAGTATTTCCTTGGGATTGAGTTTACTCATGACACTGGAGGTGTTGTTCTCTCCCAAAGGAAATATGTCCTAGACCTACTCAGGGAGACTGGCATGTTGGGTTGCCGATCTGCAGTTACTCCCATCGATCAAAAGTCTAAGTTGAATGCAGAGGCATGAGAGCCAGTGGACCGTGAGAGATATCAGAGGTTTGTGGGTCGCTTAATATACTTATGTCACACTCGTCCTGACATTACCTTTGCTGTTAGCTAGTGAGCCGCTATATGCATGATCCCAGAAAAGGACATATGGATGCAGTCTATCATATCCTTAGGTACTTGAAGGGATCTCCAGGAAAAGGACTGCTATTCCAGTGTCATGGTCATTTGAAAGTTGAGGCTTATAGTGATGCCGACTAGGGGAGTTGTGTTGATGATCAAAGGTTAATCTCTGGCTTCTGCGTGTTTGTAGGAGAGAACCTGGTCTCCTGGAGAAGCAAGAAGCAATCGGTTGTGGCAAGATCTACAGCAGAACCTGAGTATAGAGCCATGGCTGAAGGGGTGATTGAGCTGCTTTGGTTAAAGACACTCTTGGAAGAGTTGAAGATGGCTCTAGGGCAATCCACTGAAGCTTATGTGTGACAATCAGTCAGCTCTCAATATTGCAAACAACCCTGTCCAACATGATAGGACCAAGCATATTGAGATTGATCGGTTTTTTATCAAGGAAAAGTTGGAGGATGGAACCTTGAAACTTGAGTACGTCCGTTCTGAAAATCAAGCCGCTGATTGTCTTACAAAAGATCTTAACTCCATAGAGTTATCGAAACTCTGTAACAAGATGAAATTGATTGATATTTTTCATCCATCTTGAGGGGGAGTGTTGATAAATATAGATGAAGGACATATTTGTAATAATAGAAACAAGCAGGATCCTAAATGCAAAGTGACATGTATCCTTTTTGGTGTGGTGGGGTGGGGTGGGGTGGGGTGGGGGGGGGGGGTGTGTAATGAAAATGCTGTTCAGTTGTTTTTCCCCCAAATCAACAGCTTCCAATATTTCTAGGGATACATGTGAAGTGATAAAATATTTTCCAAATCAAAAGGCATTCCTACAAAATAGGACACTCCCATTCTACCTTTAAAACTTCTGAAAAGAATGTCAACTTTCTGATCATGCACATAATAGGTGACCCCATTAGAATCTTCTAAACATGAAATCAAATTTAGATCTTTTATTTGAAGTGGCAACTAAACTTTACCCATCTAATTTTGCATCTTTGTTTCCAGTATATATTCTTTTGCCGGAGTAGCTTTAAGAGATGAGCTTTGACCATTCTTCTTAGATTACGTTTCAATACTGAAATTAATAAATCTATCAAGCTTGAAATTTTTGCTCCACTGTTTCAATACTGATCTCAAAATTTTAATCTTAAGATTAATGAGTTTTACAACATTATGTTGAATAGTGTTCCGATATGCTCCCACAATATCCAAGAACTGAGGGTGGAGTAACCAATAGTTTTCAAATCTGAAAACTTTTAGGATAGGTAATTTGGTACTAATTTGAACTGCACAAGGAGTGTGATCTGAAACTGTTTTGGACAAAGGCTGAACCAAGGTGTTTGGATATTTGCTAGTCCAACAAATCGATGTAAAAATCCAATCAATTTGTTCAAGAAGTGGATCTCGTTACATGTTACTCCATATAAAAATGACCACCCTTTAACTGGTAGTTCAACCAAATTCAGATTACTGATAATCTTATCAAATTCCTCCATGTCATGACTATTAGGATTTCCTTTTTCTGTTTTCAGCTCTCCTCATTAGGGTAAAATCCTCAAGAATCAGCCAGTTTATGTGAGTTGGGCTTTTTACATTTTCAAGCCAAGTGAAGAATTCCTGTTTTAAATTCCTTGCTGCTGGACCATAAACATTTGTTAAAAGCCAGGGATCACCAGAAGGCTTGGAAGTGAATTGAATTGATATAGAGAATTATACTTAAAGACACATGTACCATTCAGCACAGCTCCATTCCAAACAATCAAAAGCCCATCTGAGGCACCCTCAGCAGATACATATTCAAACTTGTTTAACCTTTTAGGGAAAGATTTCCTGATGTAGAAACTATCAAAAAGGGCTCTTTTGTTTCTTGCAACCATAATACAATATAATTAGATTCTTCAATTTTGTTCCTTATAGCATCTCATTTTTCAACAGAATTGGTACCCCTAACACTCCAATTCAAAATAATCCAGTTTCTTGTAGCCATACTTTTGTAATGAGAAAGTGTGCTTCAACCAAATGCATTCAACATGAATGAACATCCAAACAATATCTAGAGGCTCCATTCTTGAATTTCATAAGTTAAAGACATAGAAAATATCATAAGTTATCGCATAGAAACACCTCCAAAATATTAAAAGCACAATCATATAGAGTTTAAAGTTTCTCTGCACCAGCGAAAGGTAAACAATTGTTACATCAGTTCTAAAGATCATGGCATGATCTTTAACCATCCAAAATATAAATGATAGATTCATTAAGCTGATCATCAGAAAGACTGAGCCCACAACTAGCTCCTAGAGCTCGCGATAATGGATTAGGCAACTCAGGTGGTTCAGTCTTAGATGTGGAAGCTTCAGCACAGAAAATGCACCTGTCTTTGTTTAGCATAGTAGGTCTGCATCCTCCATACTTGTGCGCCAGCCTCACACTTCTTCTAATGGGAGAGGAATCAACATTGCTTGACTCTCTCAATTTCTTGTCCTTCCTCTCTGAAACTTGCTCCTCAGGGGCCTTCTCCAATATTTCTGTAGCCTACTCTTTAGGGATCTCAATCAAAGGAGTTTTTTTTAAATAAATAACCCACAAAAAAATTAATTGCAAAAATGACTCAGTTATCGTATTTTGCAAAAATAACCCGCTATATCAATATGTCAGGTCTTGGAGACTCGACAAGCGATGTGTCGCGTTGCAGGGGCTGGAAATTGGTTTGTCACGGCTCCAACACACGACAAGCGGCTTGTTGAGCGCCCAACACTCGACAAGTCTTCTGACTTGTAATGCATGTGTGGTCACAGGTCGAAGTGGAAGTAGTCGTCGCGGCTGGAGTAGTCGAAAAAATGGTTGGTCGATGATGACCAAAACCGGTAAAGTTATACCTCATTACTATGATCCTCGGCCATCAACACTTCGACCTGCGACCACCTCCATAACGACCTTCGATCATGATCTCCTCGACCACTACTTTCACAACAATGCCCTCCACCACGAGTACTCGTGAGAATCGAGCCGTTACAGGAGCCAGAGAGTCTGTTGAGTGCTGGGCACTCAACAAGCCGCTTGTTGCGGCTCCAGAATGCGACAAATGGCTTGTCGAGTGCCCACTACTCGATAAGTCGATTTTCACACTTGTCGAGTCTCTAAGATTCGACAGGCAGACGTGGTGGGCTATATTTGCAAAATACCGTAACAGTGAGTTATTTTTACAATTAAATGTTTTTTGTGAATTATTTATAAAAAAAATTCCAATCAAAGTTGTTGTATACCAAAATACTAATAGGGCCCTTTAGGGATCTCAATAAAAGTTGTTGTATACCAAAATAATGATGAGGCCCAATATTTGATATACGAAATAGAAATTTGTAGATTGTTTTAGAGAAAATACAAGACCGATCAATATGTATTGACCAGAAACACAAACAAAGAGATATATACAGATTTAGGGGCGAAAGACTATTCCTATCTCCTGTCGATATCCTTCATTGAATCATCTTGGGGGACACCACCAAAGGGGATACTAATTTGATCTATATTATATCAAGAAATCTAGAGTACAAAGATATAAAGAGGTTTTAAAGCACTTGAAAGCACTTACGAGTGGTTTGGTGGCTAACCTATATAACATATCTACCCCTAACCAAGTGCTTGGGAGCAATTAGGCGAGATGAATATGTGGTGATTATAAAGCGGTTTTAAAGTATTTGGAAGCACTTATGAGTAGTTTGGTGGCTAACCTATACAACAAATCTACCTCTAACCAAGTGTTTGGGAGCGACTAGGCGAGATGAATATGTGGTTAATAATTTAGGCGAAAACAATCTCTTAAAACTCCATCTTATCTTGGGGAATTTGATCTAGTGTGGGATGCTTTTTCTGTTCTCTACTGATGATCCTTTCTTGTCATGAAAAGTCTTTATTTATATGTCTAGATCCCACCATATCTTAATAGGATACGAGGGTATCTTAACTGTAATATCTTGATATTCGAATTTTGAAATTTTCTTTATCCGGAGATATGCCCCATCCCAACAGAGAGGAATCCTGTCCAGATTGGTCTTTCAAGAGCGTAGATCATGCTGCGAGAAAAGATTTCTCGCTCATAAAAACATTCAGAGCAATGCCGTAAAAAGACATTCAAATTACAACAAAGGGTTGGTTTTTGAATTATTGAACCAATTCTCAAAAGATGTTGGGAGATGACATAAAGTCCGGAGGCAAATAAGAGGAAGGTGCACACTGAAAGATAATCTACTTTTAGTGTATATACATATGCACATTTGATTTAACTGGTGCATGGAGGGATGGTTAGACCTTTTGTTATCGTTTTATCTTTTTTACAAAATATATTTGAAACCTAAGTCTTTACACTAAGTTCCATTGGACGGTTGGTTAGACTTTTTCTTTTTTAGAGAAGAGGTTTGAAATCTGGTATTTATACCTGAGAATAACAAATTCATTCCGGTTGACAACCTACGCAGGCACCTTGAAGTTAATGAAATAAAACAATAACATCCAAGATCAGTTGGATAAACAACGAAAGAAAAAAGATAGTGAAACTATATGGTTAAAGACGTAAGAATTAATTTTAAAATCTGATCGATGTAGAATGAGAGGAATTAAAGGATAGCATTAAAGATAAAGTATGTTTGATACGAAAGAGTTCCAAAAAGAAACACTGAAAAGATTGTCAATCTTTAAGGGCAACATACTTGATTTGCAGAAAGAATTAGTTACGAATGATGAAACTAATTTTTTTTGTTTATCCATTTTAAGATCTAACATGGATCTTTAAGAATGCAATGTATGCGAGTATCACTTTGCATGCACCGTCTTAAAAAAAATATGAACGTACATAATACATTACAACTGATGGATAAGGTAATATAAAAAAAAAAAAAAAATCTTACCAGCGGAGTTCTCTTGTACAGAGCGTTACTTACCACCTGAAGATGAAACAAATAATTCAGTATGTAGTAATTAGTAAACAACATAACATTTAGAAAGATGGGTAAAAAGAAAAACTGAAGATTCAAAGATTGCACTTGTTCTGCATGCATGAAGGGACTTCCTGCAAAATCTTTTTGCTGCCTGGAAAGAGAGAATTAAGTATTGATCAGGTAGAATGGAAATTATGTCATGAAAAATAAAAAAAAGAACGAAATAAATAAAAGGATGGTGAGGCGACTGCTAAGCCGTCCATGTACCTTCTGATATTTGTGTTTTTTTTCCTTCTTTATGTCGATCGGCTTTTTTTTTTTCTTTGCTTTTCTTTTCTTTGCAACGAGGTTTTTTTTTATAAATAACCTACATTAAAAAAATTAATTACAAAAATGACCTACAATTTCAAAATTTTACAAAAAAAATAGACCACCACGTCAACCTGTTGACACTCGGCAACGACTTGTCGAGTCCTAGACATTCGATAAGTGTTCTTGCTCCTGTAACGACTCAGTCCTGATACGATTAATTTTAAATTTTGTACGACCACGACAAGATTCAACACTGATACAATCAGTTTGTGTATTAGATACGACAACGACCAGTTATAGTATTGTTATAAGTACAACTAGATCTAGAACTTATATGATCAGTTTCGAATAGATACGATCAAGTCCGAAGAGTCAAAGGACTTGTCGAGTGCTGGATACTCGACCAGCCGCTTGTCTCGTTCTGGAGCCATGACAAGCTCTTGTCGAATCTCCAGGATTTGACAGGCTGACATGTCGGTTTATTTTTGTAAAATTTTGAAATTGTGGGTCATTTTTGTAATTAATTTTTAATCTGAGTTATTTATAAAAAAACACTGAAGATAGTAGGTAAGTTATGTTGTATTTATACATGTTATGCTCCAAATTTGAACTCATGGTAGACGTATCTATTACTATATTTAAGTATTTAGATTTTAATGGACTCTTAAATTAAACTCAATATGAACTATTATAACTAGGCCACCAATATATGGCTAGATTTTTTTTCCTTTTTCTCTGGATTAACATGGGATTTTCTTGTATTTTTCAGTTAACGTGGGAACGGCTACGAACTTAGTATTAGTTTATGTTTTAGAGGTGTAATCATTTTAATTTTGAAAATTTTATTTTCTTTAAATTTAGTATAAGAGTTAGCAGTTAAGAATTTAATGATTTTAATTCTGAATTTTTAATTTTCACAATATTTAGTTTTAGAGTTGCTATTAGTTAATGTTTCAAAATTTTAATAATTTTAATTTTTGAATTTTGAATTTTTCTTAACATTTAGTCTTAGAGTTTGTATTAATTAAGTTTTAAAAAATTTAATAATTTTAATTTCTAATTTTTAATATTTTGTCTTAGAAATATATTAGTGAATGATTTCATTCATAGTTTGGATCACTATAACTCGGGACCACCAAAGGTGATCAGATTTTTTTCTTTTTGATTAACTTAGGAATCTTCTCAATATTTAGTTTTAGAGTTGGTTTATTTAATGTTTCAAAATTTTAATAATTTTAATTTTTGAATTTTAATTTTTCTTAATATTTAGTCTTAGAGCTTATATTAGTTAAATTTAAAAAAAATTAATAATTTTAATTCCGAATTTATAATATTTTGTCGTAGAAATATATCAGTGAAGGATTTCTTTCATATAACTCGGGTCACCAGGTCAGTTTTTTTTTCTTTTACTGGATTAACGTAGGAATATTTTGATTTTTCAGTTAACGTGGGAACTACAAGTCTAAAATTAGTAATAGATAGAAGATAGATAAATAGATAGATTTGTCACTTTTACAGTGCTAATGGAGCTAATTTTGCCTTAATTTGTCGCTCAGGTCAATTATCTGTGTGAATCAGTTTGGAATTCAGTCTTTGTATTAGTTAGTCAGTTTCTGATACCTGCACCAATGTATTGGCTAATGATCCTAGTTCAGGAATTCACGGAACAAGAGTAATAAAAGAATCAGCCTAGACTCCAGTTATGTTTCTTTAATGTCTAGGCTCCAGTTTATGTATCGACAAACATAAAAGGCCTTAGTGAGATATTTTAGTTCTTAGCATAAAAGAGTCAACGCAATCTTCAACGGACTAACAGAAGCATACCACATCTGCAATTACAATGTCAAGCTCTTTCATAAAAATTCTTTCTTTTCCGCTCATAATACTCTGCTGCAGTCTAAAAAAGCAGACAAAAAGCAACAAAAAAGGAGTTAGATGGTAATATATCACAGTTGCCTAACAAAGTGGCAATCGATTGGAGATGCATCTCTGTTTCAGGTGCGGTTTCACACATACTAACACATATCTCTTGATTAGGTCAGCCTCGACTTGATAGCTAATCAGTCAATGGATCATCTAGGTCTCTGCGTATAAGAAGATCCTTTTTTCCCTTAAAAAAAAAGAAAAAGAACGATCCTTTTTATTTCAACCTGGTTCACTTGTTTATTGGTTCGCTGTTTGTGTCTGAGTTCAATAAGCATGCTACAAAGAGCAAGTGTGATTTGTGCAGCGGTACAAACGATAGTTCCAGTAGAAGTGATAATTCTGGTGTGCAAATTATACGAAGTGAAAGAGATGCAACGCACAGTTATTCTCGGAACAGAAGAGCAGCAAACAGATACAAATGCAAATGATCGCACAAAAGGAGCGCAAACATTAACCGCGGGCACCTACTCGGACCAAACAAACAACACGACACAAACGAGGTGCGACTGCGAGCACTTTTCATTCACGGCCGAGTATACCACCGTGCTGCTCGTGAAATCAGGGGCCCTGCCCGAACGTGGCGCGGCCGTACTCTCCGCTGAAAGGGAACGCCCCGCCGAACGGGTTAGGCACGACGCTCGGGGTGGCGCTCGGTGAAGGCCTCGGGATGCTGATTATGTCCATGAAGCCAAGCGGATTCACGCTGGCAAATGGGTCCCCCCTGCCTACGAAGCCTCTTGGCGGCGGGGGAGGCGGTGCCCCGAGGATCCTGCCAAACTGCCTTGTGCAGGCCGTCGGCACATCGTCTGATCCCGCTGTGCGGAACGTGCAGCCGAGCAAGTCCCGATTCTCTGGGATGCAGTTTGCGTGGAGGGGGACGAGGCAGCGGAAGCACCTGTAAGCCCACGTGCTTGGCGTCTGGCACGCGATGCACATGGTTGGGAACGTGCATATGAGTGTCAGCTCATGCTCCGGGTGGGCCGTGCTTCGCACCACGTACGGGAGCTGCACGCACACCGGATGGAGGAACACGCCGCACGGCACGCACTGGTAGTGCATCCCCTCGATCTCGTTCGTGCAAATGTCGCAGTACACCGGGATGCGGTCATCGGCGGCTCGAAATGACTCCACCAGAGTATTTGCGAGGTCTGGGCGCGACGACCTGATGACTCCGGCAAGATCCGGGCGGGAGGAAACCAGCGTGAGAGGGTGATGAGGGTGGCCCCAGAAGGGAAAGGAGGCAGGCGACGTCACGCAGTGCCCGTGGAAGTCGAACTTGCAGATATCACAGCGGTAGCGATAGATGCCGGAGCTGCCGCTCTTGCAAGCGGCACAGACGAAGGAGCCACCGTCGTCTTTCAGCCAAAGGGTGCAGGATTGGTGGATAGGGTGGCCTATTATCTTTTTCTCCATCCGTACCTGACTGTCGGACCTGTGGGAGAATGTAGGTTAGCTGTGAGGAGTGTGGAGCCGAAATGATTTCAGGACTCTGGGGTCTCCCGGCGACGTTGCAAACTACTAGTAGAGGTGGTGCCCTCGTGATATCTCGCGATATTGGTTCAATGCAAGCTAGGTGCTTATTTCAGACCGCCGACGCTGCAGACTACTATTTAGATGTGCCCCCGTGATATCTCGCGAGATTGCTTCAATTCATGCTAGGTGCTTATTTCTATTGAGGTTAAGTAACGGGGGACAAATCGAGTGAAAATGCACTAGATATGTTAACCAGTTGATATCTAGTGAAAATACATATTTGAATGTTAATATGTTAAGCACATCGATTCGATCACTTAATCATTTACAAAATTCTTAAAATATTTTTGTATATACTATTTAAAACAATCTAATATCTCATACAATTATTAGTCCTTATCAAAATTAAGAGAAACAAAAAAAAAAAAAAAGACAAATTTGATGTGAATAGTGATTTTTGTTTTTTTCCTTTATTTTATGTTTTATTTCTTATTTGTGTTAAAAATTCATTTTTTTGGTTTCTCATAGCATTGATTACATTTTTACTTAAAATTTTATAAGATGATAGATAAATTATAAGACTATATGTATAATTTTTTTAGAATTTTTTATAATGATTTAATAGTGTAGTTAGCACGTTAACATCTTAACAAGGGTAGCACTAGCTATCTCCATCTTAAGTAATACTCTTTGTACAAGACTTTTTTTGAGACTCTGTCTCTACAACACTGACAACTTTAACTACTAATTTTTATAATTACTAATAGACAAGTACGTGGAATTTACGGTACACCAACTTATATGAATATAGTGATATTTAAAAACTTAAATTCAAATGCAAAAAAATAAATCATAAATTAAGAAGTTAAAATAAAACTTAGAATGTAACTAACCCTCGAAAATTAAAAAAATTAAATGACCTAAGTGCAAAGGTCTAATGAAAAATGTATAAAGAAAAAAAATATGCTTCGCAATAGCCACACATGAAACTTGGAAACTTGAATTGATTTGAGTTTGCCACAGTTAGTGTACACAATGTTGTCAGCTACATTAGTTTTCTTATGTTTGTTTATTGGTAGAAGGCCATAATAATTTTAAAAATATCCTCTAATATACTACATTATTTATTCATAAAATAACATATATGAAAGAAAAATTCAATTTTTAGGGAGAATTATGAGTTGGTATAGGACCAACTTGAAATAATAGATATTTGATATATCAAATCAACATAGATCAGATAACCATAAAAAAGGAAATTTGGATATAATAGTAAAATTTATAATATTATACTATTTATGAAAGTGATTGGAAATAAATCTAATAATATCATTTTGAAAAAAAATTGTCCACACCACAGAAAAAGTATGAATACTTTATATTCGTCACTGCAAAATCGGGTAGGTCATAATTATCACTAAAAAATACACTAATCTTTTATATTATCATTGCTGTGAGCTCAACTACTAGTAATAAGAACAAACTACCTTTTTACCCCTATATGAAACTTTTTTTCCCGGTTAAGAATAAAAAATCCTTAAATACACGGGGGCGCCAGTAGCCACCCCCAAACTTGCATTCTTTTCCCATTCTCCAGTTCCCACTAGCAGTTTAGGGCTGCCGGAGCGTATCGCTCATGGAGGAGGAGATAAGAAGTCACCCTTTCCACCCGAGCTGCCCCCTTGTACAGGACAGAAGCGGCAAACCATTCGTCTGTGATGCATGCAAGCTCGGAGGCTCCGACGTGTATCATTACCGTTGCAAGGGGACCTGCGTTTTCAACCTCCATAGCCAGTGCGCGACGTGCCCGGAAAAGTTTGCCTTCTGGGGCCACCCGCAGCACGAGATCATCCTCGAGCGCTCACGCACGGACATGAGTAAGACGATGCTGGAGCTGCGGCCGGAGCTTCATGGACTGCTCATGTCATCCACGCCCATGGGAGGTGTTATCCCGGTACGTTGTGAGATGTGCACCAACGATATCGAGGGGGCACACTACCACTGCCGCCCGTGTGGCTTTTTCGCGCACGCGGTCTGTGTCACGCTGCCGAAGCTGACGCGCAGCAAGGCCCACGAGGAGCACGACCTCGCGCTCTTCTGCTCCTTCCCCACCATGTGCTCGGAGTGCCAGATGCCCGCGGCGTGGGCCTACCGATGTTTGCCTTGCCTCGCGTTCTACCACCAGAACTGTCTCCCGGAGAACAGTACGATGCTCGGAAAGCCCTACAAAGATCTCCCGCCGAATCCATTCTTCGTCCCGCCGCCGATGATGGGACCCCCTGGCGGCGGCGGCGGGCTGTTCAGCGAAGCAAATCCATTCGGCATTGCGCACACATACGGCCACCGGGGTCTGTAGTTCAATTCAATCACTTTCCACGTTGGGTATCCAGTGTTAGCAATAATTTCTCCCAATATGCAATATTCTGTTATGTCTGCTTGTGTACTACAATGTTCCATCACTGCCATTCGGGAATAACATTTACGTTTGTCTCATAGGCTGCCTATTCTTCGATTTGGATTTAAAAACAGACCCAGGCAGGATTTGGATTTACTCCAATTGAATATTTTGTCAAATGTGAAATAGGATTTCAATTAATTCGTATTGAATGTTTGTATTAATCAGAGTATTTCTTACCCTACAATTTTATGTACTTAATAGAAAAAAAATTGAACTTAATTTTAAGTAAGAGACGTAAGTGTTTAAGTGGCTTTTCAAGTTTGCCGTCGAATCCCAGGCTCAATAATGCACTGGTGGAGGAAACTATTGGAGTACAGTAAGAGTAATGGGAATTTCAAGTGAAGCAGTCAAATATATTGAGATTAGAAAGAACACTAATGATGAAAACACTTTGTTAGGCCGACATAAACAACGAGAGACTAATATCTAAACCATCCAGACCACTAATATTAAACAATCTAGATTTGACCTAGTATGTGGTTAAAAACTGATCACTGTGCAGCATGGCACGCGCCCAAGTGCAAGCACACCACGACAACTAATGCCACGTTTCAGTCGCTCCTACAGTGAAGACTCAAAATTGAAGGCTTTCCCTGGTCAGTGATTGAAGGCCATTCTTGTAGTCTAATCTATATATTGTGGTGTTATTAACCTCATGACAGATTTTTTGACGTGAAATACGAGTATGACAACACGAGTTAATCGTGCGACGGATCACCTCACGTTGGGCAATCACAGAGAGTGGCACGAATGATATAGGTTCAGATTTCAGTGGGAACTCTAGTCTTGTTGACATACCCCTGGCGTAAACCGATTGGGGAGGCTTTCTCACGGGGAGAGAGATTCTAGACGCACCTATTGTTTTAAGTGTATTGCATATAAAATGAGAGTTGTCTCACAAGATAGGGGGTATAAGAGTATATATAGACCCAAAAAGACGCAGATTAATAAATTATCTTAGCCGCGACCGTTGGATCAAGGGTGTAATGGTCCTTTTGTAGGGGCAAGGCGCATGGATCTTGGACGTGTGTCCACTTCGGTTTTCGAGACACCCGGGGACATCAGTCTCCTGGGAGCAGCTATATTTATTTCTGGGTAGCGGGGCCCAGAGAGGGTGAGGTTCGCACCCGGGGAACCATTGGAGAGGATAGGGCCTCTACTGAGAAATCACCCTGAGAGGACAAGGCTCGCGCCTAGGGAACCACTGGAGAGGACAGGGTTTCTATCAGGGAACCACTCGGAGAGAGCGAGGTTCGCACGTGGGGAACTATCGGAGAGGACAGGACCCATACCCAGGGAACCATCGGAGAGGACAAGACTTCTACAGGGAAACCACTTGAAGAGGACGAGATCCGCACTTGGGGAACCACCAGAGAGGATAGGACCTCTACCGGGAAACTATCTGGAGAGGGCAGGGCTTCTATCGAGGAACCACCTATAGAGGATAGGGCTCACGCACAGGGAATCGCCGGAGAGGATAGAGCTCACACTCGGAGAACCATCGAATAGGATAGAGCCTCTATAGGGGAACCATCTGGAGAAGAGATGAGGTCTGCACTCGGATAACCACTGAAGAGGACATGACCTCTATGGAGGAACCATCCGGAGAAGATAAGATCCGCATCTGGAGAACCATCGAAAAGGACAAGACTTCTACCAGAGAACCATCGTTTCTCCAACACTATATTACTAAATGGTGTCTAATTGGTGTTATATGGAATGTTGGACAACTTATGAATGAGATGTTGATATCTAGGAAAGCTTGCAACACCCACATTGCTGTGTTTTACACAGAAGCAATCATACTAGCACCATGGAATACCTGAAAATTTTGGAATCGGCTACTATTCCAGATCCAAATGGTGGATACTTTGTTTTGGATGAGAAATCTCGCTATTGACTTGAAGTTGGTAGTAGAGCGAACAAATGAACTCAAAAGATTCATATCTTGAGATGGATTGAACTCTTAAATTAATATCCTGTAAAATGTACACTTTCTTTTCTTTCTTGTTAATAACTTCTTTTTTATAAAATTCCTTACAGTAGGTTTCGCTCTACTGCTTCCCTCGAAAGAGGAAAGAAAGAAATATTTAAGCACCCTATACTCTTTGACAAGGCGGATACAAATGCAAATATTTACTTTCCTTTCATTTAGTTTCTTAATTTAGTTTATTATTTATATTAATTATGTATCAATGTAATTAGATTTCATCTGTCATATATATTCTAACTAATACAAATTGATTGTTTTACTGTTTCTTTAAAGTTTATTGGCTTTACTATTATATTAATGCAAATTTACTTAAATGATCTGGCATAGTTTATTTTTATAATACTTCCCTTTTCATTATAAGTTTTTAATTTTGATTTTCTATTTGTAGATTTTGGCTTTATGTACATGTATATTTATGTTAATCACGATATAATTTAAAAAATATTGAAATCGCCGTGCGAATGGACGGATTGACTTCTAGTATATATAATAAAGACGTATGATACTGGAGCTAATACGTTCTTTAAGAATTAGAAATTTCCACATCAATTAAATTAAAAAAAATTTAAAAAGAAAAAACTGACAATTCATTAGTTGATGGAATCAAACTAGAATTGTGTAGATTAATCTTATAAGTTTGAGAAATCTGTATAAAATACAACTCCAAATCTATTTCGAATTAATATATAATTACACATAATTCTTTTAGAAAATCAGATTTTATAATATATACAACTATGAATTTATATATAGAGACTAGTTTAAAAAGTTGAAGCATTAATATATTTGTAAATTTTAAAATCTTTATAAAATTATAGTGTAATACAATGGTTTATTGGTTAGTTTTTTGCGATCTATTTTTGCAATTCTTTTTTGGTTATTTAAAAATAATTCTTTAGGATGGCGTGACCGACTAGTACCACTATCGAGTAAACGCGGTTCTGGCGGACTACTTGTTCTCGCGTCGTGTAAAGCTGCCTTCACGGTCCTACTGCTGTTATGCAACTACGAGGAATTTCGTACTATTTATTTATAGTTTTAGAACAAAATTGTACAAAAAAAATGCCATTGTATGTTTTCTAGGTAGAATATAACAATATATTTCTAAAATACTCTTATAACCTCTACTCACTTAACCATTAATTAAGTGGATACAAAATACTCTTTTTATTGTAAGATATAAAATATATTTTGATCATACACAAATTAAGAAAATTCTAAACTCAAGAGAGTATTGAAGTAAATTGACTGAAACATTCTTATTCATAAATGTCTTACAAATAATATTATGAGAGATTAATCATAAATATCAGAAAAAATAAAGAATTAAATAAGAATAGAGTATGAAATATAGTAATAAATTCACATACATATCTTATATTTTACAATAAAATTAAAAAAATTATATATCTTATATTATACAACGAAGAGAGTATAAATAATACATACCATATTAAGCACAAATATTAAGATAGAATTATATTTTACATCAATTCTTAAAAACTATATAACAATTAAAAGATACTCTTTTAATTAAAAGAATATCGTTTTGACTTCATCCACAGTTTTTAAGAAGTAGGGTAAAATTATATGTTACTCTTATATTTATGATTAATATGATAAATATGTTGTATTAAGTGGACTGATGCCTATTCTCATTTTACTTAAAAATATAAAATGATATTCTTTCTGTACAGATTTTACTTTATAAATTTCTTTTTAAGGTGCCCCGGGCCAGGGGTGAGTGGGCGGGGGTAGGTACATATTTGGTCAACATGTTCGCAGTCTGTTTTCTTTTTGAGAAAAGAGAAAAGGTGAGTTTGTTTTCAAACTACAAGAAAGTTGTCCATTTTGTCATCCGTGTTATATTGGGACTGCGGGCCTCCGGGAACATAAATTAAGGTACCAACTCCAAAGATAAGTACTAAATAAATGGATGCGCCGGTCTGTATTCTTTGATTTCTTTCCCCACCAGTGGCCCACCGGTGACTGGTGTACATCCATCCATTTGTCGGAAGCGTTGAAACACTAGTTAACATTAGCTTTACCTCTGTTCAACAAATATTTCATATAAGACTAGCCATATTCTCTGTCTTAAAATAAAATATAAATAGTCATAAAAAATTCTATAGAATTTAAGAATTTAGCTATAAGATCAATCTATTATATTATAATATTTCAAATTGAAATTCATTCTACACAAAGAGACCAAAAAAGTTCTGCTAAAAACAAATCTGAAAGTAGAAATACATGTTATCTTTCTGCCTTTCTTCATCATGCCCAAACTCCAGTTTTCTGAGTGCCGACCCATCCTAACTAGCAGACTCACGGCTTTTCACAGGAATTAGTTTATGAAAATTAGAATGCATTTAGGATGTTGTGATCAACATGTGTTATTATTGAGTATGAAACTCGTCTCTGGTGGTCTATTTATTTTTCATCTGTTTATGTATTCCTGTCACGCTTGTCGAGTGTTCAGATCAACTAGTTTTCAGCTAGTACCGTGATCCTAATATGTGGTATCCTCTCCAGTTAAAAAAAATAATGTCTTAAAACATGTGCAATCAAACTATTTTAATTTTAATCAATAACATCTTTGTGAATGTTTAGATTGGTTGTATAAAAATAATATAAGTAGATTTGTCTTGAAAAATATTTTTATAATGTTATAATTTTATTAGGTTTTGAAAATATATTATAATGTAAATTAGTGGATAAAATTAAATCATTTTTTTTACCGGAAATAGTAAAACTTGTACAACGTCCTGTAATTTTATATAAAAAAATTGGAATAAAGACTGAGTCGAATAGATTTATAAAATAATAGCAGGAAAGAAGATTGAGCATGGATGGGACAATGGTGATCAATACATTATTATTACTAATAGACTAAGAGCAAGATAAAAAGGTGCCCCGTTTACACATGGCATGGTTCGTGTGCCCCACAATGGGTGTGTAATTGGCCTATCAATTGCAGTGAGGATAATTGTTTAAGACATTATGAGACTTTTGGTCCATGTCTTGCCATAAATTGGTCTTAGATTAAGCTTGTCTGAGGTCATTCTAGACTGCCACATCATATCTCACATAGTCCAAACCGCCCAAGTCTAGTGGTCTTCTCATGGGCTCAAAATTAAAATCAATCGTCTGACCCTCTCAGGTATGCATCGTAGCTAACAATTGATAGATAACTATAGAGGCAACTCTACAACTTGGAATAACTTGGAATCAGCATATAATTGAAGAGAAGGACCACCCTACGCTAGTCCAAACAATAAGTTGGTTTATATATGAGCTCTAATTTCAAGTGAGAGCTTCATTTTAAAATAATAATAGTTGAGGGGTTTTTCTTGCGATATTCTGTTATCAAAATTCAGACATGCACCTATTAACTCAATCTCATGAATATCTCGTTAACTAGTAATTCTCAAAGAGTTTAGTCCAACACTATAAGGCGTTTGGTTGGTAAAAAATGAGTGGTGTGGTTGAAAATAAAAGTGTGAATGATGTAATCCAATATTTGGTTTGCGGGGATGAGAATAAAAGAGTTGTTGGGAATGATCATAAATAGCGTAAAGTCTCACCAATTTGTTTTAAGGGACAATTTAAATGTTGAGATTGGAAATAGAAGAGGAAAATATCATCCTGCCTTATTTAAGCTCAAATCTCATAGATCTTGAGAAGAATCATGGGGTATCTTGGTCAAATAAAATTTTTACTCCTAATTCTCTCATCTTACGTCAAATAAGATCATACTAGTGCTAATTGAATGTATCCCTCAAATTAAGAAAACTAAAGGGGCAGTTTCTTTCCTTTTTGGGTGCTGTTGTATTGTGACTACTTGTCTTTTATAGTATAAATATGAACAACACACTTCGAAAGAGCACATGGTCTCCAAACATTTTAGCATTTGATCCACATGTCTTAAATTTTATGGGTTGTCCATTTTTTAGCAATTGGTATAGAAGGCTGTAAAATTCCATATGGCCTCTAACATTTTTTTAAAAACCAATTTATATTTATAAAAAGATACCATCAAAGTTATACAAAAGCAATTTGTACTTATAGCAAAAGTAAGACTAGAATATCTAAAATTTATGCCTTCAGTATAGATGCGTGGTGGAGAAGTTTTTATTCTTAAAAAAAAAGATTAAATTATTGTGTCATTTGTTAACTAGTCTGAAAAAATAATTATCTAATTATAGATGTATTATATGTGTATCTTGTCTATCCCATTCACTATTATTACAGTTGTTTCTTATTGGTTTGTATATATTTTTATGAGCCGTTATATCATTACAAAAGTAAGTCTAGGATTAAACAAAAGTAACCTATATGTACAACAAAGGTAAGAATAAATATTTTTTTTATTTATTTTAGTATTAGAACAAATAACTATAATGGGGAGATATTTTTTGTTTCTAGCATGCCATATATATGGATTACACTTAAAATATAGTAAAAAAAAATTAGTTATGAGTACCAGCCCCGTGACCACACAAAAAATAGCTCCGAGTATCGCCATGAACTATGGACTACTCATTTGCGACCAAGTAGTTTAGGGACTAGACGATTATGTGATGCAAAGATATTAATATTCTTTTTTGTCTTGTGGGGTTACCCTAACGATGGGCTACTCATTTGCAAAGTCTATAAGCCCCGAATATCGCCATGAACGAAATTCCTCGATGGAGGTGGTCAGCAAATCAGCTATCTGCTGCTGCTGTCAAAAAAATGCAGTTGTTTCATACGTCCCACACCTTACATAACATCAATATAATTAAGATATCAATTGCTTTTCTATATACCTTCGTCACCCGTTTTCTGGATCGACTTAAATCGTAACACCAGCACGGGTTCAAAGACCAAACCAGATTTAAAAAAAGTACAATGCAGATCCAAAATAGAACAACATCATTACAGATAAAAAGAACAAAACCAGCGGCAGCGGCCGCAGCAACAACAACTAGGTTAATTACTTGTGCGCCGGAGGGGGCGCCGTAGTCTCCTTGAGGGACAAGAGGGCTTTAAGAATGGTTGCGAGAAAGCCGACGACCGACCCGACCGTCAGGAGGTACTTGAAGTTTTTGTAGACGAACTTGTGCAGAGTGACCCTTACCGTCCTGTCCTGGTGGTAATCGTTGAGGCCTTGCAGGACGCGCACATAGTGGTGTCCGAAGGGTAGGTAGGGGCTGATGGACTTGAAGAAGTTGAGCGTCTGCTGGTCGCTCAGCACCGGGTACAGTATCCGCTTTATGCGCAGCTCGCGCACATCGTCCTCGCGGTTCATGAGCACCGCGAGGATCTGAATGTAAGAGCTCACGCCGTAGTCCGACGTCCCACCCTGCAGCATCTCGAACGCCGCCATGTTGGTCAGCCAGCACATCGTCAGCTCGCCGAGGTACACCGGAGGGAGCGAGAGCTGGCCGAAGAGGAGCCCTTGCCCCACGCCGATGTCACCAAACCGCGCAGTCTTGCTCGCTTCGAGGTGGATGCCGACCTCTGCTAGTTCCATCGCTGAGCAGATGTTCAGCGTTGGCCGCGGGACCTCGTCGATCATTTTCCTCGGAAAGGGGCCGAGCTGGCGGTGGCGCACGAGGTCGAGGAGATGGAAAGGGCGGTACTTGTCGGTTCCCTCAAACTCGACCTGCGGCTTCACCCGCTGGACGTCGAAGTCGCAGATGGTCGCTGCGATGTAGCGGTCGACGAGGACGTTCTTGAGGCGCATGAGGGCCTCCAGCACTACCCATGGGATCTGGTTCTCGACAAGGAGGATGTCGCGAGAGATGCGCCGCACCCAGTTCTCGCTCAACTGCGGCATCTTCCAGAACAACGTCGAGCCACGGTCACGCGCTTGCATGGTCATGAACTGCAGAAGGAAGCAGCCGTCGTAGAACATCATGTCGGCGAGCTCCTCGTTCTTGATGTCAACGATGTCGTCATTGTAGCAGTCCCGAGCCTGCGCAACGACCTCGAGGACACTGAGATAGAAAGCCCTGACCGGGTACTGTGTGCTGCAGCAGAACTCTAGCGCGGCCATCTTCTTGATCTCTTCCATGCTTTGCAGGCGCT
Source organism: Pharus latifolius (assembly GCA_019359835.1). Lineage (NCBI taxonomy): Eukaryota > Viridiplantae > Streptophyta > Magnoliopsida > Poales > Poaceae > Pharus > Pharus latifolius. The sequence continues at coordinate 2,392,785 of CM033319.1, forward strand.
GCAGGTTGTGGTGGTATGGGCCGATGGCGACGATGTCTGGTGTGAAGAGACGTTCAGCATTCTCGATGCTGCGGAGGAACTCCGGGACCTTCTGGATGCGTGGTTTGCCGATGATGGCGTTGTTCAGGTTCTTACGGGTGGTGGAGTCCATGGTGCTCAGCACCCTGTCCACATGAGCAGTTGCCTCGGCATTGGGCTCCATTGCCTGGATTTCGTGCTCTCTCATAGTTTGGATGTTGGGATGCTCATCCTTAGTATTTACAATCCTAAAGCAGTTTTTTTTTATTCTAGGAAAGATTTGAAATCGGGTGAGGTTTGATAGGGCCGTTTCGCAAAATTTAAATTTCTCAAATAAACTATCTTATTAAACTCTTAGTTTATAAATTCAATAAATATCTTTCTAACATCTTATATTTATTGATGACTTCTAAATCAATAATAACTCAAATTTATAAGATAAATCTCGAACTTAAGTCCCTATTTGGCTTAAATGGATCCGTATTGGAATGTTTATTGGTCAGCGAATACGTATCGAAAGGAATGTTGTATGTCTATATACTATAAGCCAACAGTAATCCGAATATTATCTAGATTTGTATTCGATCTAATTGCACTTTCACATACCACATTCGTATCTGTATTAAAAAAATTCAAATATTATCCGTATTTAGTTTCAAATTTATGTTCGGATAGATATTTTGCTTACCATAGTTGTGTTTTATCAGATACAAATATAGGATAAAATGGATTATTCGCATCCGTTTCCCACTCCTATCCAAAGGTATATTTTGTTTATCCGTGTAGAAGTATATTTACAAATAAAATATATTTTTGATATAAGAATATAATTTATATGAAATATGAGATTTTTACAGTCCTTTATAGAGGTGCATTTGCTCCATTTTTAGGAGTAAAGATGCCACTTGATAGAAATAAAAATGTTATTTACTCTGTTGATTAGCGGTTGATCAAACTGCGATGGCAAATACAAACTATCAATTCACATTTCAGTGGTAAATAAAAAGAGTCAATTGTTAATAGTAGATAGAAAAACATACTTTTCTAGTGGTATGGATGAAATTTTCCAAAAAAAAAAAGATCTAATTCATCCATTAGGTGGTATCGAGTTATAACTATCGTATACAAAAATATTAAAATGGGTCTGCTATTTGATACATGCCACAGGAATTTGTAGATTGTTTCGTGGAGAACATGGGCACTAGCTATCTGTTGCCTCTTCCCCAAAATGTGCAGAGCCAGAGAGAAAAACACAGAGGTCTAAAGAGTTTTAGGAGCAAAACTATCCCCACTTAGACTTTCTTTAACAATAATATCTAAAATCGGATTTCTATATCCTCATATACATACCTCTCTAAAAAGATTCTCTTCTTATATTTCTACACTCTCCAACAGAATCTTCAAATCTCAAAACTATATACGTAGAGGAGAGAGAATACCTAAATTTATCAATTCTCTGCAGCAATACCTAAAATAGAGATAGGGTGTTTGTTGGAGCAGCTAAGGAGGAGGCGAATGTACAAATTTTAGGCTACACATCGGTTTGCACATCCTGTTGGAGATGGTCTTACCATCAATACTTCCTTCTAGATTGTCCTAAAGAAAGCCACTAAAGGAGTACTAGTTGTCTTGCACTATATCAATAATGACAAAATATAGATACTAGTCACAAATCGATTACTGAATAGTTGTAAAGTGCTCATGAGCCTTTACAACCAGTTTGGTAGCTAACCTATACAATTGATCTAATCCTGACCAAAGTATTTAGAAAGAACTCGGCGAGATGAATGTAACACTATCTAACCAAGCAAAAGCGATTTTCCCAAATTCTATCTTGATTAAGAAATTCGATCTAGAGTCAGGTGTTTGCTTTCTTAAATCTTCTTCAAATACCTTTTGGTAATGATGAGGCCCTCTTATAGCTTATGGATTTTTCATAATTTGCCGAAAATTATTTATAAATAACTCAAAATAAAAAAATAATTTGAACAATGACTCACAGTTTACCGAAATTGGAAAAATGACTTTTTTGAGCGCGATAAGTCAATTATCACGGTGTGAATTCGCGACAGAACAATTTATCGCGCCTCATAAGCATTTTCCCGACGCCATCCGCGACAGAAACTTTTCTCGGAGCCATCCGCGACAGAAACTGAGCGAGTGGGCCAGCGGTCAAGTGGTATTCTGGTTGAAAGGTGTAGTGGTCGAAGATTGTGACTGGTAGAGCAGTGTAGTGGTCGAATAATAATTTGACTGGTTGACCGCGTCAAAAAGAAAGCAGAGGCTATCATAATCCTAATTTCATATTTTAAATTCATAATTACTTGTATTTTAGTATTATTTATGGTTGTTATTTTGATTCAAGTGATGATATGTGAGCATATTTTCTAGGCAATTAAATCACATTATGAACATTGGGAGAAAATATATTTGCACGGTAGAGAAAATAGTAATGTGCTCTTCGACCAGTCAAGGTAATCGGCCAGGCAAGTAAGCTTCGACTAGCTACCTTTCGACCAGAGGACCACCTCGACCGCTGGCTCAGTCGCCCAGTTTCTTTCGCGGATGCCGTCGGGAAAAGGTTTATGTCGCGGATGGCGTCAAGAAAATGCTTGTGAGGCGCTATAAGTCGTTTTGTCGCAGTTTCAGACCATGATAATTGAGTTATCGCGCCCAAAAAAATCATTTTTACAATTTCGGTAAATTATGGGTCATTTTTTCAAATTATTTTTTACTTTAAGTTATTAATAAAAAAAATCTCTAATCTGCCAGAACAAGTAGATATGCTTCCCAAATTGTACGAAGGTTTGGTCCGTAGATTCTTTCTTTCCTGGGGGACTTACCAAGTCATGATTTCTTCGAAGATATATAAAACCCTTTTTAGATTGGCAATAGGAGTGTGGTGTAGGATCAAGGATGCCGACTAGAGGGGGGTGAATAGGAGGTTTTCAAAACTTTAAGTAAAAATAAATTTTGCAAAGAGAAGAACCAAATTGCAATTCAAAAGAAAAGATAGAGACAACGAACACAAGATTTTTCCCGAGGTTTCGGAGACACGCTCGGTCTCCCCTAATCCTCGTTGAAGCACTCAAGTGAATTGAGTCTTGCTTCAATATCCATGAAGGATATTTCTCACTAATGGTTGCTCCTTGTCCATTCCAGAAAGGCGAGCACCGATGCTTTTTACAAACACACCGAGCCTCTCCGACAATCTCTGAACAGGAGAGGTCAACGGCCACGCCACCAAACTGTCTAGGTGAGGGCGTTCACCAAGAATAATAAGCAGCAAGGTCTTCTTTAGACCTCTAACAATCACCGAGAAACTAATAAGATACAAATGATGCGAACATAAAGCACTCGGTGGATTTGAAAAGCTCACACTTTTTCAAAAGATCAAGATTTTAACTCCAAAAGCAAATGCTCAAGTATGTATATGAGAGGAGGCTGCTTGGTGTACAAAACATCTGCTCAAAGCCTCTATTTATAGCCTCAAAAATTAAAAGAGCCGTTGAAGATCGAGCTGAAAATCAACAGCCCAAACTGACAGTCAGTTTGGGTCACAACCAAAAAGAAGTAAAATCCGAAGAAAACTTAGCTAGCCGTTTGAGGTCGAAAATGGAAATAAATCAGTGCAAACTGATAGTCAGTATGGGAGACTGACAGTCAGTCTCAAACTGAACGGCTGACAAAATTTACCGATAAAAAATAACTAGCCGTTTGTGGTCGTATATGGAAAGAAAACATCACATATTGACAGTCAGTCTCACAAATTGACCGTCAGTTTCGACCACAAAACATCCAGATCAAACATAAGCTCAAATAAAACCACTTGAGGTCGAAATACAAACTAACAGTCAGCATGGTCATGCTAACAGTCAGTTTAGTTCAAAAAATTTCAGCTCAAAAAACAACCTCTCTGGACAACTGTCAGTTAACACAAACTGAAATTCAAACTGGCAGTCAGCATAGCAAACTGACAGTCAGTATGAATAAAAACAGTCATAACTTTAAATCTGGAAATCAAAATTGAGAGTTTAATAGCTCGTTTGAAATATAATTTAAAGGGCTACATTTTTGTCAACAGAAGCAAAAACCAGATCTGCCTAGATCTTTCTAGAAAATATAAAAACTTTTCTACTGTCAAAAACTCTTCTACTGTCAAAAACTCAACTGAAAATCCAAATCTTTCAAAATCAAATCCAACCGAAAGTAATACGATGCAATGCAATAACCTAGTAGTTTCTCGGTTTATGCAGAAGTCTAGAGAGGACTTGCAACCCCTCTTTATAGTACGGTTAAATTCTAAAGAATAAGATCCTAAAGCGATCAACTTCCAAACGCCGAGATCGGTAAAAATGAAAACTCAGATTACCTTAGGTCCTTTGCATCTTCTTGTTTGCAATTACGTCTCGTCTTTGCTTTTTTGTGACTTGTGTTTCTATTTATTTTACGTCGGGTTCATCTTTCGCAAATCTTGTCAACAGAGCTCTGTATCAAATATCTCAAAAGCACAGTTAGTCTGAAACACTTTGTTTTCATTAATCATCAAAATTAGGTTTAAACATAAAGGCCTAGATGCAACATGTGGAACACATGCTATGACAATAACAACATAAATTTAAAATCTCCTTTGTAAGGTACTTTTCAAGATTACACCCCTTAATTTGTTTTCAATTTTTTTGAGAACTCGGAGATCCCCAAACCCCATATTTGTTGTAACTACTACACATCGTAGAATATATATGTATACACTATTCTACACCACCTTTAGAATAGCTATTTTATATATAGTCTAGGAGCCGTCTGATCTAACTTACTTGAACAAATTACAACCATTGGATAGAGATAGCGGTTATCCTCTGTTTAAAGGAATTTAACGTCGTTTTAATCCATAACGACAGTTTGCTTTTGAAATATTTTATTGTTATTGATGGATATCCATGCCAACTGTCTCTTCATCTTTTCCATTACGCTCCCACGTCTTGTCCCGCGTTGCCGCTCACGATCTCTTCCAATCCATCGCGCATCGCACCCGGGTTCTTGCCATCGCTGCATCTTCTCGCCGGCGCTCTGGCATTGCCGATCCGCACACCTGCACGATCACGTCTTGATCACAGTTAATTATATTCGCCGATAATATATTCTCAGGTTGCCGTTCCATCGTATTTGCTTCAATTGGTTGCCAGATCCTTATTGCTATTTTGAAATAGGTAAGAACATTTGACATGAACTTTACAATTTTGATAGGAATTTTTTAATTTTCGAGCCTTCTTCACTTCTCTTTTTTTACGCCCTGATGTCTTCTTATGATTTTAGGTATAGATATATTCAACCACGAACAGTTTACTGGTCGATGTTACTGTATTAGATGTTGTAATTTACCGCCATATATATGGCAATTTACTGGCTGTGGTATTTACAGTCCATCAATAGATACATGTAAATTGACAAATTCAGGGTATAATCTATAGTATCAGTATAGTGGTGATGTTCTGTTTTATAATATGTTGGTACAGTGAACATTTGTTTACTATGTGCATCATAATGACAGTGTTATGGATTATAATTTGACCATGATGACGAGCACATACAGTCTAAATATAAATATACTTCGGACAGTATGCATTCAAAATATTTTCTAGTCTATAGATTTACAGATCGATCAGTAAATTGTTACTTTTACAACAGTAAATTGCTAGTTGAGTACATTAACTTATGTATTGTTGGTACAGTGAACATTATTTTGTGTGTTAATAAATTTACTGTATGAACAATTATAATTTATTGTCTGATCAAATATAATTTATGGACCTATCAGCAAATTGATGGTGGTCGCATATTTTGAAGATATATCGACCAGTAAATTTACTGTGTTCAAACATTGTCCGGTCTATATAGATTTACTGAGTAGTCAGTAAATTGTTATTGTTATAACAATAAATTTCTATTGTTAAAACCGTAAATTGATTGGTGAGAACATTATCTTATGTATATTTGGTACAGTAAACATTATTTAGTATATATAATAAAATGACAGTGCCACGAATTACAATTTGACCACGACTACGACCACATACGGTTTAAGTATAAAAAATATTCTGACAGTATGTATTGAAAATATTGTCTGGTCTATATATTTACTGATCGGTTAGTAAATTGTTATTGTTATGACAGTAAAATTCTATTGATAGAATAGTAAATTTCCAACAAGAACATCAACTTATGTATTGTTGGTACAGTGAATATTGTTTAATATGTCTAATAAAATGACAATGCTACGACTTACAATTTGACCACGACGACGACCATGTCTGATCTAAATATAAACAAACTTTTACCAATTATTGTAGTACTAGAAGCAATAGTAAATTATCGTTGTTGATAAAATACTAAAAGCAATACTAGAACATTTAGTAAAACGTGTCATCTTTCTAGTAAATTGACATTTAAATGATAAATTGATATTAGTTTGGAAGTAATTAACAAGACATGATGTCATTACAAATGTTTTCAAAAAGTACGATTTTCAGTGCACGATCTTGAATTGTGACTATATCATCTACATTTATTGTACATTCTTTGTTTTTTATTTGATGTTACAAGTTCTATTGGGGCCTTGTATCTTTGTTGTCTTTTCCTTCCTTTGTTTGAAGATAACGACAGCTTTTTATAAGTAATATCATTGTCGCATTCATCATATACAGCATCATCTTCTTCGTTTTGGACTTCTTGTAGCTATGACCCCAAGTTTTGCAATGTTTTCACAGGAATATCATTGTCGAGCAATGCTTTCCCTGTTTTGTGCAATAATATTCACAGGTGGTATTGATGGAATTTTTTTTGCCCTTTCAAATATCAAAATTAGCGTAATACGAGTATCTATTGTAATGATCGTATGCTTCTTCTCCAGTTTGAAAAGTCATTCCCACAGATGGTATAAGATCTTCAGGAATATCTGCTACATGTAGTAAGACAATAAAATGACTTTAATATGAGTAGTGCAGATCGTGTGGATAGTAAATCCACAGCACACGACCAATAAATTTTTCATTAATATGTATAAACAAACAAATGTGCGTAATTCGACCAATAAATTTATAGCATACGACCTAAAATTGTTAGTACAAAGACAACAAATTTATCAATACGACTAAAATCGAGGTTTCTTATCAATCAGGCGTCGGTTCGACCAATAAAT